>CAUJNA010001890.1:767814-1367814 GCA_963377175.1 Effrenium voratum | reverse complement strand
TTCCGAATGTTCGAAGTTTGGGTGTGGCTCCAAATTAAAGAGGAGGGGTTACGCAGGTTTTGGTCCATGTTTCCACTTACCAGGGTTATTTTGAACGCCGGACGTTTTTTGTTGGAACTAGCTCAAAAGTGGCTGGTGGACTGGTGGACATTAATCCCACCTCATTGTCCAAAGGGTCCGCGATTTGAATTCATAGCCACACTGCTGCTGCTGTAATCAATGCTTCACTTTTTGTGCCTCTTGCTTCTTCCGGCGGACCCCTTTGTTCAGTGGGCATTCTGGGGAAAAACGATTCCAGGACCCCCAATTGGGGGGTCAGCTATCTTAAGAAAGTCTTCCAAGGGGTCCTGAGAGCTTCCATGGAATCGCCTGGCGTAAGGTGAGGGTTGTTGTTATACATTCTTAGGCGAAGGATCTTCTCCAATGTAGCTCACTTCCCTCGATAAATCCACTCGGCTTGGGCTATCCCAGTGCTTTTCCAACCATTACAACTATAGCCAGGTGTTTTTCTACCTGGGACCGCGGCACGACAAAAGCGCCTCTTGAAGGGAGAACATTCCCCTTAGAATCCTACAATGCTTAACCTTGGGAGGCGTGGCTGTCAAATTTGGACCCGGGCAGCCTTTTGCCGACGATGAAATATATAACATGGTGTGATAATTTACGGTCTTACGCATGCCTATGATTGTAGTTAAGAAACAGAAGCTTTCTTTTGACAGCCGTGTGATTTTCTGGACGTGTTTTTGCCACAAAGTGTTTGAAACTGCAGCTAATGGGTTTCATAGCGGTCGCATGCGTAAATGACAAAAGGAGTGACCAGGCAACTGCGGGAATTGACCAGGCCATCGTGGTGGGTTTGCTGGAAGGGAGCCGCGTTGGGCGCCACGCACGATCCGCGTTTGGCTCAGCCAAAGAAGACCTACCGAGCCATGCACGGGTTTCAGTGGGGGTATTCCGAGGAAGCATGAACCTAGGGGTTTGAGAGAAATTATCATGGTTGTTGTTGGGAAACAGTTTACATTTTTGCTTATTGTGGTTTAGTGGGAAATCCCCACTTAACTGCTCCCCTTTCAACGTCAACCAAGTTATGAGTCTTCTACTCTTTGAATGTGAGAACCAGAGAGAGCACAGCACCCATCGATGTCATAACTTTAAGAGTTGAGGACTTCAGCGAGATGTGTCGTTCCATCCGGAATTTTTGAAACCTTGCAGGAAAAAAACACTCGGGGCGCTTCCCATCTGTGCGTTGGATCGTGCGCCCACTCGACGGATTTGGGCACTAGAGGGCGGATTTGCCATGACGCCGCGATGGCTGGGCTCCCTGACCTCAAGGCTCAAAGTGCCGAAGCTGGAGCTGCCAGGCAGGCTGGAAGCCGCCTGTGCTTTCTCCTGGGCAAGGCGCGGGGGGCGAGGGCTGGGGGGGGGGGAGCCGAGCAATTTTTGTTCCTCGGAAATTTCAGGGTGCAAGGAGTCCACGGGGAAGAACGAGCGAAACCGGAGATGTCCGTCCTTTGGGGCTCCCTTGTTTCAGGGTTATGATCGTGTAGTTTGCAAATCTGACCATATGTGTTCATCGTTACAGCGGAAGCGTCAATATGCCTGACTTGTCATTTGCAACAGAAACCGAATATGTCCTGCAACTACTGTGGATGGATGCGAAATCCATTTCGCACCACCTTTCAGAAACCCTAGCTGGAATGTGTCGATTCGGTTCCTGAACGTAAATACAACAATAATTATGGTGTTCCATGCTTTCAAAGGGGTGCGAGATGGATTTCGCTCATTTGAGCCCAGCAGATCAGATGCGCAAGTGCCAAAAGGAACCCTTTCGATCCATTCTCCTGAAAAGGGACCCGGGTGGGAGAACTCCTTTTGCCGCTTTGTTGTCCAGAGCGATTCCACTGTTTCATAGTTTGGTTCCCCCAGTTTCGTCCAAATTTTAGTCAAGGCTCCAACAGACTTTAGGTTTTTTGGGTCCTTTGGACAGGTAGGTACCGGGAAATGGATTCACTGGCATTAGATTTTGTTTATTGCCTGGGTTCGACGTTGGCTGGGGGTCACGGTTTGTCCCAAACGATATTGGGCACAAGTCAAACACAGTTTTGAAGGTTTCTTCAAGCTCACGAAGGTTGTTAAAGCTCACTGGGTTTGGCAAGAGGTCTTGGCAGTCTGGGCAGGGAGGTTCTTGTAAGGCACCCTGTGCTACCTGACGAAGTTGGCAGGGCTTGCGGGAATCCGGAGGAAACCATGATAGAACATACAGTGGTTTGTGTGTGAAGAAGACATACTCTGACCTGACGGATGATTAATCACGTTCCAAGGTTGTTTGACTTGCATTCAATGGCCTCGTTCTTACAACCTTTGCTTCCCTTTGCTCTAGCAAACAGTTTGGATTTGCGATTTGCACATGAAATTCCTCCGCCTTCCTCGTGTTAGGTAAAATGATTTGGTTTCGAGGTAGGAACATATTAGAGCACTAAACGATGTTGGCAAGAACGGGTGGAATCCACAAGAAAGTCCATAGATTGTTGTACCCTTGGAATCCTCCATTTGCTTAAGTTGTGTTTGTTGTTTTAATTATTATTTTCCCCGGTTGGTTTTGAAGGGAATCTATCACTACTGGACATAATTTTACATTCCAGGGGGCTTAAGCAAATGGAAGGAATGTGTCAGCCAGCACATCCGAATCGCTTTCCAGGCACACGAATCGTTTGTCAGCCTAGATTTGAGGGCCTTACCAGTCTCTGAGAACCATCGTAGGGTATGGGCAACAAGGGCAATGTTGACCCCATATCATTCAACCAGCCAGTGTATTACTAGGGGGTTGCTTCTCCCTGGGCGAAATGTGGGACTGTTGGAGGGGCCAAACACCACCCCGCTATTAATAGACTGGGGTTGATCAACATGGGGTCAACATGAATCCGGCAAATGACCGCAATGTACCACCTGGAGTCTCCATGACCCTTGAAGAATGGGGTCATTACCCAAAATAGAGGGGTCATGGACCCTTTTTCTAGGCGTCAGAAGGAGACTCCAGGCATGGAGTTTCTGTGGAACATACCTCGGGTGAGCTTTCCTGTGACCAAACGGGGGGTTTGTAACCAACAGATTCGGAGGCCAGAAAGCCCAGGCTGGTGTACAAAACCTGGAACCTCAAAATTTTCCAAAAATGGGTTTGCTGCAACCCAAAAGGTACTCACTTCCTGAGTTCATGAACTTGAAACTTTTTGGGTTTGGACCATTTTAGTGGTAAATTTTAAGTTTTGTTACTTTTTTTGGGCCTCCACTCAGCCAGTGAGGGTATGGAATTGGTGAATCCCAACTTGTTTGATGTGTAGTTGAGTGGATCCAGAACTCGTTTGATGTTTGAATTCCAGCTTTGAATTCTAGCTTGTTTGGTGGGTCCAGGCACAAATTCGCGGATCTAGCGAAAGCAAGCCTCACCATTATATACCCGAAAACAAAGGATAGGACGACCCCCCTCCTGCGCACCTCCTTGGCCGAAGAAAGCAACAACATCCCTCCAGGCAGTCGAGTCCGCCGGGGAAGAAGTTACGGGAGCTCGGCGGCGTGGAGGATGTCCTGAAGATGGACCTGGGGGGGGGGAGACTTTCGGTTTTGGGAGGTCGGCTGACCTTGAGACAGATTTTTATACCTGGAGTCTCCGAGACTGAGAGCCTCACCCTGTCTCCAAGACTGGGTCCATGACAAGTTTATTTGTTTTGGGTGAGCCAATGTTTAAAAGGGTCAGAAGGAAGCTCTAGGTAGGGTCCCAAGGGCTTTGTTGAGGTCTTTGGTCAAAGGCCTGCAATTTGGGATCTTGGCCTCCCGGTTAGGGAAACCAAAGAGAACACCACATTGTTGGTTGGGGGGTTGGGGTTCGCCTAGTTTCTGACACACCCATGTGTCCATTGCCAGATACAACTATCCTTCACGTTTTGCTTTGTTGGTTTTCAAGATATTCCCTTGGAACCAGCCAAAGTCTGGCCATGTTTTAGGATACACAAAAGAAGCAGCAGTGACCACTTTAGTTGAATCATGCATGATGTGTGGACTGACAGTGCAGGTGTCCTCTTGTTGTTGCCAAACAAGTCTTGGTGTACGGAGATCAGCAAGAAACGCCAAGAAAGAAACAAGAACACCAAGAACACCAAGAAACGTTATGGTTTACAATGGTGTCAGTTCGTGCGGCATTTCTGGATTTCGCAACCATCCACAGTAGCAACCGGTGTTCTTTGGCTTTAGGCTTTCCCATGGGCCAGTTCTTCCTCGTTGCCTCAACTGGGTTGGTGGCAAAATATCGGCTTGCTAAAGTTCCCTGAGTTAGGTTCCCACCTGGAACCCCATGAAAAAGGGAACTCACCCCATAAGTTTGGGGCAATAACCAATTTGTTGAGGAATTTTGAGGGTCCGCGTAGCCGTGAGGATGACGTATTTTCAATTGCTCTTGAGATGTTTGTCGTTTTCGGTTCTGAACAGCACCTTTTGGGCCGCGTTGAAATGAGGGCCGTTTTGGCAGGATGATGGTTGAAGTCGACATCTAAGGAACCTTGCAATTGTTTGAACTCCCTGCAACACCTGCCTGACCTCCTCAGTCTTCCTGAAGGTGCCTCGAGGTGGGATTGAGAACAGGTTTAGCCCGCCTGGCACCATTGAGGGCGACCATGCTTCCACCGGTAAAAAAAAGACGACACTTCTTAAATTGGGGACAACATTAGGTGAATAAAATTGTGGTGGGGGTTCATGTCCACCAAACACTTGTCAGGTGGCTCCGTGTTTATAGTCATTATTCCCAAACAGCAAAGAGCCCATCTCGACCTGTTAAGCTGCCATTTCCTAGTCAGCCACATTGTTACGTAACATGTAGATGTTTCAGTAATTTGCAGGCCCATGTTGCAACTACCTACTGCATAAGACGAACAGCTGTATTGAATCAAGCTTGCCTGATGAATTGCTTGTGCTGCGCCTCTCTTCCTCTCTTTGCCGCTCAGCCCCTGCCTCTTTGCCTGCCTGTGCCTGCCTGTGCCTGCCTGTACCTGCCTCTGGCCTGCTTTAGGACTCCTCTGAACCCAGCGTGAAACCTCTCCGGCGCCCAGCTTCGGCCCTTTTCCCCCTTCATGTTTGACCCCTGCATGGCCAACCCGTGCCACGTTTTCGCCACCGTCGTGCGGCAAGTTGTCTTGTGGCGCTGTTCACATGGCTGCCTTCCCACGGTGTCCGCTTGGGCCAGTCTAAAATGGCCGTAACCGGGGTGAGAGCTGGCTTCTGGAGTTCCTGGAAACACCGGAACGGATTGGGGACTCAACCTCCAAAGCTCCTAAGTTGCCAGACTTGGGAGTTGTTTTGCGCAGGCCATTCTTTTGTGAACAGCAAACACTTTGGATTCTGTTGTGAGTCAAGCCATTTAGGCGAGGCGAGGCTTCTGGTCCTTTGTTGGCTTCTTGCTGCCCTTTTGCACCGCTTGGGATGCCAAGCCTTTGGGCCGCAAGGCTCCGGGAGTTTGGGGCGCTCTCGGCGAAGTTGTAAGGTTTGTTTTGGGGTGGGCGTGAATTTGGGGTCCAAGGTGTACAATTTGAATCCGAGATGGGTCCACCAGCCGGTCATCGTCATCAAGGTTACATCGCAAAACATGTGCACCAGCCAATTGAATTTGTTCGAGGGATGGTTCAATTTCCTTAAACATAAGTTGTTGCAACCCCAAATTCTGGGGTTAAATTCCATTTTTCTACGGGTAATTTGAGGGTTCAGGTCGTCATGTGCGGCAAAGCGGCCCCTTCTCGCTTCCATTTGTTTAAGAATATGTTTATTTTCCCCTGTTGATTTTAAAAGGAATCGATCACTACTGGAGATATTTTTTCCAGGGGGCTTAAGCAAATGGAAGCTCGGGTTTGTTCACGCTTGGATCGAGGCGTCGTTGGCTTGCAGGAGCCGCCTCCGGAGTTGCTGGAACTGGGCATCAATGTGGATTGGCAAAGCTTTACTGAAGGCGAGGGGGCCGGTTCAGCCCTTTGCTTCAGACATGCTTCAGACACCAACACCCAAGACTTTCCTTAGGTTTTAGTTGTTTTGAGTTGGGGGATTCAATGAAGGGTGGGAACAACAAAGGCAGACCAAAGGGATTTTTTTGCGGTCCTTCTTTGGAGATAATCCCACACATGCCTTCTTCTTTGTTGTTGTGAATTAGAAGTTCCCGTTGGTGTCCATCTTGGATGCACCCACTTAGCAGTTTGGGTTCCCCCACATAGCCCTTGAAAAGTCACCTCAAAGGGAAGCTCGCTTTAAGTGGGCGAGCTCAGCCCTTTGTGCTTCAGACCCTGGACTTTGAGACTTGGTGGTTCGTCATCCGGTTCCGTTGGTTTTTGTCTTTTGTTGGAGTGGGTGTTTCCATTTATAACTCTCAAGTTGAACACTTGTAGCAGATCAGAACACAGACTCAAAGATCCGTCCGCTACTTCTCATTTCGCCAGATCCCAAAAAACTTGATGGCTTCCAGCCATCCGGTTCCTTAGCCTTTTATATCCTTTTAGTGTTTAGTTTAGTGGTTGGTTTTCCATGTAGCCCAGTAAAAAGATAACACTTTTAGCGGGGGATCTGAAAACGGACAGCTCAGGAAAGTATCCGCGGAGTTTTGGCCTAGGGACCTGAAAATTGGGGGTGCTCCATTTGGAACTGGGACCAGGTGCTGCGGATGATGTGCCCTGACCCAAACAAATATATGAAAAAAAAAGAAAACGGCAAGCGCGCAGAATTGAGCAGGTTCCTACATGGGCCACAAACGGAAATCACCAGAATATTGGGGCAACAACCCATTCTGAAGTTGGAATTGTGAGGGGAAGTCCCCTGTTCTCTTCCTTTATTGGAAGAGGGTGCTTGGCTGTGGGTCGAAAATAGGGTAACCCCACAATGGGTTGCCCTGGTAGATGGAAAGGACTAAACCTGCGTTCTGGTGGACGAATGTTGACCCATACCCATTTCATTTTGGTAGATTCTCCACTGCACCTGCTTATGTGATCGGATTCCCTTGTTGGTGTGTGGGTCCGCAACCGGAACGCAGTCGGGCAAGGAACGGGAAAGGATCCGCAGACGTTGCCAAACTCCATGGTTGGGTGGATTCCACTTCAGAGCCCCCTAAAAAAGTACCTGGAGCCTCAAATTTGAATAAAACAAGAAGTTATTGCTCGAGAATTCTGGGGTTATGGGGCGAGAACCCTTTTTGTTATGGGTAGTTTGAGGGTTCAGGTACCCTCAAAGCAACGCCCGCTGGTTTTTCGTTTCGCGTGTTGGTGTAATGATTGGGTTGTGTCTTTCTTCTCGCGCGAGCTCGAGCTGGGCGGGGGAGGGCCGGAAAGGGGGGAGGGGGGGGCTGGCAAGCATCTCTGGAAGTGAGAAAGTTCTGGCCCAGACGGTCGCTTGCGATGCGTTTCCCTTTCAATTCAACAAGCCCCAAGAATGGTGCATTTTGCTTGGATGTTAGGACTTTAACTTTTTGCCAACTAATGGGTTTTCGATTAAACGCCGACTAAAAGTTAAACTTTTAGCAGGGGAGCAGAAAGCAAACGAGCCTAATAATGGTGTCCTTGCTTCCCTTCTTGCGATTTCTTTCTTTGAGCTGTTTCCTTTTTGTTGTTTCCCTTCAGAAGCAAGCAACAAAGGCCATGTTCTCTCCTGGAAATCTGGTGGATCGGATTTGGCTTGAGCCCGGGAAGCAAATAGGAGATGATTTCCCCGAATCCCGAGTCCGATTCGATGGTTGGGGGCCTTAAATGTCAGGTGTTCCAAAACTGTCTTCTTTTAACAGGGTGGCCTAAATCTTGCGGATGGTTGCGCATCATCGATTTTGCACCACGAACTGAAGCCATGGGCAGGACACCATAACGTTTGCTGGTATATACGTTCAGGAATCGAGTCATTCCAGGGTTTCTGAAAGGTGGTGCGCAATGAACTTTGTCCATCCGCAGCATGACACAGAATCAACTCTGATGTTTGGAGTGCCCCAGATGTGGTCCAAGGAAAATGGACCGTCAACAGGCCCCAAAGGCTTCTGAGTTCTGCACTGGATTGGCCAAGGCCCTTCAGGGCGCAAACAGACGTGACCAAGTAAAATACTTGGAATCACAGATTTGTGTCTTTGTTTAGTTGGTTTTTATTCCAAAGAATACTTGGAATCACATTCTTGGAATATTTGTGTCTTTGTTTAGTTTGGTTGAAAATAGGGCACTGGTTTAGATGGGGTTTATGCCACTTGCCAGGACCTTGTTTTGTCTTTTTTTCCAAAAGGCCTATGCTTGCAATCCATTGGAGGGCGAAACAACGGTTGCCCAATTGCAGGGCCTCTCTCCCCATCAGACCGCCCCTTCGCCCAAAGGCAGTTGCCTGCCCACCTCGCCTCTTGGTGGATAGACCAACTTGAATCTGAACTTTAATCACAGGGTCAGTTGCCAGTGACCACAGATGAGGGCAACCCTCGAGTATGCCCTTGGCAATCTGTGTTGAGTCAGGGAAGAGTGCGGAGTTTGACCTCGATTCCTTCCGCCCAACTCAAGCCGGCCAGGTGTGCTGCGCAACTTCAAGTTCTTGAACAAAGAGTGGCGCCAGCCCAAGTTGCGGCGGCCCTGCTGCTGAAAGAGCAAGCTGTTTGTTAGTTGGCTGTAGCAAAGGGGGTAGATTGCGAATCCGGGTGGATCAACATCGTTATTAGCGTGTGTGTGTGTGTGTGTGCGGAGTGACAGAATGCCCTGTCACCACCTTTTCGGTTTCTCAGCAGGGGGGTCACCCGCAGTCACGACCGGTGACCCAACGAAGAGGGCCGTGAACTGCGCTGATATCTGACCTGATCAGTCAGACGTACCTGCCGAGATGGTTGTGTTGTTCTGAATGTCCTTTTGGTCCCCCCCCCTGAACTGCCGTTGCTTCTGGGTGTCCCTGTTAAAGTAGCTACAGGGAAGCCAAGCGTTATGCGAGTCGAAGCTCATCATACTCGAGACTCATCAGTTGTACTCGAGACTCATCAGTTGTACTCGAAAGATTAGCACTCTCCATTTGGAGTTTAAGTGTGTACACCCCATTCGTGGGGAATCCTCGGGTGTACCCATTGTGTGACCCCGGGCCGGCTCTGTCGGAAAATTTGACCTCAACGTGCTGATCATAGAACAGCGGAATTTCACATTTAACCAGGAACGAGGTTTCACTAAAAGGAAGACAGCGGTCAGATCATAGAGACGTCTCACCCTCCCTCCTCACCTTCGTCGTCCGCGTGTCCGTCGTCTTGCTCTTCGCCCGTTTAGGGATGGCTTCTCCTTCCTCCCGTTCCTTCTTCCGGCCTTCCGTCTTCCGCGTGTTGCTGTTCTTCTTCTTGGCCCGTTTAGGGATGGCTTCTTCTCTCCCGCGTCGTTTGCCTTTTTCGTCGTCGTCCTCTTCTTGTTTGCCTATTTGTTCGTGGTCCTCGGTCCCCTCGCGCTGTTTGGCTTGCCGTCTTCGTTCCCTACCGTTGCTTCATCGTGCTCTTCCTCATGGCCCCTCTGCGGGATTCGACGCCCTCTTCCTCGAGCATTGGCTTTGTCCTCGTGTTTCTCTGGGCGGGATGCGTCGCCTTAAATACGCACACTTACTTTCTTTCTTTCTTTCTTTCTTTCTTTCTTTCTTTCTTTCTTTCTTTCATTCTTTCTTTCTCTCTCTCTTTCTTTCCCTCTTTCCCTCCTTCTCCCCTTCTCTCGTTTCCTTCCCTTTTCTCCTGTTCCCTTCTCCTTCTCTCCTCCTCCTCTCTCTTCGTTTTTCCTTCTTCCCGGGCGGGATGCGGCGCCCTAAATACGCACCCTGTTTCTTTTTCCCCCCGGGCGGTTGCGACGCCCTAAATACGCTTTCTCTCTTTCTCTCTCTCTCTCTCTCTCTCTCCCTTTCTCTCTCTCTCTCTCTCTCTCTCTCTCTCTCTCTTCTCGTTCTTTCTTTCGTTCCTTCTTTTTTCTCTCTTTCTCTCTTCCTTTCTTCGTTTCCTCCCCCCCCCCCCTTTTCCAACTACTTCCTGTTCTTCCTCTTCGCCCGTCTAGGGATGGCCTGGTCCTCTTCTCGGTCTTCAACTTTGCGGTGGTGGTCGTCTTCCAGGTTTAGGAGGGTTTCTGGGCTGTTTGGGGTTTTTGCCCTCGGCGGTGACCCTAAAACTCGGGTTCCCCTGTTTTTCGTGTTTCTCGGTTGGGGTTTTGCCCGCGGAGACCCAACGTGGGGCTTTCTGTTTCTTTTGGGTGCCTGCTCCGTTTGTTTTCTGTTGGGGTCTTCGTCCGTCTTTCGGGCGCTTCTTCTCCCCCCCGAAAAAGTGTTTCTCGCCCCTCATTGAGGGGCGTGTGTGTGCGGAGTGACAGAATGCCCTGTCACCACCTTTTCGGTTTCTCAGCAGGGGGGTCACCCGCAGTCACGACCGGTGACCCAACGAAGAGGGCCGTGAACTGCGCTGATATCTGACCTGATCAGTCAGACGTACCTGCCGAGATGGTTGTGTTGTTCTGAATGTCCTTTTGGTCCCCTACTCGAGACTCATCAGTTGTACTCGAGACTCATCAGTTGTACTCGAAAGATTAGCACTCTCCATTTGGAGTTTAAGTGTGTGTGTGTGCCTCCCAGTGAAGGATCCCTGAAACGAGATGCTTTCCTATGAGTCCAGGGCCATGCTTGCGGCGGTGTTCTTTGTGAACTGGCCAAGGGCCAAGGGCAACCCGCCACGACATCACAGCACTTGTCCAGAATTGGCTCCCGGCCCTTTTCGTTTTAGTTGTTTTTTTTGGGAGGGGGCATTTGTTTTCCACGAACTAGGCAAGACATATAGTTTCTTGCTGGGGGGTTAATTCCAGCCAAGAGCAAAGCACGCGACTTAAAGGTATCCAACAAAAAGACACTCCCCCAAGACCAGTAGGGCCTTGTTTAGCATTTGTCGGCTTTATGTTTTCCCAACAAGGCTGACTAAGCAACCCCAACACAGACGAAGGGGTCGTTGGGGTGAGATTTTGCACTTGGTGCCCCAGCTCCAAGTCGCGCCGGGTGTTCTTATTCGTTTTGAGGACCTTGGCCCTACCGAACTCTCGGTGGGTCTTTCTTGGACGTTTAACCAACGTCAGGTAAGTAAGTTGCACGGTTGTAACAGGGGTACGTTAGGGGTTAGTTAGGGGTTCGTCGGCTTGGCACCGTTACAAGCTGCTGAAGTTGGTCGAACCTCCAAGTTGGGAGCTCCCAAAACTGGCCCCTTGAGTCCGGCACTGGCGTTATATCAGGACACCTCGGACATGGTCACCCAATGGAAGGGCGTCCATTGGCATCACAGTCGACAAGTCTGGGCAAGTATAACGACCTCACACGACCTCATTCACCCCAAATGGTGGTGTGGGGAATACCCCCCCAACCACCTTGACCACCGCAAGTTTCAGGTTGGTGAGATATTTTTTACTTCACTCAGACAAGTCCCATCCGGGCCATCCGGGCGTTCAGGTGTTGCTGTGCATCCCTGGCTGGGTGCGTGGTGGCCATGCTGGTGTTTTCCATCATGGAGGCCAGCGGCAACTCTTCCGTGCCTTGGATTCAGAACCCCAAACTGCCCCGATCGGACAAATCTGCTCAGTTGTTCAGTGGCACCAATTATTGTTTCCTTTCTTTTTGGTGGCTGCCCCACTAAACATGGTCCAAGCCCCAAAAAGGGTTCCCTTTTTTTCCATTGTCACTGAACACGTGAGTCTGGGTTGCCGTTTAATAGGGGCTCTGCTACCTTGAACAGGGATTTTTCAGTGATTCCAGGTAAAAATTACCTGGACCCTCAAAATTGAATGGGTTAATGCCTCCAAAATTATGGGGTGAATTGTGCAGGTCACCATTCCTTTTCTGTTGATATGGCGAATGATCAAGCCTCAATGGGGAGGTGAGCCACAATTAAAACCTCGGTAGATGAAGGTTAGTACGGAATAACCCCATGCGTAGATGGAGGACACTAAGGACTAGTCCTGTTGCCACAACTCTGTGCAGATATCGCGTTCTTCTTTGGATGGTTGACCCTTGGAATGACAGGGTTTGATTATGACTCATATGAGGCCAGGATCGATTCCTACCTGGTTCGGATGGGGGCTTTCCCAAGAAACGCTCCCAAGTGCCAGCGGTTCTTCATGTCCCTTGGTTCGGATTCCAGCGGTATCAAACATGGTCCGTTTGCAAAATGGACAGTCTGACCACAAAGAAGAACCAACAGAATAAATGCACTTCAGCCAAAACAATCCCTATCCCCGAACCCCCCCCCCCTTTCATCCCCTCCTTACCGCCGCCCACCCCACCCCTAAGCGCATCAAAACGCTGCCCGGACCGAAGCCGCTCGACAGCCGACCAACGCACGCGCGACGCAAATGGCGCGAGCCCAGGTGCAAGCCAGCTGGTTTTTGCTGCTGGGCCTTTGGTTCCTCCTCAGCCTCTCGGACCGGCATCGAAAAAAGTCGATGTTCTTTTTTGAAGCACAAGAGTTGGTGAATTTGAACCACAAGAGCTGATGAGTTTGATTTTTTTGAACCACCAGTTGATGATGATTTTTTGAACCAGAGTGGTTGGAGAACTGCAATGCCCAGCTGATAACTTACAGAGTTCGAAGCCTCAAGAGTTGGGCAAACTCCCTGTGGGGGGAAAATGCTTAAAATACCTTAGGCTATGGGTACGTCTTCTCTTGAAACCCTTGGGAAACCAAGCACCCGAAAAGTCCGCAAGAATCCCTTCGGGAATACATGCATCACCCATGGATTGAATCGGATGTTCACTGAATTTACGATTTGGATGTTGACCCATGGCCATATCTTTGGTGCATTTTGCTTGGCTGTTAGGACTTTAACTTGTTGCCAACTGATGGGTTTTCCGGATTAAACGCGGACCACAAGTTATTCACTTTTAGCAGGGGAGCAGAAAACCACCGAGCCTAATAATGGTGTCCTTGCTTCCCTTCTTGCGATTCCTTTCTTTGAGCTGTTTCCTTTTTGTTGTTTCCCTTCAGAAGCAAGCAACAAAGGCCATGTTCTCTCCTGGAAATCTGGTGGATCGGATTTGGCTTGAGCCCGGGAAGCAAATGGGAGATGTGTTCCATCAAACCACTAAAAGTTATTCACTTTTAGTAGGGGAGCAGATTTCGCCACCGAGTATAGTGGGTGCCTCCACTTTGTTTCTTGGAGATATGGCTAGGGTTTACTGGGGAATCAGACTTTTGGAGGGGAACACCGGTTGGCCCAACGGTTCTTTTTTGAGCTTCCTTTTTTGTTGTTTCCCTTCAAAAGCAAGCAAGCATCACCCATGGATTGAACCGGATGTTCACTGAATTTACGATTTGGATGTTGACCCATGGCCATATGATTAGCCCAACGGTTCTTTGCTTCTCACGGCGCTTCACTGCCGAAAACAGCGGCGCGGGTCTGAGGCCTCGCGGGCGCGGTGGCCGTGAAGCTCGCCGGCCTGGCGCGGGGGCCGAATAGGTTTGGCTGAGCGTAAGGTGGTCCCTCTACGCCGGCGGAACCTGTAGCTTCACTGGTCTTGGATCATGTGTTTTGATGTTTTTTGATGTTTTTTGGTGGTTTGGTTCTGTTGATTTTTTACTGGGGGTCTGCAAGAAACAGGCAGTTTTTTGCCAGACCATACCAAGAGTAGAGATGGTAACAAAATCAAGGAGGCGTAGCGAGAAACCGGGGTTTGGAGCCTGTTGCTTTCACCAAGAAGCACGGTTTTTTTTCCAATAGAAGACCGGGTCTTACGGTTAAAAAAAACCCGGGCAAAAAGCATACAACACCCGTACAAAAACCATACAAAAACCGTACATGTTTTTTTCTTCTTTAAATCATAAACTCGGGTTTTCCCGCGAAGAACCCAGTTATTTTTGAGAACCTTTAAAATGAAAGGTTCTCGGAGTAGAGGGCTTGGTGTCCTCTGCGTGTCCCCGCCCCCCCCCCCCCCATTTTCAGCAAAGAACCTGGGCTCGTCTTCGAAAGGCGGTGGGTTTCTCTTTCTCGGTTTCCTTCTTTGCATATCTTTGGATGCTCAACCAACCTCAGGTAAGCACTAGGTCCCCCAGTATTGCCCCCTTTTACCTTTTTTTTTGGGAGGGTTCCCCTACTAAAATAGACTACGGAAACAAAAAGGGTACCCTTATTCTAACCTGTCTACTGGAGGACCTAGAGCATGTTACAGCCATGGTTATGACTGGTTGGAAACTGGGGTGCGCGTCCCCTTGTAACCATGGTTATATTATATATAACCTACTTACTAAGTTGGTTGAACACCCAAGTAGGCCATCACACCCAAGTAGACCACTTTTGGAGGTTCCGAAAAGGGAAGTGGTGGAACCCTTGCCATATCCAAGTAAGAAGTTGGGAAAGTAAGTCATCATCTTCGTATATATATATATATATATGAGAGTCGTCCGAAAGGTTGTTGTAGTGAGCTATGAAGGGGACGACCTTTTGACCTTTTGGTCTTAGGGTTGACCTTCGCGAAAGTTCCGCGAAGGGGGTCGCGAAAGTTAATGTTGTTTCCGCGAAAGTTTTGTGTGGCTTGCTAACAGGAAGCTGGAGTGATGAACCATGTGTATCTACCGGCAGTGCGCGCAGAATGCCCGCAGAGTAAAGTCGGTCGGAGAATGCGCAGCCTGAGGGTCGCCGCTGCAAAAGCAACCCCCAGCCAGCAGAAGCCAGCTTCTGGGAGTTTTGAAGCTGTCGGGGCAAGCTGAGCGCAACTTCCAGCCGGATTTTCGCGAATGTTTGGCGTAAGATCCGCAGGCCAACGGGTCCTCTCATGCGCAGCTTGCGGCTTGTGAGCTGGAGCTGCGGAAGCGCGCTTCGCGTGCTACTTTGGAACTGAAAGGTCGCGACTTTCGAGCTGGGACTGCGGAAGTTCACTTTGTGTACAACTTTCGTATTGAAAAGCTCTGACTTTCGAGGCTGAGGAAGTTTAGTTCGTGTACTACTTTCCAATTCAAGCACTGAAGAGCTGCGACTTTCGCAAAGTGTACTTCGTGTACTACTTTTGTGATGAATGTTCTGAAAACAGCCCCGCGAAAGTTCCGCGATGGGGTCCGCGAAAGTTATTTTTTCTTGCGAAGATGGCGGTTTCTGGAACAAGGAATTTCAGACAACCGTTATATATATATATACATATGCTCACGCCCCACATTCAAAACACACTGTAAATAGCGGTGTTTTTGAAGGGTGAGATGAACCCGCAACCCTCCAAATGTGATTAGTTCATGGGGGGGGGGTGTGACCATGTGAATATATACTATGTATATATGTAACATATATATATATATATATGGGTCTGTGTTTTTTTACCGTGTCAGTTCTTTAGTCTTCGTGGGAGGTGGGGCTTGGGCGAGCCATACCCCCGAATCATACCCCGAACCATACCCCCGAGCCATACCCCGAGTCATACCCCTTAAAAAACACAAAAAGAACTTGCAAGAACTGTGGCATTTGCATGTTGACATGTCCACTCACACACTCACTGGTTACTCGTGGGGGGCCATTTTGGCTCAAGTGGTGTTCCTTGACACTCGGCTCGGTCTTGGCTTGCTATTTTCAATGGAAAGTGCCAATGGATGGAGTTATAGAGCAATCCTGCGGATGTCCTGGTACTAGAGTTGTCTGTAGCATCCGTGGTGCTGTGGCGGGGGGGTGCAGCTTGACGTAAGACGCTGGGACTTGCAGGGCGCTGTGGCAGGGGGTGCCGCTGCTGAGATTGAAACTTGGAGCTTGCTTCCTGCAGTCTGTCCGACGCGGTGGAAACAGCTGTCTGTCCTGGGCCACTGTCGCAGTGAAACACAAGCTGTCTTTGTGCTCCTGGGGTACTCTTGGTGTCTTTCCGGTCGAAAAACATCTGTCCCCCGATTCATACCCCCGATTCATACCCGATTCATACCCCGATTCATACCTTTCTGCTGCCTTTTGCAGCCAAGAGCCTCTTGCGCTCTGGGCAGTACTAGCGAAGCTATGTCGCCCAAATCCTCAGAAGACACAAAACTCAAAGAGAAGCACTGCAGGAACCAGCTCGCCGCTTTTTTTGCAGAAGTTCGCCAGAAGGTGGGTTCGGAAGGCTTACTGCGATGTATCAAGCGCGACACGGTACACCACCTGTGAGACGGCCACTAGCCTCTGCGCGGCTGCCGTTTGAGGATGTCACGCTGTCTTGCCCTTACGCTGGTTCGTGACTGGTGCAGGTGGCGGGCCTGACTGGGCAGCGGCGCTTCCCCTTAAGCAACGCTTGCTTGGGTCTGTGAGCACGCGGGTCGCTTGAACTCCAAGTGGAGGTGGCCATGACGTTCGCCTCAGGCAGTGGCTCTGCGCCTTCCACCTAGCGCAGAAGCTTTCGCTAACCCACTCACGCAGAGTGGCAGCTGTCTAGTTCAGGCCACTCACAAGCGCCCCAGGCTGGCTTGTAGCAACTAAGCGGTCCAAATTCTCACGGCTATCCAGTTGCCAGCGCACGGGAGCTTTGCAGTGTCCAAAGCCACAAAGCAAGAGTTCAGAGGCGCGCGGGCCATACCCCGATTCATACCCCCGAGCCATACCCCGAACCATACTTGCGATTCATACCCCTTATACCAACCTCCCGGCACGGCCACGTCAAAAAAACACATACCCATATATATATATATATACATACCTAAAGAGGGCGCCTGTTTTGGCGGATTCCCCTTCATAGCGCCGCAGAGTCTGCCTGAGGCGCTCTTCGATGCCTCCACCCGGGCTCGGGTCAGTGAAATCAACGCCACTCAGCCGAAAGGTCCAGGGCCTGGACCCTCAAAACTCCAACGTACCAAAATTGGGATACTGCCTCAAGCTGTTGGGGTGATTTCGTTTTTTTAGGGGTAAGTTGGAGATTGCAACCCAACATGTTGGGGATGAATTCCCGTTTTTGTGGGTAGTTTGAGGGTCGGGTCGGGGCTTTGTGACCCCCACTCAACCCCCCGGTTTCCTGCTACACTGTTTCCCGAAAACAAGACTTTGCGGGAATCGGGGAAGTGGAAAGGAAACGCATTGGGGCTACACAAAAACGGGTATAGATGTGACTGGCACCGAATCGCTCCGACTCTTTGGAAACTAATGGCATTTCCATTGAAGATACAGCCCAGAAGGCTACTGACTCGGGTTTTTGGCCGAATCCTCCCTGAGAGTGCTAAGAGAGCCAAATTAGTGAACGATTGGTCAATCTACAGTAGGAGCATTTGAAATGCAGTGTAGGGAAGGGACACTTCCCTTATGAACTTGCTTCTCAGAGAATGTCAATTTGAAACGGAAGGATCCGGATGCCCTCAAAAGAAGACGCAAGGATGGCTCATACAGTGGACCTTTCAGAACCCCTGGAATGATTCTCACTTCTCGAGTTCCTGGGCTTGAAACTTTTTTGGGAAGACGATTTTAGTTGAGAAAAAAAGGAACAAAAACAATATTGGACCATTTTTGGGGGCAATCCACTCAGGTGAGGATTCGATTCCCCCACGTAAATACCGACAAACATTCTGGTTTCATTCCTATATTCTCACTTCGTGGTGCACCATCCGCAGGGGGTCATTCCAACTTATTCCCTGAGAACCAAGGAAGGAAAGGGAAAGTCATCCAGCCACGTTTGAGAGGATGACCTCGTGCCTGGAATCGCATTACTTTCTAAGCATCAAGTTTCGGTGGATCCAGTGGATCCATTTGCTTTACAGGCAACCAAAAGCCTTGGTGTCATGCAAAAGGAGTCATTGGTTGCATCCCACGGCACCGGCGCTCAGGAGCGCATCCGCGGGGGATACTGGCTCAAGTATTGCGTGACCCGAGGCCGGATCGAAGCTCAGAGATTGTTATCGGGCCCTTTATACTTGACTGCAAGTTGGGTTGCATCTTTAGACTTTAACTTTTTGGATTCCCCACATATTTCCTTTTTACCAGCAAAAAGTTTAACCAGCACAAAGTTAGCTGGGGGATCTACAGCACCCAAGTTTAGACTTTAGCTTTTTGGGAAATGATGGGCTTTTCCACTAATCCCACAGACAGTTGAACTTTTCGCAGAGGGGTGAACAGCAACAAAGCATATTCGCTCCTACTTCACCTGCGGATTTGGGTGTGTCTTTTGTCGAGGGTACCCTTTTTCGGGCTGTTTTTGTTCCATGGAAATCCAACTTTTTATGGGTCCGGGCACTCAGGGCACCCATTGTTATGGTGGGTGAATTCCAACTTTAAAAAAAAGAAAAAGAAACAACAATATATAGGTAGTTCTTTCAGTTCCATAAGCCATGGCCCCAGACGTGTCCGAGTCTAAGCCAGAAAGTGTCAAGCTTTGGATTACTCCAAGCCCGCCTTCCGTGCTTGGGCCGTTCGGTTTTTGAGTTTGGTGTTTAAAGTTTTGGTGTTTTTTAGGTTTTTAGTGTGTTTTTTGTTTGTTTTTTTCATTTTCACCTTCTTTGAACTATTGTTTATGGCGTTCCTATTGTAGCCTGGCAGCCTTTGTTCATCTTCTCTTATTTATCGAAGTCATAGAATGGTACCTGGAAGTATGGGGCCAGCCATGGCTAGATGTGTCCACCTGTTTGCGAGCCGTGGTTTGTCCAAGCCGCGGAGTCTTGGGAGTCTTGGGCCCCGGGGGTCTTCGGCATCTTCAAGCCCCGGAGCTCAGAGGCTTTCTCAAAGTTTGGTTTGAGCTTGGCAAGGCAAGCCTTTCCCCCCCCCCCCAAACAAAAGAAAATAAGCTACAATGGCTTGACCTGTGTCGACTGGGCGGAAATTTCGGAGTGAGTGTTTGGGAGTTGATGAATTACCCGCTCGCGTTCCGGAGGGAGTGCCCCAAAAAGCAAATCCCGCAACAGGAGATGAGGTCGACTCGGTGGATGTGGTTGTTAGGGTCCCTTTAGAACCCCCCACCCCCCATGTTTGCACAAGATTGGCCCAACCCTCAAACTACCCATAAAACGAATTCTCAAATTAAATCATGTTGGGTTGCAACTTGCTCCATGTTCAAGTCAGCAGTTTGGTTGAGGACGGTTCCTATCGAAGCTGCGGTCGATTTATTGGGTCTTTGGGGCTCCGGCCGACCGCTCCGAAGTCCCCAACTAGGTGTCCCAGTAGTGCCCTTTTACCGTTTCTTTCTTGGGGGAAGGTTTCCCTACTAAAATAGACAAAACTGAAACAAAAAGTTGGTACACGTATTCTAACCTGGGCGTGGCTCAAAATCAAAGAGCTGGGGGTTACGCGGGTTTTAGTCGGTTTCATTTACCAAGGTGCCGGGCGTTACCATATTTTGAGCCACAGCCACCTCTTAAATCTGGAGGACCGAACGACCCGCCTGGACCCGAAGACCCGACCATCTCGCTTCGCAGGCGCGGAGGCTCGGCGATGGCTGGAGCTCTGGGAAGGCCCGAGCCGAGCACCACGTCACGTGGCGTTGGCCCGAAATGGCGCGCGGGGTTGCCGAGGTCCCCCAGCGATTGGTGCCAACCTTTTGCCCTTTCTTTTTTTGGTTGGGAGATTCGGTTGGGAGATTCGGTTCCCCTACCAAAATAGACCAAACTTCCTGAAAAAGAAGAACAAGAAACGGCACCAACTTATTCCAAGCGACCTAGATTCGGTTCCCCAAGCTCTCAACTCTGGACCTAGGGAAGAATCCCCACCGGGTTGCTGGCAGGAGCAAATTCCATTTGCAGAGAAAAGGTGGTGTATATCCCCTTGCTGGTTTTAAAGGGAGGTATTTGTTGATTGAAATGGGATAGTGTTTTGGTGGTTTTCCTTTGCTTTTAAAGGGACGGTTGTTGTTGGTTTAAATGGGGTGTTTTATTTGTTTTGTCTTTGGCTTTAAAGGCAGGGATTTGTTGGTTTAAATGGGCTTGTGTTTTATTTGTTTTCCTTTGGTTTTAAAAGGAGGGATTTGTTGGTTTTCGTGTGTTCACATTTGTTTTAAGAAACAACATCCTTTGTTGGTTTCAAAGGAATCGATTTCACTACTGGACGTATATCTTTTGCATTTTATCCAGTGGGCCTTAAGCAAATGAGAAGGTGCGTGGTCATAGTGTGTGGATAGTTGCGAAATCCGTTTCTCGCCCCACCTAAGAAACGGGAGTCTTCCTCTGACCCTTAAATAAATGGGGTTACCCCATCTTCAAGGGGTCAGGGACCCATTTTTAAAGGGTCCTTCAGACCCTAGGTAGTGTTTTTTCTTTGAGTACCTTCTGACCCCGGTCTCAGAGAAGGTTGTCCTGAAAACGGAGTGTGAAGAGAGCCTCACAACTGAGGGCCATGTAGATGACTGCTGTGATCCTCAAATTTGTTTAACAATTTGGTTATTGACCCAGAATTGCTGGGGTGAATTCCTTCTCTATGGGTAGCTTCAGAGTCCAGGTGGTTTGCTGCTGAGGACGTCGCTAGCCACAACAAACATCAAGGGGCATGGCCTCGTAAATGGGAAGACTTGCATCACTGTCCTTCCTGGTCAAGGTGTGACACATGCCAAACATGTCGAACTCTCAAGCCAGGGCGGTTTGCACTGAACCTCAAGCTTTTGATCTTTACCTTGGAAGACCAGTAAGAAGTAATCTACGTACTTTAGAGCGAGTGAATAGCAATGGGGAGATGTTTGAAATTTTAGTGCCTCCGGCTCAGGCCGCCGACATTACAGGCCTGCTTTCTTATTTGCGTCCCTTTGGAATTGTCCCCTTGCCCCCTTCCCCTCTGAGATTTTTGCCCCCCTTTCTTTGTTGAGATCCATTCCCCCTTTCCGCCCGAAGGCCTTTTCTCCCTCTGTTTTTTTCCCTTTTCCTCCCTAAGATGTTTTCACCCCTCTCCCTGTTGAGATCCTTTCCCCCCTTTCCCCCCTAAGGCCTTTTCCCCCCTGAGATCTTCTCCCTTTGCCTCCCTAAGATCTCCCAGATCGTCTCCCTTTCAGGGAGAAGATCTGGGAGAAAAGGACTTAGGGGGGAAAGCCCAACAGGGAAAGGGGGGAAAAGATTTAGGAAGGAAAAGGGAGAAGCTCTCAGGGGGGGGAAAGGCCTTAGGGGGGAAAGGGGGAAAAGGATCTCAGCGGGGGGGGGGGGAAGATCTTAGGGAGGAAAGGGAGAAGATCTGGGGACAAAGGCCTTAGGGGGGAAAGGGGAGAAATGATCTCAACAGGGAAAGGGGTGGAAAAGATCTTAGGGCGGAAAGGGAGAAGATCTGGGAGAAAAAAGGCCAACAGGGAAAGGGGGGAAAGACCTAAGGAAGGAAAAGGGAGAAGCTCTCAGGGGGGGGAAAGGCCTGAGGGGGGAAAGGGTGGGAAGGATCTCAACAGGGAAAGGGGGGAAACAATCTTAGGAAGGAAAAGGGAGAAGATCTGGAAAGGCCTTAAAGGGAAGGGGGGAAAGGATCTCAACAGGGAAAGGGGGCAAAGGATCTTAAGGAGGAATAGGAAGAAGATCTCAGCGGGGGGAAAGGCCGTAGGGGGGAAAGAGGGGAAAGGATCTCAACAGGGAAAGGGGGGGAAAGATCTCAGTGAAAAAGGGAGAAGGTCCCAGGCAGGGAAAAGGCCTTAGGGGGGAAAGGGGGAAAGGATCTCAACAGGGACAGGGGGCAAAGGATCTTAGGGAGGAAAAGGGAGAAGATCTGAAAAGGCCTTAAGGGGGAAAAGGGGGAAAGGAGCTCAACAGGGAAAGGTGGGAGAAGATCCTAGGGAGGAAAAGGGAGAAGATCTCGGGGGAAAAGATCTTGGGGAGGACAAGGGAGAAGATCTCAGGGGGGGGAAGGCCTTAGGGGGGAAAGGGCGGGAAAGGATCTCAACAAGGAAAGGGGGGAAAAGATCTTAGGAAGGAAAAGGGGGAAGATCGCAGGGGGGAAAAAAGGCCTTAGGGGGGAAAGGAGGGAAAGGATCTCAACAGGGAGAGGGGGGAAAACATCGTGTAGGGAGGAAAAACTCAGAGGGAGAAAGGGCCTTAGGGGGGAAAGGGGGGATGGATCTCAACAGGGAAAAATGGCAAAAGATCTTAGGGAGGAAAAGGGAGAAGATCTCAGGGGGGGAAAGGCCTTAGGGGGGAAAGGGGGGAAAGGATCTGAGCAGGGAAAGGGGGGGAAAGATCTTAGGGAGGAAAGGGAGAAGATCTGGGGGCAAAGGCCTGGGGGAAAAAAGAACAGGGGGGGGAAAGATCTAAGGAAGGAGAAGCTCTCAGGGGGGAAAGGCCTCAGGGGGAAAGGGTGGGAAGGATCTCAACAGGGAAAGGGGGGAAACAATCTTAGGAAGGAAAGGGGGGGGGAAGATCTTAGGGAGGAAAGGGAGAAGATCTGGGAGAAAAGGACTTAGGGGGGAAAGCCCAACAGGGAAAGGGGGGAAAAGATCTTAGGAAGGAACAAGGGAGAAGCTCTCAGGGGGGGGGGAAAGGCCTTGGGAGGGAAAGGGGGGAAAGGATCTCAACAGGGAAAGGGTGGGAAAGATCTTAAGGAGGAAAGGGGGGGAAGATCTTAGGGAGCCCCCCTTTCCTCCCTAAGAGAGCTTCTCGCCTTTTCCTTCCTAAGATCTTTTCCCCCCTTTCCCTGTTGGCCTTTTTTCCCCAGATCTTCTCCCTTTCCTCCCGAAGATCTTTTCCACCCCTTGCCCTGTTGAGATCATTTCTCCCCTTTCCCCCCTAAGGCCTTTTTGCCCCAGATCTTCTGCCTTTCCTCCCTAAGATCTGGAAATGAAGGGGGGAAAGGGGGAAAGGATCTCAACAGCGAAAGGGGGGGAAAGATCTCAGGGAGGAAAGGGAGAAGATCTGGGGAAAAAATGCCTTAAGGGGGAAAGGGGGGAAAAGATCTTTGGGAGGAAAAGGGAAATCTTTCTCGGGGGGAACAGGCCCTAAGGGGCAATCGGGGGACAGGATCTCAATCGGGAAAGAGAGAAAAATACTTTGGGAAGAGAAGGGTGGAGATCTTGGGGGGAAAAGGCCTTAGGGGGGAAACGGGGGCAAGGATCTTAAGCGGGAAAGGGGGGAAGAGATCTTAGGGAGGCAAAGGGAGACGAACTCAGGGAAAAGGACTTAGGGAGGAAAGGGGGGGAAAGATCTTTGGGAGGAAAAGGGAGAAGAACTGAGGGTGGGAAAAGGCCTTAGAAGGAAAAGGGGGGAAATAAATGATCTCAACAAGGAACTGGGGGGGGGGGGTTCACCAGCATAGGCAACATCCCCAGCATCACTTGCATCATCCGCATCCTTGGCAGGCGCTGATGCGGATGAATGGTTCCAGCCGTGGTTTTTGTGGGGTGAACTCCCTGTTTTATGGGTTAAAGGACTCAGCTAGATTGCTTGCACCCTGTTACAGACTCTATCACTCCTTCAGAACACTTTGACATCCACCACGTCACCAGCAATGAACAGGTCCGCTTGGGTCCTTCTGATTGCCACCAATTGCTTCAAGCCTGTTCAGTTTGAACGGAGTTGCTCATGACTGGTGAATGTGTGAAGTATTTGTTGGAGCACACTTCCATACATTCTTAAGATTACCTTGCTTGTTTAGCTGTTTGCCTGCTTGGTTTTCCTTCATACTGTTCCCTTTCCACCAGCAGAAGAAATCAGTCAAGTTTGGCTCGCAAGTGTTGTTTTTTCGTGGCCACTGGGTAAACCTCAACCGGACGTTTCTGGGCCCCGGAAGTCGCCATGGGGCCGACTTGTGACGTCTTGGAACTCGCCAAATGCAGCTGCAGATATCCAAACCAAACCAGCGGCCCCCAATGGCCGGCACATGGCACCAACATAAATCATTGGCTCACTTCACTCAGCAGATGGGGTTCAAATGATTTGAAGTTGGGGTCCAAATCATTAGCTCACTTCCAAATGGCTGTTCTTTCCCAGTTGGGGTCCAAAGTGGAACTCTGGTACATGGAGAAGTGGAGAAAAAGACCTGCGCTTTGCCCCCAGCTGTTTAAGTTGGAGCCACCCCCCACATATCCAAAGCGCCCCCGAGGTGTCGAACGTATCTTTGGACTTTCGAGCCTTTCGCGCAGGTCGAGAGGTGAAAGAGCCGAAAGAGTCGAAGGAGCCTAAGGAGGCCCAGAATATGCCAGAATCAGAACTGGCGAAGTTTCAACTCAATTTCCCCCTTTTTTGGAACCTGGAGTGGCATTCTCATTGAAAACCGGCATTGCAGTTGACCCCTTCTGCTACTGGAGGTCACTGTTCAATTTGGATTGGCGGCGGGAGGCCAAAAACAGTAGGTAACCAAGGTAAGTAGGTCTTTTTCTCAAACAGGAGTTGGACCCCCCAAATTTGTGGTTGTCCTTTTGGTGTTCCCTTAAAAGCCCGGGCAAAAACGGTCTACCGAGCCTCAACAAAGATAGACCCATCCAAAGTATGTTGATGGTAGATGCAAGAAGCCAAGTTGCCTGCTTGTTATGACACCTCAGCTTATAATCAAGGAAACTGGGGCTAGTTGGCTTGCAATGCCAGTGCAAGCTACCGACCTGATGGTTTTGAACATGCGAGAAGCTTCCGGGTCATCTCATTCCAATTGGGGGGGGGGTATTTGGGTTCTTGTTTGTGTGAGGGTACCGGTACCCTTGGGATTGTGGGTTCAGGGCCTTGAAGCAAACCACCTCGGGGGGTCCCATTCAAGGAGTCGCGAGGCCCTGAAACACGGCCCCTCGCGGGAATGAAGTTGCGGGGGTCCCACTGCGCTACCTTGGACCGTGTCCTTTGTTAGAAGACATGTTTAGTGGCAAACAACAAGTGTGGACTTCTTTGGGCCCATCCACCTGGGATGTGAGGGACAAGCGACGGGGCTTCTCCCTCAAGCTTTGTCCAACTGGGCTTTGAAATACGCCACGAAGAATACGGTTGATAAGATCTCCAGTGAATAAGTCCCCTCTACATGGTTGTTGTTGGGAAACATTTTACATTTTTGCTTATTGTGGTTTAGTGGGAAATCCAACCACTTAACTGCTAAAATTTGAATTTTAGTTGCTCCCCTTCCAACGTCAACCAAGTCTATGCTCACTTCCCGAGTTCCTGGACTTGAAACTTTTTGGGGCAGTTTGGACTTTCTTTGGGCCATCCACTCGAGAAGTGAGAAGTGAGAAGGTTATTTGGGTATACCTGAAGTCGCCTTGACCCTTTGAACATGTGTCCATGACCCTTTTATTTTGGGTAATGACCAACTAGTTTTTTAAGGGTCAGAAAGAGAGTCCATGTACATCCCACTAAGCAAACTTTTTTTGGCCAATGCTCCGCTTGCCACGTGGGGCGATCCAAGCCGGGGGTGGGAGGGAGGCTTGCCACTCAATGAACCTAGGGGGATTGTTTTTGTTTTTGTTTTTTATTCGCAGGCCCTACAGGTCATCAATCGGTTTGGATTGGTGGCTGGGGCTTGTAAAGAAACAAACCTGGTTCTTGTCGGATAATGGGGGGAAGGGCTCCCAAATCACCGATCGAAGAAATAAATTAAAGGGAAGCTGAGTGGAGGGTTGGAGAGATCGATGGATGTGACACTTGGGTCCTCGACCGCCAGTCCCGCCTCGCTGGCTGTTTCGTGAACTTTGGCGCCGCATCGCTTGTGCTGCTTGGGCGTAAGTCAGCTTCGCTCGGGTTTTTCTGACGCGAAAGGGGCACCACGCGGACGAAAGCTCGTCACAACTCCTGGGGAAGGGCAGGGAATCAACAAGGGTGTTGCGGAATGAACCTAGGGATCTGCCTAAACTTGGATGTTCAACCCACCTAGCAAGTATGTAGTTGACTTGTTTGTGCCAACTAACCCCAGTTACCCCACCTATCACCTAGAAGGCAACCACAAGGGATGGTTAATGATTCGGGAACATTGCCTTATTCCTCCCTGAGATCTGAAGAGCGCTTGCATCATGTGTTTCTTCTATGTACACAACGCAACACGACACCTGCCACAGACTATCACTCAGGCTCTTCCACAGAAACCAGCCATTTGGAGGGGCCCATCATGTAGAATCTGCAAGCTATATTTGAATCCTAGGGTAGTTTTCGCCTCTGGACTCGCTTGTCCAAAGCCAAGCCTGACCGGTTCCACCTGGACCCGAAAGGACTACCCCAAAAAATGTGTGGAATTCTCCCCCCATTTTGGGTTGCACAAATTCCCATTTTTACAGCCTGACTTTGTTGGGGTTAGGCGTACTGGGTTACATGATAGGTTTGCTCTCCATCTCATGAATACCTCCTAGGTGCGAGTCCACCAACCCAAATTCGTTAAGGGAAGTTTCAGGCCTTAATAGGGGGTCATTACCCAAAAGAAAGGGGTGGACCCATGTTTACAGGGTGGAGACTCCAGGGTTATTGCAACCCAACATTAGGGTTGGTGATTTCCAACTCTTTCGTATGGGTTCCTTCGGGTCCAGATACTCCTTTTTGGCAAGGTGATCAAGCCGGTCATGGCTTGGATTGGCCCAAATCGTGGCTTCGGGACCCACTTAATGCAATCCTTGCCAGAAAAAGAGAGAGCAGCGGTTCCTTATAGGAGCCCAATGCCTTTTTTGTTTTTTACACGGCGCCACGGCAGTTTCTGTGAGTTCAGCATGGCACAAGTTACTTGTTTCTCTGTTTTTCTCGTTAGAGGACCCTGAAAATGGGCGGATTGTGTTGGGATTGCCAAAAAAACACCAACCCAACATTTCGGGGTGAATTCCAATTCTTTCTTCTGGGTAGTTTCAGGTTCCAGGGAGTCACCTTTAGACGGCTTTTCTTTGGCTATCAACTCTTTCGGTCAACATGTGCTTGATTGTCGTTCCATTTGGGAAGGGCACGGGAAATCACTTGTCCCAACCAACACAAACCAGAAACTCAAACTTAGAAACAAGTCCCTTCGCATGGACTAAATCCTGCCTTACTTTGAAACCACGGAAAATCATTGGTTTCTTGGTATTTACATGGGAATCATCATTCCAGGGTTTCTGAAAGGAGGTGCAACGTGGATTTTGTCCATCCACAGTATGTTCGCAGAAATAAAGAACCCACGGGGCAAGGGGGCGTCTTGTTTTGAGGGTATCCTGTTTGGAGTTGTTTTAAAGGGAACCAAAAGCAGAAGCTTCCCCCAGTTTGAAGGTTCCCCCATTTTGAGACAGCTTGCAACCCCTTTTTCGTGGTTTTAAAGCAAAACCAAACAAACACCAATTTGTTGGGCATTTCCATAGGGAGCTCAAATGATTCCCTCACTTGTGAGTCCCTCGACTTTAGTCACTTTTTTGGAAAATCAGTTTTAGTGGTAAACCAAAAAGTCTCTACTTTTTGGTGAGCCAATCCACTCGCTCGGAAGAGTCCCGGCCGGAGACCATTCTAGGGTTGATTCCCCAATCTTTTAAGCCATCGTTCTTTTCAAAAACCCGGTGTTTCCCCTTGGATTCTGCTGGTTTTCTGAAAAGAAGCTGGAAAGAATGGGGAAGTGTCCCCTATAGAACCATGGGAACTTCCAGGGACGCGGCGTGCTTTGATGCCTCAGGTCGGCCATGCCCATGCCGGTCATTGGCTCGGGCTTCGACGCCGAGGCGCTGCCGCGGGCGCAGCAGAACGAGGCCGCGGATCGGATCCCGCGGGGCGTCGAAGGCGTCGAAGGCGAAGCGAAGCGAAGGTCCTTGGCTCGCACTGTCCCGGTTCAGAACCAAGGAAAAATCGTTGGTTACTATCAGATCACAAATAAGCCAAGTTCCGAGTAGAATGAGCCTATAAACCCTGAATTCTAAAGTATAGAAACCTCAGACACCAAAATTTACGCCTTGGAGGTCACATTTACAGGGGCCGAGTGCGGGAACTTCCGGCTGTTAGTCTGAGGGAGTGGTTTGGGCAAAACGCCTGGGATCCACGGGGTTCAGAGGTCCTTCCCCATTCCAAGGTCCTGAAAATTTTGGGGCGGAACACCCATGTAGCACCAATTTTGATGCTCACCAGGGGTACAGGGTTTTGACCCACAGCCAAATGAGCCTTGTATTTTTTCCCTGGCTTGTAAAAGGGAATCGATTTCACTGCTGGAATTATGTTCTCATTTTGTCCAGGGGACTGAAGCAAATGGAGGGAAAGGTTAGTAAAGTATAGGGTCTGCAAACCAAGCAAGCAAGCAAGCAACCAGCCAGCCAGCCAGCCAGCCAGCCAACCAACCAACCAACCAACCAACCTAAATGGGTGCGGATATCCGCCTTTAAAAGTCTTTGCATGGGTCTGGGTAGACCATTTTAGTACCGAGTGTTGATTATGACTCGCTGGTTGGAAGGCGACCTGCCGTCTCCCGAGCCTCAAAACAATGGGCCTGGACCCTCAAACTACCCAGAAAAAGGGAAAATCACAAATTCCATAGTTGTGGGTGGCAGTAAGCCATTTTTGAGCTGGCAATTTGAGGGCTTAATAAGGGGTCATTACCCAAAGGAAAGGGGTGGACCCATGTTGACAGGGTGGAGACGCCAGGCTGAAATGACCTTTTGGTTTCCCTCCTTCGCAACCATTTTTCATGCACCCACCATGCATGAAAATCCGGTTGCGGAAGTTTTGAGCAGATTGGTTTTGTTCAGATCGAAACCAAAACAGATCGACACCAATTCAGGGCAAGTGAAGGTTAATGACAGTCCCAGGAAAAAGAAGTCGGTGCGGCCGCCTTGACTGTGTTCAAGGTTGTGAGCAGACGGCCGCGTTTTTCATGAGCCTTGCTGGATCCGATGCTTCTAGTTTGAACTCAGCATACGGGTATGGGTCAAAATTAAACCACCAGGAATCGAACCGCAGGTTTAGTCCATGTTTCCACTTGCTAGGGTTGGGTTACCTATTTTTGACCCACACCCATATGAAGCTCTAGGGCTAAGGCTAAGTCCATCTAGGTTCTCCACGGTGGAATTCCTGATTTTAGCTTGGAACATAGTAAAAACACTGCAGATGAACCCCTCAGTTGTCCAAAGCCAACCTTGTGGTTTCCCCTTTCTGGTCCATTTTCAGTCACATGGTTTTCATGTGGTTTCCACATGGTTTGCACATGGTTTGCACATGGTTTGCACATGGCCCCAAAACTTTGGTGCATTTTGCTTGGCTGTTAGGACTTTAACTTTTTGCCAACTGATGGGTTTTCCGTATTAAACCACTAAAAGGTAAACTTTTAGCAGGGGAGCAGAAAACAACCGAGAAAAGATTATCCTTTTATCTTGGGGTCCTTTGGGCTGAGACGAAACCTCGAAAGCTGGTCGGTCGTTATATTCACGGAGTCGTGGGTTTGTCTCAAGTGGACCGTTGATGGAATGGTTCTTTGCCTTTCGAGAAACCACATGTTCTGGGTACCTGGACCCTCATGTTACTCAGAAAACATGGGGAATTCGCCAACCGTTTTTTTTTGGATCGCAATAGCCCTGTTGAGGGTCCAGCTCCCCTTTTTGTTTGTTTGATGCAGGAGCCATTTGGCGGCTCCCCTAAAAAGAGCCGCAGAGGTGGAGCTGCGGACCGACCGCATCAGCGCCTATGAGGTCCGTGGATGTGCGAGTCATTTGCCTGCGAGTGAACCAAAGCCAAACCAACACCGCAGTTTCCACTTCCCTTGTGAAGTACCCAATGAGTACTGTGGATGGACGGAATCCTGCACCAGCTAAGAAACCCAGGGGTGAAACCACAACGCTTGTTGGTATTTACAGGGTTTCTGAAAGGTGGTGCGAAATGGATTTTGTCCGTCCACAGTATGGGGTGTCTTCCTGGACCCTCAAATTCCGACTCCAACATGGTAAATCGCCTCGATTTTGGTGTGATGTCCTGTTTGTTCAATGGGTGGATTGAGGGTCCAGGTGCCCACGTTTGGGGTTGGTTGGAAGAGTATGTAGGGGTCCCAAACTATTTTAAAACACATATTCAACATAATGTTGACCCCGGATTAATAAACCCCGGTTTATTAATATGGGGGTGTCCCCGGTTTTAGGGGGGATTTATCACTTTTGGAGGGGAACACCCCCATGTTAATAAACCGGGTTATATTAATCCGGGTCAACATTATTCATCGAAGCATCAAAGCAACGCCCTCACAACAAAACCCGTGAGGTCCAAACACCTAACGGAGTTTTCCGGATTGAGATCTTATTTGGGGAGGCCCGGGAGGGTTTGGGAGGGCGGGTTGGAGCCTATCATTCAACATCCAGGGCTTGCGGTTAAATGTTGACCAAGCTTGGGTGGCGGCCCCAACAAAAGCCACATCCTTTCTCAGGAACGGACACTCCTTTCTGGAAATGGCCGGCTTTGACCAAATCATTGGAAACTGCATGCCCAGTCACTTTTGCCGTGAGTCGAATTTGCAGATACGTTAGGTGCGCGGGTACCGAAGTGCAACAACTTGGCCTTGTGAAACTCTTACCAAGTGGATCCATTTGCCTGGTAACCGAAGGAACACCGTTTCCGAACCAAATAATTCCTGGGCTTCCATCACAACCATGCTACATGCCAATTCAACACGGGGTGCTGCGTTGCCACGATTATGACCAACCCTACAAGTGTCTTGAACATCTATTTTCACACGCATCCACAAAACTGTGGATTGCCGCAGTCTACCGGGTTGCCAACTTGTTTCGTTCTTGCCATATTTAAGATATCCGCCGTGCTGACCACCCAAAGATCCATCCACTGTCTTATGGCTCAAGGTGAGACATCCACACCTGTGGACGAGTCCTACGCGGTACTGAACTTCATCTGGACTCAGTCCACGCACCAGATGGCTGACTGGGGCCCTGTCCTGGCAGCGATGACCACGGCGGGTGCATTTGATCAGGGCGACCCAGCGAGCAGGGAGCTCAATGCACCCTTTCACCCGCTGGTGCATTTCCAGACGGATGGCCCATCGCGACGTTTGCACCAGCAACGTGCCGGCACCTGGTCAACAGGTGACACTCCGGTCGGCTGACGGCACAGCAAAAAAAATCGATGGTTACTTCCTATCAGCTCACAAACAAGCCAAATTCCGTGTAGAATGAGCCCATAAACCCTGAACCCCAAAGTATAGAAACCCCAGACACCAAAAATTAGCCTTGGAGCGCCTGGGTTCCACTGAGTTAAGAAGTCCTTCCCCATTGTTCAAAGGTTTCCCACACAAAAACAGGAGCCAACCAGTTCACAACTGGCCATGGGGCGTAATGTATGGCTCCATTTTGGGGTGGATGAACATCCATTTGTCACTTATGTTGATGTTCACCAGGGGTACAGGGTTTTAACCCACAGCTAACTCCCAAATGAGGAAAGGGATGCCAGCCACTTGGAGACTTCGAACTTCTGCAACAGCCAACCCTTTGACCCTCCTCCAATTAGGAGACAAACCTATGAGCAACAGAAACAGGGTTCCACTTTTTGACCACCCAAGAAAGACTTAAACCCAGGGGTGGTTTATTCCCCCCAAAAGGAGATCCCTGGGTTTAAGTGCATCTTGGGGTAGTGAAAAACTGGAACCTTGACGGAAAATATGATCATGGTATCTTTTTTTGGTGGGCCTGGGTTTTGCAGGTTCCTGGTTGCAGGCTGTTGGTGTTAAGTTGGCATTCACACATTTAGCACCTGGATGACCCCATACATGCATGACCGCCCATATTACAGTAAGTGGTTAATATCCCCACGCAACAAGTCCTCCAAGTAAGGAAGGGCAAATCCTTTGGGGCTTGTTTAATTTTATCCATCTGCCTGTTTTACTGGGGGGATAACGAGCAAACCAAGATAAAGGTCTGTACTTGAGGCTCCCTGCAGAATCGTCTCTCACCAGGTGGGTCAAGCTGTGCACTCGGCCTGGACACACCTGGGCAACTTCTGCTTCCGCCTGGTAGTGTACCCACGAGGCTGCGGGAAGCTGGGGGGGAGGGGGGTCTGGGAATGATGGACAAATTGGGTCCAAAACATGAACTGAACTACCAACATGAATTTCCCATAGTCATGACTTCTTGTTTTGTCCAAAAAATGGGCCCCGCATTTCTACGGGATTCCCCATTCTTTCCAAGGATCATTCTTAGACAACCAGAATCCAAGGGGACACAGCGATTCGGTTTTTGAAAAGAGCGAGGGTTGAAAAGAGCATTGGATGGAACACGCAGCAAGATGTCGGTCACCCGCGAACCCCGAAGACCCAAGGGTCGGTAAGCCTATTGGCCAAGAGGCAAAACAAGGCCTTCGACCTTCAAACTGCCTGGAGTCTCCATGACCCTTAAAAAATGTGGTTGTTACCCAAATTAACGGGGTCATGACCCCATTTTTCTAGGGTCATGGAGACTCCAGGTACCCATTAAAAAGGGAGTTCGCCCCAAAATTGTGAGGCAATAGCCCATGTTTAAGGGAATTTGGGTCCAGGGTACCGGTTTAAAAGGTGCGCCAACAAAGCGAAGGCGCAACCGAGTAAGGGAGCAGAGACACACAGACGCTTCTGCCGTCCAACGCAGTCAATTGGCAGCCTCGCGCACCACAGAGCATTTGCAAACAAGTGAGCGCCCCATGAAAGTACCTGGACCCGAAAGAACTACCCATTAACAAATTGGAAGCTACCCCATATTTTTGGGGCAATATCCCATGGACCATCCACGAGACGGGCCGGTTACAAAGTTGCACTAGCGAGGTAGGCGCGCGGAGTTTTGTGCTAGTTGCGCCCTCGAAGAACCGAAGGACGCGAGCCCCTCCCGCACGCAAAGCTCAAAGCAGGATCTGAGACCCTGAACCCACAGAACTCCCTTAAGAATTGGTTATTGCAACCCACTTTTTGTTATTTTCATTTTTATAAGTTTAAAATCTTACCGAGCTGCTCCCAAGTTTCTGGAAGCTAAGGAACCTGCTTCGGGCTCCCTCCCGTATAAACGGCCAATTCTTTCCCCGTTTCGGTGCCCTTTCGCACGAAGTTACGAGAACCTCCCGTCGTGCCGACAGTTCTTCGGCTTACTTGGAGTCTCCATGACCCTTTAGAATCTCAGTTGTTCAGTGGCACCCTTTTTTCCCCCTTTTTTTTGGTGGCTGCCCCACCAAAAATGGTCTTCCCGAAGAAGGGTTCCCTTTTTTCCGGGGTCACTGAACAAGTGAGGAATGGCTTCAGGACCCTTTCTTCTGGGTCATGGAGGCTCTACTTGGGAAGCCCACTTCGGCCCTACTCCCAGAGTTCCGTTGGGAAGACCGCTAAAAAGTTGCAATCGCAAAGTTTGGACTTGTAGCCAATTCACGCAGGAAGTGAGTTAAGTGCATCTTCAGAAGACACTTGCACAGGGGTATGTCTGGCAAAAGGCGCAAAAAAACGCCCACGCCCACGCTACGTGTGATTTTGGCCACTCGGATCGCAGTCTTCTCAGCAAGCTTTGGAGGGTGGTTTTATCCTCCAGATCGTGGACCTGGACCCTGAAACTACCCAGAAAAACAAGTTGGAATTCACCAAGTCCATCATTTTGGGTTGCAACAACCCAGTGCCAGTTTTTAGTTGGAATTTTGAGGGTCCAACCACCTGCAACGCGTTTAAATGACTCTTGTTTTGACCACCTGTCCCATTTTCCCTTTGGACTTTGGTTGTCCAGGGAGGTCTTTTGGGCGCTCACATGAAAAGCCCGGCCGGCTCGACGGAGGCTTGGTGGCCTCGCGCGGCAGTGTCGCTGCATTTGTGGAGGCGAAGGCGGCGAAGGCGGCGAAGGCGGCCTAAGGGTCAAGCCGCGAGCTGCGTGCACCCCCCCCCCCCAAGACTGTTTCTCAGTTGTTCAGTGGCTCCAATTCTTTTTCCAACTCTTTTTTTTTGTGGCTGCCCCACTAAAATGGTCCACCCAAAAAAGGGTTGCCTTTTTTCCCCTGGGTCACTGAACAAGTGAAGTTTGGGTGTAGATTTTCTGAGGTCTCCTCCAAACAGAAACTACTTTGCTTTAGGGCAAAGTAAATCTGAAGCAGAATCTGGAGTCTTTTTAAAGCACCCCGGATATGGGTCAAGTTGTTGTTTGCGATGAAATGTACCCTTTTCACCTCGGTTAAATGGGACACCTTTGTTAAATGGGACACCTCAAGGAAAACCTCCATTTTATGCCCCTTCCCCAACCCAGGATGAATACTCGCCTGGTCTATGTTGATAGGGGTCGCCCCATGCTGGCGGGACTGTGAATCATCGGGGGCTTGCATTCCCCCTTTTGTTAGTCTAGGCTCAACATTATTTTATTTAGATATGGCCATGAGCTTTAATAGGGAACCATGTCAAAAGAGGTTGGTGGACATGAATACACACCTAAATGATGTCCACCAGAGGGTCCCCCATTGAAAAGTGTTTTCGCCCTAGTGCTCTACACAATCAGAACAATTCGGAAATCGGACCCAGAAAGCTTCTTTGAGAACCCCTCAGATTCCGCCCGAAAGCCTCTGCCGGAAGACCTTGAGCTCTTGCACTAGAATTAGTGATTATCAGGGTGGTTTGGATTGGGTGGGAACTGGGGGTTTGAACCCCTGACTTTTGTTGAAATGGGAGACCCCCTCATTGAAATCAAACCACCAATCCAAACCACCAATTAGAGGGAAGCTGAGATTACTACCTGGGCCCTCAAACTACCCAGTATCCTAGCCATTAGAAAGTTGGAAGTCACCAACCGTACTTTTGGGTTGCAATAGCCAACGTTTAAGGGAATTGTGAGGGTCCAGGTAGGGTCATGTTGATCGTTTCTGGGGACGGGTGTTGCCCGTCACCCAGCCACTTAAGTCAGGACGACTTATATCATGGGGCCTGGTTAAGAAAAGATTGGGAATTGAACCACTGCAGTTGCTCTAAAGCAACCCGGCCAAAGCCACCCTCGCTTCCGGGATGGGCCCTCACTTCGTGCCCATCCTTCGACGGCCGTTGCCAGGCTTCGGCGGAAGAAGCTGAGTGGTCTCTCGGCAGATGGCTGTAAAGAGCGCCCTTACTTGGCTTGGATGACCACCCCGTGTATTTGTTTTTTTCTGGAGAACCCTTCCAAAAGTGGTGGGGACATGAATCCCCACTTACATGATGTCCGCCAAAGGTGCCCTATGGTGCCCTATTAAAATTCACAAGCCTGCCAAATGGCTTGTGGGGTGAATCCCACTGAACGCGGACTCAATGCAGGGATATGCCAAACGGCGTGGTCATCCAAGTCTGGTTCAGGCTCTACAACTCACTTGCTCCAGAGAAAGCCTGGTCATGTGTGTGTGTGTGTGTTGAAATAGACGAGAACCCCCCCCCCAACCCAACACTCCTGTTTTTTTTTTCCCGGAAATTGTGTGGACCCCCCCATGTATGTGCTCCCCAAAAAGTTGTAGCACCAACGATTTTGAGACCGCGGCATAGCTCAGGTCCTTTGCGGCGGTGAAGTTCCAGGTAACGCTCTTGAACTGGATTGCTGCCCGGCCTGCATTCGACTGCATAACGCGTTAGCTCAGCCCCTCCCCCTGTTTTCCAGACCGGAAAATACGTGATACGGCATGATGCGGCCATTGTGTTTGCGCTTGTTGAACTAGCGCATGACGGCCGTTACCTGTTCTCGAAGAAATAAGGAGCAGGCGAGTCGCTGCTGGTCGTCCATGTCCATGCCTGTGTTCTTGGGAAGTGTCTGGCTTCAAACACAAAAACCAGCAGTCGTGTGAGTCTTTTTCTTTCAGTCCTGTCTGCGACAGAAGATGGTGATTGTAACCTTGTGAACTCTCAGCGATCCAAATCCCTTACGAGAATTGGCGTCCTCCTAGAGTTCTCGCAACATCGGAGCTGGTTTTCTTTTTTAAACAAATTGGAGGTGTATGTCCATCAAACAATCACCGAACCTGGCAACAACGTTCCCTTCTTCAACCTCCCAACATCTCCCAACATCCCCCTGCCCTAGGCTTGAGGGGCTCTATGGCATCAGCTTAGACCAGATGGGTTCGATTCAAAGTGGGTTCGAACCCCTCAGAGATGTGTTTTTTCCTTGGGAACAAATCACCATAAAGACCTCCAGTGGGGATGAGGAGTATCCATCTTAAAAACCTTGAAGGTTCCATTTGCTTAAGAATACCTGGACCCTCAAACTACCCATACGGGGAAATCACCCATTCCATAATTTTGGGTTGCAACAACCTGGACTTTCTTGAGGGTCCTGGTGTTTTTGTATTTTCCCCTGTTGGTTTGAAAGGAATCGATTTCGCTACTAGACAAATATGTTCTCATTTTTTGCAGGGGGCGAAACAAAAGAGCCACTGAGTAGCGTTTTCTTTTTTCCTGCTCCTGCGTTACATATATATAAAAGCTACGGACATGATTCTTTGATGTTCTTGGAAATAACTGCGCAGCACTACTCAAATGGCAAGTGGTCGGGATATATCCGTCGCCCCGCAAGCCGAAAGTGGGGCCAAGCGGCTGAGGACTATCGCGTCAGCATCGGGCGCCTGGATGAAGGCGCCTGGATGGGGTTTTTCGGAGGTGCTTTCCTTTTTTTTAGCACGCCCCAGTGTTTTTTTTGGGGGGCGGGGGTGGTTGTTTTGTTGATGTTTTTTTTTGGGGTGGGGGGTTGCCATTTGGACATTTGGAACTAGGTTTTTTTTTTCTTTGAGGACATTTGGACATGGGTCAAAATCCAAATCGTACCCCCAGTGAACATCCGATTCAACCCCCACTAAAATAGGTTCTAAAATGGGTGGTGAATTCACCTACCCCAAAATGGAGCCATTGGTTGTGACCCACAGCCATTTGGACCCGAAACAATGAATGTTGACCCTGGGTACACCCCAGTTGTTGTTGTTGTTTTTTTGGGGGGGGGCGGGTGTTCCCCTCCAAAAGTCGTCTGATTCCCCACTAAATCCAGGGACACCCCCTATTGGTCAACTGGGGTTTATTAGTCCGGGTTTGCCATTATTGATGAAAACGGGATGTCACTTTTTGATGGCATTTTGAGGGCTTCTCCTGGCAGCCTGCTGATCGGGTTCTTTGGGACTAGAGTTTTCCTCCCAAGCCCCTTTGGTACTTTAAAGACATCACAGAAAGACTCCTGGGTCTGGAAAGGGCACGTTTGGCAACCCACCAGGTTGACTGCACTGGAAAATGAGAGAAACTGAGTCACGCACGGACCACTCGCAATTGGAATGCAGCTTCATGGGGGCCAAGTCTCAGGAGGTGCCAAGGGACCCTCGCAGTTTGCCAAGGGACCCAGTGTTTGCCAGTTTCCACCAGGCGCGTTCCAGAACGACAGGAAAGCTCCCATGGGTTGACGGCAAATAAAGCTGTTGCAACCGGTTCTGCGAATTCCTACGCCAAACAAGGGCAACTGAGACCAAACGAATGCGGAAGAAGGCCTTAAGGGTTTGGATGGCCAAACAAGGTCAGATATGGCCAAATTTGGCTAGATAAGGTCAAATAGGGTGTGTAGGGGGTGTGTGGAACCGTCACATGCAAGTGTTTGGGGTTGGGTGCGTGAAATCACACCCCGAATCCCGCTTCCATTCACTGCTGTTGTGTTGCATTCAGCCGCAGAACCCGCTCATTACTTGTCCCCGCACCCCGCTTGGAGTAAAGTAGCATCCTCCCTGCAACCCGCTTAACGGCTAAGTTTGGGGAAGATTAGGTCGGCGGGGGCTAGCCGAAACAAAGCCGTCCCAGGCCACAGATTCCGCTCATTTCTACTGCGAACAAAAGCAGAGGTGGGAAACTCATACCTGGAGTCTCCTTCTGACCCTGAAAAAATGGGGTCATTACCGAAAAGTCATGGGGTCACTATTTCTACAGGGTCATGGAGACTCCAGGTATGGAAATTAGCTGCTGTCCAGCAACTGGCGTCTCTTCCACGCAAGCCGCTTCTCGCCGCAACCCGCGAGTTTACGGTTGCCCAACTAGAAAAGGACAGACGCAGACGTATATTTTCCTGATGCCATTGCCCGGAAAGGAAACAGTAAGGAAACGACCTAGTCCATGGTCAATTTGGGTTTCGTGCCCTTGATTGGCTCCTTTCAAGGAAGCTCCGAAAGGAGTCCGAGAAGAAGATCCCGCTGTCTCATCAACCATCCCGCTCGGGTGTTCAGCCCGGTGAGAAAGTGGGTTAGCTGTCCACTGATTAGTCCAGGCAGCCTGTGGATGGACAAGATTCACCAATTGCTTTGTTAGTTACTTAGTTAGTTTGTTTTTTTGTTTGTTTGTTTGTTTCTTCCCAGAATTCAGGGCTTTGTCACTTCCAAGTGGCACGGGATGAATTTGGTGCATCAACCACACGAAGCAGTCCCTTGTCTCGGAAAATGCTGGATGGTCAATAACATAGCTTGGCCGCCTTCCGACGAAAATCTGTGGATGGCTGCGAAATCGAACAATCGCACCACCTTTCAGAAACGGAGGATTTCCGATACCCCAACGTAAATACCAACCTAGAGTTTCCATGACCCCTAGAACAAGGGCACATGACCCCTTAGTTTTAGGTAAGGACCAACCATTTTGAAAGGGCAGAAGGAGACTCCAAGAACAAACGTTCTGCTTTCCTGACCCTGGTTTCCTAAACCATGGTGCGGGAAGAAACGGATTTCGATTTCAAGCATCCGCAGTAGTTAGGCCACCCTGTGAAAATCAGACTGTTTTAGATAGGACTGTTTGTTGAGGCACAGCGGACTCGGGTCCCGGGGAATCATTTGGCTGTGGCTCAAATAAATGTACCAAAAAATGGCACCTTGGGAAATGGAGCCAAAGACTCAAAGCTGCGCACCCCTCGCCATGATAAAAAAAAAAAAGCCACGCCCATGTCGCGGCGCCTGCGGAGCCCTTGGAGTCCGAGTCAGGGGAATTCAGTCACCTCCACGTGGACCGTGGATGGGCAGACCTTCTGCCGCAGGCCACGCGAGCTCGCGGCTCGCGGTCGTTTAGGTTGTGGGGGCCGTGGTTGTGTGAGGGCGGCCCGGGTTGGGGGATTCCTTGCCCCCCCTAAATTATTGAGACACAGGTTGCCCCATTTTGGATAATGACAATCCTTAGGTAAACAATTGCGGTTATATGAACGGCCCCATTGTTTTAATGGTGGTTTGAACCCCAGGGGGAGGCTTTATAGGGAAGCCAACAGGAAACCACCTGTTTGTGTTTTGAGAGCACCTTCGGGTGGGTTTCAAGGGACAAGAGGAAACCACCTGAACCCTCAAACTGTCCGTACAAATTCCCGTGATTTTGGGGCAAGAACCATTATTCATGAATTTTCGAGGCAGGCACGTCGGGGGAAGAGCCCACTGTGCGGGTTCGACTCTTGTCGTCTTCTCCATTCGACCTGAACACGCCACGTTTGGAGGTCAAAATGCCGAGCTTGCCATTTAGGTATTTTCTCGTCACAATGTGGCTTTGGCCTCCCAAGTGGCTTAAGCGGACGTCCGATGGCGCCTTGCGTCTTTTTTTTGTTTTCTCTCTCTCTCTCTCTTTCTCTCTCTTTTGCGGGGGAGGGGGGTGGGGGGTGGGCGCTCCTCTTCAAAACCAAAGCAAGCTTCCGTTTGCTTAAGAATGCGTTTTATTTTCCCCTACTAGTTTTAAAGGGAATTTATCACTACTGAAATATGTGTTTTTTATTTTTCTGATTTGCCCCGGGAGCTTAAGCAAATTAAATGGAAGCAAGGGGGTCTGCTTAAGACAGTTCCAAGCCTTGGCAGTTTCCTGCCACACGCTTTTCGACTTGTTGACTTTGGGAGTGATTCTGGCAGAGTCTCCCGGCAAAAGATTTTACGACTTTTAGAAGATCAGCGGTCCACAAAGTCAAGGCGGCACCGGGCAGAGTTTGTATACTTTGGTGCATTTTGCTTGGCTGTTAGGACTTTAACTTTTTGCCAACTAATGGGTTTCCCATTAAACCACTAAAAGTTTAACTTTCTGCAGGGGAGCAGAAAGCAACCGAGTAAACCTGGAGTCTGCTTCTGACCCTTTAAGAATGGGTCCCTGACCCCTTTCTTTTGGGTAATGACCAAACCGTCTTTAAGGGTCAGAAGGAGAGTCCAGATCACGGAGCTAGCGGGTGAAAACAAATGCCTCTTTTTTGGCTTCCAACACGGTCGGCCAAAATGTCCCATGTGTCCCTCATTCCGGGGCTTGTGAAGCCTGGCTTACCTTATAGCTCGAAAATCCGATGTGTAAGATGTCCGCCGTTTGCTGCTGTCCACTGTTTCGTTTCAACCCCTCACCCACAGCAAGCAAGCAGCTAAGCAGGCAGCCAAGCAGAAGCAGCCAATGATAATTGGCACCAATCAAGCAGGCAAGGCAGAGCAGAAGAGAAGCAGGCGAGCAAACCAGGCAAGCAGGTGAGCAAACAAGGCAAGGCAAGGAGACAAGCACACACAGCAGAGGCAGGCAAACTAGGCAAGCAAGCCGCAAGCAAGCAAGGCAGGCAGCAGGCAAATTATGCAAGCAAACAAAGCCTTTTTGATTGGGCTTTCCATTATCTCGGAAACCCGAATACAGTATGGTTAGCCATTACCCAGAAAGGGTTCATGGTCCCATGTTTAAAGGCGCAGAAAAAAAGGCTAGGTAGTTTTCCAAGGGGAGCGAATTGTTTGCAGAGGGATGAACCAGTTTGCTCAAGAGCCTTGGCAGGAGTTGGCAACTGCAGAGAGAGGATGGGTGGGCGCGGCCGGCGCCATTACTTGGCTCGGGACGGGTTTGCAATCTTCCAATCACGGAAATGGACAAAATGATGTTAGAAGACGATTTTTCTGGTGGAACTGCTCCGCACTCATGGGGGCGTGCAATGAGCATTCACAACACTCCGATATCCTTCAAAGTCTTTTAAATTGATTTGGGGTGAATATGGGAGATGTATATCATGGAGGCTGGAGGGGAGGGGGAGGGAGCCCAAATAAGCCCTCATAAAGCCTTTATTAAGGCCTTACTTAGGGCTTATTTGGGCTCCCTCCCCCCTCCCCTCCCAGCCTCCATGAGTATAGTGTTTGGATTTGCGCTTGATGTTTGGCAATGCTGAGGTGGCAACTGTCAGGAGCAATGGCGCCAGCCGGCTAGGCAGCCACCCAAGCAACCCGTTTAGCGAACCAAACTGGCTGCCCAACAAAACTCCTAAGAGCAGCGTGCCCTTTTGTTTTCAGGCTACATTGGCTACAAGTTTGTCTGTGATGAAACAATGTCGTTTGGTTTTATGCTGAATGGTTTGATTTTTGTTGGTATTGCGTGCTCTGATTGTTCGGCATGGATTGAATGATTATTGTTTTGGTTCGGCATATGTGAAATGTGTGTTTTGTTTGTTTCCGGCATTTCGTTGAACGTGTGTTTCATAATTTGATGTTTTCCGGCATCTGTTTGAATGCGTTTGTGTTATTCAAAACTGTTTGTATGTGGTTCAATCTTGTTTTTACGTTAATATTGTTATTATTATCCTTTGAAATGGAATAGTGTTTGATGTGTTTGGTTTTGTTGGAACGAGTCCCGGCGATTCTTGGATTTCCTGCATGGTGCTGGCACGGAGCAGGGAATGGATTGAGCCACAGCTCCCGTGGAACGAATTGTGTATGCCACCACAGGCCTGCACCAAGCTTGGTAATGTTGACCCCGGATTAATCAACCCCTGTTTACTAATATGGGGGTTTGAGGGGGAATCATCACTTTTGGAGGGGAGCACCCCCATATTAATAAACAGGGGTCTATTAATCCGGGGTCAACATTAGCAATTGGGGAACTCAGAAAAACAAAAAACACATGCTGTAAATGGACAAAATCCATTTCGCACCTCTTGGAACCATCATGAAACGATTGTTTGTGGGTATTTACGTTGGGGAATGGAATTATTTCATGGTTTCTTAGGTGGTGCAGGATTTCGCCCATCCACAGTAGCAACCATGTTTCAAGCCACCCACCTGGACGCCTATGCCTGTGAGAAGCGTGGCGTAGGCAGAGCTCCCTCTTCTTCCAGGAATGTTCCGGCATGAAACAGAAGTATTTGGAATGACACATAATGTTTCTAAATGTTTACATATGTCCTGTCTGATTTGGAATGCAGCAGCTTGTGTGATGAGTAGCCTTTTGATCGTTAGCCCGGACATCATAAATCATACTTGTGAGTTTCCGCGATTGCTAGAAGAAGTGAAGTAAGTCCGAGTAGATCCCATGCCGCCCATTATAGTAGGTAACCCTTCGATTTAAACGTTTGGAAACCACTGGGCTTCCATCTTAAAAACGGGTTGGTTGCGCTCGGGCCCTTGAGGGGCAGGGCCCAATAAATCAGGTCCCAGGCACGCCACTAGAGTAGATACCCAAGCATTATTCCTTTTGGCTTTTGAAGGGTGGTTCCTTTGTTTGTCTACTGGCTGCGGGTCAAAACCAATGGTACCATTTTGGGGTAGGCGCACCACACATTTTAGTCTATTTTAGCGGGGATTGGGATGTTCACTGGGGGTACGGGCTTTTGACCCGTGGCCACTCTGCAGTTTTTTGTTTTTAATGAAAAAAACTGGGCGGGTCATGACACTGAGCGTTGGTTACCCATCGATAACTCAGCGAGTCTTATTTGGGGTTAACGGGGATGGTCCTCCTGGTAGCAGGGATCCTTAGTGATTCCCACAGGAACTATGGCGATAGGCCATATGGGGTTTTGACCAGGGCTCATGTTAGTACCAGACATGTGTTTCCAACTGAGAGCACCCGCGGCGCGAGGGGGAAGCGGTGGTGATAGTCGGGATGGTGATCAATGTTGAAGAGGTGTAATGGCACAAGGTGCAATGGCAAAGTTGCGTATTTGCTTAAAGTTTTACACATTCAAAAGAGCCCCAGGCGACTATACACTATAACGAGTCTTTCATTCTTGCAGGAAGTTTGTTCTAAACAGGCAACATGTTTAGTCGCAGACACTCCACGAAGCTATATTATATCCCTTTTGCACAGGATAACTGTGGGTGGCTCTTTTAGAGTTGGGAAGCCTAGCTCTGAGAAGAGCTACGTGCACAGGCAAGCCTCGCTGCGGTTTTTGCTACATGCGACCTTGAACTGGGAGGACACTGACAGAAAGACGCTCATGTTTGATAAGATCGCTTCACAGGTGCCGATCAGACATGCAGCGAGGAGGGAGGAGCGTGATCTCCCTGGCGCGAACTGAGGAATCCAGGGGCTCCGGCTTGCTGGCTGTGGCTCAAAAAACCGGTACCAAAATGGAACCCCAGTAAGTGGAAACATGGACCAAAACCTGCGCAACCCCTCCTGTTTCATTGTGAGCCAGCTACATCACCAAACTGGCAGTGCTGGAGCGCGCTTCTCTCGGCGTTGACCGTAGCTGCCTCAGCCGGTGCGACCAGCTGGTGCTGGTGGAGTTGTCTGCACCGCTTGAAGGAGCACGTTAGGCCGTACTCTTGAACTCTCTTGATGAGTTCTCTGTGGAGGCTGGCAAAGTTGGAAAGTTTTCAATCCTCGAGCTGGGGGTCAACACATGCATGACATCTTTTCCGCTTGAAAGGACGAACCACGCCCCGTTTGGGTCCTTTCCGCCAGGTGCCCACGGAGGTTTGCTGCTCCGAGCTGCCTGCAGCACCCCGGCGCGGGGATTTGTTTTTCCCACGAACCAAACATCGAGCGGGCCGCGGAGTGAACCAAAACGCAGATTTTGAGCACGACTCCTGTTAGAGTCTCCGTGACCCTTGAAAAACACGGTTGCCCAAAACATAGGCTCTCTCAGTAGTGCCCTTTCTCTCACCCTTTTTTGGGGAGGGTTCCCCTACTGAAATAGACTACAGCAAAAAAGGGTACCCTTACTGGAGGACCTAGTAGGGGCCATGACCCCATGTGGAAAGGGTCATGGAGACTCCAGGTAGCCAGCCAAACATTTCTACCTGACGGGTCCCAAGAGGAAAATGAGCTTCCAGGTACCGTCGCACAGGTGCGTTCTGGTGGAAGGGAGGGTAGTAACTCACTCAATGGACCGAGTTCACGAACTTTAGTCGCTTTTCGGAAAGACAATTTTTGGTGGTAAGTAAACAGTTCGGACCCTTTGTTGATTGCCATCCACTCGGGAAGCGTTGGCCCAGCATGTTTTTAGGTCGGTGATCCGTTTCGGTTTTTGTGAGCTTCAAAGAACCACATGTTTGCTACCATACATGTTTCTTTTTAGGTTTCGGCTGCAAAAAAGACACGTTTTTTGCAAGGCCATACCAAGGGTTGGAATGTCCAAGCGTTTTGATTCCACCCTTTTGCCATAGCGAGCCTTTTTTTTTCTGCCACATCGGCTGAGCCTCTAGATTGCGAGGAGACCCCTGAAACATGGGCATCGGTTTTTCTGTTCCCTTTAAAGCCAACCAAGGGCACCCTCCAGAAAAGACAAGCGTGTACTGTCACCCATGGTTTCCGAAACCTTGAGAAATCAATCGGGTGTAAGTCTAGTGCTGGGGAAGTTGACATGAGTTCAACCTGAGCTTCCGGTGATGTTGTAAGGAAAAAAACGGGAGCCCCAAATCAGAGCTGAGAGCGACTATCAAGGGCTAGTTGATACCCCATGGAGCAACTGGTGCTGGTGATTTGTTTCAGGAAAATTGGAATGGCATGCACCGTTTTGGTTGGCTTGTTTGTTAGCACCCTGGCAGGGGAATTGCTCGATTGTAGTTGCTCTACACTAGTGACTCCTTTTTTTGTGAGCATTCAGCCTTTATGTGAAGTTTTTTAACGCTTGGTTTGCAAAAAGGCAACCCCGAAGAAGGAGTACGTGTTCAGGTCTCTTCCATGGTGCGGAGGCTTCACAGAGCAGCTTCTACGCATGCCGGAACAAAGGCGGACGAAGATCCCGACAGTCTCCGCGCTTTGGAGCTTTGCAGGTTCTGTTTCTCAAGTGAAATCCAAAGATGGGTGCCCGCAAAGTGTCAGGGCCGTCCTACCCATATGAGGGGTCGTTTTTTGAGGGAGCCCATTTCCGGTAAGCTTGAAAGGGAAATTAAAAGGAGCACCATCATTTTAGTAGGTCCCCTAAAAACCACACCCATATGTGAAAGCAATGAGCATGCCCAGACCTTGGTCTGTGTTAATGTTGGTTTCCCTTTGAAGCAAGCGGAACAGGTAAGTACTGAGCCTCAAACATACACACGCACGCACCCATGTGTTTTGCACAATGCTTTCAGTTGCCACAAGCAGCCCGTATCCCCAACCCCGAGCGGAAACGGGTCCCGGGTATTTCCGTACACATACCGGGAAGTTTCCTATGTTTTTTTTCCCATACCTATAGAGGTCTTCCCCGGGCACTTTTTGCTGTATTTGTCCGTTTCGAGCAACAATAACACCCAATTAGAGAGAAAAACAAACGCTCAAATGGAAAATTGTCCTGGTGTGTCTCCGCAATTTCCGCTCATTTCCCAGTAATGTCCACTCATTTCCAGCCGATTTCCGCTCGTCTTCCGGGAGAAAGCTCGCCAAATCAAGGTTTCATGTTTTTCCGCTCAACATCTGAAACGAGCCAACAAAAATGACCGGAGCGACCAAATGGAAGACCCAGGTATTTCCCGGGGAGGGGGGGGGGTTGGGGGGCCCTTCTGGCTTCGGCAAACGTATGGTGCCGAGCTCGCTTTCCGCGCACCTCAGGCCTGCAGTGCACGGAGCCGGCGGAATCCAAGCCCGAGGTGGATGGGGAGGAGCGCTCGCTTGGAGAGTCCAACTAGCGCTCGCTGAGCTCCTGCTTGGATGTTGAAAAGGAAGGCCCAGGACCCCCCATGGCTGGCAAACAACCCCCAAAACAGCCATTGGGAGGTCATTCCACAGACCATGTGCCAGCCATTGGGGTGTCCTCGGCAGTAATGGTTGTTTTTGTTTCCAAGGTATGTCCAGTGGGGTTGTTTCACTTACATAAGCAGTATACATATAGCGATGTGGTGATTATTTAGTTTGTGGGTTGAACATCCTCGTGAATACTGAAAAGACATCTCAGTCGCTGAGTTCCTTGAAATGGCCACGATGCCCGAAACATCTCAAGTTGCCGAAGGTTCCATGCTGCTGGCTCTCACGCCTTGAGTGTCTGGACTCTGGACCGGCGTTCTCAAAATGGCATTAAGGGGGATTTCCCTGAGCCAACATTTACACGCTTTGGACGACCCTGGGGGCTTTTTGGTTGTGAAGATGCACATTGACGCCTTCTGGCTCCTTAAATGCATCAGAGGTTGGACCCTTTGGAAACCCTGGGGAGCTGCACTGGTTGGAGGGTGATCTCTCAGATGGACCCTGGTCCTGGGGGTTTGTGTTGGTTACTTTTGGGTGTTGTTGGAAGGTCTTGTTGCGGGTTTGTGTTCACCAAAATTACTTTTGGGTTTGTGTTACTTTGGGCTTGTGTCAGTTACTTTTGAGGCACCCATCGGGTATGCTGACTGATGGCTTTTCACTCGAATTTTGCTGTTCACACGGAGCCTGCGCCGGGAACATGCGCAGATCCGCCACGAGGATTTGTCCACGCAGCCCCCGGAAGAAGAAGCAGCGTCGCCGGTGCTGTCGGGGAATGAGGCCGGGCCGGAACGCTTGGGAGCGAGGGAGCCACCTTGAAAACCCGACCATACTGTGGATGGACGGAATCCATTTCGCACCACAGGGAAAAACCGTGGGACACCATTCTTTGTTGGTATTTAATCGCGGAATCATCATTGGGTTTCTTAGGTGCAGGATTGCGTCCATCCACAGTAGGTGTGGATATCTGCCCTTTTGATTCTTGGCATACTTTTGGGTAGACTCCTTGATCAAAGGAAGCTTAGAAGGAACATCCCTGGTATGGTAACAACATGAAAGCTAGCTCTGTGAAAAGAAAGAAAGAAGCAAGGAAAAAAGGAAGGAAAGGGAAGGAAAGGAAAGGGAAGGAAAGGGAAGAAAAGGAAAGGAAAACAAAGAAATGGGTGATGGACCCAAGTTTTCTAGGGGTCAGAAGAAGGAGACTCCAGGTACTTGGAGGGTATAGGTAGCCAGCTAGAACCTGGCACCCCTAAAGTTCACGGCGCGAGCGCTTGGGGTTTCTCACATGTTCAACCTGATCCGCCTCAAGCAAGCCACTAGGTGACCAACAGGATCTGCAAAGAACTCCACTTGCAACTAGCCTCGAGTGGGATCATAAGATGTGCTCGTCAAGGCAACGCAAACCTGAAGAGGGGTTTCCCAAAGGATTTTCCTGTAATGGTACCCACGGACTAGCAAACCCAGGTGGATTAATAGGGTAGTGGGAAACCTTCACTTTTTGTGGGTGCCCCCCCCCCCCTATTGGATGGGTTTATTACTCCGGGATTCTCATTGCGCAAATGCTTGCTGAGGTTTCTTTTGCCTGTCGGCACCCTGGACTTGCCTTTCCACCCATTTCAAAATCAAAATGGGATTCCCTTCTTCCCATCTAGGCCAAAGCTTCACCACGTGGAACGCCTCTGATTGCCCATGATTGCCCCTGATATTTTGTTTCCAGCCAGACCCTTAAGGGCCCTTACATTGTTTTAGATGGATTTATAACATCCCGCGAACAGTTCAAAGGGCGAAGGATCAACGAACCGCTATCTACCTTTTGAGGATGTACTCAGGGGGCCGAACAAGGTGTGATTTGGCACATGCCGGAGTTCTCGTTTTCACCCAAATCTTTACAGTCGTTCCCTTTTTACCCCAGGGCCAAGTGTTCTTGCACTTGGACCCCCAAAATTTCGACTTCGAAATGAGTTGCAACCCAAAATGATGGTTGGCGAACTCCAACTCCAACTTTTGATAGTTCTTTCGGGTCCAGGGAGCTTTTGGAGCCTTTTGCAGCCCGAGTCGTCAGGCGGTAGCAGTCCCAATAGCCACGCATACGATGGCTTCAGCGGATCGACTGGAGGCAAGAGGGGGCTTTAGCTGCAAGGGAAACTACTTGCCAGGCACCCTCAAACTACCCGTCAACAACAAGGGAATTAGTTCCGTCAACTTAAGGGAATTAGTTTTAAGACCCATTCTTTTGGGTCTTGACTGTCTGACATACAGATTTTTCACATTTTTTGGGGGTGAAGGTCCTGTTGTTTTCAAAGCGAACGGAGAGTGGGGCCCATTGGTGGAAATATCGGCAAATCCACTGGCTGGTTTGGGAGGATCAGCTCCAGCAGTGAGCAACGGGGTCGCAATTGTGAGGTTTCCATACACTGGGAGGTGGGGGGAGGGAGGTAAGGAGGTGGGGGGTTGGGGGGAGGTGGGGGGGGGGGAGGGAGGTAGGGAGGTAGGGAGGGAGGAGGGGGTGGAGGGAGGTAGAGAGGGAGGGAGGGAGGTAGGGAGGGCGGTAGGGAGGGAGGGAGGTAGGGAGGGAGGGAGGTACTTTTGACACTGCTGTTAGCACTACATTGTGTGTCTTGTTCCCACAAACACTGGGGAGGGGAGGGAGGGAGGGAGGGAGGGAGGTAGGGAGGGAGGTAGGGAGGGAGGGAGGTAGGGAGGGAGGTAGGGAGGGAGGTAGGGAGGGAGGGAGGTAGGGAGGGAGGTACTTTTGACACTGCTGCCAGCACGACATTGTGTGTCTTGTTCCCACAAACACTGGGGAGGGGAGGGAGGGAGGGAGGGAGGGAGGGAGGGAGGGAGGGAGGGAGGGGAGGTGGGGAGGTGGGGAGGTGGGGAGGTGGGGAGGCGGGGAGGTGGGGAGGCGGGGAGGCGGGGAGGTGGGGAGGTGGGGAGGCGGGGGAGGGAGGCGGGAGGGAGAGGGAGGCGAGGGAGGGAGGGGGAGGGGGAGGGAGGGAGGCGGGGGAGGAAGAGAGGGAGGGACGGAGGGAGGGAGGGAGGGAGGGAGGGAAGGGAGGGAGGGAGGGAGGGAGGGAAGGGGGGAAGGTAGGCAGTTAGCGGAACCGATTTTTGAAGTGACAAATGACAGACAGTTGCTGCAACCAAAGTAAAGGACATTTTTGTGGTGCGAGGAACTGTTCCCATTTGGGAACTTCCTCCCAATCTTTCATGGGAAGCTGCGTCCTCCAACTCTCAAAATACGCTCAACCACTAGATATCCCAGCGTCACGTTTGGTGATATACCATTTGTACAGAGTAGTTTGAGGCTATGAATGTTGCACCCGAGTTCCGACTTTTGAGGTTTAGCCTTTTTGGGGCTTGGACCATTTCAGTACGGACAAAACAAGTCTTGGACGTTTTTCGGCCAATCCACTCAATCGGAAGTACGTTCACGGGGGCGCAAAAAATGAGACATAGGCGAAGGGTCACCAACTTACTGGGGTCGGAAGGCTCCTGGGGTCCCCCCACAAGCTCCTAGGGTCTTTCAATGGAAGACCCACTTGGCGAATCCAACACCCACGTGCCTGGAGTCTCCCTTCTGACCCCCCCCACAAGCTCCTGAGGCTTTCAACGGAAGACCCAGCCCCCTCCATTGGACACCCCGCAGATTGGATTGGAGCCTCTGGGCCCTACAAACCAGAGGTACCCCAAACGAGGGGCTGGGCTCCAGGGTCAGCCCCTGTTGGCTTTTGTGAGGTCGCCTGCGAGCCTCCCGTCACGGAGCCAATACGCGAAATCCCTGACGAGAAGGAGGCGAACGTTGAAAACGTGCTGGTGCGATAGGTAGGGAATGAGTTGGAATGAACCATTTGGGGATTCCCGAATAAAGGAAACCACGTGTTGGATGGTCTATAAGGCCCCGAATAAAGGAAAGCACCAGTTGGATGGTATAAGCCTCATTTCATTTCTCACGCTTGGAGATGGTTTTTTTTCTTTGGGAAACAAATGCAGGACACCAACTTGGCCATGGGTTGCATCACCTCTGGCGAGCCATTTTGGGGTGGATGAACCTCCATTTGATTTCCACCTTTGTTCACGGGTACAGGCTTTTCAGCCACCACAGCCACTTGGATTCCTGGTTCTTTACGTATTCCCTTGGGATCCTTTGGGTTCGCAAGAAAACATCGACCGGAATTGGCACGTCCACCTACCAAAAACAAGTGGAAGGTCACTTGCGTCAACCAAAAAGGGGCGGGGTCCCTTTGCCTATGGTTCTTTCAAAATCAAGAAACCAATCAACGAATCCTTGTTTGGGGCGCTGAAAGTGAAGACTTTGTGTGTTCTCATGGCTTGAAGGAGACCTAAAGGATACATCCAAACCCGCCCTCGAGGGGTGTTGATGTAGCCTTAAAGGGAACCCTGAAAGAAACCTCATGGATCCACTAGGGTATGCATGTCAAGAGGTGTTTTTGGGGGTCGCCTTTCTTTAAACCACCTTGACCTTGACAAACAGTTGGCATTTACCAACCATTTGTTGGGGGCAACAACCAATGTTGAAGTTGGACTTTCGGGTCCAGGTAGAAAGATCCCCCGCCAGCATCAGGGCTATCGAGTGGAGCCCAAGCCCACATAAATGAGTGGCGTTTTCAGGTCTGATCCCTGGTCAAGGATATCTTTAGGAGGATGCCATGAGTACAACAGAAAGCTAACTTGCTAAAGTGACCACCTTCCAAACCACAAGTGGATCCGAATTGACCGAGTCGTGAGGTGAATTACATATTCATATCCCTTGCAGCACCTTGCATACAACATATTACGCATACCAGTACCTAATATATGTGCAAACCAGTACATTACGCTACACATCATTGCGTGATACGTGACTGTTCATTCCACTACATTGTGTGTGGCATGTCTACATTTCATGTTATGTCATGTCTTGCATACAAATCATAGCTGCGCATACAATACTTAGCTTACATTGCAGTGCGTTGCAGTACTACATCCCATTGCGCAGTATTGCACATGTCAGAAACGCTGCCGTACATCAGTTGTCATGACACAGCATGACGTTGACTTGCATTACACCACATTGCATACCATACAATACCAATTCACGCCGTTCCATGCCATGCCATGCCATGCCATGCGATGCATGGACATAGACACCCAGCACGCGCACACACACACACACATGCGGTTGTGCATCTATATTTGTGTAGTACATTCGTGCATGCAAATGTGTATGGCTTGGTGGTACATACGCCATGTTTATACATACATGACATTAGACGGTATTTGACCGCCTGAACCCTCACAATTCTCTTTTCCATTGGTTATTGTGGGCTATTGCCTCCAAAGTCTGGGGTGAATTCCCTTTGTTTGAGGGTCCGGGTACACATAGACGACACTTGTTTCTTCCCCAGAATTAGCTCCCCTTTTGATTTTTGTTTTTTTTGGGGTCCCTTTGTTTTCCACCAGCCAGGCAAAAAAGGCATGTTTTTGCTGGGGTCCTAATTCCAGCCTAGGTTTGTACACATGCTTCTGGACACAGGCCTGTGATTTTACTGCACTGAGCAGCCATCAGCCTAGGCCGAGCAGCCGGTTTGTGAGCGCGACGGTCCAGGCGAGGCCAACTCTTGACATGGCTTCCCAGCCCCATTTGGACCCCCGCAATGGATTTCGGTGTTCCTGTTTTGTCCGTTAAACCCCACCAAAATTGGTTGGAAACCCAAGAAAAGACTGGCCCCATGCTGTTAGCAGTATCAAGCTCACCCTCATTTTGCCTTCGCTGCCCAGAGGCTCTTCCCACCATCAAGGTGAGTTTTGACATTCGCGATGAAGATACAACCGAGGGGTGACCAACTTTCTGAGCGAATCGAACACCGACGTACCTGGAGTCCCCTTCTGACCCCCCACGAGCTCCTGGAGGTGTTTGGGGGGTCTCAAAACCAGGTTTGAGGGCAAATCAATCTGGAGACTCTGGGTGATGAGGAATACTAGGAACATCCGATAACATCCGGGAATTCTGATTTTAGCAAGGGAGGAGCATTTCCGTGTTTTTGCTGGGCATACCTCAACATGCTGCGCCCCGACTGCCCCTTCTGGCCTTGGGAGTCAAATTTCAGGCTGTCGTAAGGGGTTGCAGGGTCCACGAACATTTGTGTAAGGCTGATGAAGCCCCACTTGGGGGTCGGTGGGTGGGATCCTTAGGCTGTGGGACTTCGGGACTCTTTAAGGCCAATGGGCAAAGCAATTTGATTCTAAATCCCCATTTGAATATGGGTTCGGTTATCCTTCGGGATTCTCGTTAATCCCACAAAGACTTGATGGAACCCCCAAAATTCCAACTTAGAAAGGGTTATTACAACCCAAAATGACGGAATTTGCGAATTCCAATTATCATTTCTTTGCTAATTTGAAGGTTCGGGTAATTACTTGACAACACGGCACCTCCGTTGCTCCGATTTGTGAATTGGGTTTGCCTCAAAGTGAACCCATAAAGACAATCCCAAAAACAAGCCCTCAAACAAGACACCCATTTGTCGGGTTGTTTCCCCTGTGTATTCCCCGTTCTCTTCACCCATCGCCCTCAAAATGAAGCTCAATTTCCCAAGCGGGAGGCTTTTTTTGAAGAGACACGTTTGCATAGAAATGGAAGGGACAGCTACAAGATTCATTCATCCAGATTTCCAACACCCCCCCCCCTTCAGACCCCGCCGCCCTTTCAGACCCCCCCGCCCTTTCCGACGCCCCCTTCAGACGCCCCCCTTTCAGTTTAGGGGTCTCGGACATCGGAGGCGGAGCCGAGGAGAAGCAGGCCATGGGCTCCCAACGCAGCTCCGAGCTTTGGATGAAGTGGGTGGGGTGGGGTGGGGTGGGGTGGGGTGGGGTGGGGTGGGGTGGGGTGTGGGGTGTGGGGTGTGGGGTGTGTGGGGTGTGTGGGGTGTGTGGGGTGGGGGTGTGTGGGGTGTGTGGGGTGTGTGGGGTGTGTGGGGTGTGTGGGTGTGGGGTGTGGGGTGTGGGTGTGGGGTGTGGGGTGTGTGGGGTGTGTGGGGTGTGTGGGGTGTGTGGGGTGTGTGTGTGGTGTGTGTGGGGTGTGTGGGGTGTGTGTGTGTGTGTGTGTGTGGTGTGTGTGTGGTGTGTGTGTGTGTGTGTGTGTGTGTGTGTGGTGTGTGTGTGTGTGTGTGTGTGTGTGTGTGTGTGTGTGTGTGTGTGTGTGTGTGTGTGTGTGTGTGTGTGTGTGTGTGTGTGTGTGTGTGTGTGTGTGTGTGTGTGTGTGTGTGTGTGTGTGTGTGTGTGTGTGTGTGTGTGTGTGTGTGTGTGTGTGTGTGTGTGTGTGTGTGTGTGTGTGTGTGTGTGTGTGTGTGTGTGTGTGTGTGTGTGTGTGTGTGTGTGTGTGTGTGTGTGTGTGTGTGTGTGTGTGTGTGTGTGTGTGTGTGTGTGTGTGTGTGTGTGTGTGTGTGTGTGTGTGTGTGTGTGTGTGTGTGTGTGTGTGTGTGTGTGTGTGTGTGTGTGTCAGTGTTTGTTTTTTCAGGTACCTCTTTTGTGTGCAGGCAACCCTGGTCACTAGACCCAAACGATTCTTCTACGTACTTCACGGTGCCCCCTTTTTGGTCGGTTTTGAAGGGAAACCAAAAAGAACACCATTTTTGTTGGTCCAAGCTGAGAAGACATGCGTTATTGCCTGGGGCCTCCTTTGGTCCCTTCCACCCATGCCACCCCCGGCCCCTTAGTTCGCCCCTGGGGCTCACTGGCCGACGGTTCGTGATGCCCCTCCGCATGTGCTGTTGCTACTTGGGGTCTTTTGGGTGACCCCATGTTTATCAGGCTCCTTAAAAGATCTCCAGTTTACCCATTTAAAACATGTGGCTTTTTCCACACCAAAATAAAGTTGGAAACCACCATTTACAAGTTGCAATGTTCAGGTGTATAATGCATCCGGATCCCCGTTTATTCTGGGTCTTGCAGGTCGCCAGGCGTTCTGAAAGGGTACCCAAACTTGGGATTGAAGGAAGGGACACAACAAAAACACCAAAACAAATTGGGGGATGCAACATTCCTGTTTTGGGGTTTAAGCCCAGCCTAAATGCACACAAGTCGAGACGCAATGGCATCGCCCATTCCTGAGATTGCCCTTGATACCCTTGGCGGCGGTATCGGCGGTATGGGAGATTTCTGTTGATCTTTTGCCCCCCTTGAGCCACTGACAACCTTTGGGTAGTAGTTTTCCCAGTGGGTGCAATCCCAGTTTTTTTTTGTTTAATGAGATAAACCGAGTGCTGAGTGTCTGGCCTTCATTTTTTTCTTAGCCTCACTTGCGGTCGTCCAGGTTGGGTCCAGAGTCGAGGGTTCCAAGAGGTGAGCACCTGTGATTTCCAGGTCCTTGAGCGCTTCCACATGTTGCAGCTAGTTGGGACTCACGGCGCATCGAACGTCCTCTGAATGCAAAAAACATCGTCAGAAATGTGTGATTGTTGGTCATCTTCTCAATATGCTTCTCGTTTTGCCTGTGGTTGAGGGTTTTGAGCAGCCCAGTTGCCCAGTTGTTCAGTGGATTCGCCCTTTTGGTGGGTTCCCAACTTGAAATGCAGGGTCAGTATTGCAGCGGTCTTTGGAGGACCCAAACCCGGAAACTTTCCTGCAGAGTTGGAAGCTTTGAGTTTCCTTTTTGAATTTTAATCCCCACAGAGTTCTCGCATGTTCTCACTTTCTCTGACCACCCAGCTCCATAGCTCACGGTTTGTCGTTTCGTGTGTTCCGGACATCTCTGCTTAATTCATGTCATTTTTTCCCGGAATTAATCCACGCAGACTTAGACAATGTCTGTTTAATCAACCTGACGCTACCCAGGACCAGACTCAATCCACCAGATTTTGAGAGTCCGAAAGTTTTTCTTGTTTGCTGGCTCCACCGTTGCAAGGAGATCTCTGTGGCCGCCTCGGTGCCTGGGGAGACCCAAGCGCTCGTCGTCTCCGTGCCGGCCACGGTGGCGCGTCGTCCTTCGGTGCCGCAGGAGGCGGCGCCCAAGGCGCCACCGTCACCGGCGGCGGTGCCGATGTTCGGGGACCGCACGGAGATGGTGTGAGATGTGAGTCAGGGCTGGGCCAAACACGGCACAAACGCCATTTGCTTAAGACTGTTTTTTTCTTTTTTGTTCTTTTCTTTTCCCGTGGGTTTTAAAGGGAGTCTATCCCGGACATATTTTCGCTTGTTTCCCGGGGACTTAAGCAAAAATGAGGGACACATGATTTGTCTTCTGGTGTGCGATGATTGGGGATTCCGAGCAATGTGTCATTTGTCGGTTTGTGAGGAATAATGAATTTGCTCAGGAGAATCAGGGACACGACTCAGACTTGTTCTGGGGCTGGCCCATGGCGTCAAAAGGAGCTTGCTTGAGACGATCTTTGGCTTGCAGGGCGTCCCCAAATCCACACAAATGAGGGACCAGACGACTCTACCAACAACCCTGCAACACTTAGGGCCTTAGGGCTTAGTATCCCGGATCAGGACCAAGTTGGGTCACGTAAGGTCTTACCAGTTGGGCTGGGTTGTAGGATATGTTTTTTTCTTCTGGATAAATCCATTTTCAACCATGAAAGGGGCTCAACCCATTTGGACAGCCTCAAGTGAATAGACAGTTTGTCTGCATTTACGTTGTCGAGTGGATTTCACCATGTGTTGCATAGCACTTTTCGTAGAATGGGTCCACGACCCCAGGGTCATTGAGACTCCAGGTATACCTTAACGTTCACTTCCCTGGCCACTTGACCCTTGCCTTTTGAAGCCTTGGCTACGCAATTTGCGTAGGAGACTCCAGGTACAAAGTTTGATAGCCATGGCTTCACAGCTCGCACTTTCGGCGTGGCAACTTCAGCCACATGGTGCCACCAGCGCACCGAGGAAAAGCAGCTTGCAGAGTCCGATTCAGAGGAAGACCCAGATCAAACCTCCAAAAGGTCTTCATGGAGTCTCCATGACCCCTAGAAAAAGGGTCCATGACCCCTTTATTTGGGTAACGGTCGTGGAGACTCCAGGTTAGGGCCCGCAAAAACCCGGGCCTTCTTGATGTTGCTCTTGAAAAAGGAAAATCTGCCAACGGCTTCTTTTTTTTTCAGGGTCCTGGAAGTCCTGGAAGATTAAGGCTTGAAAAGGTCTAATGACCTGTTGCTCAAACGAAGCCTGGCTTTCTGATGAGCAATCCAACAGGTCTCCCCACACACAGCTAGTGGAAGAGAGGAGTGAAGATACTTGACTTGGTCAAAACACCCGGTTGTTTTGGGCTAGTACGAAGCAATTGTTTGACCAGCGCGCCGTCGATTTTGAGACCCCTCGCGAGCTCTGCGACGGGTACGAAACCATGGCTTGAGAAAAGAAGGCTCTTCCGCCTCTTGGTAAGGATCCTGGCTGAATCTCTATAACTAGACATTGCAGCGCAAAGTATCAAGGGCTCACCTGGGGGTAAACCGTGCTCATCCATGATTGGCCCATGATGATGGTCAGTCGCGAGTTATGGGAATTTGCCCAGATTGCACGGGTTCTAAAGGACCATGCCCCACAGTTTGGGAGCTTTGACGTAGCTTGTATTTGGTGCAACAGCTTCGCAAAATGGAAGCAGGACCGCCTGTTGGATTGGTTTAAAGAGATTGTTTCACAAGCATCGCACAAAAAGTACTGATCTCAACATCTCGAATGTTTTTCGGCAAGGGTCTAAAGGGCCGCTCAAGTGACTTTGATCTGGTGGAGCACTTGATTGGAGAGTCCCTGAAATTCAACCCACCATTCAAACAATGGAGGTTCATAGAACATCTCAAAACCGCCGCTGTGTACGTTCAAGGATTGTCATTCAAATTGGGTCCCAAGGCCTTTGTTTTAATGGGGGCAAGGAACCCTAGGGGAGCGTTTCCACTTCAGAAGTTTCAAGGGGAGCCATGGTCCAACAACTGGTCGCATCCCCTTGGCTCTGAACCATGGGTGGCTCGATCTTTTTCGGAGGGTATTAGGGACACCAAAAGTTAAGACACGTATTTTGTGGGTCCAACCTTCCAAAAGACAAACATTCGTATGATAATTTTGCAAGCGGTTTAATTTCCGCGCCCGAGGCTCCATATCAAACAAAACCTAGAGGGCGTTTGAACCGGACCATCGAGACAAACAGCTCGGACTCTTTCCTGATATGGGTTTGTCACAAACATCGGGGGCTTTCCCAGCACCCCCCAACTGTTGTTTCCCATATCCGAAAAGGAGTTGTTGCTAAATCTGGAGGTGTTCCTTTTGTTCCACTTTTGAGCCACCTAAAAGCATGGTGCCCTTCCAAAAAGTCAGGTTTCGCAAGCCTTGGGTGTGAGTGAAGGGCCGCATGCCCGGATGCTGCGACCAGTCGTCGCACTAATAGGCTCGCCCTAAGCTCGGGTCTTGGCCCGCAGGAGAGACACCCGGAATTCCGGAAGACCAGTTGGAACCATAGCTGCTGGTTGGAAGGGAGCCGCCAGGGAGCTGGGGGTATCCAAGTTTGCTTGCTGAAGAGGGAGCTTTTCGGAGCTACCGATCGGAGTTCTGGAAGGACTCTGTAGATAAGTGTTGTGGTTCATGTGAATTGAAGCCTTAGTCGCCGGGACCGGAGATGATTAAGATATCGGATGACTTTTGATCATCCCTCGAACTCGCTCGCCTCTCGTCCTCCTGTCTTGGCTTCTGGTCGGGCGGGAAGAAAGGAGAAGCCGGGCGAGTCTTTTCGCGACGGCGCCGCGCGCCCGTGTTCCCTTTGTCCATTGCCGGGCAGCGTCTTTTCGCCATGTCTGTGGTCATTGGCTGCTCGGTTCCACCCACCCGAGCGCAAAGCGGGGCTTTGGAAGATGACCCTTTCCCAAGGTTAAGATGAACACGGACGAGACATGTAGCTATGAAGATCAGTGGAATAATGTTGAGCCAGGATTAATAAACCCGTCCCATTTTTTGGGGGGTTCCCTCCAAAAGTGGTCTGAATCCTCACCAAAAGGGGACACCCGCATTTTTGTATCAACCAGGGGTTCTGCTTAATCCGGGGTTAACCTTAGTGATATTTTATGCAACACTCCAAGTGTAGTGGGCCTCCTTGTCCATCCAATAAGCAGCCATGTTTTGACCACACAGTTACGCGCAAGTGGAATTCAGGCGCGCTCCGCACGACCCAGGCCCCTGCGGGTTGGCCTGAACCTGAAGACCCAAAGATGGTGTTCAACCACCCACTCTTCCCCTTAGAAGAATGAGTGAGTTAGATTCGAAACATATAACATATATACACAAGTCACATCCTCCCCCTCTCTTGCTCTTTGGGTAGTGCTAAAAGCAACACATGTGCTGGGTAAATGCAGCTCAGTGGACACACACAAGTGGGGTAGGGTAGTCAAATCCAACTGCTTCTCGTGGGTTAATCACACGCTACGCATGCATTCGATTTTGGCAGGTCGAAGTGCAGAGGCCCTTGTGCGTCAACCCCGGGCCTAGAGCCGTGCGTTTTCGCGCGCCTTGAGACTTTAGTCTTTCGGCCAGAACCCCTGGTGAAAAGAGTGTACATGCAGTGTGGCAACACCACGTCAGCGATTAGGCACAGAGGTCATAGAAGTATATGATGTTTGACATATGTATATATATATATATGTATATAAACGCATACATCACACACACACACACCCGTAGACACACACACACACAAACACACAAACACACAAACACACAAACACACAAACACACAAACACACAAACACACAAACACACAAACACACAAACACTCAAACACGCAAACACGCAAACACGCAAACACGCAAACACGCAAACACACAAACACACAAACACACAAACACACAAGCACACAAACACACAAACACACAAACACACACAGAAACACAGAAACACAGAAACACTGAAACACAGAAACACAGAAACACAAACACACAAACACACAAACACACAAACACACAAACACACAAACACACAAACACACAAACACACAAACACACAAACACACAAACACACACAGAAACACAGAAACACAAAACACAAACACAGAAACACAAACACACAAACACACAAACACACAAACACACAAACACACAAACACACAAACACACAAACACACAAACACACAAACACACAAACACACAAACACACAAACACACAAACACACACACAACACACAAACACACAAACACACAAACACACAAACACACAAACACACAACACACACACACAAACACACAAACACACAAACACACAAACACACAAACACACAAACACACAAACACACAAACACACAAACACACAAACACACAAACACACAAACACACAAACACACAAACACACGCACGCACGCACGCACCCACACACACACACATGTGTGTGTGTGTGTGTGTGTGTTTATATCATGCATATGTCTACATGATGTATTTGCAGTGGAACCGACCAGGGGCTTCCGACTTGGAGCCGAACCACGATTCCTAGCACCGGCGATGGGCGGCCAAGCCGCAAACCGCAAACGTCCAGCGCGCGCCATCTAAGGCATGGAGCCTTTGGCTGGACGAAGTCCTTAGCATCCCTGTCCCTGGGTCTCCTCCCAAACAAAGAAGCAGGGTAGACTACACATCGAACCGAGTCAGAAATCTGACATTTTCGGGGTAATTTCCCCCAGATGGCCCAGATCCATACTTGTAAAGCATTAACTTTCGAACTGGGAAACCTAGGTGTTTTCGTAGTGCAGTTTGTCCATAGCTTTCTGTTGAGTGGTGGGTCCAACATACATGCATGTTCGCTCCCGAGTGACCACGGGATGATCGCTGAGGGGATCCGGAGCCATTAGCATCGAGGGCCGATGGCGTCGAAGATGCCCGAGTTCTTTTTCCCGGCTGCCTCGTCGCGTTAGGGGAAAAGGCCGAGCTCAGTTCATAAGTTGTTCCACCCCCTGAACGAACCTTCAACCCCCAAACGAACCTGGCCGTTTGACTGGGCTGTTCTGACCTTTTTGACACGCAAAACAAGACCAGCTGGCAAGGTTCCACTGGGCAATCCCTCAACCTTGCCTGTTCCATTCAAACCCAACCCACATTTCAGGGGAGTCCCCTTTCTGATTTCTCCTCAAGACGTACATTTTGAGACATCTTGCCTAGACACGTGTCCTTGGCACCTCTGAGGCCCCCGGATCCGGCTTTTCCCCAAAACGGGTCATGAGCCCTCAAGCCTGGGAGGCTCCATCTGACCCTTGAAAAAAAAACAACTCTGGAGTCTCCTTCTGATTCTGCAGTGGGGTCATCCAAAATCAAGGGGTCATGGCCAACCCATTTTTTCAGAAATGGTCAGAATCGGAGACTCCTGGAGGTCAACGAATAACATGGCTCCTGCGCCTCGCCTCGTTTTTTGGGCGGCGACCGGCGAGCCTTGCTTTCCCAGGACCCGGGGGCGGACCAAAGCGCGGCCACGCAGACCCCGGTGGCCATGCTGCCCTTTTGCATCCCGGAGAAAGCCTTTCAGGCGACGGGACCCGAACCGGGAACGGCAAGCGACCGAGTGTTGACTGCCCGGAAGGTGACTCGTCCTTCTTCTTTTTGTTGGAGGGTACCGTTTTAAAGATGATTTCAAGGGAAGCAAACGACCCCCCTCCCCCCGTCGTTTTCCCCTTAAACCAACCCCTAAAAAAATGTACCCTCAAAAGAAACACCCACGTGACTTGGATATTCGACTGCCCAAAGGGTCCGATCGGTACCCTCAAAAAGTCCAATGGCAGCCCAAATTACCCTCCCCGCTAACATGAAAGCTCCCAGGACCACTTTGGAAGACATGGCTCCATTTGCAGGATCGGCCTTCTGGGAGCTTCCATGTTAGTCTGAGGGAGTGTATGGATTGGTGAGTTCCGAATGTTCCATGGGTGGCTCGAGGCTCCAGATAGATGGAGTTTGGAGCCTCGAAATACTGTCCATGGTTGCGAGATCCGCCTCTCGCAGCAAAGAAGCCACGGGCAAACCATTGGCATTGGGATTTCGTCCATCCGCAGCATGTGTCCTTTTGACACCCCTTAGGGGTTGGGACACCGTCCAAAGCCAGTTGTATCATTTGCTGAAGGAAAAGGGATAGCTGTGTGGCACAGATGCCCGGGCGTTTGTCAAACTATCCCTTGGGTCAAGGGGCCTTGTTTGAGGTCTTTTGGGCTCAGAGGCATTCATTTTGGGGATCCTGGGCTCAGAAGGGTATGCTTGTCTCATTCGCTGACCAAATATGGTTCTCCGCCCCCAACTGGAGTTTGGCTTATGAAACTCGTCCTGGCCCTTGCCCCACTTTTGTTGCAAGGGCTGCGATACAAGCCCACTAATGTTGACTCCATATTCATCAACCCCAGTCTATCAATAGGGGGGTGTTCTGCTCCAAAAGTGGTCTGATTCCCCACTAAACCCGGAATCGGACACCCCCATATCAACAAGCTGGGATTGATATGGGATCAACATGATAGGCCTGCGCATCACGGGCATGCCCTGCACTTGTCTCTCTTTCGTTCTCTCTTTGGGAGGGACATCCAAGTCCAGGAAGCTTCTCCAAGGACTCCATTTGCGGAAGTCACCGGTTTGTTTTTGGTTTGGGGGGAACCGTGTTTGTCACTGCTTTAGGTTTCCATCCAAATCCCCAAAACCAACCCGGAGCATCCGCCAAAAATGCGCCAGGATTGCGTGGCACTCAGCCCATTGTGGAACAAGCTCCTTGGCGCATTCTCGGCAGAAGGGTTGCTGCGAGCCTCGCAGAGATGACGCCGGTGGCCACGGATAAAGCCATTCGGTCCTCCTATTGAGCGAGGGTCATCCAAGTATTGGTTCCTCATGTTTCCTTTTCCAGGGGCTTATGTCTGGGAGGGCAGGGCCGAAGCCGGCGTTGAATAGATCAAGAAGCTTCCGTTTTAAACCCGGCTCCAAGATGTGGTGCGCGCTGCTCAATTTTTGGCTTCACCAGCTGAGGCAGACCCATCTTTCAAGGGTCAGAACGAGACAACAGTATATGAGTTTGCGGATGGGTAGCTCTTTTGGCCTTTAGGTTGGTGGATGCAGTAGCGCGGGACGTCAAGTGGCTGCATGCGACCTTGGAGACGGTAGCGAAAGCCGACCCCTTCACTGGCCGGCTCCTGAAAATCTCCAAGCAGATACACGAGGAGGCCCCTTTGAGCGCTCACTCAAGGGTTGCGCGGGGGGGAGGGGTAATGATGCATGCCATGGGCCCCTCCCCCCAAACTTGTGTTTGTTTGTTTTCGGGTAACAAACAAATCAACAACTTGGAATTTTGCCCAGAACGGGCTGTTAGATGCAGAATTCAAGCAAAGGTGTTTTGTTATTTCGAAATGTCTGCTGTTTTGTTGCCTTGAGTGGGAAGCCAAGTCTTAGTCAAGCATTTCAAGTGTGTCCACCAAGAGAAACAGGTTTGTTTTGCCTGCCCTTGTTTCCTTTTCAAGGACCACTTTCAGGAAAGTGTTGTGTAGTCCCAAGGGACAGACCGACCCAGAAATGGGTGCCGTCGTCGCCTTGCTTATTCTTTACAGGGCTTTGGATACGTCGTCGAAATTCCGATCAGGTTTGATTATGACTCACCTCTACTTTGACTATAAGGCTTCCTACCCCAATGCACTTTCCTTGCAGCAATAAACCGTTGTGCTTGTTTGCAGGGGTCCCATTTGGCTGACCCAGGGTCTCTTTTCAGGGGTAACCACTTTTGGTTTTAAGGCTGGGAATCCAAAAGGAAAGCCGGAATCCATTTCTGGGGTTACACACAAACGACACCATTGTTTGCTCAACATATTCAGAGCCTCCAAATGGATTGCGGCTTTCCTTTTCCCAACACCCAAGCTACCTGGATCCTCAAGATTCCAACTTAAAAGTTGTTAGTTGCCTGCCCCAAACCTGCGGAGTTGGTGAACTTCCCTCTTTTGTATGGGTAGTTCTTTCGGGTCGTCGTGGGTCGTCTCTCCGGATGCTTTGTCAAACAGGGGCTGCGGCAGCCCCTGATGTTGGGCATCCACCGCTCGGACTACATGCTCCACTCCGGAGCCGAGCCCCGGTGCTTGCAGGCGACTCGGCCTCGAGAAGGGACTCGAGAGAAAGCCACCCCCTGCCCACCCGCCGGATCCTTTGCTGGCCACCACAACCTTCTGGCGGAATATGCAGCTGGGTCCCCCAGCTAGGTGCCCTTTCTTACCGTTTCTGTCTTTGGGGAGGGTTCCCCTACTAAAATAGACTACAGAAAAAAAGTTGGTACCCTTACTCTAACCTCTCCACTGGAGGACCTAGTGCAGTATTGTCCCCTGTTGGTTTCAAAGGGAATCAATTTCACCACTGGATCTTCTTTTTTTGTTTTCCCCCGTTTTTCCTGGGGACGTGTTGGAAAATGAAAGAAAGGGGGGCCGTTTTGCCCAGCGACTCAAAGGGCACAGGGCCAAACCTTCGGGGCTAAACCTTGTCGCTTAAGGGAGACCGCGAAAGGTCGTTTCAGCAGCCGTGGTTCCCTGGTTTGAAGGAAGACCACCCCTCAAAAGTGCTTGTCAGATGTCCTGAATCTGAAGCTGTGGAGCTTCAATCTACCCTTAAATCTGGGATATTGCCCCAACATGATGTGGCAATATCCAATTTTGGCCCCAGATGAATGCCTGTTTTTTGCTGGGGGGGGTCCCTTTTTAGTTGGGATTCAGACTACTGTTGGAAGTTGGAGGGAACACTTTCCTAATAGGACGGGTTTACTAATCCTGGGTTCCCGGAAGCGGGTACCCTTTTTTGGTAAAGGGAAACCAAGAGGACCCCCGCAATTTTGGGTCCAACAGCTGAAAGCTATTCCAGAAGGGTTCCTTGGGGTTCCGGGACTCCCTCCCAACCACCCAACCACCCACCCAACCAACGACCCAACCAACCAACCCACCAAGCAAGCAACCAAGCAAGCAACCAAGCAAGCAAGCAAGCGAGCAAGCAACCAACCAACCAAGCGACGGACCGACCGACCGACCGACCAACCAAGCAACCGAGCAACCGAGCAACCAAGCAACCAAGTAACCAACCAACCAACCAAGCAAGCAAGCAACCAAGCAACCAACCAACCAACCAACAACCAACCAAACAACCGACCGACCGACCGACCAACCAACCAACCAACCAACCAACCAAGCAACCAAACAGCCAAGCAACCAACCAAGCAACCAACCAACCAACCAACCAAGCACCAAGCAACCAAGCAACCAACCAGCCAACCAACCAAGCAAGCAACCAACCAACCAACCAAGCAACCAGCCAACCAACCAACAACCAACCAACCAAGCAACCAAGCAACCAAGCAACCAACCGACCGACCGACCGACCAAGCAACCGACCGACCGACCGACCGACCGAGCAACCGAGCAACCAACCAACCAACCAACCAACCAAGCAACCAACCATCCAACCATCCAACCAACCTGCCAACCAACCAACCGGGGGGATTGTGGTTCACTTGCCAAGTTTCAGGTGGAGCTGAACACCATCGCCTCCTCGATGGGCTGCCATGCCTTCCACGTGGAGAAGCTTCACCGCTTCGTGCTGGGACGCTTCCAGGATCGCGCCCAACCGCCACTTCCCGCTTTTGGGGCGGCCTCCCCGAAGAGCGTTGTTCTCAGAGTACCTAGACTTGTTCTCTGAGTACCTGGACTTGTTCTCAGAGTACCTGGACTTGTTCTCAGCGTACCTGGACTTGTTCTCAGAGTACCTGGTCTTAGTCACTTTTGGATGTTGGACCATTTTAGAGGCAAACAACATCAAGCAACAGTTTAAACTTGCTTTGCGGGCCAGTCTCTACTCAGGCAGAGAGTTCTTTGCAGGGCTGAACGGTGGACGCTCTTCCTTATTGCAAGTAAATCAAGCAGAAACCATGGGTGAATTTGCAGGGTCTCAAGCTTGTTCCCTTGCAAAATTTAGGGCGTCTACCGTGCCTGGTTTCATGGGGGATAGTACGGCTTTACGGCGTTTTGCTGCCTGCATACCAGAAGTCAATGGGTGAAACGGGCACTATGGGTGCATCTCATGGAGGAACCCTAAACTGGGTGGTTTCAGTTTCCCGGCTCGGAAGCAAGTTGGTGCTAGGTTGGGTGTTTGTCTTCACCTCCATTTAGCGAGTGTCCCTCTGGTTTTTGTTGGACCTTCAGCGAAAATAGTTTGAAGAACCAACAAATAGTTTGTTTTCAGGTTGGCGCAATATGATTCAGAACCCGATTATTTTCTTGGTGTATCTCAAAGTTGGCTCAAACGCAGTTGATCCCTCTAAGCTTTTTCAGTTTCCAGGCCTGCCGATGCAATCGGCCCCAAACAAAGTGTAATTTCTACTGGTGACCGATGGGTCTCCAGATTTCATTTTTCTGCCTTACGAAAGCCTAGTGTTGCCTGTGTTGCTTTTTCGTGGTACCTGGAAGCACTGCTTCGATATTCAGTTTTCTTGGATATAACCTATAGGTACTAACCACTGAGTGATAATCAGCTCGCACACATTTGCCCCAATTCAGGATTTCCCACTTTTTTTCACAAATGCACTGTGACATATGCTTAGCAACAACGTGGCAAGTACCAACTACCAAATACCAAGCGCCAAAAGTCAATCCCTACAATCAAACACCAAGTTTAAACCAAAAGACACAAAGACGCCTGTCATGAGCAAATTCAATGCTTGGGTGTTCGGCCAAGTTAAGTGGTTAGCAACCTAGGTTATCGTTATAGCTCACTGTGTCCCCCAAATCGAGGCTCCAGTTGCAAGTGGCTTATGACCTAGGTCACTTTCAACTTACAAACTGGGCTGGTGCATCCCCATCGATTGCAACGCTGACGACTGGAGATCTGCTTGAATCGGACCTCCAACAAAGAAACAAAGCTGGATTGGGTTCAGTCTACCTGGAGTCTCCATGACCCTTAAAACATGGTGTCATTTCGAAAAGTGAAGGGGTCATAAACCCCATTTTTAGAGGGTCAGAAGGAGACTCCAGGTGTGATTTTTACGCTTTTACGCCTCTTTAAAGACCTTGCCCCCCCTTTCGAGAAAAAACAAAAAAGAACCTCGGCAAAAGTCGACCTCCCCAACCTTTTTCAAGCGGCGAGGAAGGCGCCGTGGGGCGCGCCATCCGCGGCCACTACGGAGATCTGAAGGGCGATGATCTGACCAAGCGGTTGCCACGGAACGTGACGCTGGAGGCGCGCAAAATGGACTAACTTGAAACCATTTGTTTTTGTTGGTCTACCTGGAGTCTCCTTCTGACCCTTTAAAAATGGGTCCATGACCCCTTTATTTTGGGCAATGACCATTTTTAAAGGGTCATGGAGACTTTAGGTACCTGTATCTTCGTTTGCGCACTTTTTTCTGCTCAAATGCTTGTTTGCGCGTTTTGTGGTGTGATTGCGCGCTTTTTTGGGAATTTGCGCACTTTTCCAAGATGTGCGCACTTTTCGGATAAAACTACTCAGGTAGTCGATTTCGGCACTGCTTGTGAAAACAATCGATACTGCGCTACTCGTTCCCGCGCCGGCGCAGCTGTTTGTTTAAGTCTCTTATGGTTACATCTTCAACATAGCTCCTTTTTTGTCTCAACCCAGGCATTCTTTAGGCAGGCATTTTGTTGCACATATGGCACCCGGCACAAGTACCACCCATCACCTGGACTTGACACTTTGTGGCCATTGATTTTGGCACTCGCTTGGCTGGCTTCAACCTCCATGAATAGCTCCAACCCGCAAGCATGTCCTGGGTGTGCACGGATCACTGTTTGCTCCAGGACCGTGCCCGCGCCACACTTTTTGTTGAGACAAGTCGCTGTCAGGGAGAAATTAGTCGTTTTTGGGCGCCCTGCCAACCCGCAATTTGTGCGCAAATTTCCGGTACTATCGCGCAAATTTCCGCAATTGCGCGCAAATACGAAAAGTGTGCACATGCATGTGCGCGTTTCAGCCTTTTCAGGCAGAAGATGTCCGAATTGCCAACCAAAAGCTCTATTTTGAGCCAGGTGTGGTCAGTCGAAGCTGCGCCCATCCCTTTCAACCATGGAAGCGGTGTTCGGATTTCTTGCAATCTCAAAGTTAGCATGTGTCTCTTGTCCATCAAGCTGGCTTGTCACGATGCAAGGCTAAGCCAAGGCGAGTTCTGGTCGACAAGGCGCGCATTTATCCTTGTCCTAGTTCTGTTCGAACAGCTTGACAGGTTGATGTCAAGGCTAGAAACGCCCAGAACCTTTACCAAAACCAGCGAAAAACTTGGAACTTTGCGCGTTTTTGCTTGAAATGCGCACTTTTCCATTGTGCGCACTTTTTTTTGCTCAAATGAAGATACAGGTATCTGGTTTTAAGGAACCCCAGTTCCATTGGGCAATTTGGCAATTTGATGCAATTTGGCAATTTGGTTTTAACGCACCCTAAAGACTCACTTGCTGAGTTCATGGACTTTAGTCACTTGTTGGGTTTCGACCATTTTAGTGGTGAACTAAAGTTCGGACTTTTTCAGGAAGTGACAAGAATCCCAGATCCATTTGTGTTGGTCTTTTTTGAGGGTACCTTTTTGGTTTAAAGGGAAACCAACAGGAACACCCACTATTGATGGCTATTTGGTTGGATCGTTGGACTTCAACCTTTGGGTGAAACAGTTCGGATGTTCCGTATTGGACCCACAAAAAGGTTCCAACTTTTGCAGAGGGGTCACCGGCAACCAAGTATTCGGCGTACTGTGGATGGTTGCGAAATCCATTTCGCACGAATGAAGCCATGGTTGAAATCATCGTTTGTTGGTATTACAGGGGAATCGTATCATTCAAGGGTTTCTGAAAGTTGGTGTGAAATGGATTTCGCATCCATCTATAGTTCTTGGATGCTCATCCCTCGTAGGTTATAACTATGGCTAGTCAGCTATCCCCTAGTTGCCTTAGTTACACCCTTGGTGGCAGCCTATTTGAACCACAGGGAGTTGGTACCAATCCCATTTCCAATTGCCAGGCCCTTTACGGCGAGTTATGCTGATGCCGACGGTCAGTTTCCAAAGTCCACGAGAACCAAGGGCCCGAGGGTACATTATATACATATACAAAATATATACACATATAAATATTTGCATACATGGCTGTTTTTTTTAGTGGACCCCACCAACACATTCAATGGCGGTTTTCCCCTCTCTTTTTTCCAGAACCCACCAAAGCCCGTTTTCATGCTGATTTTTCCTGAAAAATCCAACACAAAAGCAAGGGCGCAGCCACCAAAACGGAACGCACCGAATCGTCTCGGGCCGAAAGCGCCGAATCGAGGCGATCCCTGCTGCCTTGAGCCGGGCGCAGGCGGTGTACAAGGCGCAGACAAAAGGCGCGAAGGCGGGGAAGGGAATTCGGAGGGAAGTCGCGGGGGTTGGGTACCCGGTTCTCTTGTGAAGGTTTAAAGGAAAAACCACAGGAACACATGGCAATTTTTGGGGGTTTCACACCACAAGTTTAAACAGGGGCCCCTATATTTCCCTTTTTGGTGGTTTTAAACATCAGCTTTTTGGTCCATGGGTTGGTGAGTATCCCTTGGGGGTGATGTTTTAAGGGGAAATATAGGGAGCCCGGTTAAAAGTTTGAAAGGGTGTTTTTTCTTGTGGTACCTTTCAAGCCACCGCTTTGTGGGTGGCTTATTTTTGTTTTGAGGCAGCCGTCCCTTTTGGGTTTTAAAGGGGGTCCCTAAAATTGGGTTTTCTCGTAGTTTCCAACTCCGCCAAAAAAAGCGAGTACATGAAAGTGGATGCATTTTGAGGGGCCATGAAAAAGTCACTCTTGGAGTGGTTTCATTGTAAAACGACCATTTAGAAAGCATTTGAAAGGGCCCAAAAGCACACCCATGCCACAAGCCTGTTTGTGGGTTTCTATTTTGAGGCAACACTTCTTGGATGTTGAGCCATGTTCCTTTTCACTGGATAAGAACCTTGTTTCTTCCCCAGAATCAGCTCCCCTTTTTGCTTTTGTGCTTTTTGGGGTTTCCTTTGTTTTCCACTAACCAGGCAAACATGTTATTTTTTTGCAGGGGTCCGATTTTTCCAGCCAAGGTTTATACGCCACATAGTGTCTGGAGTGTGCCCTGCAAGTCTTGCGGGTTAGAAGTATAGGTTACGAATAGCAGATTGAAGACAGCTGCATTTACACCATATGTGCCCCACACGGAGATTCTTGAAGTGAGCATCGCCCAAGCAACCTGTGTCTTTTTTTGGCGTGGGTGGTTCTAGCTGGCGTGGTTTTATCGCAAGACAGGGGCTCCAAGAAGCCTTTGGGGCGGCCCTGGAGGTTTATCCAATTGCTCAGCTTGTCTTTTGCTGGTTTGGATGTGGGGCTTTGGCTTACTCCCCCGTTCCTGGACTTGAGTCACTTTTGGGATCTGAACCATTCTAGTGGCACGAAGTTAGGCTGCTTTGTTTGGCATATGGGTATTCTTTTATGGTACCCGGCTTTTGTAGTTTCAAAGGAACACCAAAAGGAATCCTTGGCCCCAAGAAACACCATCACCATTTTGAGGGAAGCGGTTTTTTGTACCTCGCAGCCACTGTTTTTGTACCTCGAAGCTGAGAACCCACACTATAACCATGACGTACTCATGTATCTACATATGTGAAACAATCCCCAGCCGCTCCACTGCGTTTCATCCAACAGCTTCCACGTCGATCTGGCTTTGGGTGTGCCCTTTTGGTGAGCTTTGCTTTAAACCCATTCGAAGCAGCCAATATTTGGAACAGTCGCCAGATTTGCCAAGTCTTGTGACACAGCCTGATGCGCATGCTGGGCCCCTGGCCAACTCACCTCCTGAGCTCCTGGACTTTAAACTTTTTGGACGGACCATTTTGATGGTACCTGGACCCGCCAAATTCCCCGAATAATGTGTTATGGCCCCAACCTTCTGGGGTGAGTTCCCTTTTTTGTTGGGAGTTTTAGGGTTCAGGCAAGCAAACACTTTGAAGCCTTGTTGGCCCAACCACTCCGGATCCGTGAGCCAAAGAAGCTCGTGTTGCACCCAGGACCCCGTGGTGCTTTTCGTGGTGAACGACGATGGCCGGAACTTTGCCGACTGGCGCCGCCCCAGCCCGGGAGAGTCAAAGCGGAAGCTTTGAAAAAGGGGCCCGGAGATTCATAGAATTTGGAGATCAATATGTCCTTGGCTTTACACCAAGCCCCTATACAAACAAAGGTCGAGCAAAGCAAAACAAAGGTCGAGTCCTACCCCCCGCTTTTTCTTTTTTTAAAGGGGGTTGAACCCAGGGCTTAGGTCTGTTGTTTTCAGATGGTTTAGTGGTTGGGTGGGCAATACCCACAAGTTACACTCCTCAGGCCAGAAGGAAGCTCGGGTAGATACAGCGGAATCAGCATAGTGGTTCTTAGGTGCTGCAGGACTTCATCCATCCACAGCATCTGCAGTGGGTTTGTTGTCGGCCGCTCCAGAAGTGATGCACCCCCACTAAAATGAACGCCCCATAACGAATATGGGTTGAATCCTGGGTTGGCACTAAATACCCAGTTTCCTCGGTCGACTGCCCCGCTTTTCGACCAGTTTCTTTGTTGGAGGGGGTTGGGCCTTTCAATAGGCGGTCCCACTACTGGGGGTCTGGGTCAATAAACCCAGCTAGGGGCATAGGACATAGATCTGGGGCAATCCTTGCTCAGCCCTGGGGCCAGGGTTCCACATTTTGGTGTTTTTTGGACGTGTCCCGAAGTCATCTGATAGATGGCCATGGGTCAAATTCCAAATCGTACCCCCAGTGAACATTCGATTCAATCCGACCACTAAAACAGGTTCTAACATGGGTGAATTCACCTACCAATCCCAAAATGGGCTCCCAAAACGGTTTTGACAGCCACAGCCAGTAGACAAACCAGGAACCACCCTTCAAAAGCCAAAAGGAGAAATGCTTGGTTATCTACTATAGTGGCGTGCCCCGAAGTTTGATAGATATTTGATAGCTGGCATTAAGCACGCTGAACCGCTGCAAGAAGCTCAGCTCCCCAATGCTGAGGTGCTTCCTGGAGTACGCCTTGTGGGAGGTGCACAACGTGCGGGTGCTGAAGAAGAGCCTTAAAGAGGCCATGTCGTTTGACCGGGGCTAGGTCCCCCAGCAATTGGTGCCCTTTCTCACCGGTTTCTTTGTTGGTTGGGAGGGTGCTAGGTGCCCTTTCTCACCGTTTTTTTTTCTCGGGGGTTTTGGGTTCCCCTGCAAGAAGTTGGTACCCTAACCTCTAACCTCTCCACTGGAGGACCTAGGGGTGCGATCGATGGATGGCGAGTGCCAAACATAAGGCCTTAGCCCCAAAGGCATGGGGTGCGGGATGTTCAAGGGCAGATAAGCAGGTCACCATGGTAAGTGAAGCAAAAGCAGTTGGTTGATATGTAACCTAGCTTGCAACATACCAGTATCCTATCGTTGCCAAGGGCCGATTCCCCACAAGGGGCCAATTTCCCAATCCCAAGAGTGATTTGAGCGACTAATAGTGCCGCTTTTGGGAGCTACCAGTAGGATGCCGTTCTTGGGGTCCCTGACAACAATGGGATTAGATGTTCCCAGACCTCCAGGTGGGTGCAATTTCTTTGTTCAACTTTTTGTATAAGGGTTTCTCTTTAAACACAACTACCAAAATGGTAGTGCCCCTTCACTCCCACTGCCACCGGGCTCAACGAGCAGGTAATGACCATGATTATAAGATCCCATTTCTTTCGAGTTTTTCAGTCGGACATTTGAGTGTTCTAGTGGTTAATTCCCCATTCTTTTCAACCATCATTATTTTCAAAAACCAGCTGTTTCCCCTGGGGTTCTGAAGGTTTTCTGAAAAGAAGGATCCCCGGAAAGAATGGGGAAGTGTCCCCAAGAAGTGTCCAGGTAGCAACTCCAAAAGCGGAGACAACCACCCAAGCGCCTCGCTTCGCCGAAGCCGATGCTTCCCTTTGGGCCTTTGGAAGTATGAACATTTTCAATGTGGACGTCTGAGCTCTAAGCGGTGTTAAGCCTTCTACCTACACCCTACCCATCAAAGAGGGAAGTCACCCCACACTTGTGGGGCAATGCGCCGTATCTTTCAGCAGGGCTCCTCAAAAGATCTCCATTCTGCTTGCCCATTTGAAACATGGCTGGCTTTTTCAACACCAAAATAAAGGTGGACACCACCAGAAAACAAGGCAGGCAATGTTCAGGTGTATAATGTAGGGATCCCTGAAAGGGAACAGAGGATTGAACAAAACAGAGGGAACAGAGGGAACAGAGGGAACAGAGGGAACAGAGGATTGAACAGAATCTTACCTCTTAAAAACACAACTTTTCTCAGCTTGTTGGGTGCCATGGGCTATATGTCTGTAAAAGATGAGAACTTCCCCAGGGCAAACAGAGTTTTAAGGGGTAAGGAGGATTGAACAAAACAGAGGGAACAGAGATCCCTCAGGTAGCAGAGAAGGCCTCCATGGACAAGGAGGGCCGTCTTTGGTTGGAGGAGGAGGAGGTGGCGGTGTCTTACTTCCGGGCAGGGTGCCGTGGCGAACTTTGGGCCAACCAACACTGCTTGGGTGAAAATACCCAAATCTATGTACCTATCCAAGTTCCCTTTACAAGGGTGAAATCTTTATTTCCTGAAAATGGGTTATTTTCAATTTTGTTGGTTGTTCGAATCCTTTTCTTTGTAGTTTGAGGGTCCAGGTACCTGTTTTGGGTTGGTTGGTCTGTCTCCAAGGGAGCCTTCCTTTAACCGAAAGTCAATTTGTTGGTTGCAGGAGCAGGAATTCACTGGCCAACCTTCTTGCCCTTTGGCCATTTCGGGTTTCATGCTGTGAGTCTTTTTAGAAGGGGGAGCCCCTGATAATGTTCTTCCATTTGCTTCAGAGCAAGTTTTATTGTCCCCTGTTGGTTTTAAAGGGAATCTATCACTACTGGCAATAGTGTTTCTGTATTTGTTCCAGCGCACTTAAGCAAATGAATGTTTTGTTGAACCTTAAGGTTGGTTGAAAGAGTCACCAAAAAGGCCTCCGATAGGTTGGTCCTTCGGCGCCTGGTTTTGAGACAGACCCCATGTACCTTCCCCATCAGAGAGCTTTGCAAAAGTTTGGCCGAGGTATGGGCCCGAGGACTACCCCAGCGAGGCGCGTCGGAGTCCCAAGTGCATCGCAGGGCTTTCTTCGCTTGGACCCTCGGACTTACCTCTTCAAAACAAATTTTCTCAACTTTTTGGGTACCATGGGCTATATGTCTGTAAAAGATGAGAACTTCCCCAGGGCGCAGGGAGTTTCAAGGGGTAAGCATACTACCCATCAAGCGAGGGGAAGTTCACCCGAGGGACTTGGGTCCAGGTTGTTTGCTTTGGGGAGGAGGAGAGCCCCCCCCTCTGGTACTCGCCATCTGGTTCAGCATCCCAAAGGCCCGAAGGTGGGCTAAAGATTAGGTATGAGCTCACCATGCGCCGGATCCAATTCTTATTCCAGGTCTTGGTAACCGGTTGCAGATAGAATCACCTGATTCAGCATCCAGACCAGACGCTCATGGACTTTGGGGGAAGTCCAACCTGTCTTGCAGACACACAAGGATTCTCAGGCCGAGTAATGTGGATTACTTTCATTTGCTTACTGTAAGGATATGTTCTATTTGTTTTACGGGGAATCGATTTCACTACTGGACATATTAATGGCTTTTATTATTTTGTTCCATGGGAAGAAAAAGCTAATGGAAGATTACATTTCCACTCGGAACTCCTTCGTGTCAGGGACACACCCGAGAGCTCAGGCGCTCCGCTGGCCCCAAATGTGTCCCGGGACCACCGGGCCGGAATCAGGTTTCAGGCCGTACTAAAGCCCGGCCCGGGGTTTGAAGCTTAAGTGCTTTCTTGCTGGTGCTGAATAGGGAATGATGCAGGGATCCCCTTGAATGAAACCAAATCGGATGGATGGTTTTTCTAAAGGGGTCATTCCAATTCTCATTCCTTGAACTCTTCACACGTTTGGTCATGTTTTTGAGCCATCTTTGGTACCTGGAGTCTCCATGACCATTAAAAACTGAAAGTTCCGCAAAAAAGTAAGGGGGTCTGGGGCTCCCCTTGTTCTAGGGCTCAGATTCGGAGACTCCAGGGGCTCCGTTTTGTTTTTTCTTTCTCGTTTTTGTTCGTCGCCGGTCATAGGTGGAGTGGAGCGCGCGGCTGCTGCTGGAGCGCTCCGCCGCTGTGAAGTGCCCCTCGGTGGACTACCAGCTCGTCGGGGCCAAGAAGGCCACGTGCAGCTCGTCGGGGGAGGTCGCGGAAGGTTGGGTCACCTTGAAACGACGACCCAGGGGAAGCAAGAAATATATATATATATATATATGGGGGTTGATCAAAAGGTCCTTGCAAGGAGTTATGTATTCGGTGACCATTCGTCTTGGCTTAAATCCCTCCGCGAAAGATCGGCGATGGGGTTCGCGAAAGAAACTTATTTTTTCGCGAAAGATTCCGCGTTGGATTTTTGGAGGCATGCCTGTGCACTTACATATTTGCAGACCCCGCTCCCTTGTAGAGGGAGATACGCAGCACCTACACTTGCATTAGTGATTCCCTGCCTGTGTTAGGAATGGCGCAAATCAATAACGTTGGCTGGGCTATTTTGGAGCAAGTTTCGCGAAAGATCCGCGAAAGACCGGCGAAAGTCCAGGGAGCTTGTTGCAAGGTTCCGCACACCGCCGGCAAGCGCAAAAGTGGCAAGGGCGAATGACGGTGACTGCTTGCACTTAACACTACGTACTGCACGCAGGTGAGCTGCGGCTATCCTGCGTGCAAGCAAAACTGCAGCAGCCACAATGGCTCCAGAGCGCACGCTGCAAACAAAAGGGCAAACAAAAGGGCTTGGCGATGGAGTCGCGAAAGATTCGCGAAAGAAACTTTTTTTCTCGCGAAGATGGCGTTTTCCGGAAACAGGAATATTGATCAACTGCCATATATATGTATATCTATTACATATACCTGGACCCTATTTATATTTGTATATATGGCTGTGGTTGTCAAAAACAATGGGATCCCATTTGGGGGTTTTCGGTGAATTCACCACCCTGTTTGGGGATTGGGATGTTCACTGGGGGTACGGGGTTTTGACCCATGGCCATATATATATATATATATAAACAACTTTCGCTCAACTTGGTTGTTTCGCCAGGTTGGTTGTTTGGTCGAAACGAGACTTAGCTGTGTATGTCATGGCTTTACTTTGCCGGCCATTCAAAGTCCCATGGGCCGTTTTCGCAGGATGAGAGTTCTTGATTGCGTTGCTGTCTAAGGCATGCACAGGGGCTCCAGTGTGCTCGCAACTGCGGGATGGACCTGGCTGTCGATCAGGCAAAGCTCAGTGAGGAACGCAGGCGGCGGATCTGCAATGATCAGCAATTCTTTCGGCGAGGAATTTGGCTGGCAGGCCAGAAAGCTTTCGGCGAGAAATTCAACGGGCAGGCTCAACAATTTTCGGCGAGTTCCTCCGCGAGGGGCTCTCCCAAAAGTCAGGATCTCGGCGAGCAATCTCGGCGAGTTGCGCTGAGCGGCTTGGCTGGCTGCGAAGCACGAAAATCTCTCCTTAAGGCCCAGTTCCACCAAGCCCTGCTTTCGGAGAGGCCCTCGCAGAGGGGCTCTCCTTGAGAGGGGGGTCTGGCCGACTATTGGGCGAGAAACTTGGGGCGCGATGCAGTCGCCTCTCCCAAAAGTCGGCCAGACCCCCTCTCAAGGAGAGCCCCTCTGCGAGGGCCTCTCCGAAAGCAGGGCTTGGTGGAACTGGACCTTAAGGAAATTTTCGTGCTTCGCAGCCAGCCAAACCGCTCAGCGCAACTCGCCGAGATTGCTCACCGAAATCCTAACTTTTGGGAGAGCCCCTCGCGAAGAAACTCGCCGAAAATTATTGAGCCTGCCCGTTGAATTTCTCGCCGAAAACTTTCTGGCCTGCCAGCCAAATTCCTCACCGAAAGAATTGCTGATCATTGCAGATCCGCCGCCTGCGTTCCTCACTGAGCTTTGCCTGATCGACAGCCAGGTCCATCCCGCAGTTGCGAGCACACCTGGAGCCCCTGTGCATGCCTTAGCCAGCAAACGGCCCATGGGACTTTGAATGGCCGGCAAAGTAAAGCCATGACACACACATCTAAGTCTCGTTTCGACCAAACAACCAACCTGGCGAAACAACCAAGTTGAGCGAATGTATTTTATATATGTATGTATATATCTATTACATATACCTGGACCCGCAAACTATCCATGGAGAAAAAGAGCGACTTCGCTCATAGTCTTGGCTGGCAACATATCCACCTAGAGTCTCCATGACCCTTTAAAAATGGGGTCATTGCCCAAAATAAAGGGGTCATGGACCCATTTTTAAAGGGTCATGGAGACTCCAGTCACCTCTTTGGGGAATTTTGCGGGTTCCACATTGAGATGGACTTCTAGAGCCTGAGATGGGACATCTGTGGCATGGGCCAGGTCCAACAAGCGCTGGCGCGACCAGGCGCGGTGGAGAGGCGCGGTTTTTTTTTTCGGGCACATGAGGTGCATTTCACCACTGCCTCATAGCAGTGGATTTTTTTTTGTTGAGTTGATACCATGTTTTTTTTTTTTAAAGAATAACGATGGTTGAACAGAATAGAACATAAGATGGTTTGTAAATCCTGCACTTTGAACCATGTGGTTCCCCTTGGGTGCTTAATAGCCTGGGCTAATATGTTCCCTAAGTGGGTCATTGGTACTGTGGGATGGTTGGGAGTCATCCATTTCTCGCACCACGGTGTATGAAACCATGGGAATGAAACCAGCATGTTTGTTACGATTTTGTTTCTTCTTTTGTTTTCCTTTTATTTTTTACGTCGGGGAATCAATGATATCATTCTGTTGGGTTTCATGGGTGGTCATGCTTTCGCAACCATCCACAGTATCTCAGAAAGACTTGCCAAGATACACAGGTGCTTGGACCCGCAAGAACTTCCCTTAACAAAAATGAAGAGTTCACCAACCATAATTTTGGGTTGCAATAAAACATTAGTCAGGAAAAGTTTGAGGGGTTCAGGTGTGTCTTTTTGTAGGATTTGGACCCCAACAAGGCGGGAGTTCCTTGTGGTTTCCCTTGAAACCACCAAACAAGGGGTACCCCTCCAAAGAAGAGTACTCTCCAGCTATATGGCCCTGATTTTCAGAGTTGGAACCCACCTCAAAAGCGGTCGGACGTGCTTCCCCAAGTTCTGATGTTCACGGGTCGGGACCCATTAAAATTCATACCCACATATGTTCGCCTTCTGGATGTAGGGCAACTCATCTGGACACAGAACTGGTAGTATCAACCACCTACTCGGTTGATGCAAGGATGGGTTCTACTCCGATTTCTCCCCTTTTAGTGGGAGTTCAGATCCCTTTTGCGCCCGACACACGCCTATGGGTATCCAGGGTTCTAAGTGTCGAAGCGACCTAGTTTTCCTGTTTCCCTTCAAACTAGAGCCCCAAGAAGAGCAACCTAAGAAGATGAAAAGCCAGCACTGCCCTCCTATAGCCCCAACAAGAGCAACCTAAGAAGATGAGACGCCCCAGCCGAATTGCCCTCGTAGTCATTGTGTACTGAACAGCGCTGCGCAGGTTCTTGGGCCCAGACAGCGCCAAGCTGCGGGGCTGCTTCGCCGGGCTTTGGGGGCTGGGCCCGGGGGAGGCGCGGCTTCGGAGTCATTTTTTTCGTTGGCTGGAGTCGCCTTCTGTCCCGAATCAAGCAAATGGGTTCACGACCTCTTTGTTTTTGGTATTATTCATTGGCAGGCTGCACTCGTCCTATATGCTTCTCATAGTTTGGGTAGTCACCCCGTTATTTGGGGTCCATGACCCCATTTTTCAAGGGTCGGAAGGGGACTCCGGGTACCTGAACCCTCCAGCTACCCTTTAAACGAGAAGGAGGTCACCAACCATATTTTGGGGCTGCAACAATTCCCATTTTCAAGTTGGACTGGTGAGGGTCCAGGTCGACGTTTTGGCCAAGCCACGAAAGCAACTCGTATCAGGACGACCAGGCGATTGTGAAGCTGGCCTGCGAAAAACCGGAGGGCTTTGTGCTGAAGCCCCAGCGTGAGGGCGGCGGACACAACTTCTATGGCCTCTTGGCGCAGACCCACCCACAATTCTGGGGTGAATTCCCTTTTACATGGCTAGTTTGAGGGTCCAGTTACTGGAGTCTCCTTCTGACCCGAATCAAAAATGGGTCCATGGAGGGTTCCCATACTAAAATAGACTACAGAAAAAAAGTACCGTTATTCTAACCTCTACTGGAGGACCTAGTTGCAATAACCCAAAATTCAGGGAAATTTGAGGATCCAGGTGCTTGGTATGGAGTGTTCGGGTACTTTAAGACCAAATTCAGTCATGAGTACTTGGGGTCAACTAAGAATACTGATTTTGCCCCCTCTGTTAAGTAGGTAATATGTCCGTTTATAAGTCCCCTAAGTGGGTTGTATGTAGGGTACATTCCTCTTGGGCTCATTGACTGGGGATGTTTTGCACTTGCTAATTGCCGCAGCTTCCCAGGGTCCCTTTGCAGTGATTAACCACCCCCAAAAGCATCAGACGTGTGTGCATTGGTTTCGCGGGTGCCTGAACCCTCAAACAACACTCCTAACAAAAGGGAATTCATCAATGCATTTGATTCCCCGTGTGATGAAAAAGGCCTAGGGCACACGCGTTGCCAGTTGCAAAGTTTTCTCGGTTGGCGTTTCGCTGTTCGGGGTGGGTGGGTCCAGTCTTCTTCCAGGGTTAGTGTGGATCGATGGCTCAACCTCACCGATTGGAAAGGCAAAGTTGGTTTGGATCTGGTTCCGGATGGGAGTGAATTACACCAGTGGTTAGGGCTACTTCACTTTGGTGCATTTTGCCCAGGAATGTTAGGACTTTAACTTTTGCCAACAAATGGGTTTTCCGTATTAAGTTTTAAGCCACTAAAAGCTATTAACTTGTAGCTGGGGAGGGTATCCCCGTTTGGGTCTCACGGAAAGGGGGTATCTCACGGAAAGGGGGTATGATGCAGAACCTCGCGCGATCGGACTGTGATCCAAGGCAAAGATGTGGCGGTGAAGCTCAAGGAGCAAAGTTGGGAGCTAAATCGGGATGCTGCCAGGCCGTTGCTTTATGTGGACCCCGGATTAATCGACCTGTCCTTTGTTTTTCGGGGGGGTGTTCCCTCCAGGAGCTAAATCGGGATGCTCCCAGCTGGCCGTGCCTGAAGCGGCCCCTTTTGCCGGTTGCTTTCCTTTCTGTGGACTCCGGGATAAAAATGGACCTGTCCTGTTGTTTTTTGGGGGGAGTGAAAACCCCTCCAAAAGTGTAAAAGTGGTGAATCCCCACTAGAAGGGGACACCCCATATTCATCAACCAGGGGTCCCAGGGGGGTGTCAACATTAGGAAAGCGGAAGGACATACAGACTTGGTTTGCTTGAAGAACATTGTCTTGCTGGTGCTCAGCAGGCAATGAAGGCATGACACCTGTAAATCACCCCTTGTCGTTTCCTTTAAGGTAATCCCCAGGTTCAGTCATTCCCTACTGAGCACCAGCAAGTTGTTCTCCTATTTTGATACTTTCCGGGTACAGCGCCTTGTAGAGTCCAGGGGGACACCGCGAGTGCCCAGAAGCAAGTGGTTAGTCCCCTAAGCGGCGCTGGCTGATAGTGACGCCAGTGCTTCCTGATACCACAATTGGAGCCTTGTAACTTGCACACTCACCACCAAAAAGTCAACAAAGAAGTCCAACCTTTGTAGTACTTGGATGTGCGATTCGCGAAGCTAAGTGGAGAAGCCAACTTGGTTAGCCACCCAAAGGTTAACTCCACTGAGTGGGGGAGTTCTAAGCGGGTTATAACCTAGCTTACTAACTTGGCCGAACAGTGAGGTGGGCCCTTGGTAAACCACACTGGCAATTGGAATCATTGCCGCAAATGAGGGGTTGCTAAGATCCATGCTACTCTGAAGTTGTTAGGGGGTGCTTCCCCAAGTTTTTAGACGTGTTCCAGTACGCTCTTTCTTCAAACACCATGGTGTTCTGGAAATACTCGGCTTCCTGCAGCAAGTTACCCTTGGAATCAACAGGGGGCCGGCCATATTTCATGATGCGGGGGAGAGAAGTAGAGCCGTTTGCATCCAAGCCTGTGCACCAGGTAGGTCTCAGTTGCCCGGAGCCGACCTTTTACCCTCCCGCCAACTAACATGGAAGTGCACAGACCCCCTTTCGAAGAGGAAAGTAGTCTTCAAAAGTGTTGGCATCTCTCGCCCTGTCCGAACCGGCGGATGCGTCTCTCGACTCGACTCAGGAGCTGTCGCCGCAGGAGCGGTCTGCCTACATCTTGATGCAGCGGATCTTGCCGGGCCTCCAGGACCTGGCACCAGCCTTGCCGCGGTCCTTCCTATGGCACCTGCGCTTCGGCTGCTCGTGTGCTGTCGTTGTTCGGCCCGTTTTACCTCGATTTTTTTTTATATACAAAAGTAATGGGGTTAGCTTGGACTATGTTAGCTTGAGGGCCGTTTTACCTCGTTTTGGAAAGACAATGTTCTTTTTGTTTTTCCGGGTTAGCTGGAAGATGATTGCTGGAAGTTATCCGGAGGGCAATACTGTTTCTACCCTTGTCATGATTGTGATTTTGGAGCAGCTCTGTTTGACAATGTACTCGTACCCGATCACTTCATTGCCAGACTTAGCTGTCCGTTTCCCTTTCAGCTTTTTCTTATTTCCCTTCTCAAGCGAACAGTTGTCACTACAGGTGGGGAAGGTTTCCCATGTTCAGCCTCATCTGTTTTTGTTACTTCCGTCTTACTTCCATCTTACCATGTGGTCTATGGGTCAAGCAAAGGTTGGGGGGGGAAGAAAAGAGGCCCTGCCCCCTGCAACAGGCGCCTTGCTGCCTTGAGCCACTTGCTGTCACTTGCTCAAAACCCGGGGATCGATGACTCGGTTGGTAGGGGATCCCCTTGCCATAAATCGCTGCGGATATCCGCCTTCTTAATTCCTGTAAGCATGGTTCCGAGATTACGAGCATGTTAGTACCGGGTTTTGAGCACTCCCTTGGTTCCGTGCACGCTTCTTTTTCTCGTGCAGGAGTCGGTGATGACACGCCAGGGCCAGCTGAAGGCGTGAAGACATTGCACGGAGTTGAGTGAGGGAATGCGAGCAGGAGCATCAGTACTTGGGTGCATTTTGCCAAGGGATGTTAGGACTTTAGCTTTTTGCCAACGAAGGGGTTTCCCGTATTAAACCACTCAAAGTTGAAGCTTTTAGCAGGGGAGCAGAAAGCAACCCAGAGTACTTGAGTGTTCGGCCAACTTGCTGGTGCTCAGCTGTAAACCATCCCGTTTTGTTTAAGGGTATCCCTAGGTTCATTCCCTCATTCCCTGCTAAGCACCATCAAGTTAGAAAGCTGTTGGTGACCCAGGTTATAGTCCCCGCTCAGTGGAGTTAACCTTGTTTGTGGGTTAGAGCCCAGGTGGCCTTTTCCACTTTCTAACTTGGCAGCACACCCAAGTACTCCTGCGCAAGTAGGTTGCAACATGGCGACTGAGGCAGTCAGTTCTCCCAGAACCACGGTGAGATCACCATATAGAAAGTTCAGGTGGAAGGGACAGCCATAGCTGTGGTTTTCGCCAGGATTCAGGGCAGGAGTAGGATCCCAACAATACCTGGACCTTCAAACTGCCCAGAGAAGAGGGAATTCACCCAATAACCTTGGGGAAATCACCCATTTGAACCCTCAAACTACCCATTAAAAAAAGGGAAGTCACCCCACATGTTTGGGGCAATCACCCCCCTCACCCAATAATTCTGAGGCAACAACCCAATTGTGAAGGGACTTTCGATTTTCGAAGGTTCAGGTGCTCGATTTGCTCGGGATGGGCTGACTCCGAAAGAATGGGTATGCAAAATGGTCGGAGGGGTTAGGGCCAGTTTCGGTGAGAACTACCTGAAGTCTCCATTTCCCTTTAAAAAATGCGGTCATTGCCCAAAATAAAGCGGTCATGGACCCTTCTTCTAGGGGTCATGGAGACTCCAGGTACTAATAAAGTGACAAAGTCGTCGTGGCAAAGGGGAATCCTACTTACCAACACTCCCACTAACGCGGCACCTGTTACTGGGAAGGAGGAGATCACAGACAGGGCCAGGTGTGTCTTGGACGAGTTTTCTGCAGCTGTTGACCCATGAATAAACCCCCGGTTGACTCTCGCGGTGTTTCATTCAAGTCATCTTTACGCTCGCAACTCCGAATGGCAGATCGGCCCGTGGTTTCCTTTGAAAGCAAGGCTTGCTTCTGGTCGATCAGCACACTTGGAGTCCACTTCTGAGCCTTAAATGGAGTTGTTACCCAAAAGAAAGGGGTCATGGCCAAGCATTTCTTTGTGGGTCAGAAGGAGCCCTGTAAATCTCTTTCTGCCTGTCTGGAGTTGAAAGGCAACTTTGATACAATAAGTAATGTTTGCGCGAAGCTTAGCCGAAGAGGAACAGCTCCTTGAGTGATTTGGCAGGGGCCAATCGACCCTGACCACAGCAACAACTTTCCGGGCCCCAAAAATTGAACGACCTGAGCCTGAGCAGGTCATGGAGTGCTTGTCGGAGTTTGGCTTCTACTCCGTGTACCTGGGCGATGGCAGGAGGGAACAACTGGAGAACGTCGACCGTCTCCTGGGAGAAAACCAGTTGACTCTAGAAACCACACCAAAAGACGCAAACAGCAAACCGGAATCATTGGCCTTTATAGGGCCAAATAAGTGACGCTGGGCTGTTCAAAGGAATCCCTCATCCTTACTTGGGGAACGAAAGCGGTCCCTTGGATTGTGGATTGGCCAACACTCCATGTTGAACAGCCCAAGTAAGAGGGGTTTAAAGTTCGCATTGCTGCCACTTGGGATGACTTTGACAATGGTAAGAAAATGAAGCCTGTCTAGCCATCACTCCCTGAGTTCCTGAACAAAAAGTTAGATTTTTGTTTTTTTTCCACTCAGGAAGTGAGATACCCCAATTGGGGGTCACATGTCATACAAATAAATTAATGACCAGGGTTACGCACTTACGAAGGCCTGGAAGCGTACTGCGTTAAGGACGCTCACTTCGGAGTCGTACTCTTTTTCTTCAGGGAACTTGCAACAAGAAATTCATCAAAGACTCAGCAACCCCAGTTCTTCCCAGAGCAAATCGCGAAGATAGCCAGGAGAAACCAGGCGAAGATCTAATTTGTTCTTGGGATTGCAAGAGAAGTAGATGGCGGTCGCCGTATTCAAGTGAACCATCACTCTGCAATCAGTGTAGCCTTTTCAAGCATCAGACAAACCTCCAAGCATCGCGAGTTCCTGGACTTGAGACTTTTTGGGACAACCATAAAGCCAAGCAAACCATTGGACTTAGGAAGAGAGCTGCAATATTCAGCTGTTTGTTGGATTCGCCTTTTAATAGGGCTCTGTATATTTCATCTGCTGCGTAATGTTCAGCATCACCTTTTGGGCGCCTTTCGAAATGAGTTTTTTGGGGGTGATGTCTCCAGTGGAAACTGGGTTCATTCAATGTCAAGTGACCTCCTTGAACATAGTTTCTCATTAAGCTGTGGACTCGCAGGAACCAGCCCGAACAGGACATTTTGAAACCCGACTTCAAATAGCTGGTTTCCTTGATTGTATCACGTCAACCCCTTACTAAAAAGGAAGGCATTTACCATGGAAAACCAGGACAACTTAAACAAGTGGGTATTTGGAGTGGGGGTTCGAATCACTTCAAGGGGCCCAGTTTTGGGGATGCTTTTGTTTGTCGGTTTTTCGGGGGTCAAAGAAAACCAAACCCCATCCCAAACCCACCCGAGACCTGCTTTAATGCCACCCAGATTTTCGCTACGCACGAGTTCCAAACAAAGCGCCAGGTACGTTGCTTCTGCCTTTTTTCAGCTCTTCACAAAAGGGGGCGCCGGTCCTACGGGACACGCAAACAGGTTGATGTTGCCACAGTTTCAGAATCCCTACTGCTTGTTGCAGCCACTTTTCTCTAACCACGGTTGATGGGCAAAAATAGCAACTAGCGATCCAGGGTAGTTGTTTGTTTCTTCTACAAGTATCCACAGAATGGTTCCTCTACAAAAAAACTACACGTTTTTTTTTTTTTTTAATGGAGCGGTAGCGAGGGTAATTTCTTGGATGTTCCAGTATTTACTTGGACATTCAACCCACTTTAAGTTGTCAACAGAACCATGTGTTTAAAGCTCTGCCAAACAAAAACCAACGACTCAACCCCCAAACTCCCACTCTGACTGGTCTCAGACCAGTCAGAGGTCTCCCCTTTCCCTTCCCCCACCCCCCCACGCGACTTCCCCTGACTCGAGTCGACTAGTCGAGGACTCTGGCCAAGCAGCAGGAAGGCTCACCTCTCAGATCACTTTGGTTATAAGCCATGTTACACACTTTGCTAACCAAAAACAAACCACAAGGACCAAATTAAATGCCACCGGTCTCACTGGTATCTCCCCTTCCCCCCCCCCCCCCCGACCTTCCCAACGTCTCGAACAAACAAAAAACCCGGGCCACAAAACAGCAACTCAACCCCCAACCTCCCACTCTGATGCAACGGTCTCCCCTTCTCCCCCCCTCCTCCCCCCCACCTTCCCCCCCCCCCCCCCGACTTTCCCCCGACTTTCCCGTCGAGTCCCAACTGGCGGCGCAGGACGGCCCACCTCTCGGCGCACGCGGGGCACCTGGTGCGCACCAAGGCCCAAGGCGTGGACGAGGGCGGGGTGGCGGCGGGCTACGCGGTGATCTCCAGCCCCTTCCTCACGAGCTGAGCGAGCGCCCGGGAGGCGAGGCGAGGTGCGGGGCGAGGCGCGGCCCGTACTACGTCTTATCTTTCTTTTCTTTCTTACTTTTTGTTGTTGTTTTTTGCGGTTTGGTTGCGGGAAGTTGGGTTTAGGGTTGTTGGGAAAGACCAGCTTTTAGTTTCGATTTGTTTGGTCAATGCCAGCTGCGTGCCTTCAAGTTACGCAGGCGCTATAGCTAGCGGTCGCCAAGTTAGTAAGTTGTTGGGAACCTAGGTTATACCCCACTTACAAGTCCCATGATATTAGTGGGATGGCTAACCCAGGTGGCTAACGGCTCGGCGAATCGAACACGCGGCGCTGACGCAAGATCGCAGCAATCGATTCAAAAGGTTGCGATCCGCGCGGATGGGTGGATTTGCCTTACGGGAAGCCCCCTCGGGGTTGCAAGCCTCGCCTTGCGCTGTGGAAATCGTGCCAAGCGGGGTTCCATGCTTCCAGCTATGAATTCACCCGCCTTTCTATAGCAGGAGCCATAGGAATTAAATTATACGATGGACAAAATATTGCACCTGAGAAAACCTGGAATGATGTCACTCCCTCGTAAATTATGGTTTTCAACCATGGCATCATTGTGTGGTGCGAGATTTGCGGATTTCGCAACCATTCACAGGGCACACGTCCGCCGGATCGCCGTATCACTGGCTCCGAGCAGACCCACCTGCCTCGTCTTTTGCCCGTTAAACCCGAAACGGAACCCAACACCAGCGCTCCTGGAGCCACCTCCTGAGCCCAACCCAGATGACAGGAGAACCTTTGACCCCTTAACTCGGAATCAGCACAAAAGAAAACAGATTGGGCTTCTAGTGGGTTCAAACAGAGAACAGTTAAAACACCAAAGGAAGATGGTGGCGCAGATGAAGCATCCATTCAAAAACTGAGAGCACTCAGGCAGTCCATCCAAAAGACACCAGGACGGCCCCTTGTGACCCTTTCCCCCGCCTGCGCGCGCGGCCTGCGCTTGCGAAGTTGCGATGGCCATGGACGGGGCCTCGGCACTGCACTTGTCTCACTCCCGATCGAGTTCCGGGACACTTTCGGCTCTTGCGGTTTGGTTGCCATGGTGGTAAAGAAAACAAGGCAAATAGTGCTTTGGTGCATTTTGCCAAGGGATGTTAGGACTTTAACGTTTTGCCAACTAATGGGTTTTCCGTATTAAACCACTAAAAGTTAAACTTTTAGCGGGGGAGCAGAAAGCAACCGAGAGTGAATCATAGTGAATCATGGGCCCATGAGTCAGTATAGCTTCTTTTTGGGTAGCCAAAAGGATGCTGGATCAATCATTTTCGGGTGCCGCTTTCAGACACCTTGAGTCGGTTGGCAACTTGTTCAACAACTGGGGGGTTCAGCCCAGGGCCATTTTCTCCAACATCGCCTGGACCTTCCGTTGATACTTTTGTTTGCTTGCTTTTGTTTGTGCTCAATCACACGGTGCCCGATTCTTCAATTTTCTGCGCGAGCTCTGGATCAAGTGCCCGATGTTTATATTTCAATCATGAGCAGTTTTCAAATGTGCGCCCGGGTTTGCGGGTTTTTGCGCTCGTTTTCGGGCCGTTGCGTTTTTGCGCACCTCGAGTAGGTTAAATACATGATTTATAGAGGTTAGGACCTGACAGCCCCCATGCCTCCAATAACGTTCGCTCGAGGAAAGAGGACAAGCCGGGAAAGACAGGTACGAATTCAAAATAAACAGCCGATAGACAGGAGAGGCAGAAGTTTCAGGTACTTTGGAAGGTCCAGGTCAACTGGGACAAAGTTCAATTCATGTTGAGCTCGGTTAGGACTTCGGACAAAAAGGTGAGCATGCTTGACGTGTCCCAACTTATCAAAGAGCAAGCAAGGCGCGAGATCTTCGCGTAGGATCCTCGCGATTTTGCTATCCTTCGTGATGAAACATGTGTCCCAAGACGGGGTTGAGGGGCTTTAACAACAAAGAAGTCATGCTCACAAGATGCAATTATTTTTTTTCCAACAATATCTTCAAAGGATTCCAAGGCATTTAAAGGAGTCACTGGGCGTGTGTGTGTGTGTGTGTTTTTTTTGTTTTTTGTATCAGGAGCTTGGCTTAAAGCTGGGGACATTATTTTGACTGTCTCTGGGGGGTATCAAAGTCGGAAAATGTGGTTGCCACCACTTAGGGGGTGACTTTGATCATGGTAAAATACCGAGGCCAGTAAAGGGAAGCCAAAAGGAAAACACATCTCTTTCATGAAGATTCAGGACACCGTGCAGCAGGACGAGCCGCGGCCTCGATTTGGATCGAGTGGCGGGTAGTTTTTCTGTTTGCGTGACCTGCAGTACTTATGACCACTCCTTCTACCCATTGGATCCATTTTGTATACCTAAGCCCTCCAAAATTCCCTTAAACATTGAATATGGCTCAAAAATATGGGGTGATTTCCCTGGGTAGGTTGAGGGTCCAGGTAGTAGGTAACTGAGGGCAAGCGCCACCCTTCCAAAAACCATGAGGGAGTTAAGGGAGATCTTGACCTCTCGGAAACCCTCCAAGACTGTCCCCTTCAAACCCTACCTCCAAGCACAGACCTGGAAATGCCCTGGTATCACCGTCATGTGGATGGACGAAATCTTGCACCACCTAACAAAGCCTGGAATGATGATTCCCCTGTAAATACCAACAATAAATGGTTTCCCATGGTTTCAAAGTGGTGCAGGATTTTGTCCATCCACAGTATGCAAGGGTGATTGTTTCCAACCTTGGTAAGAGGTTCGCTCATCTGGATATGGGACCCACTTGCGAGCCTAGCTCCTCGGAACGGGGGACTTATAAGTCCCCGAAGTCTCCTGACCCGACTCACAAATGGGTCCATTGTTGTGGGAAATGCCCATTTTTTAAGGGTCAGAAGGAGACTCCAGGTAAAACCGAACGGGTACCAACAACTTACTAGCCTGGCGAATCGAACGACCAAATAATCTTTCGATCCAACCCTTCAACATGTGAACTGCGTAGGGGGGGCCAGGTCCAAGTCCATGTATGCATTTTGGGGTCCCGTATGGCGCAACAGCTTTGGGGTTTCGCCCGAATGGGAGCTCTCTCAGTACTTGTGAATGCCTCCTGAATCTATTGCCCTCCCACTAAACATGGCACCTGTGGAAGACAAGTTTCCTTTTGAACATACCCCCTAAATGCCAAAAAAAACAACGCGGGAGAGAGGGGAACGAATACGCAAAAATCCAACTCCCGAGACGTTCAGCCGGACCCTTTGGATGGGAAGCGTCCGACTCCCGCAGTCGGGAGGCAGTCGGGAGCTGTGTGGCTTGTGTGGCAAGATCTCATTTGCCCCCTAGACACCCTGAAATGCAAAGAATGGGCGAGTCCAGTTGGCTTGGGGCTTGGTTCTTGAAATTGAGGCCGGCTTGCTGTGGGCCGATTTGGGCTACCTGGACCCTCAAAATGTCCTCTCAAACATGGCCCATTGCAACCCCACATTCTGGTTGGCGAGTTCTTTTTTTGGGGGTAATATCTTGGTGGCTCCCAGCCATCCCCGTAGCTTTTTAGTGTTTAGTGTTGGGTTTTCCATTTAGCCCACTAAAAGTTCTCCACGTTTAGCGGGGGATCTGAGGACAGCGTAGATATGAGTGTCCAGGTATTATGTTCATGAGCTCGTGGAGTTCGAGGCTCGGTGTAGCTTCCTTTCAAAGAAGAGCTGGGCACCACATCCGCCCCGGGTGGCCCGGTGGCCATTTTCTCCAAAGTCCATCGGGATGGCAAATCATAGATGGTGAGAGGAGGTATGGCAAACCGGTGGTAGTCTTTGCTTTCATGACCATAGCTAGCTTTGGGTTCGTGAGCCACATCTTTATGGCTAGTTACTTGGTTGGATCTTTGGACTTCCACTTGTTGGGAAACAGGTGGGATTTCCGTTTGTATATTTGCCCGAAGCCTCCATTTGCTTAAGAAGATTTGTACTTTCCCTTGTTGGTGTTAAAAGGAATTCATCACTACTGGAAATATGTTTGTTTTTTTTCCTGGGGCCTTAACCAAATGGAAGTAAATGTACCCTTGTCGAGGTCCGGTCCCTTGTCACCTCACAGACCCCCAAAGTTGCGTCGCAGCCATAGGCTCAGGTCGGATATCGTCCGTGGAGTCTCAATTGAGCAGCGCCCAAAACCGATCCCAATAGTAGATAGTTCAGCTCCTACCTGGTTTAGTTGGGGGTCATAAGGGCTATGTAAAACCATTGCAACCATCTTCCTGAAACTACCCATTCATAAAAAATATTCACGCCTTTATTTTGGCTTGCAATCACTCCTTTTTGTAGTTGGAAGTTTGAGGGCCCAGCTTCCTAAAGCGCACTCAGTTGGTGCGCTGCTCAATTGCGAAGCAACAGTCCAGCTGGCATCTTGAAGCGGGGCATGCCCTGCGCAGATTGTGCATGCTGCGCGGAAGATTTGCATGTGGAGACAGTGCAGGTGACTGCACATCCGGATGTTGAAACTCATTCCTCGGAGACAACAGAAATGAGTATCCCGTCGGATTCTCCCAAGATGGAGCACGCAAGTATTCTTATCGCAGATGATCAGCTTGTTCGAGGCATCTCAATCCATGCAACTTTGTGCAGCGGAGGTTCTTTGTGGCGGAAGTCCCCCTGTGATATGAGTGAGGCGGAGAAAGTTGGTCTGTGGGAGAAGTCGAGGCGTGTCGACGAGTTCGACATGTTTCTTTCACATGCCTGGGTCAGTTCTGGCAGAGTCAAGTTTCTGGCCCTGCTGGTATACACCGGCGGCGGATATTATTCTTCGTTCTGGGCTATTGCATTGCTGAGTGCGGGCGGGCTTTGCATGTGTGATGTGCTGCCAATGCCATTCGTCCGGGCCTTCGAAATGCCAGAGTTTTCCCGCGACTGCCCACTTGGGCTCTGGATGTTTCTTATTTCTCCCCAAACCAACTTTTTGACCTTTCTTTTTCTTATGCCGGTCCACTTAGGGCTGTTTGGCCTTGTTTGGCCATAAAGTTGTTCATATTTCTTCAGCCTTAGGGGTTTGTTCCTGATCGGTTCCGAAACTCCGAGCTTCTTTTTCTCCACGTGCGACTGAGGCTGATATCTAGCTCCATTGCGCAGCTTGCTGGCTTGGCTTTGAGCCCTTATTTGCCACATAGAGACTTGAATGCCATTTGAAAGGGATTGTTGTCCCAGTAGCTTTGAAGGTAAGCTTGAACCAGTAACCTTGCTTGAACCTCCTCATACCTCCTCATAGTTGTTCGAATATCTGCATTTCCCCACTAGCCAGCAGCAAGTGACACTTGTTTGGCAAGGGGCAACAGCAGGAAAGTGCGACTGCTTCTTGGACGTAGTGAGCATCAATCAGCATGATCCTGACCTCATGAGCCGCGGGATTTATGCGCTCGGCGGTTTTTTGAGCCGGTCCAAGGACAGAATTCGCCAGTAGTTCCCGTTTTTTTTTGCGGGCTTTAACTCATCACTTTTGGGCCGCAAGGGTGAGTTTCCGATGCGAGTGTGATGTTTTTCGCCAGGAGCTGCGTATCCTGTGGAGCCCGCCACTCTTCACCAGGCTTTGGCACCTCGCCTGACTATGTGTTTCGGTCGAGGCTCGGAAATCGTTTTCATCTTGCCTTAAACAGGGCTTCCCATATTTCCCCTTAAAGGAAGGTTTCAAACATCCTCTTTTGGGCCAATTTAAAGTGTTTTGTTTTTGTGATGTTGAAAGGAGAAACATGCCGAGCCCTGTTCAAGGGAAACCTGATTTATGAACGCCATGTTGGGCGTACGGCCAGGTGACCGTTAGTTTAGCTCCAGGCATTGTTGGTCTGGAGGTGCAGTGGTGTTTTGGTTGGCGATGATTTGTCATAGTGACAATTCTAAATGACACCAACATACTGTGGATGGTTGCAAAATCCATTTCGCACCACCTTTCAGACACCTCAGAATGATTTCATTCCCCTGTAAATACCGACGAACAATGGTGTCCCATGGTTTCAAAGTGATGCGAACGGATTTTTGTGTCCCCCCCCGTTTTGACTCATACCCATTCCTTTAATTGATTGATTGGGACTCGAGGGAATGACCCGTTGGAAAGTTCGGTTGCAACTAAGGTGCGTCTTTGAGCTGGCAGCGTTCTGCGCCGCCAATGCATCAGGCCAGATCAAGCTGATGCCTCAGTATTTTGTGGCCATCGCAGTGGCAGGTTGGGTCTCCACCTTCTTTTTGGCGCTGGTGTTTTGGGGCATGCAGCGCATCGAATTCGGCTGGGTTCACTTGCTTTGCATGTGTGCCGCCGGATTTGCAGCTACACATCTTGGAAGGCGGCTCAGCCTGCAAAAGCAGAGTCTCATTGAGCAGTTGGAAAGCTTCACGCTGGATGGCGCGGCTTGCCGCTTAGAAAGTGACCGGGACTTCATTTACGAGGCAGTAACGCAGTTGTACGGTGGCCTGGGGCAGTTCACTGACTTTGTTCGCGGCCCGTTGCGACGGCAACTCCTCCAATGCTGCTCGCAGATCCCTGCAGATTTGCTCTTGTTTTTGGTCTTGCCCCTCGTAGCCTACAAAGCGGAGTTGCTGCTCGCAATGTGGAAGGGAGGCGTGCCAGGCATGGTTGGGCAAATATGTTATTTACACAACCAGACCTTGTACCCGTTTGCAAGCACCGAACCAAACATGTTTGAATGCTATTTGTGTAAATGTTTGACAATCGTTGGTTGGACCACCCAAGCTCAACGCCAGGCAACATCTTGATAGCGTACTGTTGCAGTTCCGTTCTGGGCCTCAGCCTGCTTTGGACGGCCTTCGTATCGAGTCTGGGTCTTTACTTGGTCGACCTCTTTGCAAGACCAACTCGGTCAGGAGACTTCGCTGCAGTTGAGTGCATGTTTGCATTTCTTGTTCTTTATTTTCAATGTTCTTTCTGGGTTATGGCAAGTGGTGCAGGAGTTCTGTGGGACCTCTTCCAGTCGCTGTTTGTTACTGCTCTGACTGTTGCCCCTTACTTTGCCGGCTATGTGCTCGACGAGCGGGCGCGTGAGGGCAACGTGGTTTTGATAGCTGCCTGGGCAGCTTTGCTCTGCCTGAGTGTGGCTTGGTTCTGCTGGGCTGCCAGCGCTGGGTTGCTGATAGCGCCCTTCGTCGGCTGTCCCTTTGAATGGAAAATGCCCAGGCGGACGAAGAGCAAGCCCACCGAGACGTGAAGGGAGCTGGCACTTGCTACTTCTAGTAATTATCGATAAGTTTTTCAGGCCGAATTTACGTGAAGTGGAATCCAAACGGACCGTCGCATTCGGCCAAGTTTCACATGCCAGAATCTGTGAAGGTTGTTTCGCGCCAGGCGCGGCGAACGCGGAGAGAAAGGTCGGGTGCCAGCGCTAGTCCGCTCACATAGCCGTATCGGCCATGCGAGAGTATTCGGTCATATGGGTCAAAATTGAACCCCAGGGAAACGCTGGGAGTCCGTGTTTCCATGTACCAAGCTTGCATTTTGGGTACCCATTTGTGACCCACAGCCATATAGAGTCCTTGAACTGCATGGTGGAATATATCACGCACCATGTTGAACAAATGACATATAGTGGTTCCCCTGTGGATGGTTGCGAAGTCCGTTTCTTGCACCACCGAAATGAAACAATATGACGTAGCTTTGTTTGTTTCGGAATTTAAGTTGGGGAATCGATTCATGTCAAGGTTGCTGATCAGTGCGAAATGGATTTCGCAACCATCTGCAGCTTCCGGTCTCCTGGCCCTTACATGGGGTCATAGGTTCTTACCTGGAGTCTCCGAATCTGACCCGAATCAAACATGGGTCCATGACCCATTTCTTTATCTTGGGTGATGACCCGGCCGATTTGTTCAAGGGTCAGATTCGGAGACTCCAGGCAGAAACCCATGGACCACCCATCCCTGTTTGCGAAAATATGGGGCGTGTGACGTTTTAAGACTCGCCAACTTTGCACCCTATTTCTCCAAGGGCCAGATTGAGAGACTCCCAGGTAGTGACCAACCACCCCCCCTTTGTCTTTGAGCCAGGTCGCTGGACTTCTTGTCGGGTACCGTTCAGCCTTTGCCTTAGAGAGAGAGAGAGAGAGGTGAGGGGGTGAGTTTCTTCACACCCAAACCTGGAGTCTCCATGACCCTAGAAAAATGGGGTCATGACCACCGTATTTTGGGTAATGACCGGTCACGGAGACTCCAGGAATGAGTCTGGGTGAATTATAACGACCTCACACGACCACCCCAAATGTTGGTTTATGTGGGGAATAGCCCCCCAACCACCTTATTCAGGCTGGTGAAATATTCTAAGACACCCAGCTAGGTGAGTGTCCTTTAGATTTAGAGGGAATCGATTTCATTGGACATATGTGTTTTTCTCATATTGTTTCTCCAGTGGACTTGAGCAAATGGAAGCTCAGATTAGGGTAACATCACCCCAAATGGTGGTTCTTCTGGTTTCCCTTGGGCTTCAAGGTGCCAAGGCTGAGTCTCAAGACGTCACACACTTCATATTTTTGCAAAGGATGGGTGGTGCCCCTCTGGGTTTCTGCCTGCAGAGTTTTTCCTGACCCTTACAACATTGGAGTGCCCAAAGCAAAAATTGTTTGTCATGGACCCAGATTCGGAGACTTTTATTTGGAGTCTCCATTCTAAACATGGCTTCTTCTTTCTTTTGACCCCTGGCCCCATGGTGTTGTTTTTGATGACTTGCCTCTTAAACACACAACACGTTTCTCAACTTTTTTGGGGGTAACATGGGCATGTCCGTAAAAAAAAGAGAACTTCCCCAGGCTGCCTGGAGTCTGAAGGGCTAAGTTTTTGACGACCTTCTATTTTTTCACGGGCCGTGGAGGCCGGGAGGCTCATCGGTGGTAGGTCGCTCGGCCTCAGGAACCTGAAGAAGTTCGGGGGCGCCATTGGCGAGGCGGCCGGAAGGGCAAGCTGCAAGCTGCAAGGGTTCGGCCCGTGGGTGACGAATCCGGTGGAAATTTCCCACCTGGGAAATCCATGAGCTTCTTTTTTTCAAGGGCCCCGCAAAAAACAGGGCCCTTTGTGGATGGTGACATCCGTTGGCACCTGGAAGATCCATGTTTTGTTCAAGGGCCCGCAAAAAACAAACCGCCCTTCTGGATGTTGCTCCTGCTTGAAAAAGGAAATCAGAAACAAGAGGCAACTGCTTTTTCAGGGTGGAGGATCAAGGCGAGGGACCAGAATTAACTTGTTTGTTGGTATTACGTAGAGGAATCAGAGTTTCTGAGTTTGGTGGTGCGTGCTTCCATTCTGCCTGGACACTCGATTTTCCCTTGAAACATATGATATTGCCCCAAACTGTTGGGGCAATACCCATTTTTGTAGGCTAGTTGCGAAATCCTTTTCGCACCACCGAGAAACCCAACGGAATGATACGATTCCCCCGTAAATATCAAGAAACAATGGTTTCAACCATGGTTTTGTTTTGTGTTGCGAACTGATATGTGTTTGGAGTGACCGAATCGCCCCGGAGAGACCTTTTGGAAACAAATTTGCTTTTCACTAAACCTACAAGAGGTGATCGACCTTTGCCCAGGGCTTGGAGCAACGCTGTACCCCTTCACAAAAGCTGCAGTGGCTGGCATTGGAGTCAACACGAAAAATAAAAACTTGAAGCCTCGGAATCTTGGGACCCCAATTTGGCCCATTTCGGATTTCCGGAAGATCCCTACCCTTGATGCGGTCGATTGGTTTCCAGATCCGGAGCTCGCCGGTTTCGCAGGAGCTTGACATGCACTGCCGCCTGCTCGGGGACATGGAGGCGCGGCCGAGGCGGAGAAAGACATACTGTGCATGGTTGCGAAATCCGCAACTCGCACCACCTTTCCGAAACCATGGAATGATTTTTGATTCCCCAACGTAAAAGTTCAACGGACAATCAGTTCGGCATGGTTTCCAAGAGGTGCGAAATGGATTTTGTCCATCCACAATATGGGCCCAATATTCTTGCGCTGGGACCTTCCAGCGCTTCGCTTACCAAGATCCCGGGGAAGCCCTTGTGGTAAGTGGCGCGTTCCTTGTGGGTTTTGACGAGGGTGTGCTTGCCATGTGGTTACTGCAGATGAATAGATCCACCGGGTTACCTTTTGATTATTTACGTGTTTAAAGGCCTGTTCGATGTTCCATCATTTCCCTTAGCGAAAACCCAACTCTATGCAGAATCTCAGTTTTGTTTAAAGGCTTGTTCGGCGTTCCATCATTTTCCCCTTAAGTTGTTTAAAGTTTAAAGGCCTTTTCGGTTTTCCATCATTTCCCTTAGCAAAACCACAACACCATGCAGAATCTCAGTTTTGTTTAAGGGCTTGTTTGGTGTTCCATCATTTTCCCTTAGCAAAACACAAAGCAACATGCAGAACCTTAAGTTGTTTAAAGGCCTTTTCGGTTTTCCATCATTTTCCCTCAGCGAAAACACAAAACAAATCAAAACAACATGCATAATCTCAATTCTGTTTAAATGCTTGTTCGGTGTTCCATCATTTTTCTTAGCACAAACACAAAGCAAAATGCCGGGGGGGGGGAGTTCCCTCCAGTTTGTTGGAGGGGGGGTCCCTTTCAGAAGCAGACTAAGAAACGAGTGCCCTTTTGTTGGCGGGGTTTGGGTAAGTGTAGATGGCATATTTCCGCTTGGTTTAGTCATCACCCTTACCAACAAAAAAGGATTTGCGCAGGTACTTTAACCCTGGTGTAGCTATCCCAGGGCATCCCATTGTTTCGATGCACTTTTTTTTCTTTCTTTTGTTTTCCTTTTTTCCATTTTTTTTTCGCCCATTCATTCCATTTGGCTTCTGTTGGCAACCAGGCTTTTTCACACCGACCACGCGTTGCTACCTGCTGTGGATTGCTTGGGATCCTTTGGGCCTAAGGCCGTCTGTATACCTGGAGTCTCCGAGACTGACCCTTTCAAAATGGGTTCATGACCCCAAAAACTTTGGGCAGCGACCCCCTTTTGAACGGGTCATGGACACTCCAGGTCTTTGTTTTTCTCGTGAGTTCTTGAACTTTTTTGGGAGTCACTTGGGGCGGTCTCCGCAAAAAACCCTTGACTTTCTCCCTCCAACCCCCACACCGTTGAAGTCCAGGGGCCTTTGCTTGGCCCAAGGTGGCAGAATCCATTTTCCGGAGAGCGGCAGAATCGTTTTTCAAGGCTTGGTTGACAGGGCTTGTTTTGTACCTTGCAACCCAAAAGGATGGAATTGGTGAATTCCAACCTGTTAAGTTTTGGTAGTTTGATGGTCGTGCTTTTGCGGGGCTTGGCGGGTTGGTCCCGAAGCGGCTTCGAGTGTTCGAAGGGCCAGACCGAAGATGCCAGAGATCGCATCAAACACCAGCAGGCGCGGAAAGCCGAAGGTCAGGGGCCTTTCGGATGGTTAAGATGAGGACCTATCTTGCTGGTGCTTAGTAGGGAATGTGAACCAGGAGTCTCCTTACAGGAAACCATAGGGGAAGGTTTACAAGGGTCATGACCTTGTTCCTTGCCGGTTTTTGTTTGATTTCCCTTCACCTGTCTCCTTCTGACCTTAAGTAAAAATGGTTAAGTCATGAGTCATGACCCTGGTTTTTTTTCTGGTCTCCACAAATGTTTGTTCAAAATGGTTGGTCCTGACCCTTGTTTTGTTTGGTCTCCACCCATTTTTCAGGGGTCAGTCTCGGAGACTTCAGGTCAGAACCTAATCCGCAGGCTCTTGCCCCATGTTATGACCCTCGACCTGAAACTTACCTCTTAAAAACACAAAACTTTTCTCAACTTTTTGGGTAACATGGGCTATATGTCTGTAAAAGATGAGAACGTCCCCAGGTTGCTTGGAGTTTTAAGGGGTAAGGAAAAGGAGCCCATGTCGCGGCCTTGGGACCTCCGTTTCGGAACCCATCCGCAGAGAGATCTCGAGCCTCTCGACTCGCCAGAAGAAGCTGGAAGCGCTGAGTAGCGAGTCCACCATGTGCGCTCTGTGGGTGCGGAGCCAAGACGAGCCATGTTGGTGGTCCCTAGCCATCCGGTTCCATGGGTTTGTACCTAGAGTCTCCTTCCGACCCTTAAAAAATGGGATCATTACCCAAAATCAAGAAATGGGTCATGGACCCATTTGTAGCTTTGGTCATGGAGACTCCAGGTAGCTGTGTCTTTTGGTCGGTTTGGAGGTTGGGTTGTTTAACCCCCAAGTTGCTTGGACTCCGTTTCGGCGGTTGTTGGACTGGATCTTTACTGTTGGGCAAGGTGCCTGGAGTCTCCGAATCTGACCCTTTACAATGGGTCGATGGCCCATTTCTTAATTTTGGGCAATGACCCAGCATTTTTTAAGGGTCAGAGGGAGACTCCAGGTGCGTGCTTTTTCTGGCTCAACTGCAAGGAATTGAACTCTTTGGGTAGGGGTAGTGGCCATCCAGCAACGTGCTTGGACCCGTTTTGCGATTCTTAAGGGTCCTGGCAAAGAGCTAGAGTCAAAGACACGAGCCCCGCAGCACCCCACGAAAATCCCTGACGAAACCCAAAGGGAATTTAAGCTGGAAAGCCATTTTGCTAATTTGATGTTTATCACAGGAAGCAAGGGGTATTCGGAGGGGGGAATGGGGGCAAATGATTAATAGCCCTCCCTTCCCCCTTCAACATGGCTTCCGAAATCCCCCCCTTCGGGTGAATCCAGTCCGCAGTCTTCGGTGCTGCGACCCATTGTTTGCTTTTTAGGGATGGACTCCCAAGGAGGGCGATGGGGAGGGCTATCCCTTGGGTTGTCATTGTTAAGAGCTTTTTTGTTGTCTTATCCTCGGTTTATCCATCCCCCATAGCCCCGCCTAGGGCTCGGAATGCTGCGGTACTTTGGCCGAGTCTCCAAAACCATCCTAGAGAGGAGATCGGGAATTTGAAGCACTCGGTCTTCCCACGTAGAAAAGCCTTTGTATGTTTGTCCGCTCACCTGTGCCGTGGTTACAAAACCACTTACTTGGTTGGTTGGGATGGTTATCAGCCATTGAATAGGGTGTTTAGACGACAAGATTGTTAGGAGGTGTTCTCCCAAGCAGCAATGATATGTCTACTCCAAAATGGCACACGGCCCGTTGAATAAATCCAGGGTTTATGAATCAACCGTGACCTCGCGACAACAGCTATCAAACCATTTGTTGTTAAGTGACCTTGTATCCGGGGCCACTTGACAGTTTTGCTTTGCGACCGCCTTCCCCTCCCCCCGTGCCCCGCGTTGTTGGCCTCGTGGCAAACCTTCGAGAGGTCCCTGTTCTACCGCACAGGAATCTCCCCTAAGCTCGAAAGAAAGAAGGGTGGCCAAGGAGTTTCGTCCTGCTATCTCAACTCTCTCTCTCTCCTCCGTAAGGCTCCAGGCCAGCACAAGCTGTGATCGAAGACTCCAGGGGAATTCTCCCCCCCCCCCCCCCCAGCCCCCCGGGCCCCCCCAGCCCCACCCCCCCACCCCCCCCCCACCTCGCCTCGCAGTTTTTGGTCGGTTTCGCGGTGTGACCCCCGAGACCTGCATCTTCGTGATGGCCGTGGCGATCTTTGCGCCTCGGAGATTCCGAGATTCGGAGATTCGAGCCGGGCGCGCCGATTGGGATGTTTGGAGGGTCCTTCTGACGGCTGGGTCCTGCCAACTCCAAAAGGGTACCCTCAAAACATCACTTTTGTTGGGGGTCCTGGTTCTCAGGATGAACTCGAGGGTTTTGGGAATGAACCGGACAAAGGATGCTCAGGCGTCAAAGCCCGTTCCCTACCGAGAACCAGCAAGATTTCGGCTCCAAGCCCACAAGGAGCGGGGGTTCTGCAGAAAACATTGGATGGTGCTGTAGTGTGGACAGCAGTGGATAGGTCTGAGTTGCAGCTTGCTTTTGCGACGGCGTCTCAGGTGCTCCTGGTTTTCTTCTGAGCCGGCACGTTAATGCACCCGGGCTGCCACGTGGCAACCTGTAGTGTGACCAAGAGACAAATTCTGATCTGTCTCCCCTGCCCCCGCGGAAAAGTATTGTTAAGTTTCCATGTTCTTTTGCATGGGAGTGTACCCCCAGAAAGGTTCTCGGAACCTTCAGAACTTTTTTTTTTATATAACCCTTTCAAAGAAGCTTCCCTCCGAACTTTGCCGGGGGAGTTGGGGTTTCGCCTTTGACTTCCCGACATGCAGCAGTCCGGAGAAACGAGCGCCTCGCGCGGGCCGACTCGCCTTGGAGTCCCCTCCCTCCGTAAAGGCCAACCTTTTGCCACGAGCCAAAACCTGGAAGGTGTTCAAGAGAGTCGCCACGGTCTTTGCTTTCCGGCCGTTTGGGTCTTTACATGGTGGGAACCCCAGCCGCCCGCTTCCTTAGGTGGTTGTGCTTTTAGACGGGATTTCCATCTAACCTGTGAAGCCGTTTTTTTTTTTTTTTTTTTTTTTTTTTTTTTTTTTTTTTTTTTTTTTTTTTTTTTTTTTTTTTTTTTTTTTTTTTTTTCGAGAAAGAAAAACAGGTGTTTTCATGAAACGGCATTTTTCCAAACGTCGACCTTTTTTTGAGTTTCGTGGGTAGAGTGCATCTTGGAGAGCCAAACAAGGGCGGAAAAACCCGGAACAGAGGCGGAAACAAGCGGAAAAGGGCGGACAAATCCGGAAATCTTACATGAGCCAGGCCACCTTTCCACAAAAATAAATGTCTTTCCAAACAACGAACTTTTTTCCGAACAACGACCAACATTTGGTGCTTTTTGCTCGAAGGCGTTTTTTTTTTGGTCCGCACACGTGGGCTTCGCAGGAATCCACTAGTTAATCTTTCAGCAGGGGATCTGAAAACGGACGGCCCAGTTTGCTGTGAGTTGGGGTGGCTACCATTTGCCCCGGCTTGATTTATGATTTCCATTTGCGGAGGCTACCCTCGCGGATCGTTCAATGAGATTCATTGGGCATAGCCGGGCGCCATTTTCAACTGGGGCGGTTCTTCCAAGTGCGTTTGGGGCTGACGTTATCGCGACTTTCGGTTATTGTGTTCTATTAAAACCGAAAGCTTTTTGTGTCCTTCCTTCTGGTTTTTCCCTTCAAGGGTTCAATTGGAGAGGTAGCCCTCAATTGGCGGTTTGGTGTTTTCGGGGTTTGATCTCCTGAGTCCTTTATATAGGCAAATGGGAAACCACTCCAGACTTCCAAAACGCCAATCCAAACCACAAATAAGAGGCTGAAATGAAGAACCGGCCAACGGCAGCCGCTTTTTCCAAGGATTGACGATCAAGAATCATGTATCAGCATGCATGGCCATTCCGAGGTTTTTGATTATGCTTGAAATGCAACCTGGTATTTGTCCTTTTTGCTCACGTCATGGCGCTCATGCGGCCATTACGTGACGTATTCACATGCTCACCAATTCTCATGGTTGCCTGTTCACATTCTCAAAGCAATTGCCTCCATAGTTCGACCCCCGCAAATTGGCACTCACAAAGGGGCGGGTCATAGCCAACTCACGCTGTCGCAGCCACGATAAATCGGGGTCGCTCGACTTGTTCCACCTCGGTTTCCACCTGCGACCTCCATACTTGTTTCTTGGATCATACATCCATCCCAACAAACGTGAAGAATCCTAGAAACCTCAGAGCAAAAACCACCTGAGCCCTCAGACTGCCCATAAAAGCTGGAATTCGCCAATATTGTTTGGGGTTGCAATCAATACCACACTTTTTCCAAGTCCAGGCAACATGATACCATTCGCGCGAAACGAAAACAAACATCTGTGCACACCTCGTTCCCGGCGCCCTGTAAGGGCGTTCGCTGGGAACCTCCCGTTCCCCGTGTCCCCTCTCGCTCCGGCCGAAGAGCCATGGAGTTCCCGGTGTCCGCACGGCTGGCGACCACCGGCGAGCTGCTGGCGGTGGCCGGGGGCCTACGGCCTACAGCACCGGGGGTCCAATTCGACCCCATGAAAAAAACATGGTTCTCGATGGTCCCTAAACCGCCAGGGCGAAACGGAGCACCCGGACCCTGAAACCATCAGAATAAAGCCGGCAGGAAAACAATGCCTTGGTGCATTTTGCCAAGGGATGTTAGGAATTTATTTTTTTGCCAACGAATTTGGGGTTTCCATTAAACCACTAGAAGTTAACTTTTAGAAGGGGAGCAGAAAGCAACCAAGGATGGGTGGGTATGGGTCACAATAAAACCAGCAGGATATGGACTAGTTGACATGTGTTTTTCTTTGGTTCCATTTACCAGGGCAAGTTTTTGTTGGGGTTACCCTATTTTTGACTCACAGCCTTGGTGGTTTTCCTTGTCTCCATGGGGTTCAACCCCCATGAAAAGAATGGCAAGGACCCAATTTGAATGTTGATCATCCTGAAAGGTAAACTTTATGCTCCCATGAAAACAAAGGCGTCTGGACTCAATTCGAAGGATGATAATTCAATGATACTCCTGAACGGTAAACGTTATGGTGGTTTTCTGGACCCAACCAATGTGTTGGTTCCTTGCCCTCATTGAAACAATTGGTGGTTTTCCTTGTCTCCATAAAGTCGCTGGGGGAAAGCTGGCCAAGCCATGGCTTGGTCAAAGCTGTAGGAAACTCTGCCATGCCTTGTCAAAAAATTGGGTCGCTGGGTTTCCCGAGGCTTCCTTGGCATGAAAAGAATGGGGACCCAATTTGAATGATCATCCTTATCCTTAGGCAAACAATGGTGGTATATGAACCCAACCATTGCTTCAAAACACTTGGTGGCTTTCTCCTTGTCTCCATGAAATCGCTGGGGTTAGGCTTCCTTGCCCCGATGAAAAGAATGGCCAGGACCCAATTTGAATGATGATCATCCTGAAAGGTAAACGTTATGATGGTGAAGTATGAACCCTACCATTGTTTTGAGGGGGGGGATTTCGACCAAATGGAGGTCTTCCTAGAGCACCCAAACCCTGAAAGAAAAGGGCAGGGTGTGCCAAAAAATGGGTTAAGTCGCACTAGGTCGATCCATTTATGGCTGAACCCATTTTCCCTATGAAGACTGGAGAACAGGACTTGGGACCCGGCGTTTTGCCTTCTCAAAGGGGGAGCCCCGATCACCATGTTGTTCAAGTAGGCCAACCACATACATGACCCCGGCCCCCGAAAACCATGATCACATAAAGGCAATCAGGAGGTTTACTTTAGGTCTCCCTGCAATATTGAGGGTGAGTTTTCCTGTGGGTCCAGGGTAATTACTTATAAAACACTTGGACCCTCAAAGTTCCAACTCAAAAATGAGAATACTTGCAGCCCCAAACATTATGGTATTGGTGAATTCCAACTTGTTTCTGGTTGGTTTGAAGGATCCAAAGCCGCGTGCTTGATTGCCTGGAGTGGCTGGTTTTACTTCTTCGCTGGTGTTGCGGGCATTGATCATGACAAGTAGACACGTCATTGTTTGGCACTGAATGAAGGACTGTGGGCAACAGCTGCTTTGGAGAGAGTAGGGCTTATTTTTCTCTAAACATGCTTGCAAATGTGGGGGTATATGTTGGGAAGCACTTGGGAACACCACGGTTGATTACTGCTTGTAAGATCTTTGTACTGGCAATCAGTTCGAAGAATTGGTTGGCCAAACCACGGAAGTGAGTTGCCCCTTTTGATTTGGTGATCCCTGCTTTTCTTTGTCCATTCTTGGACTGCCCAGAGCTTGCCACTCTGTGAACAGTTTAAGGACAGCTGGTGCCCCCGGCTACAGGGCCTTAAAAAACTGCGATCCACTCGGCTGGTTTAGCCCAAGTCGATGGCATTCCGGGCAAGCTCGCTTCCCGAGTTCCTGGACTTGTTTTTTGGGGGGGTTGGACCATTTTACCGAGTTCCTGGACTTTAAACTTTTTGGGCTTGGACCATTTTAGTGGTCAATAAGCAGTTTGCTCTTTTTTGTTGGGCCGGTCTCAGGAAGTGCGACAAGCAGCCCCGATTCGCTTCAATCCTGTAGAGGAACACCAAAAGGAGATCGTGCAAGCCACCCCAAAGAATCCTCCAACAGAGACACGTCGATGGCACACTGCCGGGCAAGCTCACTTCCTTGAAACTTTTTCAGAAGCCCATTTGAGTGGTCCCCAAAAAGTTTGATGTTTTGTTTTTTGACCAGTCTCAGGAAGTGAGCACGTCATGCAGCCGCATGCCCAGCCCAGGTGGACGCAAAGCCCCACGAGACCGTGGCAGCGCTCCGCAGCGCCATCGCCGAGGAGCCCATAGTCGGATCCGACTCGCCGGTCGAGTTGGACGCGGACAAGTGGGTGTGGCTCAAAATAGGGACGCCCCTTTTTGGATGTTCCTCGACCCGTTTCATAACTACCCATAAACAGTTTTAGTTGGAATTCACCGTTATCCATGATCTTGGGGCAGGCAATGATTCTCCCTAGAGTGTCCATGACCCTGTAAAAATGGGGTCATGAGTCATTACCAAAATAACGGGGTCATGGACCCCATTTTTTGAGGGTCATAGAGACTCCAGGTTTAAGTTGCTTTTTTTAGCCTCCAGGTGGTTTTAAAAGGGAAACGCACAGGAGCCCAACCACCCAGCCCTGAATTGAGGTTTTGGATTGGCAACGCTTGTTTTTTTGATTGCATGGGCAGGGGTCCGAATTCTTGGGGCCTTACATGTCCAGCACGGGGGTTGACTTGGGCAAATGGATTCTCTCGTGAAAAACCGGGCTGCGAGGAGGTGTTTTTTTGCGCTCCTCCAGTCAAGTTTGTGGCAAGGGTGAATCTTTCCCGGAACCTGTTAGTCGATCCAGATTTGACGTTTTGGAGTGAATTCCCAAAAGGAGGTATCTAGAAAACGGCCCCAACTTCAGTTTCAAGCAATGGGATCAAGCCCGGGTCTTACCAGCAAAAAAGGGTATCCTCAAGCGAAGGCCCGAGAAATCAATTTTGTCCAAAAAAGAGGCTTGGCCGAAAGGGAAGCCGTATTGAGGGGCACCGAATCGGGTTCTACCAAGCAGGTGTCGCTTGCAGAAATGGGCAACCAGGTGTGTGTAGCATCCTGAAACCCATTTATTGGATATACATATATATATATATATATATATATATATATATAAATATGCGTATGTATATGCTTATGTATAAATACATATATGTATATATATATATACATACATGTATATATATAAGACTTGTGTACCTGTACGGTCGAGCAGCGAGTCACCGAGCCACGCGGACCGGCGGACCGGCGGACCCAGGCGGCGCGGGAGACTTGTTCCCTGTGGCTCTTGGCCCATGGGCGCCTACTGCTGGACGGCGAGCTGCTGCTGGATTTGCAGCCCAGCGACTCTGCCAGGCGCGTTGAGATTTTCGCGAAGGGGAGGCTTGGCGTGGCGCAGTTGAGGGTTCTTCCTCGAAGGGTTTGCTGTAATTGGATGACCCCATGTTAATCAACCCCTATGAATAGGGTTTAGGAATCAGACCACTTTGGAGGGGATTCATGTTTTATGAAGGGTCCTGGTACTTGGATGTTTTCATCAGAATTGAAGTCCCCATTCCGTTGCTTATTTTTGAACATTTCTGAAGGAATGGGGACTCAAATTTGTTACGTAAGATTTAGTCAGAAAACGAGTTGGAGCGATGGAGAATCGGAGATCTACCCCTTTTGGCATGTCAACCCGATTGAAAAGAATCACAACAACTACCTGGAGTCTCCACGACCTTGTAAAAATGGGATCATCACCCTTGTTTTTTTGGGTAATGATCCACGACCTTGTAAAAATGGGATCATCACCCTTGTTTTTTTGGGTAATGATCCACGACCTTGTAAACATGGGGTCATCACCCGTGTTTTTTGGGTAATGACCCCATTTGTTCAGGGTCGTGAAGACTCCAAGCACCCCTTTTGGGACGGCTAAGAGGCTCATGGTGGACATCGTCCGCTGCGAGAACATGCCGGCCCTCGCCCCACCGCCTGCGGCCCCGACGAATCTCCGGCTCTTCCCGCGCTGCGCACTCACAGGCGACTCGTTCGGGAGGAGGGTTTCAGAAGAGGCGAACCCCCCCAAGAAAGTTTTTTTGTGGGTTTTACATTGGTTTCCGAAAAAGACTCACACCCTGAGTTCCTGGACTTCAAGCTTTTTGGGAACATGGGGTTTTCTCAGAAAAACCTGGGCTACGAAGGGTGCGATTCAATTTCGCTCTCCAGACCTCCAGATCGTCTTGGGGAGCGCAACAAGGATTCGGATAAATTGTCCATTTTGGGTTGGGTATCAACTTCACTGGTGGTGGCAAGCTTTTATTCTGTTGCTTGGTTCTGCGTTTTTGATTGTGTTGGTTTGGGTTTTTGGTTGGGTTTCTTGGTTCTGTTCATTTTTATGGCGGTGCTCCAAAAATCAAAGGGATTGCTGCCATTCCGAGGGTGTCATTTTCTCCTCTGTGTCGAGAAGCAACACACGTCGTCGCTTTCTTTGATAACTTTCCGCTCAGGAAGTGGGAAGGGCAGTCCGCGTCAATGTTTGATGGTGGAAGCTATTTATTTCTGATCTGAGGAATCGTGGGACCTCAGGCTCTGTTTGAGGCTTCACATTTTCCCTCCACCGGAGGGTCGCATGATGCTTAAGGTAGGTTAGGGTTTAGGGTTGGGCGTTGACCAAGCCTGACTTGGATGCTCAACCCACGGTAGGTGAAAAACCTGGGCTTAGTTGGGGCATCAGCTATGGTCGTGGCCTTCCACAGACCAGTGGCTATGGGGGAAAAGGTGGAAACTTTTGTTTTTCTGTTCTGAAACTCACGTGCCCAAAGCCGATCTTTTGACCTTTTGTTTTTCCCCTTTTTTGGCCCATGTCAAAAGGTGAACCTGGGCTGACATGTTTCTGGGTAGAGCCCTTCCCAATTTCACAGCAGTGACTCAAGGTGCATGTCATCCCCTCCGACTGTGGCTAGCTAGACATAGCTAGACCGTCAAAATTCCAACTTAAACATAGATTCCATATTTCTGGACCCCGAAACGTCAGATTTCATATTTCTGGATGGGTACTCCCGGGGTCCCTTCAAGGTGACCTGATGGGTGAACTGCGGCTGTGGCCACTGGACACTGTGGCCGCCCTGCGGGCGGCGGTGAGGAATTTGCTGCCACAGGACCGCCCTGTCCCCTCCTGTCCGTGGGTCCCCGCACTCGGGACACTTAGGGAACCACCTGACAAGTGGTTGGCATGAATCCGCACCTTCTCTGATGTCCAAAGGGTCCCTAATTCAAATTCCTGCCCACAGAATAGGCAGGGCTCATTCTAGGTCCCCCAGCATTTGGTGCCCTTTCTCACAGTTTCTTTTTTGGTTGGGAGGGTTCCCCTACTAAAATAGACTACAGAAAGAAGTTGGTACCCTTCTTCTAACCTCTCTACCGAAAAACCTAGGGAAACTTCAAAGGAGGGTTCTTTGGGTGGACGGTCGGGTATGCGGTCCTAGGGAAAGCCTGCCCTTTTAAGTCTTTTCAGGGGTGGTCAACAAGTCAAAGGAAAGCTGCAAAATGTCGAGGGTCCCCCAATTTTGGCTCAGAGTCCGACGTCAGATGTCTCTTCAGAGCATGGTGACCTTCCAAAACCCATCCGCAACCAGATTTCCGATTTCCCTCCCCCCCACCCATGTCGCGCGGCCAAACCCTGGCTGCAGCTGCCTCCAGCCGACCTGAAGTGAGCCCCGGCCCCTTGCCCTTTGACCTCTACACCCAGCCAGTCCCTATAGGGCTCCTTAAAATAAATTCATTTTGCAACCATGTGAAACATGGCTTTTTCAACACAAAAATAAGGGGAAACCACCATTTACAAGGCTATGTTCAGGTGTATAACGTAAGGATCCCAATCCCTAGTTCCTTGCCTCCCGCTGCTGCTGTCAGTTCTTGGGGCCTACGAACTATGATGTAGTTGGAATTTATTCCATTGGACTGAGTACAAGTAGTCCTTGTAATTCCAAGTAACCATACCATTACGTGCAAATTGTGCCGTTACATGTTGATGATGGTCATGATTAGCTGCTATAAAATACATAGGTAATTGTTGATAATGATGAAGCAGTAAATAGCCCAGTTCTTGCCTTGAGGCCACGCGACTGGCCGTGCAATGTGACCAGTGCACCTACCCCAGCCCCACCACAGCCAAACCGCCGCGCTGGCCATTCATGTGTCCATGTCCGCCCTCCATATCCCTTGCGCCCTTGCGCAGAAGACTTCACCCACTCAGTTGTTGGTGCTTCGGCCAAATGTGTTACCTTCCTTTACGGCTGTTCCGGCCCCGGCCCTAGTTCCTCGTGCCCAGTATGCGGCTGTAGCTGTGGCGCTTGGAAACTCATGTACCCTTGAAGTCGAGGTGTTCATGGGTTGCTATATCCAAGCCGAGCTTTGTTTTGGGGTGCCAGGCTCACCATACACATCTCCGGGCCTTCAACACGCCATCTCTGTGGCGGAACCCGTGTCCCTAGAGATCGGACATGGGCTCCATGATTCAACGGGTAAGACGACGCCATTTACTTGGGGATTCCTTCTGTCTGCTTGCATTCTATAGTAGTTTGCTCAGTGGCTTAGCCGAAGCATTATCCTTGGATTTTTGGCCGAGATGCCTTTGCTTGACCCAAAGGGCCGTGTCATGAGGGCCCTGGATTGCCCATCTGAAGCCAGATCCTTGGTCAAAATGATCTTCCCAACAGGTCGGCAACAAGTGAAGTACTTTGTCAGGATCCTCAGGATCTTGGGGTGCGAAGTTGGGCATTGATCAAAAGGTCCTTTGCATGGGGTGACCGGTTCCACGAAGAAAATTACTTTCACCACTTGGGAAGCTAAGAACCTGATTTTCCACCAAGAAAATGATCAACGGCATGTCTTCAACGGCCCTCTTGTCCAGCGAAGCGAGGAGGGGCCCCTACAGCTGCTACTGGGAGCGCTTTGGCGAGCGACTCAGGGAAGAGAAACTAGCTTCCATGTGCTTAATGTGTTTTTTCTTCTTTTTCCCCTGTTGGGTTTAAAGGGAATCGATGTTACTACTGGACATACTTTCTTCTGTTTGTTTTTTTTCCAGGGCGAAAAAGCAAATGGAGGGCAACCCTCAAAGAACTCTCCAAGCGGTAAGGGGAAACAGCCTTGGAAGGGGGGAGAAAGGCTAGACAAGGCGCAGCAGATGGGGTGAGGGAGGGTTGTGGTTTGTGGGTCTCCAATTAGGTCCCCCGACCGGTTAAAGTGCGGAGCGGTAGGCAGGGGGTCTACAAGGGCACCCCTGGGTTTACAATACCCAACGGCGTCTCTTAGTGGGTAAAGGGTAAATCGAAATGTGTGGCCAGCCTTTGGCCTCGTGATTTCCAGTGGGGATGTCTAAGGGCTTTCGCCTAAAATCACAATTTAACTGTTTCAAAAAAATGTTTATCAACTTGCCAGGGGCTTCTAGAAGCTTTTCCTAAAATAGTAGTAGTAATAATAATGATAATGATAATAATGATAATGATAATAACACTGAACACACAAACAAAAACAAAAACAAAACGTTGAGTATCAACTACTTAGAAAAAGGTACAGAACCCTGCACCCTCAATGAACAACTCCACTGGAGGTCTTGGACAAGCCCGACGGTTTCCCAAGGCGAATTTGAAGGCCTTGGAGATCCTACCCACCGTTCTTAGTTTTTTGTTTTTTTTAACGATCCAAAAGGGGGTCCCACAATTGTGAAACGCCCACAAGGAACTTGGACCAAAACCGAGCATGCGGGTGATGTGAGCAACGGTGCAACAGGGTGCCTTTTTGTGTTGAAGAACTGCTGGCTTGGTCCTTTTGTGAGGACGCATTTGTCTTGCGTTTCAAAGGTGACCTGTGACCGGGGGGCCCAGCTGTTTTGTGCATATGGGTGTTTTTTTGAGGATGCCCCCCAAATGGTGGATTTCCTTCAGGTTTCCTTTTAAGACCACCAGAAAAGGTACCATCAAAGAAGACGAGATGCACATGATCGCTCATATCGCTGGCACAGGAATAACCCCCCTGCCTGGGGAAGTTGTGCCATTTCGGCCCTACAAAACACCCCGGAACAGCTCGCCTGGCATTAGCTTCCATTTGATTAAGATCATATTTTCCATGTTTGTGGCGTCAGAGGGAATCTACCACTACTGGAAATATGTTTGTCTTTGTCCGGGGCGAAAAAAAAGTTTCAGAGGGACAGCTACGGCCCACAAATGGCCTCACTGGTGGGGAATGTTGCTCTCTGCCCGACATGTGTGAGAAGAAAGTCATGACCCACCCGGTCAAATGTGTTCGCACTTGCAAGGCGTCTAATTGATTGTGACAATCTGAGGGAATGATGAAGCAAATGATTGATTCTGGTCGAAGTAGCCCGACTTCACTTAAATCTTCATAGACAACCCAGCCCAAGAGAATCCATACGATGAATCTATTAGTCGTTTTCACTGAAGGCGATCATTTGACTTCGACCTGAAGGAACAAAGTGGAACGAACATCCCTGGCTACCAACAGTATAGTGGCCCACTATACCACTGCTAAACCCTAACCCAAGCCTAAGCCCGACTGCAAGCCAGCCTCAGTCCTTTGCCAATCTACCCTTAACCAACCCTAGCCCCACCACAAAACAAACACCTCAACTGGGGACCAATCCCCCCCAAGCCAAAAAACACAACAAACTTACGGGCTGTTAGTAGAGTCCTAACCTTAAATCCACCTGAACCCGCAATCTGCCCATCAAAACGGGAATTAACTCATAACTTTGCGGCAATAACCAATTTCTAAGGAAACTTAGAGGGTCCCGGCAGCCACATCAAATCAACCCACAGTAACCCAGCCTCACTACAACCAACCCTAAGCCAACTGGACTCACCCTCTCGAGGACGAGTGCCTTGCCGGCCCCGTGTCTTTGGCCAGTGCCGGCCTGAGGCGAGGCTTGGGATTCCTTCAGACGCTTCGATTCGGACGCCCAGAAAGAAAGTCCAACTGGGAAGTATTGCAACCCACCCACGATCTTGGAGTCTCCTTCTGACCCTTGAAAATGGGTCCACGACCCCTTGATTTTGGCTGATGACCAACCATTTTTTGAGGGTCACAAGGAGACTCTGGGATTATGGAATTGGTGAGTTCCAACTTGTTTCGATTCCATCCCACTTCGCATCTGGGATGAACCTATGGTGCCATCCGCCCATTTCCTGGGGTGTTGGTTTAGCGGTTGGGCTCCGTTTAGCCCAGAAGTTAACAACTTTGAGCAGGGGATGAGGAAACGGACAGCTCACTTATACAACGCCCAAAGGGTTGCTTGGTACCTGAGGATGAACGGGGCCAAGGGGTCATTTGATACATCCTAGTATACCCAGAACCCTTCAGGGACTGTTCGGGAGGGCTTGCTGTGTCATCAGAAGCCAGGTTCTCGATGACTGATACCTACGATTTCTGTACGAGGCCACAGTGAAAGCCAAAGTGGACTCTTAGCCCCACAACCGAAGGAGTATTGTGCTTTAAAACCACATTACTTGTAGGTCATGATGAGAAGGAACATGCGTGTCTGTGTGTGTGTGTGTGCAATTAGTTTTGCCCTTGAATGGCTGCATCGCAAGGGTAGCTCATACCAGAGTTGAGTCGACTTGCCCGGATCAACGATGCTTTTCACTACCAAACATTAAACTTCTGGGTAGTCGTTTGGGGATAGTGGAAGCCATTTCTAGAGGGGTAGATGCCAGAAGATGAAGGGTCAATTGGTCCCATTTGACATTGAGCTTGGGAAGGGATAGTCATCAACCTCTGACTCTTACTTGGATGTTCAACCTTCTTTATCAGGTTCTATCTGGTCATCAACCTTTGTCTTGGATGTTCAACCTACTTAGTAGATTCTAACCACGGTTATAAGTTATATGTCAAGCAAGGTTGTAACGCACCTACTTACCTGACGTGGGTACATTTAAGTAAGTGTCAAAGCAGGGCATCCTCAGAATTGCGACTTTCCTCTTCGTTGCCCTTTGAAACATGTAATGTTAACCCCGGATTAATAAACCGCTGGTTGATTTTGATTGGGGGGTGTCCAATTCCTTTTAGTAGTTGGATTTAGACCACTTTTGGAGGGGTTTTCACCCCCCTAAGATCCTGGGACGGGTTCTACTTAGATCCTGGGTCAACATGTACCCAAAGAGAAAACAACCAGAATATTTAATCCCCAAAGCAAAGGCTTGATATGCCAAGTGGTCATTCCCTTTTTGGGAGGAAGAAGACGTCAGCAGCGGGAGTTTGTGGTTCAAGAGGATCCTTTCCTTTTGGTTTCCCTTTGAACAAAGGTATCCCCAGGAAGCCACGGTTCAGGGGGCCCTTTCCTTTTGGTCTCTCTTTGACAAAAGACAAAACACAAACAAACAAGCTTTGGTTCAGGAACCCCCCCACAAAAGAATCAACCCTCCCCAAAAGAACAAATGAAACCCTGCGGAACTTGGAAAACATCGGTTCAGGGAACCTTCCCCCCCAAAAGAAACAACCCTCCCCCCAATCAAACAACAAATCACAAACGAAACCCTGCAGAAGCCATCCATCGAAGGGACGGGCTGGTGCTGGACGTGGTGCGCTGCGAGCCTCGGGCGCTCTTGACCGCCTCCGCGGACGGGGACCTGAAGATCTGGGACGTGGCTCGGCGGTCAGGAGTCAGCACTCGCGGGCTGGGTGTGGCTCGGGAGACTCTTTTTTACCCCTTTTGGGTGGGGGAAAAAAGGGAACCTGGAGTCTCCTTCTGACCCGAATCAAAAATGGGTCCATGACCCATTTCTTTATTTTGGGTAATGAACCCATTTTTACAGGATCATGGAGACTTTAGGAAACAACAGGAAAGCCACTCTGACTTAATGAGAGGGAAGTAGATGGCACTATTTCTTTTGGGCAATGGCGGCTACAAAACCCAAACGATGGAATTCTGCTTTCACCCAACTGTCCCGAAATCGTTTGAGAGACTGCAATATATCAAGGGTATTAAAGGGAGTTCACCAACCATAAATGTGTGTTTCTATAATTCATTGTTAAGTTGATTTTTTGAGACTCCAGGTAGATCTTCTTTTGTTGACTCATCTAGCAAGGAAATCCATAAGGAAACCTATGGTCACTCCCCCAAAAACAATGGCACACACAGGACACATGCTTCTGACCCTGCAATATATATATATATATATTATAAAAAAACAAAAACAACTTGGGTTCCCCAAAAAAAAGCGGTGGGTTCATGTCTGGTTGAGCAGGTGCTCGCGAAAAAGCCGAGGACCGGGGCACGGTCCTTGCCACGCTGCCGCAAGGCAACGGCCGGCTTTCAGCTAGCCTTGCCCCACCCGAGAAAAATTGCAGCTGCCTGGACCCTCAAACCCAGAAAAATGTCGGAGAGTTCACCAATTTCACAAATTTGGGGTAAAAAACCAATTTCTATGGGAGGTTTACCATAAATTCTGGGTAGGTAAGCCATTGTCCAGTTGGAGTTTCGAGGATGCAGCTACGATTTAGGGATTTGGCCATGAATTTTCAGGGGGAAGCCACCTAAAGAGTGATTGGTGGACACAAATCCCCTAAATGATATCAACCAAAGGGCCTCTAATTGAATTCATGCCCATTTGAGATTTGTATGTGACAAGTTCCCTTTTAACTTTCAATCATACCCCCCCAAAACTTAAATGAAGATGATGTCCTTTTGTGGAAAGCTGCTGTGGATGGTCTGCGAAATCTGCGAGTCTCGCACAACGACAAGAACAAACATGATTGAATCCATTGTTTTTGGGTATTCAAACAAGGGAATCGTATCATTCCGCGGCTTCTTAGGTGATACAAATTTATTCATCTACAGCAGGGAGCCTTCTCCAAGCTTTGGCGAGACTCCCTGATAAGGGATTTCCAGGTTACCCCAGGGCTACCCTTGGCAAGCCTCTTGAAGCCCCAAGCAACGGGGAGAATCATGAGGCCGGCAATTCAGTTTGGATGGGAGTCACATGCAGAATCCGGCCCCCCCCCCTTGCCCAAATGTTCGCGGCAATTTGTTTGCCGCCCGCACCCAAGAATCATTGAGCACCCAGGATTGATAAACCCCTAGGGAAGCTTGACCCATTCAAGAGAAAGTTTGTATCACGTTTAGGGTAAATATGTAATCCAAATCTGCAAGGCTCATGAATGCAGTCAACATTGCTTCATTGTCTTTTTGGCTCCAATCGGTTGCATTTTGCGCTTACATTATCTTCCCAGTGGATCCATTACCTGGTTTTGTAGCTATCCAAGGGAACTACCCTTTGAAAACCAGAAGGAGACTAGCTACTATAAAACTATATAGGTAACTGGGATCCACTGGGTTTACTAGGGTTCACCAACTCTCAAAACATGCGCAACCCTTTCCACGAGACGGCCAAAGAAAGTCCAGCTCGTGATTTTACACCTTCCCACGCGAGCGACCTGATTGCGTAGGGTCAAGAGGCATGACCTGCGGTCCTTGCAGGACAGATCAGGGCTCCTCCCAACCAACCCCTCTCACCAATCAGGTCTCATTCGCCGTTCTTAAATGATGGTTGCCCTGGTTACCTATAGTGCTGAACTCTAGCTTTGAAAAGACCTTTTGCACCTGGACCCTCAAAAGCAAGAAACAACTTGTTCTTGCAACCCGCAAGTATGGAACTTGTGAATCCCCTATACCCTACTCGCTATGTGTTGATTCCAACCATTCCCTCCATCATCATTTTTTTTTAGAAACCACCCATGTTCAGGAACTTGCCCCCCAGGGGCAGCTCCAAAGGAAGCAACCTGAATGATTCCATTCGCCCGGAGGCGAATGGGTGAACTCTGTGGACTTCCACGCAGCGCGGCAGAAGCGGGCCGTTTCTGGTGTTGGCGCCAAAGGAACCCCGCCTGGTGGTATTTAAAAGGACCACGAGGGGCCTTGGGGCAACGGAAGAGGGCCAGGAGGTACCTAGAGTCTCCTTGACCCCTAGATGAAGGGGTCATAGCCCCTTAATTTTGGCAGGGCTCCTTAAAAGATACATTTTGCAACCATGTGAACATGCTTTTTCCACCAAAATAAAGTTTGGAAACCACCATGTTCAGGTGTATACTGCATCCGGATCCCTGCTTGGCAAATGACCAACCATGTTTAGGGGTCAGAAGTAGCCGGGCCGAGCGACAAGTCCAGGCCGAGACGCTGATGCTGGCAGCGGGGCTCTTTGACTGCACGGTGCGCCTCTCCAGCTTGGAGGACTTTCAGCCGGGGGCTTCGCTCGGGCGCCGGAGCGGGGTTTGCGAGATTCCCCGTTTCTCCAGCTGAACTTTCTGGTGCGAAAGGCTTTTGCAGATGTGATTTCTTCCCCCCAGCCAATTGGTCAGTCCCACTTACGCTCTTTAACTGGATGGTGCGAGAGATGGGAATGAGAAATGGAATGACCCTTAACCATCCAACTGGTGGCTTCCTATAGAATCCCAGGTTCGTTGCCTCATTCCCGAGCACAAGCAAGTTAACTTCCATTTGGTGAAGAATAAATGTGTGGTTGTATGGTTCCCATTTTGTTTAAAAGGGAATCTATCACTGGAAATATGTGTATATATTTTCTCCAGGAAACTTATGCAAATGGAGGTTGATAACATGGCTAGAGTATGCCTAGAGTCTGCAAGATCCTGAAAGAATAGGGTGAGTCACTACACAAAAGAAAGGAGTCATGAACCCGTGTTTGAAGGGTCATGGAGACTCCAGCATATATACCGCTTGAACCTATGAATCCCTATGTCTTTAGGGACCCTACAAACCACCCGGGATCAAACGCACATCTGACTCTTTGGCAAGCTTTCCGGCAGCTTGGTTTGCCCTGATGAGGGGGCGGGGGGTCCTCGCCTTGGTGTTCGGACGTGAAAAGATGAACATTGCTTGCCCCGAATTTCCCCGTTTCTTTTTCACCCTCAACGATTTTACGTCTTTTTGGTGGATTTGCGCTAGGCGGCCAGTGAAGTTTTTCAGGGACCAATGACTCCCTCCCTTCCTTCTGTCACAACATGGCCTTCTTTGAGCCGGGCTTTCTTGAGGGGTCGTCGGGTCCTGGGCTTTGGTTGTCACATGGTGTCCCATGGTTTCTCGGTCAGGAGCGCCAGAACGAGGGCGAGCAGGGAGGCCGCGTGCTGCGGGGGCACGAGGCAGGTCCCGAGAGACATGGTTCGGTTCTCGGTAATTGGCGGTTTGGAGGTTGGCAGGTGGCTTCACATCTGCTCTTTTACAAGAAATTGTGCAGGGCCTCAGTATGGCCAAAAGAATGGGGCACTGCACCCATCCTAAACGTTGCTCAATGGGTTATTGCACCCCTAACATTATTATGGTTGGTGAATTCCTCTTGTTTATGGCTAGTTTGAGGGTCCAGGAAGATGGTTACTGACATAGCCTTTATGACCCCGACAAAACACCAGGTAGGAACCGAACCCTTCAAAAAGATGTTTCCATCGACATGACCTAGAGTCTCCTTGACCCTTAAAGAATGGGGTTGCCCAAAAGAAGGGATCGCGGACCAATTGTTGAAATTTTGGTCTGATTCGGAGACTCCAGGTGTTGGTATTATGCAGCCCTTGAGGGGTGGACTGGATTTCTTCTATCTTTTTCCAGGCTGAGTTTCTTCTTGGATTATCTTGCCCAGAGTCTCCTTCTGACCTAGAAAAAGGGGTCATACCCCCTTAATTTGTTGGGTGGCCAACCATGTTTGATTTGGGTTAGAGTCGGAGACTTTAGGAACTACCAAGACGAATATCCGCACCCATTTATGGCAAGGGGATTGTCCCTTACTATCCAAGTGCCCGGGTTTTGAGGACGTGACTCCAGTTAAGTTGGTCACCTTTCGGTTTTGGTCAACCCCAATGTGAGTAAGTAAAGGGGATGACTAAGCCAGTTTTTTGGGAGGTCAGATATCACCATCTGGCAGTGGCTCAAAATTAAAGAGCCAGGGTTACGCAGCTTTTGGTCCATGTTTCCAATTACCAGGGCAAGCCATTTTTGGAATTCCATTTTTTTGAATTCGCCACACCCATCTTTTTTGTTTGGGATGACTAGACTCTCGGCTGAGTCCTCAGCTTTTGGGCCGCCGAAGCCTCCGACTTGCAGGGCCCGGTGCTCTCCGTGGCCTTCTCAGAGGCCGAGATAGAAAGAGATGGCGTCGTCGATGCTTCGGCGAAAAAAATGCCTCCCGAAAAGAGTGGTCTCCACTCAAAAGCAAGGCCAAAAAGAAAAATGGGAGAAAAAAACAAAACAAAAAAGACAGGAGCAGATAATTTGTCTCACTTCCTGAGTTTCTGGATTTACTTTTTGGGTCTGGACCATCTTAGTGGTAAATAGATAGAGGTTTGGACTTGTTTGGGGGCCAATACACACAGGAGTGAGCGTAGGGGATTCTGCAATATCTTCCCATATCGTAATTCACAGCACATGGGTGTTACCCTAGCTCCCCCGTGTTCCAGCACTTGGAGCAAGTTACCCTCAAAATAGGCAAGTTCCTTTTCCTTCAGAGGCAATCTCCAAATCAGCCCGAAGTTAGCAATTTCTCACTGGTAGTAGAAGTTCAGGATGCTATCCGTTTGCTTAGTGCAGGCTGAACACCCAAGCGTTGTGGCGTGGAGGGTCCGTTGTGTCGATCCCAGACAGATCCCCCTTGCAGATTCGTATGGTTGTTTTACTCAGAGTGAAGGCTGAATAGCGTTTCCCTGTTTCAGACGACCGTTTTGTTTGGGGTAAATAGGGGCGAAAGTTTTAAATACTGTCTGATTATCCTTAAACAGAACTGGTAGATCACAGATAGTGCTTTGGGGTGCCTTTGGTTGTTTTCAAAGGGAAACCATCAGGCAACCTGCAAATTTGGGGATCCCCTAGGGTGGATGCCCTGCTATATTGCAAGTACACCACACTAATCCATGTTAACTTGCAGCAAATTTCGGGCTGCAGGGGGCGTCCCTTGTTCCTCTGCAAGCATTGGGGCATCCACTTAAGGCCTTCGTTTAGTCAAGGTTCAAAACGGTTAATTAGCCATTTGTTTCTAGGCCCAAGGGGGCAGGACATCATTTGGGTAGCGATTTATGTCCACCAAGCACTCTCTCTCTCTTTGTCTCTGCCTCCCTCTCTCTGTCTCTGCCTCTGTCTCTCGCTCTTTCTATTATCTCTTGAGGTTGTTTCAACTATTAGAATTCACCTCCAATTGGGGTCATCCGTAATGTGGACGGACGAAATCCTGCGCGGCATTGACACCATGAACATTGACACCATGAACAAACTTTGTTGGCATATACAGGTGAGTCATATGATTCGAGGGTTTCTTAGCTGGTGCAAGATTTCATCCATCCGTATGCTGACATGCGTTCTTTTTAGGGGGATTGTTAATAAATTGTACTTTCCCATTTGGTTTCCCTTTACAACCACCGGTGATTGCACCCCCAAAATTATGGAATTGGTGAATTCCACTATTTTCGTAGTAGTTTTTGCGTCTCCAGGGTTTCCCTTGCTGGTTTCCGCGGTACTCAAAATCCCACCGGCGGGCGCCCAGCCCACCAACTCCACGACAGGACGGGCGCCTAGTCGCCTCGGCCGCCTTCGACCACAGCTGCCGCCTCTGGCGGGTCTCCAACGGCCTGTGCCTCCGGAAGTTCGAGCACTCCGAGGCGCCATGGGAGATTGATTTGTTTTTCTTCTCCGGCGGCTGCGGCATCAAATGCGGGCAGGAAAAATGAAAAGCTCAGCCTTTCCATTGGCTGAAAATGAATAGTTATTCCCGGAGTCTCCTTCTGACCCTGAAAACATGGGTCCATGACTCCTTGATTTTGGGTAAGGACCAACCATTCGTTAAGGGTCATGGAGACTCTAGGTTGTTGTTTTTCTTTTTTGCTGGTTGGTTTTAAAGGGAAGCGATTTCGTTACTGGACATAGTTGTCCATTTGTTCCAGGGGGCTTAAGCTGTCACTGTAAATGACGTGTCTTGGCCTTTTGGTTTTGCAAAGCCAAGAGGCGACAAGTGAAGCTTTTGCAAGGGGTCGGATCTGTTTGTCCAAGAACAAACATGTAAACTGGTGTACAAAAAGGTTTAAACCCAAACCTTATCTTAGCCTTCCATGCTTCGTCTTATCCTTGGGCCATGCGTTGCTGCGAAACAACTGATCACGTTTCCCTCAGTTCAATCCCTCGCAGGAATTGAGGCCCTGCCTGACCCGAGGGTGTGGCCTTTGGGCGAAGCATTTGGCAATGGCTCACTCCCTCCGTTTTGAACTTCTTTCCTCAGTTGTTCAGTAGCACCCTTTTTCCTTTTTTTGGTGGCTGCAACACTAAGAATGGTCTTCCTCAAAAAGGGTTCCCCTTTTTTTCCAGGGTCACTGAACAACCGAGTTTCGGGTCCATACTTTTTTGGGCCAATGCATGGTCGCGCGAGGGCCTGAACTCCGCGGCAGTGAGGAGGGCCGTTGGGACGGGCCGAGCATCTGAAAATGTCTGAGGTGACAAATGGTCTTTTTAATGGAAAGGGCAAGGTTTTTGGGGGCAACTCCCGGGCAAATCGAGAAATGTGTCGACCCCAGATGGAAAAATCAATTGCTTATTAGGGGGGTTTTCCCTCTAGTGATGATCCCCAAACCCCAGTAAACTGGGGTTCACAGAGGCGAGGGCAAACCGCTTGTGGATCCTGGAAAAGTCACCGGGTCTTGCCATGGATCCGCCAAGGCATTATCAAATGAGGAAATGCTGGAACAGCCTTCCAGAAAGCGTTCGCGGTCCGAGTTTGCTGGGGTTCGCAGCTTTCAAAGAGGTTTGGAGAAGTCCGGAGGGTTCCAGGTGGTTGCGGACATCACCTGCCTGTCTCCATGTTTCTTAAAAATGGGTCCATGACCCCTTTCTTTTGGGTAATGACTAACCATACTTTACGGGTCAGGAGGAGACTCCAGCAGGCACCAATCTTCTTTGTTTGGGGTTTTCACCATGATTCATAGTTCTTCATAGGCGTCCTTTTTAGCTTAGTTTGAAAAGACATATATGGCACTGCATTCCATTTACCAGGGACACCCAGCTATTTTATCCCAAGGACACCTATGGTTTCTTCTCCATTCGATTGCTTCTGGGTGGCCTCACTGCGCCCGAGTGTTTTGGTGGTCGGGGGCCGATCCGATGATCAGCAGGACAGTGGCCGGCGATGGCCTGGGCGTGGAGGTCTTGACGTCCTCTTTGGACCGCAACCCGGTCCAGCAGCGCAAGAACCATCTGGCGTTTTTTGAGGGCACCAAGAACGCAAAAAAAGCAACTTGAATATTGAGTTAAATCTATATAAATTGCTGAAATTAATATTTGTGGATGTTCCCCTGTTCTGGATGTATTGGTCACTTCCATTAGCTGAAATGATTACTTGTTTTCTTTCCCTGTTAGTTGTAACGGGAGTCTATCACTCAAGCAAATGGAGGGTTACTGGATGGGTGAATTCCATCGTTTTTCATGGGTAGTTCGAGGGTCCAGGTACAAATAACATGGAACACCAAAGCCAGTTCCAACGCGTCCCGTTTTAAGACACACCCATCTAGAATCAACCCTAGAATAACAAGGGTTAGTTGGCATCAGTTTCCATGGCGAGCGTCCAACCCAAGAAGGGCGTGCCGCAAAGGAGAGAGTCTAAAGATGACGGTCGTTGTTTTACCCTTTTTGGGGGGAGGTTTCCCCTACTAAAATAGACTACAGCAAAAAAAGGGTAACCATATTCTAATCTCTCTACTGGAGGACCTAGCTATTCTAGAAGTGATGTTTTTGTTTTTTGTTTTTCCGGTTCTGTGCCAATGTATGGGGGGGTAGATGAGCTAAGATGGCTGGTAACCCTTTCAAAGCTCAGGAGGGTTAAGTGGATGTTCACGGGGTCGACTGGGGGGTTGCTTGGACCATCTGAGTTTTTGGAGAGGTCCTTTGCCCAGCCATAGATTTATAGAGGTTAATCCAATTTACATTTTGTTGGTGACGAAAAGTGACATCTAGCACACTGATATTCATGTCATATCAGGGCCAATCCACAATCATGTTTTAGTTTCAGTTGATCAGTCGCTTGGTCACAAGGTTGGCCTTGTTGGGGTGTCGTCAAGGAAGACCAATTCAGACTCCCCACGGATTTGGGGCTTTCGGCAAGTTCGCAAGTGATTGGTAACCTAGATTAGATTGTACGAGCCTTTTGCGTTTGTCCCCCAAGTGGGGTTGAGCCTGTTGCAAGTATGTTACATGTTGGAAACCAGCTTAACGGGTTCCGACATCCAAGTTCCCTTTTGTGCAGAGGCTGTTTCTTGATTAGATTGGTGGGGTATGCCTTTGAGGTGGGTCGTCATCCTTGGAAATGGATAGTTCCCCCGTACAACGGCAGGTTTCTGTTTCACAATTGCCACCGGGCGCGTTGGGCTTTTCCTCCAAGTAGTCAGAGGACACCAAGTCCCAGACCTTTCCAAAGTGGAGCTGATTCCCCGTAGCATCGAAAAGTCCCGAGTTACCCTACCATCTAGGCGTGTCTTCATTTTGAGGGTGTCCCGTTTTTGGGGTGATTTTGAAGGGAAACCAAGAGGAAGCTGCTTTTTTGGAGGTCCCCCTATTTTGAGACGGTCACGGAAGGGCTTCATTCGTTCTCCAAACCAATCCATTCCTAGAGTCTCCATGGCCCTTAAATAATGGGCGTCATTACCCAAAAGAAAGAGGTCATAGGCCCATTTTTAACTGGTCATGGAGACTCCAGGTTTGTCTAAGGTGCATGGAAGCACGTGCTTCAGTTGGCACGCGTTGACGCAACACATATTTGTCAAGGTTTCAGCACGGCTCAAAGGCGAACTCCGAACGCTTCGTGAAAAGTGTGACACAAAAGAGATGCACCGCAACTGCCTGCAGATCGCCCCGTCTAGGGGTACCCTCCCCCATTCTTCCAGGGATCCTTCTTTCTAGAAAGCCCCCAGAAACCCAGGGAAAACGGCCAGTATTTGAAAAGAACGATGGTTGAACAGATTGGGGAATCATCAATACCAATTTGCAATGCAGGCAATTGTGTCACCGCTTGGGAGATAGACCCAAAGCGGCCGAAGAAAAAGCTGCGGGTTTCCCCGGTAATTGGATGACCGCCACACTTCGTCCGTAGTATCTCTGATGAGCGAGCTCCCTCAGCGGGGGAGTCCCACTGAACGGCCTCATGCACTGATGGTACTGTAGATGGATGAACTCCTGTATCACGTTGAAACCATGGAAATCCAGTATTTGTTGGTAGTTACAGGGGAATCATCATTCCAGGGTTTCTTATGTGGTGCAGGATTCGTCCATCCACAGTATAAAGCGCATGGTAAATTGTGCAGTCGTCCGAGTAAGGAACAGCCCGGGTTTGGGCCACGCGAAACGATGCGGACGCGGACGTGGCGATCTGCGACGCTGACGCGACGTTGGAGCACCCGGAAGAAGTGACTTCCGCAAAGTATGCGCCCAAGGCGCAGGCGGGTTGGCAGCTATGGTGGGTGCCTCCGCTTTGTTTCTTGGAGATAGGGCTGGGGTTTACTGGGGAATCAGACCACCTTTGGAGGGGAACACCCCCCTATTAATAAACTGGGGTTGATGAATATCGGGTCAATCTTAGGTCCGCCTTAGGTGGTTCCACTTGGTTTCATGGCGTCAGGGCCATGCACAACTTTTCACTTGGAAGAACCAAAAGTCGATGGGTGGCACAGCTGAAGGAAGAGGGAGGGTAGGCCCTGAAAAGATAATTCACAGGAATTCCTTCCCATTTTTGGAAGAGATCCCTGGAAGGACAAACACCATGTTCCAGGGTTGTGGGATCAAGGGGTTTATCCCCACTTCTGTGATACAAGTTGGAATCTCCCCCTTTATATGGGGTGTTAGTCTTTGGGGTTAGGCCCTTTTTGTAACGTATCACAGATTCGTGGATTCCATTTCAACCACAGCCCTGCCATGTTCAGAATGGTGTTCTTTTGCCTTCAGCTTAAGAGACTGGATCGCTTAAAGCTTCAGGAGGTTTCGCTTGATTCTTTGGGAGTGGTGGCCCTTGTTTGGCCGCCGTGTATTGAAGACGAAGCTCTGCCGACGCGTTCAACGGTTTAACGACCTTTCGGTGTGCTTTACCTTTTTTTGGAGTTGGTACCCCCACAAAGGGGTTTTGAAGTGAAACCAAAGGTGAACCACCCATGTTGGCTCCCCTCTGAGATGCATTGTTTTCTAGAAGAGTAACTTGCCAGACTCAACCTTTGATCCTGAGAAGATGTTTTCTTCGATCTTTATCTTTGCCAGAACTAGTTCCCCTCTTTATTGTTTTGCTTTTTTGGGGGTCCCCTTTGTTTTCGACCAACCAGGCAAAAACAACTCTAGTTTTTGGCCGGGGTCCTGATTCCAGCCAAGTTTCTTTGTTTGTTTTTGATGCCGGACCCACAAAAAACCCTTCCCCTCGGAACTGGTCGGCCCGGCCAAGAGCCTCGCCACGTGTTCCACGAAAAAGAAGCGGCGCCCTTCAGCCGGCACGTGGGTCTGTCAATTTTTTTGAGGGTACCCTTTGGTATTGAAGTGAAACCAACAGGAATCCCAGGAACACCATGGGGCCCAGCTCAAGAACGGACACACCCACATCCAGGATATTTCTTGCCCTTGGCCTTGGCCTGGGCAACATGAACCACATCTGTCGATTTTTTATGCCTTCCCCGTGCTCTTGAAGTCTTGGCCTGGGCAACATCAAGAGTATGCCGAATGCTGAATCGACTACTACTCTAAACGAGTTGTCCATGGTACCCTCAAAACAAAAGACAAAGACGTGTGTGTTCGCCTATGTGTGTTTCTTCCTTCATGCGTGTCTGCGCGTCTGTGTGTTTGTGTGTTTTCGTGTCTGTGTTTGTTTGAGGGTACCCTTTTTGGCTTGGTTTTAAGGGAAGCCAAAAGGAAGCACCTAACTACAGCTCGGGGGTTGTAAAAATGAGGGGCCCTTGTGGGCATCGCCTGGAGCAATGGTGCCACATATCCTTTCATGGAGAGTAACTCTTTCCTGTCCAGTGAAACCAAAAAGAATCGAACAGTTGTTGTCAGGCTTGTTCATTCACTTCTAGTTTCTTGCCAGGTTGACTCAGCGACCAGTCAGCCTCTTCTTGTGTTTGGGGCCGTCTGCATTGTGTCTGGTTTTTGATGGTACCCTTCTTGATTGGTGTTAAGGAAAGCCAAAAGGAAACCACCTATGTTGGGGGGGGGGGGGGTAAAATCAAAGCAAGAGCCACTCATATTTGCGACTTCTGGGATACATATACTGCCCGATTCCCCTTAGTGGCAGAGCACCGCCAAAGAACCGACCTGAACATGCCTTTGATACTCCCCTTTGCCTGGACCCTCCAAATTTCTTCAACAACAGTGTATTGCAAATTGCACACAGTTACCGGGTGATGTCCTTTGCGTGGGTAGATTGAAATCTTATTTGACAGGGGCCGAAGGAACATTTGGGTCTGTCTTTGAAATGGTGGTTTTCCTTGTGGTTTTCTTTTAAACCCACCAAAACGGGTGCAGTTCCCCACAAAAAGACAGACCCAGACATTTAGTTTCAACCAGACATGGTTGCCGCCTTTTGACTTCTTGAAGAATGGTTCTGGGTAGATCATTGTCATACCCCCAACAATGGCGGTTTTCATGTTGGTTGCCTTTTAAAACCCACAAAAAAGGGCCCTTATCGAAGGACCGCAGGTTTTAGTCCTTGGTTCCCTCTAACATCAGCATAACCCATTTTGGGTACTGGACCCTCAATCTACCCACAAAAGTTGGAATTCACCAATTCCATGTTTTTTGGGGGCAGGCAAAATCATTCTCAGTTTCAAGTCGAAATAGTGGTTATTGGGTCCAGGTACCTAGAGTCTCCTTCTGGCTTTTGAAGAAAGGTCGGTCATTCCCCCAGAGAAAGGGGTCATGGGCCCAAGTTTAAGCATGTTAAAAGAGCCAGATTCGCAAACAAAAACTCCATGTGATCTCCCCAACCACCTGGATTTTTCCGGAACCCTCCGGAACCCTCCGGAATTCCCTGGAACCCGCCAGAACCCGCCAGAACGTTCCTGAAAGCTGTTCGAAGCCTCCGCGGTTCATTCGACGTTTCGCGTTTGTTTGGTTTCTTTCTTTTTCTTTGTTTTTTTTCTTTGGGTGTTTTTGGGGGGTGTTTTTTTGGGGGGTGTTTTTTGGGGGTGTTGTTTTTGGTTTTTTTTTGGGGGGTGTTTTCTGTGTTTTTTCCTCCCCCCGTTTTTTTTTTTCGTCAGGCGGCGATGATCATCACCAGCTGCACGGATCACAAGGTGCGGCTCTGGGACGCCTCCGGCAAGCTCCTCCGCGTGCTGGGCCCGGAACCTCGGAGCCCCGGAACCGGCGGAGTGGGGCGACTCGTGGGGTGCGTCCGTTTTGGGGTGGCGGTTCAAAGGGAGGCGAAAAGAGTAAGCCACCCATTTTCCTGTTTTAGCACGAAATGGAACTTGCCGGGCTTGGCGGGCCTTTGGTGTGTTCTTCCTTAATGGCTTCTCGGAAAGATAGTGTTAGCGTCGGATCCGTGTGGGGAGTAATTTGTGCCCTAGAATTAGGGTCCTTCGTAAATTCATGCCTGTCATTAGTTTACCAGAAATGGGTGTGTCTTTTCCTTCTTGGGCATTTGGGATGGTTTTAAAGGGCAACCACAAGGACAACCACCATTTTGAGGGTCCCCTTAAAGACACCCAATCAACCAGCATCGAAAGGGAATCGGTACCTTGCGGGTCATGCGCTGACTGACGATCCCACACCAATTCCTGAAGGCCCTTGACAAAGCCACCTGTTTTTGACGACCCTCCCCCAATGTCAATACAACAGTTGGCTTGTCACTGGAAGTTCTGACTAAACGTTGGTTGGAAAGTACCCCCATTCTAATTATTTAGGCCTTATCAAGATCCCCAAGCCAGCCCCGTTCCAGAGGTTCTAGGGAAATTCCCACGGAATGGTTCGGGACTGGCTAGCTGAGGATATTAGCTTGGCTGCTGTTGGAGCTTTAGGCTTTAACGTTTTGAGAAATTATTAATCCTGCAACAATTGACACTTGTTGGGCAGGGGGTAGTAGACCTCAAGCCAACTATTCATTACTTTAGACCCCTACATGGGTGTGCCCTTTTTGAGGGTACCCCTTGTTTGGTGGTTTTAAAGGGCAACCAAAAGGACAACCACAGTTTTTGGGGAGGGCACCCATCATTTTCTTATTTTCCCTTCTTGGTTTTAAAGGGAATCGATTTCACTACTGGCAATATTGTTGTGTGTTTTTTTTCCAGGGGAGCTATTCGCAACTGGAGGTTGATGGGAAGTCACTACTGGACATATTTGTTTGGTTCCAGCGGGCCAAATCACTACCGGAAATATTATGTTTTGTTCGCTTCTTGCTGTGATTTTTTAAGTGGTGAAATCACTACTTGAGATATCGTTGTGTTTTCTTTTCCAGTGGGCCAAAAATCCTTTAAAACAAGAGCATATGTTGTTGTTTTGTTTTTTTTCAGTGGGCCAAATCCTTTATACATAGAGAAATATGTATATATATATATATATATATATATATATACAATTTAGGGGGTTTAGGGGGTTCCAAATCCTTTCAACCAAGAGCCACCGCCCACATTCAGCGCTTTCATCAGGCGGCTTCTCCGTGGCCGCCACCTGCGCGGTGTTTTCCCCCAGCGGCCGCTTGTGTTGCGCCAGCGGCGCCAACGGAGAGGCCCCGTGGGCGGCCTGGGTGAGGGATGGCACAGCTCCAGGCAATTTGGGGTGGACCTGGACCCCGAACCCATAACATATACATATACAGTTGAGGGCTTGACCAGCGTTGGACTCGGGACAAACAACAAGAAGGTTTTTGCGGTCGGATCTTGTTTTGATGGTTGTTGGGAAACATTGGAACCATTTTTGCTTGTTGAGGTTTAGTGGGGAATGCTCACTGAACTGCTAAAATTTGTTTTTTTTGCTCCCCTTCCAACGTCAACCAAGTAATACTCAGGGACTGGATACCTGGAGTCTCCTTCGAAACAATGGTTGGTCATTCCCCAAAATACAGGGCTCATGACCCCATTTTTTAAAGGGTACAATGTGGGAATTCGCCCCACAATTTGGACTCCTTGAAAAATTCCAGGTTTAGATGTACGCTCACCTTGGAGAACCCTGGGGTCTCCTATACAAAAAGACAAAGCCGCTATGCGAGGTTTCAGGGTAAACTAAATATGGAACAGAGTAAGAACATATCATGCTCTGTGTACCCCATGGTCCAAGTAAGAAATGGTGCCATCTACGCTCACCCTAAGCTGGCTCATGTATGGAAGATTCCTTTGCTTGGTCACGTGCGTTGGTACTGTGGATAGTTGCGGAATTCATTTTGGACCGCCTTTCAGAAACCCTGGAATGATATGATGCCCCTGTAAATACCAAGAAACAAGTTTCAACCATGGTTTCATTTCGTGGTGCAGGTGTTCAACCATCCACAGTATGCCCCCCCCAAAAAAAATGATGGTTTCCTTTGGGTGTCCCTTTTTAAGGAGACCAAAATGCAGCACCCTCAAAATCATTGCGAGGCCCAGGTGATGTTTTTTTCTTTTTTTTGTGAGGTGCATGGTGGTTTTTTCGGCCTCGTCGGGGGTGTCCAGGCTCGGCTCTGGGACGTGGAGGGCTCTGAGCTGCTGACGCTCCACGCCCACCGCGACGTTGCCACCTCGCTGGCCTTCTCCAGCGACGGCCAGCGCCTTCAGAGCAGATGAATTCGCGGGTCATTTTTGTTGGCGGAAACACCAGGGAAAACCCAAGGGAAAACCTAAGGGCGCCAAGAAAGGCTTAGGGAACCTCGTCCTTGGATTTTAACGGAAAACCAATCGGCAATCAAGATCACGAAACCGCATTGAAGGACCCGCAACAAAAAAGCACCTTTCGAACCACATGGATGTCAACCCACGTAAGTAGGTTATAACCGAGGCTGCAACTGGGGTATAGGTCTTGGCATAAAGCAGCCATGGCTAGAAGCTGTGCTGATATAGGTTGAACACCCAAGAAGGGGTAGCCTCCCTCCAATAATCTTGGAAGTGGTTTTCGGGGCCTTCCTCAAAGAGAAGGCAGTCTTCCAAAACCCTCCTGGAGACTTCCATTGTTGGAAGGAGGGCCTCTCACTTCCCATAAAAAATGGAATTCACCAAGTGCATGGGCAGGGAATAATTCCATATATATATATATATATTTGGGGGGCGGGGGAATTTTTGGTTAAATCCAGGTACCCAACATGTGTTGCCCTGGTTTTCATGTGACCCATGGAATTTGGTTTGGGTCCAGGCAGAGGCTCTTCGGTTTCCGTTAGGTGCGTGGTGACGACCAGCAGCGACGGCACGGCGCGGGTGTGGGACATCGAGAGCTGCAGAAGCGAGGCGCTGCTGGCAGGCGCTGGAGACGCGGAGAAGCGGAGAAGAGGGGGGGGGCGATTTTTATCTTCCATGTGCTTCCAAAAAGACCAGAAGGACCAAACATGTGGCGTCCCCAATAAACTTGCATTTTCTGAAATGAATATTATTCAGTTCTTGTTCCCCCTGGTGATTTTAAAGTTGGAATCGAGTTTACTACTGGAAATATGTTCTTGTGCATAGCGGACCGTTTACATAGACAGTGGCTGCGAGGTGCAAAACAAAACTGAACATAGTTTCTCATTTTTGCCAGGGGACTTAAGCAAATGGATGGGGTCGGGAAGGGAACGAGCTCGGATCACTATGATATAATTACGTGCTCTACTCGGGGATCCAACATTCAGGTTTTGGAAGTTTTGTAGCATGTGCCGATCCCAGTAGATGAGTTTGTCTCAAAATAGCGGATCCCCCCAAAGTGGCCGGTTCCCTTTTGCTTTGGCTTTCAAACCATACAAACGTGATACACACTGAGATGACCAACTATCTCTTACCCTCCCGCCAGCAAACATGGAAGTGCACAGGGCTTCTTCTCAAAAGAGAAATACTTTTTGTGCACTTCTATGTGGGTGGTAGCAGACTTTTGAATGATGGAATCACTATACTTTCCTTGGGGATCCATAGGTGTATTCCCAGAACCCCGAAAATTGATTCCCTACCTGAGAGCCAGCAACTGGATGAGCAGGAGATAATTAGTTGCGCTAGTTGGCTTTTAGCCATGGTTTAACCAACTTAAGGTGGTTGAACCTCCAAGCAGGGATGGGTCATCGATCCCTTTCTTATGTTGCCTTATGTGGTCTTCAGAAGCAGCAGCAAAAGCCGGAGGACATGTTTGGGGGCTGGCTTTTGAGATCATCTCTGATTTCAAGACCCTCCGGGCCCGTTTGGGACGGACCTTACTCTTCCATACCAAACTTGCTGGTCTCAGTAGGGAATCAAGTTCAGGTTTTTGGGACTGAACCAATGATTTAGTGGATGGTCTCGGAAACTAACAGGCTGTCTCCAAGAAATTTTATATCGACTGAACATGACTCACAATCTAATCATCTTTTTTTTTGCATGGGCCAAGGGGACGGTAATCACTGGACCCAAAGGCTCCGACAAGAAAAGAGCGGCTGAGAACCGCCTTTTAGCTCGGGGCCAAAACTATGGTGGTTCTGGGCCCAATTTGGTTAACAGGGCGCCTTTTAAGGGGGGATCTTGTTCTCCAAATCGTGGCCCCCCCCCCTAATGGCGGGGGTTTCGTTGGGCTCGTGCTTCTTCAGGCCACCGAGACGCAGTCATGGCCGCTTGCTTCCTCAGCAGAAGTGACCTCGAGCTGCGGCCGACAAAAGTGGCTAGGGATGCGTGTTTGTAGAGCATGGCACCCTTGATCTTCCAGGACCGTGAGGGAGAAGGCCTTTGGCGGATTTTCCTTTTTCAACCAGGGCCAAAATCAAGAAGGACCTTGTTTTTGCGGGCCCCTGGAAGACCAAGGAATGTACTCCCCATGACCGTAAATACCTTGAAGGACCCCGTGTGTTGTACCCTTTCCTTTAAGTAGCCTCGCTTGCAAACAGAACAGCAACCGCAAACATGGCACGTATGCGCAAAAAGGCAAACAAAAGAGCATGAGGATGACGTTTGCGACAGGTTCGCGAGAGAGGGAAAACAGAAAGAGAGAGAGAAAGAGACAGCGAGAGAGAGAGAGAGAGAGAGAGCTGCTTGTCGTGAATCTACTTTCTGTTTCCTAAGCAGCGCACTTTGCTGCTGCTGTTGGCTTATCGGGCAAGTAGAACTCGGGATTTCCTTTTTACCACCGCTCTGCGCGCATGTTGGGATGTCGACTTGCGCCCATTCTCGCTCCTTGCTGTCACGTGTCGTTGCAGAGATGCTGATCGATGCGAGTCTGGTGGGACACGTTCTGTGTGTGCAGCAGGGCCTTGAAGCTCCAGATCGTTCGTCGTTCCAGCCTTGCCGCAAGGACTCGACGAAATGACTTGACATTGGTTCAGCCAGACGTCTTTGATTTGCTTGCAGGCACCCACGGCCCAGTGCTAGCCTCCGAAGCAAGCTCCTGCCACGTGCCTGCCGCGAGGTAATGCCTTGAACCGGCTAAATCGTAGGCTGGGCGGAAGCTGGTGAGCCCAATAGCCAGCTGCTTCAAACGTCAGGGAGGGTACGGCTGCAAAATATGGGCGTCCAAAAGGGCCTGACCAAAATTCCTGACCAAGTCGAAAAGGGGTTCGCATGCGCTTTAAGTGACTTTCGCGATTCCCTGCCTGAATTTTTGCGTAGTGCGCAAATACTCCTTATGTTCAGCAGCCCTGCACAAAAGTAAGCTTGGCAGGGTACACGCAAATGCTCAGAGCGCTTCCCATTCTGAGGTTTGCTCTCGTGCTTCCCATTCTGAGGTTTGCTCTCGTGCCTCAGGCACACCTCTCCGCAACGAGTCAGGGAGCCCGGGCCCTTCCCGGAGCTGATGGGGCAAGCGTCGTATGTAGCATTGCGTCCTTTGCGCGTGTGGCGTAAGGCACGCGGTGCGTTCTGGCTGCGGAGGTTCCAATTGGCAATGTCTGCTGGCATGAGAACAACGACAATCGCATCTTCAATAGTGACTGATTGAGGGCTATAGGTCAAGGGGGCCAAAATTTTGAATTGCAGTTTGAACAGCCACACATCCTACTCTCCTTCCCCGCACGAAATCCCAGCTTGTGAGTAGTCCATCGTTCATGGGATCACCTCTTTTTTTGGGGTGGAGCAGCATTCCCGGCGCTTGCTATGGCAACTATTTCGGGGGGAATTCCCGGGGTTACATGGAACGCCACTGGCATTTCCGCAACACTTCGGCTCAAGCCGACATTTGAGCAGATAGCAGCCTCGACAAATTTGAATTACGACCTTGGCCACCATAAAGCCAACTTTGTTTGGTTGTATTTGTGGTATTCGCGCAAATTGGATGAAGGATCCTTCCACGCCAATCAAACACACATGTTTGGGTGTTCGAGTATCACCTAGCAGGGCACCCCCACCCGGTCTGGTAAATCATTGCGTTGCTGTTTCAGGTTCCAAAATCGTGGGCGGTAGCCGTCAAATGTCATTTTCGGTTGTTGTCAAAAGCTGAGATAGTGAACCACACGTGTTGCTTGGATGCCTTCTTGCACGCAATGGACTTGGCACAGATTGTGACGGATGACTCAGGCGTCTTCGTTGCAAGGGGTTCCCATGGTTTCCCTTCTGGGCGGTGCAATTCACAACCATAGGTGTCCTTTTTAGGTCAGTTTGGCTAGAGATCGATGGCACTTGTTTAGATTGGCTTTGTTCCATGTACATCGGTTTTTTCCAAAAGGTCATCTATGACCAAGACGTTTTGGGACTTAAGTAACGAAAAGTGTGCTTCCTTCCTGGGGCGACGCGAACGCGTTGATTCCAAGATTGGTCCAAAGCCACGACTTGTATTCGTGACTCATAGCCATTTGACTGGATCCATTGCTATGACTCTGAATCCGTTCAGGGAGGCTCCGGGTTATTTGAGTATGCTTTGTTGGTTGCACGCTTCCGGGGCAATCTTTTGCGACCTCATAAAGCTGCGACTTCATGATTCCTCATCAGACAATGTATGGAAGGGGGGAGTTACCACCTCATCAAGCGGTCCCTTGACCATGTTCCATTTGTGCAAAACTCACACAGTGGGCCATTTGAATGTTGGCGGATGCCGACCACTGTGGATAGTAGCCAGCCAAACAAACGGAAGATTCGCTCTCAAAAGAGCTGAGGCTCCAGGAAGTCGAAAACCAGTCTTCGGATCGCAGTTTCCTGTGAGTCGAGGCGAGCAACGCGATGGAAAGGACGGCAGGTGAGAGCTGGTGGTCTTTGTGGATCAGGGCTTGAAAATGGGAAACCTCACTTTTTTCGGGGAGGAAAAGTGGGTGGTACTCATGACAGCAAGGGGCCCAGGATGGGCCAGGTTTGCAGCTTGAAGCTGGAGAGGCTCTGTCAGAACTGGAGGTCTACTCCCAAACCATCAGGCCGAGGGAAATGTGGCATGTAAACTACTAGACACTTTATTAGGCACCTGGACCCCAAAGACATTCCAACTTTCAAATGGGGTATTGCAACGCAAACTTATGGTTGGTGAATTCCAACTTGCTACCATGGCTAGTTCGAGGGTCCAGGTACCTTGCTGGTAGTGCTTCGGGGGCATTGACTCATTGCCCCCTGTGAGATTGCCTAAAGGGCGGGCGTTGAAACTTGATAAATCGAACAGGTAGGTGAAGTTAAAGGGCATTCATCTAGGGATTGGTCTGCCTGGAGTCTCCATGACCCTTTAAAGATGGGTCCATGACCCCTTTAATTTGGGCAATGACCCCATGTTTTGAGGGTCAGAAGGAGACTCCAGGTAACGGGAAACTGCTTTGACATCTTTGAGTCATTGATGCCAGGTTTGATCAGCTTCATTATGACTGATTGTGTGTGTGTGGACGTGGCTGCTACTAGCTTCATGGTCTCGGGTGAGTCAAACTTTGCCTTTTTGTGTCCCAGTGTTGACCTGTTTTTTGTGCGAGGTCGCTTGGCTGTTCACCTCTTGGGTTTGGGCAAATGAGTTGTGGGTCTTTAGGTGACAAATGAAATGTCATTGGAATGTCCTGACATAAATCCAAGTGGGTTTGTTGACACGTTAAAGTCAGAGTCTGGAGTTGCTTCCCCCCGACCATGCGGGTGTCTAATGGCGGGGCCAATGAAATAATAACCCGCAACTTACTCTAAGAATAGGATATTGTCCCCAACATGATGGGGTGAATTCACGTTCTTTTTTTATGGGGTAGTTTGAGGGTCCAGGTATCTTTCATGGATTTGTTGTTGAGTTGCGGCGCCTTGCAATGGCGCTGTGCGATTTCGCCGGCCAGGCCATCCCCGGAGGCGCGCGGGGCGAGATCTTTGCACTACGTGTTCAAAGTCCTTCCACTTTGGGGTACCTGGAGTCTCCATGACCCGGAAAAAAATGGTTGGTCATTGCCCAAAATCAAAGAGTCATGCATCCATTTTTGATTTTGGTCAGAAGGAACCTCCAGGTAGATCTCTGGAGCGGTGTGGTTGGCACTTGTCCCTGATTGCTTTGTCGCCAGCGATTTTGAGCGTCTCCATAGAATTCTCCACGCTGGGTACCCTGCGGCTTGAGGCGAACGAAGAACAGGATCTCTGTAACTTGCTTGGGCACGTCAGTTGCTCACTTGGAAGCTACAGCAAGTTGTGCGTCTTTCCATGAGAATCTCGGATCAATCATTTCACTCTTGGATCTTAGGGTTGGTTTGCCAATCACCTACACTACTGCGGTTATGCCGTTAGGCAAAGACCTTCCACACTGCACAACACTCCACCAAACCCGACACCCGGCAGCACCCAGCCGAGTGAGCACAGAGCCTGCAGATGGCTAGCAGTCAGCCCCCTGTGACTTCGGGTTTCGGGTGATCTTTCCGGATCCGCCACGGCCTCGTCATGATCGGCATCGTTGGGGACTCCAACACCGGCAGCCCGGTGCGGTGGCACGTGCGGTTATTTTGGTCCATTTGGTGGGCGTCCCTGTGAAACAACCCAAAGAGTCCACCGCCTTTTTCTTGCGGCACGCAAGCGACGCAAGTGGGCTTTCAGAGGCCTTCCGACCCTTAAAAAAAAGGGTCGGTCGCCCGAAAGAAAGGTGGGTGGCATGAACCCATTCAAGGTCAGAAGGAGACTCCAGGCAGGAAGCCTTGGTGGTGGCAGGCTTCGCAGTGGTTTCCAACGTGCACCGGATCTTCAACCTGGACCCTCAAACTACCCAGAACAAAGGGATTTCACTCACAATTTTGGGGCAATCATCCATTTTTAAGGGAATGTTGAGGGTCCAGGTAGTCGGTTGTGACCATGGTTGTATTTGTCAACTTGCGCTTGTCGCACTAAGAAACCACGGTTGTCATATTGTTTTTCACCATGGCTAGAACACACTGAGCCGGTTTTGCACCACATCCAAGAGGGGTGGTGTTTGTTTTCTTCCATTGGACTTTAAGCTTGTTGGAAATGGTGGCAAATGCACAGTTTGGACTGCCTTTGGCCAATCCACTCAGGAAGTGAGCTGTGGCGTTGTTGTTGTTCTTGCTGGGAGCAGCTTCAACCAAGGCAAGTCCACGCTGCTCAACGCGCTCCTTGGGCATCGACTTCTGCCAACCAGCTGCTCATCGCAAGAGGGCGGTGAGTTCAACCGCCCATGGCTTGGCTTAGCTTTTAAACTACTGGCCTTCAAAGTAGCCGCGTCCGGCCGTGCTTCGCCTTACTCCCCAACCTGAAAAAGGGGTAGCCTGAAGAAAAGAAGACCCCACGTGATGGTGTCCCTCGGTTACTCTCTCCCTGCAATGTTTCCCGATCCTGTATTTCGTCATCCTTGTTTCCCAAGAACTCATCCAAACCTTGCAACGATGAAAAGAGGATGAGGACTCAGAAAGAAAGATCTGCGTGAGTCTCTTAGCCACAGCCTGTGTCCGTCTACTACAAAAATATTTGGAAAGAAGAAGAAAGACTTCCCAAAGGAACAGATACAACTAGAAAGTAGAAAGAGAAGACCCATCCCTTAGGTCACCGGACGAATCCTTCATTTGAATGAGGTTATCCCGCTCATTCCGCACCTACTCGTATCTATTTCCTATGAATGTGATGTCGTCTGGGAGCACTGAAGATACTTTATGCTTCATGTTTTTCCATTATCACATCACTCATCCTTCCTTTGAGACTATCTGGGCCGTTGGCCATTGCCTGAAACAGGAAGGATGCCCAGAAAGAATGCGGGGATTGAGTTCCCTAAAAAAACACATAGGGGTTAACATACCCCGTTTTTCAGACTCCAATTTCCGCCATGGTTGTTGTTTAAACGGCTTGTAGCTCACAGAGGGTTTTGGTTTGGGCAACCTTTCCCACGCTGAAGGTTCATTCAAGAGGGAACAGTTGTTTTCTTTCTTTCTTTTCTGTGCATGGTGAATTGTTGTAACTTACCTAGACTCATTGACGAATTGATTGCCCCTCCAAAGGACACCACCATGACGGTCCAACGATAAGCTTTGTTCAGAGCGGGTCGCGCTATGTACATGTCAGAAACAACCAGAGGGGGTTGACAAAGGAAACAATAAATGGGTGTTAATGGTCCCTAGGCCCTAGGCTGGTGGAAAGATAGATCCTGCTATTTTCTACTTCAGGCCTGGATTCTCGATTCTGCCAAGGACTTGTTGATTCCCCCAAGGTAGACGTGAGCAAACAAACAGAGCCGTGGACAATACCGAGGCTACAAGTCCTGCACTTCCGCCGTGACCAGCGTGCGTTTGGTGGCCGACGGCGAGCCCACCTTGTCCTTTCGTTGGAAGGGGAAGGGTGAACACGTGAGGCGGGCACAGCGGAGCCAAAAAGGTTTGATTGCGAGGCAATTCCCTTGGAACTCGCCTGGAAAGTGTGTTCCTGGACCCTCAAACTCCCCATAAAAGAGGGAGTTCACCCTGTCATTTTGGGTTGCAATAGCCCATGATTTAAGTTGGAGTTTGGTTTGGGTCCAAGTTCAGCCTCAAACACACACAACGCCCTGGACCCTCAGAATTCCCTTAAAGATGGGGTTGTTGCTCCCCAACATTCTGGTGATCTTTCTTTTGTATGGCTTGAGGCTCCAGGGCCCAATTGGCGCTTCACCCTGAGGGGCCGCAAGGAGGTTCTGAGCCGCATCAAGGCACTCAACGAGGAGATCAGGGAGAGCGCCGAGCACCGCCGAAATCTTCAGCGCGGAGCTTTGTTTTGCTTGACCCCGACCTCCGGTGGTTCCCGTTACTTTTTTGAGGGGGGAGGAGGAGGCGGAGGAGGGGGAGGAGGAGTGGGAGGGGGTGGGTGGTTTGGGGGGTGGGGGGGGGGCTGGACACCTTTAACACAAACTAGCTGGAGTCTCCTTCTGCCCCTTTAATAAGACTGTGTCCGTGACCCTTTTCTCAGAACCTCCAAATGTGGCAGTTTCAATGGGAACAACAAGTACATTGATCAACTTTTCGGGGCAATCCAGTGAGCCGAGCCCGGTAATGACCACCATTTTTCAAGGGTCAGAACTCCAAGTGCCCTGTTTGTCCAAAATAATCCACTGGGATTTTGGGTTGATCCATCGCGACATCAAACGCTGCGGCAATTTAGTCCGAATTCCCGAGTTAACCAGGCAGCCAGGCATATTTGGGTACCTAGACCCTCAAACTTTCCATTAAAAAGTTAATTCACCGCACAATTTTGGTAACAACTCATTTCAAAGTCAGATTGTGAGGGTCCAGGTATGTGTCTGGGCCGCGCAAAAACATTGGTGGTGTCCTGCTGGTTTTCCTTTGAAACCACACCAAAACCAGTACCCTCAAAAAGAAACAGGGTAGTTTGAGGGTCCAGGTAATTCATTTAGTCTATTGTCAACTTGGCAGGGACTTTAGAGTCTACCCAAAACAAAGGGACCTACTATTAAAGGGTCAGAAGGAGACTTCAGGTACGTATTCACCACAGACCACACTTGGTTGATAGGAAGGGAAGGGCAATGACCCCAAGCTGAGTCAAGCTGATTTCCTTCAAATCCCCGGTTCCGAAAGCTCCGAAAATAGGTTCCCGAACCAGCAAGTTTTAGACGACCACACCCCCAAAGTAGGCCCGTTCCATTGAGGGGTCCTTACGTGGCCTTCTTTTGGGGGCCCCACTCTACTCTCTCCTCAGTTCCTGGACTTTGCAATTTTCGGAAAGACGATTTCGGTGGTAAACCCAACAAAAATAACGTTTTTTAGGCCCATCCACTCGCGAAGTGAGGCTAAGCTTGGTCCCCTTTTGGAGCGGAGGGACATGCAAGGGCCCCTGATGTTGAAACAGGTTTCTGTCACGGGGACCTTGTGGAGTTGGTTGGAGTTGTTGAGTTCTGGTAGTAACCCAAGTGGTACCCTCACACTCCCAAACGTACTCCACCTACAAATGAGCGGAGTTTGTTTGAGGGTAGTAGGGGCAAATGAGCCGTACTCAAAACCCAGGTAAGTGAAGGTTCGTCAGGGAAAGTCCCAGCCAGAATTAGTTGCAGCCGCTTTTGTAGTTTGTTTTGTTATTTTTCTTTTTTTCTTCACTATTTCAATACCACGCTTCAAATGGGGAGTGGACATATCAGGCCTGCTTAGGCATTCGACGCGTACGCGCCTAGGCGCACCGTAAGCCACCTCTAGAAAAAGTCGGCTGGGAACTTCTCGGGTAGCCACAGGGTTCCTTTTCACCCCTTTTCCAAGGGATCACGAAAAAAGCAAGTGTTTTTGCAGTAAATTGGGGGCCATCCTCACAACTCCCAAGCTCTAGTTGGGTACAAGTTGGCAGACCGTACATTTCTTCGGGTTTGAAAGCTTTGTCTTTTTTCCTGCACTTGGATGATCGCGACATAAAGTGGTTATGATTTAGAATGCCTTGCTATTTGGTCATCTACGCGGTTTGTAGTTAGGCAACGGAAAACCCACCAATTGGGGGCGGGGGGGTGCCCCAAGTTTCGCACATACTGTCACATACCCAACATTAAATGTAGGAGTGTTGCTCTCAAAGTGCCACCGCGGTGGTGCGTTTCGTGCCAAAACTCGTACGTGCGCACCTACTGCGGCGGGTGTCCCCTTTTCGTGGGGATTCAGACAACTTTTGGAGGGAACACCCCCCTAATAGTGGGACGCGTTCTACTTAGATCCTGGGTCAACAGAAAACGCGTGGGACGCCAAGGACGCCAAGGCAGTGGTGGACCTCTGCGTGTCCTGCCAGCCCAGCAGCGCTTTGAGGGACTTGAAGATCTGCGATGGGCCCTTCGGCCTGGGCCGGAGGGTTGCGAGTTGTGTTGTGCCGCGAGTCTCGCAATGAAACCCATCGGAATGGAAGATCTGCCATGATGGGTGTTTGCAGGGGAATTCGGAGTCATATCATTTCGTTGCCACCCATAGGGAGTTCACCCCATATTTTTGGGGCAATCACCCAGTATGATGGGCCACTGATGGGTAGTTTGAGGGTCCAGGCACATTCAAATAACCTTTCTAATGTCATTTGTAGTTACGACCTTTCGAAACTTGTGGCAGTAGTTGCCCAAAGCCGTTTCTGCTGATTGTTTCGTATCAGTTCTCCTTTACTTCCATCTTCTTGCTAACATTCAGGGCCAGTTCACTGGGCAAGTCGAACCGAGCTCGTGTGGCTAGAAGAACGTGCTCGCCCATGAACGGTGTCTTACCTGGACCAGGGTAGTTGCATCCCAGGTTTGACTGCTTGCCTTGCAAGCTTGCAGGCATGTTCACTTGTTGCAAGGAGGAGCCGTTTGGACTGAAACTGCTAGGACGACCAAATTTTGCCTCAGGTTCTGGACACGCTGAGAGTCCTCATTTTCCCCATACTCTGTCATTTGATTTTTCTGTATAGTAAGCAGGAACCAAGGGGCTTCAACCCTTTGAGAAAGAAGCGGAACATGTTTGGTTATTCTAGGTAGAGTGGATCATGCGGGGGGCATTTACACTGCGTCTCCATTTGCCGCTTTTACCAAGCGCCGGGGTTCATGATCTTATTTGGTTAAGAATATGGTTTATTTTTCCCCTGTTGGTTTTACAGGGAATCTATCACTGCTGGAATCATGTTATCACTGTTTCCAGGGGACGAAAAAGCAAATGGAGGTTATCCAGAACAGATTGACTCTTCGTGTAGGGGGTGCAATTTTGGCCGGGGCTCCTGACTCCGTCTTCCAGGCTCTCGGTCGGCGAACGTGTTGGGGGGGAACGAGGTCCCTGCGTCTGGTGGATATGCCGGGGCAGGATGAGACAGACAATGTGGTGGTGAAGGATCCGTCAAGTGACCCAGCCGTCTTAGCAGGGGCACCCCGTTTAGTACGGAAATGAACCCGAATTTCATATTTTACGGTTGACTGAATAGTTGGGTCCTCCAGATTAGTCGAAAGTTTACATTTCCTGACCTTCCAAGTTTCTCAGAAGCCCTTTTTGGGAGGCCATTTTGGGCAGTCCTTGGTTGGGGGAAGTCGAAGGCTGCAGGAACAAGCAACAGCTTGGGCTTGTTTGGCTGTTCCACTCAGGAAGTGAGTTCCGCCCAGCAGGTAACCCAATCCATCCTTCAAAAATGAACCGCCGGACGTATGGAACAGAGATGGGTGCCTCACCACTTTATTGTGGACCCGAGTTTTGACGTGCCTTGCCGGAGTCGGGGTATGTCATTCTTGAGGCTACCCCTTTGTTAGTTGTTTTAAGCGGAAACCAAAATCAACAAGCGTACTTTTGGGGGGGACCTAAAACAAGACACACCCAGGTGGCAGCACATTCTTAGACGAAAGACAGGGACCCGAACTACCCATAGAAAAGGAGTTCACCCAATAATGTTAAGTTGCAATAAGACATCTTTAAGGGAATTGTGAGGGTTTAGGTGGATATAAAGCACATATACTAAATGGATGCTCGCATTTCAACATTTTATCGGACAGGGTTTCCCTTTTCAATCGACTAGGACACAAAAGAACTACCCATAAACAAGTCGGAACTCACCAACCATAATTTCGGGTTGCAATAGCGCATGTTTAAGTTGGACGTATTTGAATAGTTGTTTTGTTTCTTTCTTTCTTTTTCCTCTCACGGGGATTAGGGGATGTTTGGGTAAAAGACACGAACCATTTGTTTGGATCACATGTTAGTAATGAGGAGCCTTGGGCCTTGGGCTAAATTGGTGTGAACCCATGGCTTCCTCAAATCATCCCGGATGCCTCCGCTCAGCGCGGCCCCCAGGACTTGATCTTTCTCGGTTTTAGACATCACCGCTTACGAGTTCCGTTTCGGACTTTTCCGCTTTTCAGGTTTGGACCAATGGTTCCATTTACCAAAGCCATTTTGGTTACCTATTTTTGACCCACAGCCATTTGGCGGTAAACAAACAGCTTGGACTGGTTTTGGCCCCACTCAGGAAGTGACCACTCTTGTCATGCTTAAGCATGGCTCATTTGTCCAAAGCGAATCGACGGGATCTGACCTGTGTGGTTCCCCCGTCTAGGTTCCAAAAGGTCAATTTTGTCGTGTGGCTCCTGGGTAACTGAGATAAGAAAGAAACAGTTGTCCGGGTAGAAATAATCCTAAAGCCGACCCGCTCAGCCATTCACTCGCGCTCATAGACTCGCCTATCCAACCTACTTTGCAACTGGGTCAGCTTCACTGAAGCGACTAGTAAGTGGGTTAGAACCTGACTTGGCAGAACACCCAAGGCACCCAATATAACGAGCATTTCATTCGAGCATGACCACACTGTTCATGGATGCGACATCCTCTTCTCGCACCATGAAGTAAAGCCATGGTGGAAACCACACCGTTTGTTGAAAAACCACATACATTTGGAATCATAGCATTCCGTTAGTTTTCTGAAAGGTGGTGCGAAATGGATTTCGCAACCATCCACAGTTGTATTTAGATGCTCTGGTAGCTTGAGAGTCGACGTAGCTAGAGCCTCCCTGACCCGAAATAAAAATGGGTCCACCCCCTTATTTTGGGCAATGACCCCCCATGTTTTAAGGGTCAGAAGGAGATTTCAGGTAGACGTTTTCTTTGTGTGTTGCAGCTGCAGCTTAAGTCGAAATCCATAGGAGTGCTTCAACCAGCTCCTCTCCATGTGCCATGGGCTCATCGTTTTGGTGAAGCACAGTGCTGCGCCTTGATTTCACTGCATCCTGGTGCTGAACCGTCAGACATCCGGGGGTTGTTGCCTTTACACCGAAGGTCATATTCTGGTGGCAGATCCGATCCATCTGAAAACTGGGGGAACCCTCTTTTTTCGAACCCGAAATTAGTTCTAGCCGGGCCCACAAAATTCCAACTTGGGGCGAATTCCCTTTTTTAAAGGGTAGTTTGCAATGTCCAGGCAGCACCTGGGCGCATTTGTGTCGCGGCTTAAATTTTAAACCATCAATGGTCGGATTGTGATTTGAACTCCACATACCTGGACACTCAAAATTCCAACTTAAACAATAAGGGGGCGAACTCCCTTTTTTTTATGTTCAGTTTGAGGGTCCAGGCACCACCTGGAGGGTGTGCCACAAAAGAGAGGGAATCCCTCAAACCTTCCACTATCATGAGAGGTTGAACGTATCTGCCTAAAATGGCTGGGATCGTCGCCCAATCTTAGGGATATCACCCCGGGAACCCCACTGGCCGTAGAGCAACAACTGACGTATACCATCGAGTGGATGCCATAGCTCACCCAACTCGTTGTTTACCAAAGATGGTCCAAACCCAAAAAGTCATCAGTCCAGGAACCCAATGAGTGAGGAACCCTGCTGCCTAATGTGGCAGCCTGGACCCGAAAGAAATTCCAACTTAAACATGGGGCGGATTGCACCCCATACTTATGGTCGGATTCCCTTTTTTATTGTTTGAGGGTCCAGGAACTTAAACATTTTTTTGAACTCCAATCCCTTTATCGGTGGTTCTTTCGAGTCCAGGAGGATTTGTGAGTCATTCGAGAGATTCGGCGTTGAATCTATCTCCTTCAAGGAAGCCCAAACAACCATTTCCAGGTGGTTTCTCAAACCGATTCCTTTGCAAAATGGCAGTTGGGGAACCCCCCCCCCCCTCCCTTATTTGGAAAAAATAGTGAAACTTTGGGGCTCCAGCTCATTTCCGGAAAACCAGCAAGTGGGAGCGTGTCTTGTTTTGGGGCTTCCCCAAAGTGATGTTCAATGTTCCTTTGGTTTCCCGTTAACACCACCAAAAATGGGCAACCCTCAAATTTTCAACCTAAATTGATGTTCTTGCAACCCACAATTCTGGTTTGTGATTTCCTTTTCTTTTTCCTGGGTAGTTTGAGGGTCCGGGAACTGAAAGAACAAGCTTTGCAACCCAAAACTATGAGGTGAATGTTATTTTTCTAGGAATTTGGACCCTCAAACTAAAGGGGATTCACCCCCGCATTTTGTTGGTTTGCAATTTGCCCCATGCTTAAGTTAGAGCTTCTTTTCGGGTCTATAGTCCTTTCGGGTACCTGCACCTCAAACTACCCATGATGCTGGGGATTCAGCCCGGGCAATAATCCATGTTTTAGTGAGAGTTGCGAGGCTCCAGGCAGTTCTTTCGGGTTCAAAAAGGAGACGCCACCGTCTTCACAGGGTGCTTCGGGTCCAGGTAGTGCTTTCGGGTCCAGGTAACCTCCAAAACAGGAGACCACCTCCCGTCTTCAGAGGTGCGATCGGACTCCCTGGCGGTGCTCTTGGACGGCATCGCGGTGCAGGCCTCACTTCCTGAGTTCATGAACTTTAAGCTTTTTGGGTTTGGACCATTTTAGTGGTAAATAAAAAGTTTGAACTGTTTTTGGGCCATCCACTCAGCCAGTGAGAGGCGCCTCATCTCTTCTCGACACCTGGGGCAGTGACCTTTGTGATCTCTCAGGCGGGGCGAGGCGGGCGAGGCGGGCGGGCGAGGCTGTGGAACCTCCTCACTGCCCGAAAGAACGAGAGCCATACCAAAAGGGGGTGATACCCCGCAAGTTTGGCAAGAACCAACATTGTTAGGGAGTTTACCCAACAAACCGACTTGGACTTCACGAATTCCCATGGGTTTGGACTATTTTAGTGATACATACACATCAATTGGGTGACTTGTTTTGGGCCGACCAAACAACCTCCCCTCAAGCGGGTCAGTTGGAAGGCCTCCATTGGTATCAGTGGAAAAAGAATCGTCCCACTGCCCTTGGCAGGAGGTCTGTAACAGCGGGAACCTATTTGCTCGTATTTTGCCTTAAGGTTTGGTCAGGAAAAAGCAGGTGTATATTACGTCGCCTTTGTAAGGTTTGGTCAAGAAAAAGCAGGGGAGTTGTTGTTGTTGTTGTTTTTTTTTTTTTTTTTTTTAAATATGTTTGGCCACCCAAAGATGGCGGTTTTCCTCATGGTTTCTATGTAAGACCTTCTTAACAGAACGCGTACCCAAAAAACACCTCACAAGACCACTGTGTAGGGGTCTTGCTCAACCACCCGGGACTCCAAAGAGCCCCCCTCCCCCGGTCAAGCCCTCATGTGGGTCTGTCGCATCGAACTTATAGACGAGGCTTCGTCCACATTCGGCCATGTCTTTGTGTGCGTTTGGTATTTGGAAGTGGAACTGGATGAATTTCATGCACAACGACAATCGCGTACGCTCAGTTTGTCCCGTGTTGTTTTGGGCGAGAGCAATTATGAGCGGGCATTTATGTTGCTTGGCCTTGAGGCTAAGCCCCCCCTTTGGGCTGGGGAGGTCGTGCTCTGCGGTTAGGTAAGGTCCCTTGCCCCCCGTACCCCGGTTGCCAAGCGTCGTGTTCGGAGTCCCGGAAGTTTCGGGGGAAATGGAAACCGCAAGATGGGAGGTCCCCGCCTGTGGCAGGCTCAGCCTGGTAGGTCTGTTGCCAAAACACCTAAACTCAGTTGCAACCAAAGCGAATCGACCGGAGCTGACCTTTTTGGTTTTCATATATGATTAGATGTTCAAATGTAGTTTGGTTGTATTCACCCTGTCCCAAGCCACAAATTACTTAGGGGTAATGGCTACATAGCCCTAAATCATGCAAGGTTGCCCCGGTCTGGTGCGAGCAGTGGAATGTAGTGGAATCCATTCTTTAGTGGTGAATGCTCCAGGTGGATGCTCTTCGTCAAGACGAATCGGATGATGAGGGGACAGCGGCAACTGCCCATGCCATCAACGACCTCAAGAAGGATGCATTGCCAGACTTCACTTGCATTCACTTGCCTTTTTTGCCCTATTGCCCTTGCGGTCTTCCTTCATGTTCGTTTTTAGCCAAGCAGCCGTCTTTTTGCGGGGTGTTTGAGAGGCTCATAGTTTGGAGACCCCTGCAGAACCACCCTGCTTAGTGGTGAATATATCCCTGGTTAATACTGTGGATGGTTGCGAAATCCATTTCGCACCACCTTTCTGACAGAAAGGAGCCCAATAAGCCCTTGTGCAGCCCCGCCCTCCTGACCTCCCCGCCAGCCCCCATGAGAGTCAGCTCAGTCGCGAGCAATGTGAGCCCTAGACTTAAGGAGAATCTCTACACCTGTCGTACGTCATAGGAATCCACATGTTGAACCCACTTAGTAGTTGTAGCCATGGGTACCACTAGCATTGAGGGGCGAGGAAATGAGCAGGGGTTATCGATTAACAACGAGCAAACGAGCAAAATGGAGGTTTCCAACCACCAGAGAAAGCATACCCGAGCTATTTGCCTTCTCTGAGGGTCGTGCAGACTTTTTCGGGTCCTCCGATGAAGAACTCCGACCATATCCCACCAATCCCTCAGGGCCCTTGGAAACAACCAGTGAGGGCCCAGAACCAGCGAATTGGAGCCTTAGGGCTTTTGGTCTGCCCATCTTGGACATTGTTAGTCAAGGCCCTAGGTGAAGTGAAATGGCCATGGTTCAATACCACTGGTACCATGTTGGAAAGGTGCACCACCCATTTGAGTCTAATTTAGTCGGGATTGCGATGTTCACTGGGGTACGGGATTTTAACCCATGGCCGTATGTCCAAGTGAGTCTTCTTCTTCATGTTTGCAGTGTCTCGCCTTTTTCTCACCAGGCGGTGTCAACAAGCAACCCAAACAAAGGGGTCTTTTTTGTTATTAGCCACCTCCTTGTTGAGCCCCCTAAGGTTGTATCTTTGGGTATGGAAGCCAACTAACCCCAGCTACCCCAGTTAATTCTTCGCCTCGGCTACCTACTCCCAGCACCCTCCAAACCCCATTGTACCTGATGTGCCCACTTTTGGGTGGTTGCCATGCTGGGTACCAATTGACAACCCTTGGAGGGTGCTGCTCGTTGGTTTTGTGGTTCTTTCCTTAAAAAATGGGTCCACCCCTTTATTTTGGGTAATGACCACCTTTTGTTTGAGGGTCAGAAGGAGACTCCAGGAAAACAACTTACTCGCTGTTTTGTTTTTTCCTTCGTCCGGCTCAGCGATTCGGTGAGGAGCTGCTTCAGTACTTGGCAAACCGGGACTGTTTGATGCTCTTCCCCGGCTTTTTGAGCGACGTGAAGGCAACGTTGATGCGATGCAAGCGGTAAGAATGCTCGGTGACTTCCATTGATTTTCCCTTGTTGTGGCTTTTAAGGGAAGTTATCACTATAACTTCCATGACTTCCATGTGCTTAAGAGTATGTGTTAATTTCCCTTGGTGGTCTTAAAGCGAATTTATCACTGCTGGAAGTATGTGTTTATTATTGTTCCAGCTTAAGCACATGGAAGGTTCCTATTTTAGCATACTTTAGTGGGAACTGGAATCTACGGCTCAGCTACTTGAGTGGGGTGGGGTATAGTGGTAACTGGAAGCACTGCACGAGGGGCTGAAGCCATTGAGGGTAGTTTTGAGGATCTCTTGGAGTGGTCACAGTTTCAGAGGTTCTTTTTGTTTGTCATGGACCCTCACAATTCCCTTAATTATAATAAGGTGTTTGCCTCAAAATTATAGGGTAAATTCCAGTTTTCAATGTGCAGTTTGAGGGTCCAGGCATTTGTTTAAGCCACTGTGTGGAGAGCAATTGTGAGGATGTTTTTTTTGTTGCCCAGAATCACGGTTTTTCCGAGCCGTTCTGGTAAGGGTTCCCATGTTGGGCTGGTTTTCAAGGGAAACGACCAGGACACCAACAATTTTGGCAGCGATGGGCACTCGCGTCACTAGTAGCGATATATTGCCATAAATGTTTCAACTTTGAAGTCCGCAGGCGGCAACGTTGCAACTTTTGTTCGGAGGTTTTGTTAATTGATGCCTAAGACTCTGATTTCCAAAACCACTCAACACCATGACCCCGAAAAGGTTATGTTGCTTTCTGCGTGCCTGATTCTAACCTTGTGAACTTTGGAGCTTGGAGCTTCTGCGTTGTGGAATTCCTAAAAGGGGTAGGTGCAAGGGGGTTAGGTAGCTAAGAGCGCGTTTTGGGTCTTTTTTTAGGGTTCCTTGGTGTTCCTGAAAGAGCCGTAGGGCGCCTGAATACCCCTTCTTGGACACGACCCCGAGCTTGCTTCTTAAAATTGGGCCCGCGTTTGGTCGTTTTTGTGTGATCTACTAGAAATCTATCCAAAAAGGGACTTTTGTTTTTTTTCTACGAGAAGCTCCAGTTGTCGGTCCCTTGAGTTCTCGTTTACGACCGTGTTTCAACCTGAGCCCTGCATAGGATTACAGAAGAGGCTTGGTCCCCGGCAAACGAGACAGGTTTTCCCGCACGGCTGAAAGCTATGTGGTCTCTGCCCAAATTTAGTTGCAGAGGGCTTCGGAGCGGCTCCGGGCGTTGGAGATACCACCTGGGCGGGCTGAGTATTTCTCAAGATCGGGCATCGCCCATGTCCGAAAATGGTAAAGGTTTCCTTTTGGCTTCCCTTTGAATACGAACCACAGTCCGTTAGAAGTTGGTTTCCCTTTGTTTTCCTTTCCCTTCAACCAAAAGTGGTCTATCTGGCTGTGTCTCCAACTAAGGGGACCCCCAAATTGATGTCCTTCTGGTTTCCCTTCACACCATTCCCAAAAGGGTACTTCCAAAACGCCACCCGGACCTCCAAGCAACTCAGGTTGGCCAATTTCAGGGTCCAGGCGCCCTCAAAACGCCGCCGCCGCGCCGCGCCGAGAGGTGCTGTGCGTCTCAGTGGACCCGAAGCTGACAGGGGGCCACGAGTTCGGGCAGCTGGTGGAGGCCTCGGTGCGCATCGGGGCGCCGGAGCCTCCAAACAAGGCACTCAACAGGAGCCCTGTTAGCCCCTAGGCCTTATTCAGGGGGGGCCTTAACGAAATGATTGGAGGGAGGGGTCCATAACGAATTTAAGGTGTTCTTCTTCTTCTTGTTCTTCTTCTTCCTCTTCTTCTTCTTCTTCTTCTTATTAGTCGCCCCAGGTAGCCCCAACTGGGATTGGAGGGCCCCTGGCCACCATGCGACGTTCAAGCCACATCAGGGGGGGAGATTCTGACATGGTCATAAGATGTCATAAGCCAACTTGGCCAAATAACAAGCAGAACAAGGCCCAACCATTTGCCACATACGCTGCCAAACAAGGCCCAAAACAAGTCCCTGAAATAGGATTCACATTAAATATAACCCACTTAAGTCACTTAGGGGACTTATTAACCAGATATATTGAAAACCACCCCGGTGTGTGACCCGTCCGAGTACTTGGAGGTTCAGCCCATTTAAAGTAAACATGCTATACCGAACGTGACTGACTGGGCGTTAGCCTTCTTGGTTGGAACCCACCTGTGGATGGACGAGCGAGTCATCCGCTTCTCTCGCACCACGGTTAATGAGAGACCATGAGCCGGAAATCATAACATTTCCAGAACGTTTGGTACAGTATTTACAGCGGAATCACTCATTCCAGGGTTTCTTAGTTGGTGTGAAGGAGATTTCCGTACATGTGTGCTTCCTTGCACCATCCAGCCGGGTTGCTCACACACACACACACACGGTGGTCCCAGAAAGGAACACTGTGGTTTTAAGCATCGCCTTCTGGGCCCACACGTGAGGTTCCCTCTTTTTGTTGTTTCCTTGGTGAGTCCGGATACCACCTGGGCTCTTGTTCTTTTTCAGGGGTTAAACGTGCAAAACCCTACACTAAGTGTAACTCTAGGGGAAGCTTCCCCATTCTTTCCAGGGATTCTCCTTTTCAGAAAGCCATCAAAAATCAAGGGGGAAACAGCGATCGGTTTTGGAAAAGAAGGATGGTTGAAAAGAATGGGCTCAACGCTGGGGTCATGGACCTAACGGGGTCATGGACCAAAATATGAGACATAATCTAGGGGATGTGCACCCTAGCAATCAAATTTACCCTAAAAGAAGGAGGGTCGCGCACCCATGACTTTTTGATTCGGGCCAGAAGGAGACTCCAGTAGAAGGATGGTCGAAAATTGTGACTCAACCCTGCAGTCTCCTTCGACCAAAAAATAACGAAGGGGGTCATGAACCCAGCCAGTATATCAAATTCGGGTCACAGCCACATATCCGGCAGCGTTTCGGAAAGGCTGTGGCGGAGCTGCACGGCATCATCCAGGATCTGAAGGCGGCCAGACAGGCCCGGCCGCCGCGAGACGCACTGTGCGCGAGAGATGGGGGTGGATGGACCTGGGGGGGTTGACCAAGATTCCAAGGTTCCATTTAGGGCCCCAATTTTGACCATGGCTCACTTGTTCCCTTTTGTGGCTGAAATATCCAATGACCTTGAGGACCGCAACTTTGGTTCTAGGAAGCCATTTCCATTTTGACACACACGGAAGTTTTTTGGCCAGACATGGCAGTTGATTCATATTGCATTTAGGTGCCACCAGTTTTGGTAGCTCCCATGTGTGGCAAAGTTTGGTTTGTGTGTTTCCAACTAATGGTCATCCCATGTTTACCGGACCTTTTCATCAACCTCCAGCTAGGAATTTACAACCCCAGGCTGAGGTTGGGGCGATCGATCCCCAAACCTAGGCACTTGCCTGACCCGGTGGTGTTTTTTGTCTAGGCATGGTTTCAGCATGGCAGTGTTGAGCCCCTTTTGCCCTGCCTTCCTTTTCCCCTTTGACCAGCAAAGGTTTACTGCTCGCAGTGTCTAAGTCTGGACCCTGAATTCCAAGTAAACAAACGTGTTGCTGCAACCCCAAGTTGTGGGCTGCAACCGGATTCACCCCATCATGTCGGGGCAAAACTCGTTTTGTAGTTGGAATTTTGGAGGGTTAAGGTGTACCCATCCGAGGTCCTAAGCCCAAGGGCTGGGGGAAGGCCGGTGCGGTGCAACGGGTCAACCGCTCAACCGGTCAATCGGTCAACCGCCGACCGGGGCAGGTGAAGCTCTGCAAGGAGATCTACGAGACCATGGTAGCCACTTGCCGAAGCAGACATCGCGAGTTTCAATTCGAGCCAGTTGCGAGAGAATCGGGTCTCACCCGAGTTCATGAACTTTAAACGTTTTGGGTTTGGACCAATTGCAAAATAAACCAAGTTTGGGCTTTGGAAAACAAACCATGGAAAATAGGAAACCATTTGGTACTTGCACATCACCAGTTTGGTTACTTTTTTTGGGCCAGTCCACTCAAGCGAGTTGGGACCTCGCCTTGAACTGGGTCAAGGTTTGGGACCATGGATGGTATGCGAAGTACATATTTCTTTCGCACCAATGAACTGTAAAGCACCGACCAAACAATATTGGTTTCAATTGTGTGGCTTCTTAGGTGCCGGAATTTTTGTCCATCCACCGGTCAGTCATATATCTAAAATGGTGGTGGTATATAATAGATTAAAAACCCCAGGTTGAGTGTTGTTTGTTCGCCAAGTGACGGATTGGTCAACGCTTTCCAGTGGTATCACAGTGGGGAGTTCCCACTAGCACACGTTCAGTGAGGCCCCTTAGCTGCCCCAATTGGAGTGGCTTGCAGGGGGACTTCAGCTGGAAGCGCACACGCACACATTTCATTTGAGCTATACTAAAAGTTTGGTCGATTGGAGAATGATCATGAGGACTATACAAACCTGTCCCATCATTTGGGCAGCCTCCATGACTCAAGCATGGTTGGTCACTACCCAAAATAAAGGGGTCATGGACCGATTATTAAAGGGTGAGAAGGAGAGTCCAGGTACTTAAACAACCCCTTTTGCACCATGCCCGAAAGGCTTCCCTATTAAGAGGGTCCAAGTAGCGCCAAAAGTCAATGTTGTTTTTTCTTACTTGAAAGTGCACCTCATAGGTGTCCGCCCGCAACGAGTCAGCTGGGGCTTTGGGACCTTGCTCAGGATTGCTCTGAGCCCTTCCAGAATGATATGACCAACCCTCTAGGGCACTTCCTTAACATGAACAACCCACCCAAAAACAAAAGCAGGCCTTTTAGAGGAGTCTCCTTTCTACCAAACCCAGTCTTGCATGTTGATTTGGAGAGTAAAACCGTGGGTTCCTTTGCCTTGTCTCGCCCGCAGCATCAAGAGTTTGTGTCAAGATGTCCAGTTGATAAATTCCCGAAGGCAAAGTCAAACCTTTCTTTGTGCAGCCAAAGGCATGCCTGGACCCTCAAGCTACCCTGCAAAATGGGCGATTGCCCCCAAATCATGGCATGAATCCCCTTTTGAGGGTCTCAAGCCGGGAATTCACCCACCAGAATCGTGGGTTGCAATAACTAATAATGTATATTTTGGCATTTTCTGGGTCCAGGTGTCTTGCTTCCGAAAAGCGAAAAGCCGACTCCGTCGGCTGCGACCCGCGGAGCCGCGGGTCCGCGCAACGCCTCGCAAGGACCGGCTGGACGTCATCGGCCGAGTATATCCCGTGCGGGCGGAGGAGGTGTCCTGGACTTGAGAGAGCGAGGGGGGGCGGGGAGAGAGTTCGAGTGGATGAACGAGTCATGCGCGAGTCTCGCACCACGAAATGAATTCATGGTTGAAACCACAACACTTGTTGGTACTTGTTGGTATTTGCAGCGGAATCATACTGGGCTGCATAGGGAAGCTCCTTGTTGTTTGGTGGCTTCCGAAGATACGAAAACATCTTCAACCCCAAAAAGGCTTAATCATTTTCTACCCTTCTCTTATTTCCCAGAGGGTCCAAGTACCTTCTAAGGAGGTACTTAGACCACTCTTTACTCCCAAAAGCCATTCTCTTGAGGTACTTGGACCCTCTGGGTGTGGAGACCGCATCAAACTCACACGACTTGTGCAGCATGTTTCCTTTCACAGGGGCCCTTTGTTTTTGACCGAATAGCTCGGCAGTCCCCGCTGAATTCCGTTTTGTTTGGCTTCACTAAAGAACGTCAACTGGTACCAGGGCCACCGGTCACTGGGAGGCCAGGTTCCCAATTTGATCTCTGAGTTAAGGTCTTGGACAACGACAAGCAGGAGAAGAACATGCGTCAAGCCACCATGGCGGTGGCCGCCGCATCCTTCCTGGCCCCTTGAACCGCGAGCCGAACCGAACCGAACCGTTCGCCTTTTTCCCGCACCGAACCGAACCGAACCGAACCGAACCGAACCGTCTTCGATTCCTTTCCGCCGGCTCGGCGGAAGACGGTTCTTGTTCTCCGGCTTCTTTTCTCACTTCCTGAGTTGGTGGACTTTAAACTGTTTGGGAAGATCATTTTAGTTGTAAATAAAAAGTTCAAACTTTTTTTGGCCAGTCAACTTAGTGAGAGACTTGTCTCGCAATTGGTGGCTTGGATTGGCGGTTCGCATTGGAAGATCAACCTTACGAATTGAGATACCATGACTACTTTGCCACGGTATGCGTCTAAATGGGTACCCCAAGACTGGTCCCCTGTTTTTGCAACCTGAAGAAGGATTCGGTGGTTTGGGATTTGAACCTCTGGTTCTTGCAGAGGGTAATGGGAAACCACTTCCTAACCACCAAACCATATGTTTGCCCAGTGGGGGTTTGGTTTATTGTCATTGCCCAAGCAAAAGGTTTACCACGTAGCTTGCGCTTGCACTTCACTTTCTGAGATGTTGAGCTTTTTTTTGGGAACCACTGGTAGTGGTAGACTTTATATGAGTCATGGTCAAAATATGCGTACATCACTTTAGTAAAGAAGGGTTGGCAGAATAAATTTGCAGAAAGCCTCGCAAAACGATAGAACGCTGTAAAACGATAGGGCCCCCATCAAGAACCTCAACACCTCCTTGACGAAAACAAGTGATTTTGACGGTAGCTCATATGTTTTGCTTTTTCTCACTCTGAGCCTTGGGGCAAAAAACATGGTAATGTGGCCTTGCACTCAACTCAGTTGTTCAGTGGCACCCTGTTTCCCCTTTTTTTTGGTGGCTGCCACACTAAAAATGATCTTCCCGAAAAAGGGTTCCCCTTTGTTTTCCAGGGTCACTGAACAGGTGAGTCAATGTGAGTAGTCTAAGGGTTGATTCCCTATTCCCTTCACAGAAACCACGCATTTTCCCAGGACTTTGGCCCATTTGAAGAGAAGCATCCAGGAGAGTGGAAATGGAAGGTACAGTGCCCAAAATGGGGTCTTGCAATTGGGAGAGCCCACAAAATGCGCGCATTTAGCTTCAGGTTTTCCATTTCATTTCTTAGTCGGGAGTTTCCCTATGCAACAGCCCAAAGGCATGAAAACACGGTGCTCCTCCGGAGATTTCCTGGCCCTTTGTTGGTTGGGTTGAATTCGGGTACCTCACACAATATTCCAACTCAAACCTGGGCTCGCGCAACCCAACTTGTTTTGCATAGTTTATTTCCTCTGGTTGCATTCGGGAACCTGAACCCTCAATCTATTATTGTTGTATATATATATATATAATATGTATATGAATTGTCCACACTTCCTTACATCTTGGTTTCAATCATTTTCATTTTTCAGGCGGGGAATCTGGGTGGGGTCCAGGTGAGCCGCCATCAAAACCCGGGTAGATGAAGGTTAGAAAGGGGCAGTCCCAGCCACAAGTAGTTGCGGATATTTGTCTTCTCAATTCTTGAAGCCTGCTTCTGGGGTTACGACCATTTTAATACCGGGTTTTGAGCAAGTGACTCAACTGATAATTTCCCGCCTTCCCATGCGAACGACCTGATAGCGTAGGGTCAAGAGGCATGGCCTGCGATTTTTGCAGGACAGATCAGGGATCCTCCCAACCCGCCCCCACCGATCAGACCTCATTTAGCTCGATCGGCTCGGCGAAAAACGGAACCCGCGCAGGTCACCATCCCCCTGGGCGCCTGGGGCGTTGCCATGGCCTGCGCCGTGCGCTGTGCCGCCGCAGGCGCCGGTTGGGGTGCGAAGGCTCCGAAGTAAAACCAAAGGCTTCGGAGTTGCCGGTTTGTTTTCTTTGTTTCTTTTTCTTGGGGTTTCTTGGTTTCTTGGGGTTTCTTCACTTGCCTGGATTTTGTTCCTGGGGTTTCTTGGTTTCTGCACTTGCCATTGGCTTCCTTCGGTTCCCCCTACTTTCTTTTGGTTTCCTTGGACGAGAAATAAGTTCAGCTTCCCCCCAAGAAAGGGGGGAGGTAGGTTTAATATTTAGGAATAGTATTTGGAAACCGAAGCCCATTTTAGCAGGTTCTGTATTTTTGACACATACCTAAACTAGGCAAGTTCAGATTTGTCCCTGAAAATCCACCGGAGGTGACTGGGTCAAGGGGGGACATCCAACATATTCGATCTTGACTTTACACAGGGTTTCCTCCATTCCCTTTTTTTAAACCTCCAAAAGTGGAGCTTCAAGGGAAACCACGAGTCAATTGATCAACTGTTGAAGGGGATATCCACCCCTGATATAATCTTCCATTTGCTCAAAAACATATTTTTTCCTCATGGGTTTTGAAAGGAATGTATCGTTTTAAAAGGAAACTATCACTACTTCAAGACTGGACATACTAGTTCTCATTCTTTTCCCAGAGGGACTTAAGCAACTGGAGGACATGATGAGCTGTTGTTGGACAAGCAAGTGGATTACAACTATGAGGCTACCCCAGTAACCTTGGTGATGCGTTGGGTTGAAAGGCCAAACTGCCTCGCCCCCTCCCCCCAAACTGCCTGGAGTCTCCATGACCCGTTAAGAATAGGTTGGCTCGCGCCCAACTATTCTTTCAGGGTCAGTCTCGGAGACTCTAGGTGTACAAGCTTTACGATGCCAATGACACCGGGTAGAGTGAGCCGTTTCGCGAGAAAATGGAGAACCATTGGGCGATTTTCCCTGTCTCCATGGGGCGGCGGGGGTTTCCCTAGGCTTCCTTGCCCCCATGAAAAGAATGGCAAGGACCCACTAATTTGGATGATGGAATTCCTTAATTAGGTAAAGGATGGTTGACTGGATGATGAAGTTCCTTAGGTAAAGGGTTGACCCAATTTGGATGATGCAATTCCTTAGGTAGAGAATGGTTGACCCAACTTGGATGATGATATTCCTTAGGTAAAGAATGGTGACCCAATTTAATGATTGAATTCCTTAAGAAAGAATGGTGGTTCTAGAACCCCTTTGATGAAATGGTTGAAATGGTGGTAACTGAACCCTTCTTTGGGGCGACCAGGCACCGCCTTGGGCGTGGGGGTAGTGGCCTCTGCAGTCAATGCGCAGACGAAATGTGTGCCTCGGCTGCAAGGCACCAATCGGCGCAGTGGAAAAACCGGAGGGAGCTATGAAACACCTACCCGGAGTCTCAACACTACCCATACAAAAAGGGGAACATTCACCAAAGCCATATTTTGGGGTTGCAATCATTCCCATTTTTTTGGGTATAGTTGGAGGGTTCAGGTACAGCCAAACATCGACGGAGGGGGAAATGGTAAGGACCTCTCTTAGGCCCAAGGGGCCGCAAAAGCCGAGGCCTATTGAGGGCCCAGAGTCTGGAGGAATTCAGCCTAGGGGGAGATACTGTGGACGAAATCCCGCACATAAGAAACCATGGAATGATTTGACTCCCCTGTGAATACCATCAAACAATCATTTCATCACGGTTTCCAAGAGGTGCAGGATCTTGTCCATCTACAGTACCTCCTGTGGTTGCCTAAATGATTGACTCCCTCCGATTCTGGGAAGCAAACTTTTGCGGAGCTCACCGATTTTGGGACGAGCGAGCTGGGGCCCCATCCGGATCATGCAGGTTTTTGTTGGGGAATCCTCGTATGAGTTTGCCACTCAACTGGGTGCATTCCGACGTTTTCCCTTTTGGGCCTTGTCCATGTGGCCCATTTCACATGTGGAACATGTCCTCAAGGGCGCATTGTGGAACCTCCATTGTGGAACCTCCATTGTGGAACCTTCCTGATTTGAAGCGACGCAAACTATATGTTCATTTGCCCTTAGCAGCACAAGTGGGGGTCTAAGTCTGGTCAAGCTCGTTGGCCGGGTTTTTGCAGGGACAGCCAAAGAAAACGGTTCGCATTCGGGTGCTCGATGTTTTTGTCTCAACTCCTCCATAGGATCCCCGAACCGCCACCAACCTAACCAAGACCCACTCCCCAAGTTGGATTGGAATGCCTTTGGGGTAACCGAAAGACCTTGAAGGCCAATCTGAGGACATGTGTCAATAGAATGGGTCAAAAGGACAAAAACACTTTATTGGACATGAGTTTGGTGGGGATGTAGGTCCACCAATCACCTCAAAGAGGTGGTGCCTTATTGAAATGTTCATAAGGTGTCCTCAGATAGATCCTCGCTGCGCCGCCTTAGGACCAAGAGGAAAGCCAGGACAGGGAATTCCTTCCGACCGGCGTGGGTTGCCAATTTGGTTCCCTTATGAGGCGGTTCCCTAAGTTGCTACCGGAGTCTCTAGGACCCTTAAAAATAGTTCCATGAATTGTCTGTTTTGAATAGTCTTGGACACTGCCCCCCATCTTTTTTCCTTAAACATAGTTCCATGAATTTTCCGTTTTGAATATCTTTGGACAATGACCCGATCTTTTTTCAGGGTCAGAAACAGGCCCTAAAATATGCGTTGGGGCCAGGCTCGAAGAAGCGGGTCGGATCGGGTTTCTCTCGGTTTCGCTTTGCCGAAATGTCGAAGGTTGACCCCATATGAATCAACCAAATGTTCAAAGCTGATGATTCCCCTCCAAATGATGATTCCCCACTAAACCCAAAGACACCCCCCCCATTAATAAACTGGGGTTGATTAATATGGGGTCAACATTACCAACTCGTTAGCGATCAAATTGGAGCAACCCTAACCCAACACCGAACGGAATTCTTCGGAACCCAACTCCTAGCGAGTGGGCCTGGCGACTCATTCAGGTTCCTTTCAAAGGGTTGGTGATGTTTGTTGTTGAGCCTGTTTTTTTGAGGGATTTTGGGGTTCTAAAGGGAAAGCACAAAGAAAGCCAGCAACTTGGAGGTCCCCATATTTGATCTGGACAGTCTGGTCCCCCAAGGCAAAAGGATATCGCCTTTCAGGACCGCTTTCTTCAAGCCAAGCAAGCAAAAACAGCCGCCCTATTGGTTGAAAGAAAGTAGTCCCCTGCGCAGTTTGCGGGAGCGGGTTCCCTCGTGCTTCAAGAACCTTTAGGCCTCGACGCTGTCCAACTTTATTCCTTCCGCAAAGCCTAATCCTAACCTTTGGAGTGAGGTGGTCTGCAAGGACCAGTTGTTTGCCTCTGTTTAGTTTAGAACTATGTTCAATCCAAACATGAAGGGAAACCCTCCAAGTTATGCTGAACAAACTAAGCCCCGAAGATGGGTGAGGTTGAAACAAAAGCATAGTACCCAATTCGAACCGGCATGTATCTGGGAGAGAAACCAGGCGGGGAAGTCTTGGAGGTCCGCCAAACCCGGCAAATTCCAGACAGTTCCTCAGAACCGTGCAACCAGACAGACCCTGCTCGCCTCTCAAGGGAAACCCAAAGAAGGTTTGTAGACTAGCTGTTGAAAACTATGGGTATCCTCAACAAGAGGTTGGGAACAAAATCACAGCCTTAGTTGGTGGTTTGATTTCGTGGTTTGCTCCGGATTTGACCCCTGGGTCTTGACGGTAAATTGGGAACCCACCCCACGCCTTCAAACCAATCCAAACCCAGCATCAAACCGGCCATTTCTTGATTGCTATTGGGTTGGATCTTTAGACTTTAACTTTTCGGGAATCAAGGGGGGTTCCATTAAACCCACAAAAAGTTAAACTTTTTGCAGAGGGGTCAACAGCAGCCAAGATTTGAGGTGCCATTTGGTCCAAAACCTTAAAAAAGGACACCAATAAGGAGGCTCCTTTCTGCTTGCAAGAGGGAAGCTGAGTTTTAGCAGGACACGCTTTTGGTTTGGGGATTTGACCTTCTAGTCGTTTCGGATAAATTGGAACTACTATATTGGCAGCAATGAGGAACACGCCCTTGTGGTTCTTGCGGATAACTGGAAATCCGGAACCAAAATGAACGAAAAAGAGTTGTTGGAGGACCGTGTTTCCCTTGAGGACAAGTCGGAAATCCCAAGGAAGAGAAACGACTATATTGGCAACAATAAGAAAAAAACGCCCTTGTGGTTCTTGAGGACAAGTGGGAAACCAAAATGAACCACATGGACCAAAATGAGTCGGAACTCCCAAAGAAGACCCCCAAACCACCTCCAACCTACTATATTGGCAGCAAGTTTGGAACACGCCCTTGTGGTTCTTAAACTATACCTTTTTTTGGCAGCGATGAGGAACACGCTTCTTGAGGATAAGTGGCAACCCCCCGAAAACCAGACCAATCCACTCCACCACAAAAAGCTGAGTGCAACCCAACCCCACCCCCCCCCCCCCCCCCAACGCCCCCCCCCCCACCCCCCAATTCCCCAAGGACACGCTGGGGGGCGTGCGCTGCTTGGGCGCCTCCCTCTTTGGCGCCATGGGCGCGGAGCTGGCGAACCAGCGTGTCTCCTTTCAGCGCACTGCGCCTCGGATGGGGAGGGGAGCTGCTCTTGTTTTTTGATGATCATCTTAATTATGATGTTTATTGTTATGATTGTTATTATTATTGTTATTATCATTGTTTTTAGTATTGTTACAATTATTTGTGTTGTTGTTATTCTTGATTTGTGCCATCCCTGCGTAGGGCTCCTTAAAAGAAACATTTTGCAACCATTTGAAACATGTGGCGTTTCGAACACCAACATAAAGTTGGAAACCACCATTTACAAGTTGCAATGTTCGATCGGTGTATTCACTGCATCCGGATCCCTGCTGCACGAGTCCTCCGTTTCGCATCCGTTTAGACCATTCCCTTGGGGTTTCTGAAAGGCATCCGCCGTGGGTGTGTCTTCAAATGGGGGGACAGGGGCCGCGGTTGGGATTGGACGCTCTTGGGAGCAATATGGGTGTGCTTCCTTTTTGGAGTTTGGACCCGTTTTCGGGCAAAACTAGGGAAACAGAAATCAACCTATTCCCTGGGGTTGCAAAGTTGCATGTTTTCTGTGAAAGGCGGTTTTTTGCCAGGAGTAGTTTTGTCCAAGCTCAGCTGATATCATTGAACAATTCGGGCGCCGCACGTGCTCAGTTCCCACAAAACAAGCGGAGGGATTACCAAAGGACAGGCTGAAACACATAGATTCACCGGTGTCAAAATTCACGGCACAAAACGTGCTTTCACGCTGAAAAACAGGCTTTCACGCTAATTTCACGGTATTTTCAAGGTGATTTCACGCTACTTGTGCTTACATCACGGACCGCTATGTTCACACCAAAATTGTTGTGTCAAGACATGTTGGGGTGGAACAGGCTTTGTAGAATCTAAACGTGGCAGCAGTATGAATAAGCCATCAAATACCACGCCATGGCTCTTTGCAGGCGCAAAAAGCAGGCTTTAGCTGCAAACAACAGGCAAGGTGCAAAGGACGTTTAAAAAACAGTCGTGGATTTCCAGGGTATTGTTTGATTTCAACGCTGTTCTGAGAAACACTCATATCCACCTGGACCCTCAAAATTCCGTCTTTAAAATGGGTTATTGCCCCCAACATATTGGGCGAGCTCCCTTTTTTTTCATGGGTAGGGCCCAGGCGCTCGCGCTGGTGCGATGGTTGTGAAGACGTGTTTGGCTCGATCGCGTGATGCCTCTGGGATTCGAGTTTGGTTTTCCGAGGGCCCAGCTGGTCGAGGAAATGCAACGAGCCAAAGCCATGCCCGAAATTGCTTTGCCCAGCGGAGGTAACTAGGCATTTCCCAAGTTTTTTTCTTCAGCTCAGGGTGGTTTCCTTGGTTACCTACTGTACAGGTAAATGTAGTTCATTGCTTTGTTGAAAGCGCCGTTGCCGAGGCCGCCAGCATCCTGGAGGGCAAGGCAGGGATTTCCGCCGAATTGCTGACAGAAGCAGGCGGTACGTGTAGAAGCCCCAGAAGAGGTGTCCGGCCTTTGTGCTGAGACATACAGGGCAGAAGACGAGTGCATTTGGTGAGTGGTGCGAAATGGAGTTCGAAGCCATCCACAGTTTCTGTTGCGGTAGCTGAAAACACTGGGGAAGCTTTTGGACACCAAACATGTTTACCTCAATGTTTTACATGATGGTTCCCTTTGGATGGGTCCTTAAGATGCTTTGGACCGCGAACGCTTTCGTTTTTTTCCCCTTCGGGAGGTCTACGAGGACACCCTTCTGGACGCGGACGGGTGTCCGGTGTACATCGGGGAATTCGTGGGAGACGTTCCCCACGGACAAGGCAGACTCCACGCTTTCCTTATGATGTTTCCGGGTGGGTGGGTGGGGATTCCCTAAGGCTCCCCTGAATAATCCTAGAGAACCTCAAGGAACCTACCCGTTAGGGATTCCATAATTTCCAGTCAAGACCCGTGGCAAGTTCCACATTTTTGTTGTTGCAACCAAAGCGAATCAACCGGATCTGACATTTTGACCGTTCCTTGTTTTGGTCCATAGTCAGGGTCCCGAAAGGTGCTCGCCTTTTATTTCTGGGTCCCTAAGGGCGACTGAGGAAACTGTATAGTGGATTAGTCCTCCCATGGGTTGTGAACTATAGTTCCTTGTGACGGCCGGGGCTTTCGGGAGCCTGTCGGCAAGCATTGTTCGTGAGCTTTGGATTCAACCAGTTTGCTTTCCTCACTTGGTTGCATCAGCCCTCCTTCTCCCGAAAGTGTGGGACACATTTATGGGCGTTTTTTGCACCCGCATTCCGCATCCTTGGGCCTTGCTGTTTTGCAGCGTAGTCTGCAACTGTCGTCTTTGGGTTTTCGAAGGGCTCTTGAAGTGGAATCCCCCCCCCGGGTTCGTGGAGAGTCTTCTTCTGACGATTAAAGCCGGTTGGTAGGAAAGGGGTGGCCCAATTTTGAAACTAGGTCTTCCAGTAGTGCCCTTTCACCCTTTTCTTGGGGAGGGTTCCCCTACTAAACTAGACTACACAAAAAAGTTGGTACCCTTATTCTAACCTCTCTACTGGAGGACCTAGGAAAGGGTCGGAAGGAGACATGTCCAAACCCCCCCCTTTCCTTTCTCCCTGCTCCTCTTCTCCCCCCCCACCTCCTCCCTTTCCCCCCCAACCACCCCGCAGGGCGGCTCTTCTGGAAGAGTACCAACTTCGAGGCCTTCATCGGAACCTTCAAAAACGGCCAGCCCCGCGAGGACGAGTCTCGGGTTCTGTCCAAGAAATCGTCGGAGAAACTCACGGCCGATGAGCCACGTCCTCAAAACCCGGGTAGATGAAGGGGAAGGGAAAATCCCAACTTGAGATGGGTTTTTGGCCGCCTTTTTCATTCTTTACCTGGTTCTATCGATTTTAATACCGGGTTTTGATTGTGGCTCAGATGGGCGGAAGTTCGTGCGGGCCCGGGGCACAACAACCATCTGCTTGAACATCATCAATCAAGTCCCTCAATTTGAGTGGGTGAACTGTCACAAAGACTTCTGCTGTAGTCTTAGGATACATTTTTTCATTTTTAGCACTGTCTGACTGAAAGTGAAGCAAACAATAAAATCTACAACTGGGCCTAACTCTATTCATGACTTGTAGGGAATCATGAAACAGCATGTAACTTCGAAGGGACCAGCGCTTGCAGTTACCGCAATAGTAGGTGACCCCGGATTAATAAACCCGTGTTTATTCATATGGAGGTGTCCGCCTCCAAAAGTGATAAATCCCCCACTAAAAGCAGGGACACCCAAATATTCATAAACAGGGGTTCTGCTTACTCCGGGGTCAACATTAGTATTTGACCAGGCTCTTTTGCGGTAACCAGGTCCTCCTGTCTACGCTCCAAACCATCCCCCCGAGAACCACCCTCATTTGGCCTCATTTCGACTCCTATTACTCACTTCCTGAGTTCATGCACCTTCTGCTTTTTGGGTTTGGACCATTTTAGTGGTAAACACGTAAAGTTTGGGTACTTTTTTGGGTGCCATCCACTCAAGTGAGCTGAAGCTCTGTTTCTTGAAGGGGGCCCTGGGCCTAGGCCTGAGACCCCAACCAAAGCAACTAGCTTCGCCGGTTGCTTCACGGGCAAGCTGCCTCCGAACCGTCAAATGCCGTGAAAACCCAATCTTTAGCTGCGCGGAATTCGCCGATCCTTTGAGGTTCCTGTGTGAAAAGCGGGACCCGCCTTTCTCTCCGCACAGCCTCTCTGAAGCTTTTGGGTTTCAAAGGTTCTCTCCGAAAAGCCCTCATGGCCTTTGAGAGAAATGGGTGCATTGTTTTGAGGGATCTCTCTTTTTAGAACTTCCAACATAACCGCATTGGTCAGTATTGCAAGGGAAAGCCTTAAATGGAAACCGCCCACTTTCTTGCTGTTTCGCAGGGACTGGGTTGGACTGACCCCCATAAACCTTTCCTTTATGCGGGAATCCCCAAAAGCGGCTCATTGAACCAACACCCGGACTGGGTGATTCCCTTGCTCTCGCACAAGCCAGAAAATGGGCCGGGTTATGACCCAGCGCATTTCTACCTGGAGTCTCCTGCTGACCCTTTAGAAATGGGTCCATGTCCCGTTTCGTTATTTTGGGGAATGATACCCATTTGGTTAAGGGTCAGGAGGAGACTCCAGGTAGGATCGGCTCAGAAGGAGACTGCAGGTAGGATCGATCCAGCCTTCATACCTTCATAAAGGACTCCAGGTAATCCTTCTCGAAGGTTGGATTATTATTTTTTCGGGGCCGCGGATTTGGGTCTTCCTTCGTGAGGGCCTCTTCATCAACGAGAAGGGCTTTTGCGTGGCCAAGTGCCAGGCGAGCCTTGGGAACCCATTGGTCCCATTTCCCTTCAATAAAAAGCTATATGGAATTGGGGACCACCTCCGATCCCCTAATTAGGGTTGATCCGGAGGTTCTTTGGCATTGAGGTGCTGGACTTTCACTTTATTACGGTCTGGATATTCGGTAACGGATCTTTGGACTTTAACTTTTGGGTTGACACAGAACATGTTTTCCGTATTGGACACTCAAGACGTGAAACTGTTTCCAGGCTCTACCTGCAGTCTCCATTTGGCCCGAATGAAACATGGGGTCCATGACCCCTTTATTTGGGTAATGATGGGGGGTCAGGAGGAGACTCCAGGTAGCACTTTATTGGGTCGTGGCAAACGCACAGTTTGGACTTTGTTGCGCCAATCCTCAGGATTTGCCATCCGGTTTAGTTGTTCACGGTGTGTCCTTCTTGTTTCGGCAAGTTCGACCGGCGCGATTCGGTCCAGGTGAGCGCAGGTGGGGAGGTGAAAGTAGATGGCGCGCAGCTGGATGAAGAGAACTCCCTGCTAGTGGAGGATCAACCGTTGGCATCTCGGAGAAACTATCTGAGCAACCTCTGCCTACCGTAGGGCTTGGGTTTCTCGCAATGGGGGAAGAGAAAGGCGTGCCCGAAACATGTTTTGTCCAGAACACCCCCTATTCTACTTAGTCCAACTATACAGGGAAATAAATCCACTGGGTGGGTTAGACATGATTGACCCTCCATGGAAGTTTACCGGGAAGACGACTTCTTGAAAGACTTCCCGCGTTTCCCAAGATTCCCAACCTCAGCTAAGGTGAAGAGCCGACAATTTGTCTTCCCGACTCTTCCCCCAACTATGGGGTTCATAGGCCCATGCTTGCAACCAAGCTCTTTGGTAGTTTGGGTTCCGAGGCTGTTGGGGGTACATGCCAGTTGTTGTTTTTTTGTTTGGGGGGGGGGGGCTCTGCATGTGCTTTCCGATGGCCGCAAAGATGTGCCAACATGGCATGGTGCTAGGTGTCCTTTTGGCTTCCATTCAAAACCGGCCAGGGGGATCCAACTGCACATTGGCACGACTCCCCTTGTGAATCACGGAGCTGTAATCTCAGAGTATACCAAGACATACCAATGCCTTTACTAAGCACAGTTGTTGTGTTGCGTTGCTCTTTGGTTGGATCTTTCACGCTTCAACTTGTTGGGAGAGGTGTTGGTTGCACTAAACAGCCAACCCTTGTAGCCTTTTGCGCGGGTTGAGGCATCCAGGTTGATAAATCGCTCCAGCTAAACCTAGTTCGAGTTACTACCCACCCGCGGACTATCTACCTTTTGACTTGCCCCCAAACTGGTAGGTCACATCAATTATGTCACGATTTAAGGGTGTCCCTTCTTCTACCAAACAAATGCATGGTAAGTTGGGGAGAATGACTTGATTTCCAACTTGTTCTCCCCCTTGCAATGTTCAACCGGTTGCTTCCAAACCTCACATCAACGACTAAACCACTACGGTAGAGTTTTTGACACACAAAGCATGGCATAGTTCCCAATACCCTCTTTGGCTTACATGGCCTTGCCAGTTTCTGGCTGACCTTGCCTCTGGACTGCTGCACAAAGCACACACTGCTTCTCCACTACGGTAGAAAGTTGATATTGGGCCTTTTTTGGTTTGCAAGTTGTTTCCCTTTTCTGGGGCCACACGCCCCAAGCCTTAAAACATGGTGATTGCTCAAAATTGATGGTGGTTTTTTTTTTTTTTTTTTTTTTTTGGTAGCTTGAGTGTCCAGGTAGTTTGTGTTGGTACCTTCTGCGGCACTTTACACCCTTAGCCAAGAAATCCGCCCTCCGGGAATACTTGGCAGGCTTGGCAACAAGCAGCTACCAAACTGCTAAACAGCATGGCTCCTTTCGCCCCCCAAGGGCCTGGCTTTTAAACACAATGGCCGTGTTTGTTTTTCGACGGCTTCAGGGAACCATCAGGAATCCACCCACTTTGGGGGTCCCCTATTCACCCAAAATATATGTTTGGACTTTTCGTGGCGACGCACACGAGTCGAGTCATTCGAGTTGCCCGCAAAGCCCACGATTCGCACGCACTGCCTCTTAGGAGTCGCTGGACGACTTCTTGGGGAGCAAGGCAAGCGGCAAGCGAGGGACGGGTATGGTTTGCTGATACACCCAGGGCACGAGTTAGCACTACAATTGGTGGTTGCCAACTGTCCGTCTCTTTAGGAGTTTAGATGTTTTTAGTTGGTTTGAGTGATTGCATTTCCATGTAACCCACTTTTAGCAGGGGATCTGAGAGACAGCCCAGTATAGCAATCTAAAGCGAAGGAAGCCATCCAAAGCAACACCCGAAAGGTAAAAGCGCTTATACCTATTTTCTTGCCAAGCGCCGGGCCAAGCGTCAGATTTACCTTTTCTCAAAGAACCGGCTATGTCCCCCAGTAATTAGTGCCCTTTCTCACCACTTTTTTGGTTGGGAGGGTTCCCCTACTAAAATAGACTACCGAAAAAAGTTGGTACCCTTATTCTAACCTCCAAAACTGGAGCTAGTTTCCCTGACTGATTGAGTGGTACCTCTTTGAAAGGGGTCGGTGGATTATTCTTTCAGCTTAGAGTACAACCTTTGAGTGGTCCTTTTCCTATCGGATTTTGCGGGTTGAGTAGATGTCGTCTTGGTGTGCTTGCTGCAAGGGTTTCTGGTGGCGATGTGGTCGACTTCATTGTTGCAATGGCTTCCGTTATGGCTGCAAGTAAAATAACGCTACCTGGAGTCTCCATGACCCTTTAAAATTGGGGTCATTACCCAAAATAAAGGGGTCAAGGACCCATTTTTAAAGGGTCAGAAGGAGACTCCAGGTATATTTGTGTATTGCTTAGTATCATCCTGGACCCTCAAACTACCCATGTCAAAGGAAATTCACCCCAGAATTGTGGGGCAACAACCCAGTTTTAGGATGGAATTTTGAAGCATATGGACTTTACTATGTTTTCACCCAAGCGTCCGCCCGCTTTTGGAGGTTCCTTTACCCCAATGGAGGGTTCTTTCTGATGCTTCGGGCAACACCTTGTAGTCCCCACTGTGAATGGTTGCAAAATCCGCTTCTCGCACCATCTAAGAATCCCTGGAATGATACAATTCCTCTATAAATGCTAAACTAAGCAACCCTGGAATGCTACGATTCCCCTGTACAACCACGGTTTCAATTGGTGCGAAGTGGATGACTCGCAACCATCCAGACGTTTTGTTGCGAGAGCTTGGATTGGTGCCACACCGGCTTCGGCAAGATGTTCGAAGAGGGCTGTGCCGTGACCTTCGAATGGAAGCACCCCCTGCTTGAGTGATCAATCTATCTGGAGTCTCTGAGCATTGAAACATGAGTCCATGGACCCCTTTCTTCTGGGTCCTCATGGTTTCAGGGTCCTGGAAGCTGTTAAACTCCAGGGACTTGGTAAGTACGTCACCATGACTTTTAGTGCCAACTGGCCCCAGTCTCCCCCCCCCCCCCCGGTTATATATACTCTACTTACGTAAGTAAAACATCCAACTTCATTTGCCTGGGGTTTGCATTGGACCTCGGGGTCAGCTTTTGGTGGCTCTTTTGTTTACCACCCACTACTACATCCCCCAGTAGTGCCCTTTTGCCGTTTCTTTTTTGGGGGAGGGTTCCCCTACTAAAATAGACTACAGAAAAAGGGTACCCTTATTCTAGCCTCTCTACTGGAGGGCCTAGACTACCAATTAGTTAGAGTAGGAACTTGTTGGGAGAGGAATGTGTGTGCCTGGAAAGGGTGAGCATCTAGCTTCAAGGTTAGTGGAATTCAGAATTTGCCATGGGTTTATTCGAAAGATGCTCCCCCAAAATGTCGACCATGGTGGCATGGTTACCTACTGTCCAAGTGGGTTGAACATCCAAGTAAGCTGAGCGCTCGTTACCACAAGTCACCGGGGATTTTTGGCATTGAGGGAAACTGGAAGTAATGGATGCCTGGGTACTTTCCAAGGAGGTATACTTCAAACATATTTCCCTCAGGATGGAAGAAGGACTTGCCTTGTTAGAGTTAGTAAGCCAGGAAGTAGGTCAAGCCGGGGTGGGTAAGTACCTGCCTTGTTCTGTCCAAGGTTATACCTGGGGTGACTGGGGTTGGTTGGCTGGCAAGCGGTTGAACGTCCCAGCAATCCCGGCCGCAGAGTTGCAGGAAGTGTCCAACGAGGTCGTCGACATCTCCAACGAGTCGAGGGCGGGCTACAAGGCGATGGCCGTGAAGTTTTGGCGGCGGGGTGGGGGGGGGGGGAGACCGAAATGCCGTGTGAGCAATGGTCATGTTTTGTTGTCATCTCCGTGGACCCTCGAACATTCCAACTTAAACATGGGTTATTGCTCCAAAAATATTGTTGGTGAATGGTCCCTTTTTTTATGGGTAGTTTGAGGGTCCAAGTACTTTGGTATCACAGAAAGCTCTCGCGTCGCGCGAGTGCATTGGATTTGACCCTTAGGGCACTTTCATGGAATGCCGGGGGGGGGGGGGGGAAGAAATGTGTTTTTTTTTGCAGCCAGCCTTTCAGTGCGTCTCTTGAATCCATACACTCACACTTTTTTGTTGTTGGTGGGGCCCGTGATAAGTGACATGTTTGGAGGGAATTCTGTTGACTTGCCCATTAGTTGCCAATAGCTTTTGCCCGCTGCTTCAAGGGGCAGCCAAGCGCATCATGCTTAAGCTAATAGTTGTTTGATAAAGCCGTGGCTTAAAGCTATTAGTGGACATTTGTTCAAGTCAGTTTCACGAAGTGGCGGCATGGGTTTTGGGGTATGGAGCTGGAAGAACCGCCTTAAAAGCTTATGTTGGTGGTATACACAATTACCTGCAAAACCCACACCTAGAAATGCCAATGAAGCTCGTGCAGATTGGTGGGAAGTTCGTACAGAGTGAACGGTTCTCCCGAAACACAAAGCAACGCGAGCCGCTTTTTTTTGGTTCAGGTACCACATGGTGTAGAATAGTGCTTGACCTTCCATAACCCCGCGAAAGCAGTTTGCCTTTGCTCCATTTGAAGGACAAGGATGAAGCTACCTGAACCCTCAAAGTTCCAACTTGCAAATGGGAGCTGTTGCAGCTAACATTATGGTTGGTGGAATCATTTTTTCATGGGTCTGCCCCAGAATTGGTTCCCCTTGTTATTATGTTGTTTTTCGGGGTTCCCTCCACCAGACAAACTCATTTTCTGCTAGGTTAGTTCCAGTCAAGGGATAGTTTGAGGGTTCAGGTAGAACTTCACGGAGGTCCGAATGGAAGTCCAAGGAGTGGGTTGCACTTGAGTGCTTCCGGGTCATGTTGGTGCCATTTTGTTTGCTGAAAACCTTCCAGCTCAGAGTCTTGAAATCCCGTTTCGTTCTTCCGGAAAATGCCGTTTTACTTCAAACGTAAAGTTCGATCAACCTAAACCAACGTCACACCACCTAAAGAACCCTATAATAAAATGGGATGCAACCCCAAATGGTACTAAGCCAACTAAAACTGGGACGGGACACTGGCAACTTTTTGCCGGTTCCGCTCGGTTTTCTTTTTTCACAACTCTCGGCTTCGGACGTGCCCGAAGTTCGCTGTTCACAGGGCATTTTTGGCAGCTTCCATTTGCTGAAATGGATAGGGAATCCCACCAAAGTTAAGGGAATCACACCAGAATTTTAGGGCAATCCCACAAAATTTAAGGGATTCTTGAGGTTGCATATTTTTCCTTGTTGGTTTAAAAGGGAATCGATTTCCCTCCTGGAACTATGTTCTCGTTTGTTTGCAGGGGGCCTAAGCAAATGGAAGGTAGGTGCTGCTGTTCTTGCTGTTGGGCTGGATAGACAGATGAAGACATAGATGGATAGACAAATAGACAAATAGGTATAGTTACATAGAGAGAAATACGATAGATAGATATAGAGAGAGAGAGAGCTGGATAGATAAATAGAGAGATCGAGAGAGATAGATCGATTGGGGTATTGCTGGGGTCATTATGTTGACTGTTTCTGTTAGATAGTGGTTGATCTTTAGACTTCAATGTTTTGGTTGAAATCACGGGGATTGCCCGCAACTTGTTAGACGTGATTTCGACTTTTTGCAGAGGGGTCAACAGCAACCAAGGGTTCCTACCCACCGATTCCATAGGGTGGTCCGGGTTTTTATCTTGTGAAGCATAGGGGGTGAGGCCCAGAGAAGCCGTAAGCTGCAACGCGCGCTATGGGAATTCGATGGAACTCCCCAGTCACAATTTCGGCATCTGTTTTCCATGAAACTTAATCATTATGTCGTATATGGGAAAAGTTGAACAAACTCATTTATACTGGTTCAATTTTCATGTGGTTCAAATTCCATTTGATGGAAGATTTGTGTAACCTTGTTCCAACCCCTCAGTCTTGGCCAGGGCTGCTTGGCCTCGGGGTCTTTGGAACCTCGATTGGGCCGAATCCGTGGAAGCCCTCGCGGAGAGGCTAGATGTTCAAGACCTGAACCCGGCTTCAGAGACTCAACTGTGAACGTTGTGTTGAGTCTTGCTGGTTTTGGGGTGTAGCTGGACCTCAAACTTAATGGGTTACTGCAACCCAACATTGTAGAGTCGGGGAATTCCAACTTTTCTGGGTAGTTCTTCGGGATCCAAGTGCCATTTTAGTACCGATCGATGTCAAAACCAGCCATTTGAGGGAAACACTATTTTGAGAACCTTCCTGCGTGGCACAGGTTTCTTATGTTTCTTAAGATCATCTTTTCGGCAGTGTATGGTAGATCTTCTTTGGGCGTGGTTGTTTTGTACTGGGATACATGCGAAAAGCAAGCCGAGCGAATCTGAAGTCAACTAAGAGTTCCCACATTTTCCTTGCCCAGAGGGTCCCTTGGTACCCTCTTAGGATGTACTTGGCTCAAAAAGGGGTCAGAAAGTGCACTAGGTATTTGGCTCTACGGTTACAGTTCCCGAAGGTCTCCATGGCATGGGGGTCGTTATCCAAAGTAAAGGGGTCATGGACCTACCTGGAGTCTCCTTCTGACCCTTGAAAAATGGGTCCATGACCCCATTATTTTGGGGAATGACCCCATTTTTGTAGGGTCATGGAGACTCCAGGTATAGTTAAAGGGTCAGAGGGAGACAGGTGCAGTCGGGCCCCAGTCAACGTATTCTCCGCTGTCGTGCTGTTCGACGCATTCGTCGGCCAGGGCCAATCCGACCCCCCCCCCCCGGAAAAAAGAAAGAAAGAAGAAGAAGCCTTGAGCCCAGCAGAAGCTCAAGCCAAGTCAACAGGCCTTCCCACTTCACTGTTTTTTGAGCACTCGGATTTTTGTAGGATGCTTGAAAAAGCAGTTGCAAGTTGGGGCGGTACTTTGAAAACCCGGCGGCGCACGTGGCATTGGCTTCCGCCTGAATCGGTTGCCGGGAGGCGATGCAAAGCTGACAAGGCGCCAGTGAAGCGCTTGGAGCTTGCGAGTCGCGCGAGTCACGTCCCGCTTGAGTTGCCGATGTCAGGCATCCCCAAGTTGTGTTTAAATTATCGTGAGTGTTCTAAATTATGAGTGTTTGACCAAACTTTGGACTGAGCGTCACTAGACTAAGACATGGCGATCAATCTGTTTCGTGTCGGCAGATGTGAGAGGCCCATAGCAGCCTCGGAGTTTGCTTCTAGAAAGGCAGTGCTAGGCTTTCTTTGAATCTACCTGAACCCTCAAACTACCCACAGAAAAGAGTGATTGCCCCAAACTTACGGGGTGGTGTTTGTTTTTTTGGGGTAGTTTGAGGGTCCAGGTCTCGATTACCACCGCGGAGCGCCGTATGGCGCCCGCTGATTAACCCCTGAGGGGTCCTTTTCCCGGCGAATGTGCTTCCCGCGTGGCCTCGAGGCTTCGCGTCTGGCTGGGTGCTTCGTTTTATAGAGAAAACGATTCAAGCCATAGGTGTCCTTTTTTGTTGTTTTGCTTAGAAAATAGAAGGCCCTGGTTTACCTGGTGGTTCAATCGTCTACCAGGGCCATCTATTTTCCAAAAAGGAGACCTATGATTCAAGCCGGAAATCCATGATACAGGTTCTTCAATCCAAGAAGCTGTTAAGAGCCTTTCAGTGCTGAGATATATATACTATTAATCCTGACCTGGCAGCAAGTTTTTCCGTTTACTGTGGACGGACGAATTCCTGCACCTGCTATCCCAGTTTCCGTCCGAAAGCAGGTATTTGTGCGGCAAGCCCGTGACTTATGTTATTTTTTCCTCTACACATCAGTAGGTTTTAGGGGCACAGTGCACTCGATGGGGTGGTTTGTCCACCAGTTTTTAGGGTCCAGCGACTCACACCGCCAGGTCAAAGATGGCCTTAGGGAACCACACATTTCGGTGGTAACCAAGGCCTTGCCAGCTGGTGACCTCCTCGGGTAACTGGGATGCACTGGGGGCAGTAACCACTCATTTTCTTGTTTGGCAGGGCGGTTTCTTTGTATACTATGCAGTGTGGAATTTCTGGGAAGACTTACACTGTCCTTTTGCATTCCTCCAAAAGTTTCCTTGATGGATTAGAAATGCGGGTGTCGCCAGGTTCTAAAGCTTGAAATCCGTTCCAGTGTTCCTCTCTTTCATTGCTATTGGGTTTGGTTCGCAACCTTAAACAGTTCGAGGAAACGCATTTTCCTCAGCAACCTGCAAAAAAAATGAGCAACGTCCAAAACCTCAGTGTAAGCAACTCCTCCACTTCACATGTGTCGTGTAAGCCCAATACGTGCATTGCGTAAGACTCGCGTAAACGGGATGACACGTTTAGGACATGGATCAGTTCGGCTTTTTCTGCAGGAGAAGTTGCCATCAAGTGTATTTGGCAGTATTAGCCTTTAGGTTGCTCACAAGCTAGTGTTTAATGGTGTTTATACATGTTGTTGTCGCTGCCATTGTATGGTTGTTTGACTCAACTATGGGTTTCTTCGTGCATGTGCTCATGCATAGTTATGCATGTTGTTACTTTATGTTGTATGAATATGAATGTCTTTATGACATATGTGTTCGTTGTTCATTTGTTTCGTGATGATTGTTGGTTTTTAATCATAATGTGTTGTTTGTGTTATTTGATGTAGGTAGTTTGGTTGTTTCTCACACAGCGTTTGTTGGTTATTCACAGGGGAAGCGCATCCTTCCATTGGGTTTCTTAACGGTGGTGCAATTCACCCTACATGTTGGTGACAAAAGCAACATTTGTTGTTGGAATTTTGAGGGTCCAGGTACTTTGTTTCTTGATGTATCCATGTCTTGCTCTGAAGCCAGAGCAGCGGAAAGTGACGGAGACGACATCCCGTCGCACCACCATTACCCACCTCACAAGCACCACACACGCAGAGAAATGCAACTCAATGGCTGATTGTATACTTCCATATGAACCCATGGCCATTTTGACTGTTCGGGGACGGATTTCCCACAATTACGATGCAACCAATGGTTGATTAACCCATAAACTAGGGGTTCATACCAGGGCTTTGTATATGGACTGTATATACATTCAGCCTTTGAGCAACACCATACGAAACACAGACACACACACACAAAGACGCAAACAAGCAAGCAAAGAAGACGAACACAGACAATTCAAAAACAAGCAACGGGGCAACCAAACAAACACACAAACAAGCAACCAAACAAGCAAACAAACAAATAAACAGACAAACAACCTGTCAACAACAAGAACGCAAACAAGCAAGCAAGCGCGCAAACAAGCAAAATGAACCAGGCAAGCACAAACGACAAGCTGCAAACACAATGGGGAAAAAAAACAGCTGTATTCAACCCAATAACGTCAAACTAGCCGACAAAGATGCACACAAACTAGCAAACTAGCAAGAAAGCAACTTTCATTTGCTCAAGAATAGTTTTTGCATTGTCGGTTTAAGAGGACATCTATCACTACTGGACATAGTTTCTCTTTTTTCCAAAGGGCGAACAAGCCAATGCAAGAAGCAGGCAATCAAACAGGCTTTTGCCATGCCGCGAAGCCCACCCCCCAAGAAAATCCGGCTCGCAGGCGCGTGGGGAGAGTAGGGCGGCATTGGCATTCAGGAGGAAGGCTGCCTAGAGTCTCCATGACCCCTAGAAACAGGGGTCATAACTCCCCAGTAACTGTTCAGTGAGAGTACCTGGAGTCTCCATGACCCTTTAAAAATGGGTCCATGACCATTTTGGGTAGCGAGCCCATTTAACCCACACCTTCCATTTGCGAGGTTTCGGCTTTCTTTTTTGGGGGGGTGTCCCTTCAAGGAGTACCTGGGCGCTCAAACTACCCAGAACAAAGATGGATTTCACCAAGAATAATTCGGGGTGCAATCAACAAATAGGTGCCATTTTGTTTCCATAGCCTTTGGGTGTTTGGGGGCCGGAAGTAAGGAGTTGGTCCAAGTTCCCACTTCTGTAGTGAACCTCGCCGTAGGAAAAATCGGTTTGCAGGCCTTCCATGGGTACTGTTGAGCCATTCCTAAACTTTCCTTAGGGAATGACCCCGAGAAACAACCATCCCCGATTTGGTTTCCCTTGAAGGAATCACTCCCTGGACCCTCAAACTACCCATAAAAAAGGGGCATCACCCCAGAGTTGTATGGCAACAACCCATTTTTGCGGGAGTTTTGGTAGGTTCATTCCCAAGACCCTGGGACATTCCCCGGAGCATCAGCAACTTTTCCGGTTTACCATCTAGATTAACCGAAGTGAGGCTGAAATCCGGGGTGCTACGGAGCGCGGAATCTCATGTTCGGTTTTGCTTTTTGCTGTGACACATACCAACGCTAGCGTGAAGGTCTCTTTTGGCGTCTTGGGTAGACTCCTATAACTGCTTTGGATAGCTCATATGGGTTTCTCAAAATGGGGGACCCCCAAAGACGTGCTGTGGATTGTATCGAAATCCATTTCACACCACCTAGTAACCCTGGAAAATACACCGGTAGAACGTTTGTTGGTATTTACAGGGATCGTATCATTCCAGGGTTCTGAAAAGTGGTGCCAAAATTCGCAACCGTCCACAGTATGTTGTCCTTGTTTTCCTTGCAAACAGGGTCCATTCAAAACCCGGATAAGTGAAGGTATTGGACAGTCCCAACCAGAAAAATCGGTGCGGATATCCGCCCAGTTCTTTGCATTGGTTTCGGATTACGACCATTTTACTTTGTAGTTCCCAGTCATCCCCTTAGTTTGATTTTAGCTTTTTGGTGTTTAGTGGTTGGATTTCCTCATTTTTCCTACAAGTTGCTGACTTTTTTGGGGGGGATCTCAAACCGGACAGACCAGTTGAATACCAATCGGTGTTGGTCCAAAAGTCATGAATCCCCAGCAGAACCAAGGATACCCCCACATTTCTAAACATGGGTTCTGCTGAATCTGGTGTCAACATTACCAGGTTTGACCCTTGAAACATGGTGTCATTTCCCAATCATGGTCCAGTTTTTAAAGGGTCATGATGTCATGGACTCTCCAGGATTACCATTTTAATACCGCTCTGTTTTGATTTTGTCACTGACCTGCGACCGGTTGGTTGACTCGCCAGCTTTAAGCGGACTAAAACTCTTGTCTTTGTTTCCACCAGCCTGTTTCTGAAAAACTTCCCGTGCTTCTTTTTGTCATCGACCCTTTCAAGGGAAGGGTCGACATGAACACTTGGGACAGGTTCTGCGGCACACTGTTTGCTATTGCAAAAGAAACCTCGAGGCAAACAAGCCGCTGCGGATGCTGAAGGCGGCCGGGAGAAAAGCAAACAGTCGGAGGTCGGAGACGTGAGAAGGCTTTAGACTTGGTCAGCTGCTGGGTTGGATCTGTAGACTTTAACTTTTTGATTGAAATCAAGTTGGGTTTTCCACTACACCCCCAAAAGGTTCCCCCTTTTTGCAGGGGGGTCAACCGCAACCAAGTAGACGAGGCTTGGATCTGATCTTCGCCCGCGGTTTCTGAAAAGTGCGAAATGGATGACTCGCAACCAGTGTGACAGTAGACCTTTTTGGCGGGACTTGGATCACTTTTGTTTTGTTGGTGATTTGGGAATTTGTGAAAGGTGCGAAATTGCTGAATGACTGCACCCAGTGTGACAGTAGACCTTTTTGGCGGGACTTGGATCACCTTTGCTTTGTTGGTGATTTGGGAATTTCTGAAAGGTGCGAAATTGCTGAATGACTGCAACCAGTGTGACAGTAGACCTTTGTGGCGGGACTTGGATCACTTTTGTTTTGTCAGTGATTTGGAAATTTCTGAAAGGTGCGAACAGGCTGAATGACTGCAACCAGTCTGACAGTAGTACCTTTCAGAATATGTGTTTGCCCCCTTGGTGTAGTGGGAATCCATCATCGCCGGATATTTTCGCTTCCTGGAAAGACGGAGCTCAGGGTCCATTTTTTGTTGAGTTGGTACCCCGTGTTTGGTTGAACATCGTAAACATGGGGGTTTTGGGCGACCCCTAGGACTTGAAGCCCTCATCGGCAACATCACATCCGAGTGCTCAAGAGAGATGATCTCTTGAGGTCTCACGTCCCCAGTTTGTTGGACTTGAAACTTTTGGGGTTTGGACCTTTGTTTTGGGTAAGCATCTCTGAGCCCACCCAATCAGCAAGTGCAGTTTTGGCCCATATGCCCCAGTTGAGGGTTGGGGCACACATTTGAAAGTGTACTTGTTAAGGCCATAAACCTTCACCAGTGTTTTTTTTGTTTTATTTCAGACTACACATTGAACTGAAGACCCCTTTGTTCTGGCTGAGAATTATGGGAAATCAGCCCCCTCTAAAGTCCCAAATGGCCATGGGTTCAAACAAAAAGGAGAGTTGTTAAACATATGGCCCATTTTTTGGACTCTGACAACCATGACAATCTTTGATACTCCGCGGAAAAAATGAAAAAGCAAGTAGGGTCGAGCATGGGCGCGTTCGGCATGGGCTCGCGAGGCTCCAGTGGCGCTGCGTGGGTTCGGGCATCTGCGCCAGGCCTTCTTGACGCGGATGGGGTGGATGGAGGGGTGTGAATGTTGACCCCGGATGAATGATCCCCAGTTTATTCATACCCAGATGGTGTCTTGGCACCTTTTTAGGATGCACTTGTGGGGTCAAAACGGGGTCAACGTATATCCTCACAAGGGACTTGGATAGGGGGATGTCCCTAGGTTTAGTGGGGAATCAGCGTTTTTAGTGGTTTATGGAGTCAACATTCTGGAATTTGTATAAGGGGTAGGTGCAAAGAGAGTGAGTGGTAGGTTGCTCACCCCCTACCTACCAGCAGCCGCAGGCTTTCCAAGCGCTCTTTACAGGAAAGCGCCAGCGTGTTCGAAAGGTCGGTCCAATCTGGGAGGTTTGGGACCTGAAACCGAGCCCGCAAAGGTTTGCTTGGGCAGAGCTTTAAGGCTTTAAGGCTTCGCCTGATGTGTTTTCCTCTGACCAGGTTTCCAGCTTCAGCGGGCCCATCGGTCCATTTCTCTTTGGGTGTGTCTCTGAGGCTACCACCCAAAAGAGTGCTGGCTGGTGTCCCCTTAACACCAACCAGCAAGGGCGGGTTCGGTACAAAGTGTTCCTTGTTACAACCAGCGCCACACACACACACACACACGCACTTTTCGCGCAGGCGAACCGCGAGCTGCGGATGCAACGAGAAAGCTCGCCGATGCCTCAGGGCCCCAGAGACGGCGTTTTTGACCAGGGGGTTCGGTTCGGGTTCAGTTTACGCCTGGGGAGCAGTCCGGGCTTTCAACATGGACGCTGTTTGTTTGTTTTTTTGAGCGGCCTGGACCCTCCACATACAGTAGTTCTGGGCAGTTTGAGGGTTCCGGTGGGCCTTTTCAGCTTGGCTTCAATTAACGCCAGTCTTGAAGACTGGTTTTGGTTTGTGTTTGTTCAGTGTTGACACATAGCCACATTTACTTTCTTTCTTTTGTTTGCATATCACAGTAACGTTAGGGTGTCTGGTCGCGGTGTTGAGTCCTCGAGTTTTGGGAGTTGGCCGAGAGACTATTGCTTTCGACATAAAAGTGCACCCAACAACCCGAACAGAGTTCCAACTTAAACATGAGGCAACTTGCAACCCAAGATTAATTTAATCGGTAGGTTAAGGGTCCGTGCACCTTTCTTGGCGGCTTTGTCCTTCTTTTTTGATGAACCGTTCGGGCCTTGTTGTGGCATTTTTATGTGGCTTATTCCCCTTTACACCTCTGGGTGCTGTCGGGTTTTGGCTTGAACTTGCCCAGATCCCTTTGGTTCATAGGCCGAAGCAGATGTCCTCGACTTTGTTGGATTGAAGCGGACAACACTTGCTGGCGCTCAGTTTGGAATACCCCTGGCGCGATGAACCGGAAGGGGTTCCCTTAAAGGAAGCCACACGGGCATTGCCCCCTGACAGCCAGCAAGATGAAAAGTTGAAAAGGAGGATCTGGACGATGTGCTGGCATTGCATTCTTTTTTGGCCGATCCACTCCGGAAGTCCACAAATGCTTATTAGTTCCTCGTCTGTGTTCCTGCACCTGACCCACAAGGTCCAGCGCGTGGAGTTGATGCGTACACAAACGATATCAATGACATTTTTGTCCGAGATCGGCCCAAGGAGAAATTGATGACCCTTGGTTAGCCGCATGTTTGGGGTCTCCTCCCTGACAGTTATTTCAGGGTGGACGAAAATCTGAAAATCAGCACATAGCTTTCTGTGTACCACACTTTGTCAATCGCCAACAAGGAGGGGTCTCTTGTTGCGCCCAGCCCCTGCCCCAAGGACGTGGATGACCTGCCCACGCCCTGCTACGTGGGCTACCGCTCGGTGATCGCGCGGAACGCCGAGCGCATGCTTTCGCGGGCGAAAGATCTGGGCTGCAAGCTGCGGCCGCACATGAAGACCCACAAAACCGCAGAAGGCTCGGCAATATTTCTTGAACAGCCTTTAATATACCCCAATTTATTAATACGGGTGTTCCTTGGTTTAGTAGGGAATCAGACCACTTTTGGAGTGGAACACCCCCCTGTCAATAAACTGGGATTGATGAGTACGGGGTCAACATTATAGAGTTTTATCAAAGGAAGTTTGGAAGGACCGTAAGCGCAGAAGACAAGTAGATCAGAAAAAACACACGAATGCGAGTGGAGGGGATTGGTCAGAAAGTGGAACCCTCTGCGGGCTTCAGATCCGACCTTGCGCAAGTGCTGCGCCTGCCACGCCAGCTGATGTCGCGAACAACTGCGCGCGCGCGTCCGTGGCAATGGGACCCGGGTCCAAGAGCGCTCCGAACGATAGCATGCATGTTGCAAGGGTCTTCCATGGATTGCGCGGTTCTGTCCTTTCTCGCGGATGTCCAAGCCGCGCGTGCACTTTGACAACAGAGGCATCGCGGTCATTCTGCAGTGCGGCAGCTGGACATCAGCGAGCGCCTGCAGAGCCGCTGGCCAAGTTTGCCAAGGTGCAGACAGCTCTAGCCTCCTTGGGCTTCAGAAGGAGACGGCTTCGTACTTCCACCGCGCGCCACTCAGGCTGCGGCTGCGAATTGCTGCTGCTTTGGTCACACACACACAGACGTTTGCAGGCTTGGACAGCTCTGCGCCAACTTCTACAGCTCACAATTTGCAAACCTCCGCCTGGCGGCTTTGCCGGCCCTACCGGCAACCATCTTGGATTCAAGCGCTTCAAGGGGTGCAGGCGCTCGCAGCACGCGTGGTCTCCTTGTTTCACCTGGGCGGCCTGAAAAACCTTTCGCCACGCGCAGGCGCTGTGCTGGCCACCGGCGGCACCAAGCGCTGCCTCGCCGTCTCCACCTTGGCAGAGGCGGAGTTCTACGCGGACCACGGCTTCGAGGACATCTGCTACGCGGTGCCCATCACCAAGGACGACTTGCCTGGTTCGTTCGTGGATTCGTCTTGCGCGCCAAGAATTGACATGCCCCTGAAACAAGACGGCTCCACAAGGACTGCAGTAAGAACCGTTTTCTGGCTGGGTCTCAAGCTAGGCTGAGACAATCCCAGTTGAGTCATAGTCAAAACCTGAAGGACCCTGAGGGGTTGGGGTGCATTGCCGGGATCTACAACTTCGAGCGGTTTTGGGAATGAGCCGTTCTGGATCACTTCAACTGAATCTGCAAGGGAAGATTTCCGGGGGGTCATTTGTCAGCCGGGCAATGTGGTAGATGTGAATTTCATACGTGTGGGCCTAAGTAAAGACACATATATAGACATATATATATATAGGCAGTTATTTGTTTGAGGGGTCTGCAACAGAGCCGCGGCGGACATTCGTTACAGACCTCGTTACAGACCTCTGTAACAAGACCAGCTGGCTCGTTACACACCCTCGTTACACGCCCTCGTTACACACCGGGCCAGTGAAGTGACTGCCCTCTTTTTGCCACAGCTTGGCTTGCGTCGAATAGCTGCAATCAAGCTGGAGCTGCGGAGGCGCTTTGCGTACTGTGCCTTGCTTTGCCTCGTTACAGACCTCGTCACATAGCCGTTACATACCTCGTTACAGACCCAACCCCAGCCCGGGCCAGCGACCCTGCTTTTTGCCGCAGCTTGGCTTGCGTTAAAAAGAGCTGCGGAGGCGTGCTTTGCATGCCGTGCTTTGCTTTTCCTTGTTACAGACCTCGTTACATAGCCGTTACATACCTCGTTACAGACCCAACCCCAGCCCGGGCCAGCGACCCCCCTTTTTGCCGCAGCTTGGCTTGTGTTGAATAGCTGGTGCTGCGGAGGCGCGCTTTGCGTACTGCGCTTTGCTTGGCCTCGTTACAGACCTCGTTGTACCTCGTTACAGACCCAACCCCAGCCCGGGCCAGCGACCCTGCCTTTTGCCGCAGCTTGGCTTGCGTTGAGTAGCTGCAATGAAGCTGGAGCTGCGGAGGCGCGCTTTGCGTCCTGCGCTTTGCGTCCTGCGCTTTGCTTTGCCTCGTCACAGACCTCGTTTCATAGCCATTACATACCTCGTTGTGCTGCGCTACATTGTGCTCCTGTTTCTGCTTGTCAGGATTTCTCCCGTTACAGACCTGCGCAACAAGGACCTCCGTTACAGACCTCCGTAACAAGACTCGTGCCGCCTCGCGCGTTACAGACCCCTAAAAAAAACATAGCCGTATATATATATATATATATATAAGAATAGATAGGAACAACCGAAGCAGTCAATGACTGTAAGTTTGTGGTGCATTCTTATGGTGTTATCTGTTTATATCTTCCAGAACATGATGTATATATATATGTATATATATTTATATAACGACCTTTCCGTTTGCATATCTGCACACGCAGACGTACATGGAATGTCATGTCACCGGGTTAAATTTTCTTCAGGAGAAGCTTCCGCGGGCCTTCGCGCTGCTGAAGCGGCTGCAGGCCTTCCACGTCTCGGTGGACCACCCCGCAGCGGTGGAGGCCTTGTGCGGCTTCTACGCGGCGCCCAGGCGCGGCCGGGGGTTGGCTTCGGCTTCGCTTGGGGCGTCGGTCGATTTTGGTTTGGAGTTTTGTTTGTTTTGGATCTTGCCGATTTTGTATTTCGATTTTGGTTTGGAGTTGTGTGTTGTTTTTGGTTGAAGGTCACAAACATGGGGGTTTCGAGCGACCCCTAGAATTTGAAGCCCTCTTAAGGCGACAGCGCACCTGTGGAGTTGGGACGAAAAGGTTGCACCAATGTGGGTCTACCCTAGTCCGGGTCCGGGATTTGGGAATGAACCGGTTTGGGGATTCCCAAATCAAGCAAACCATGATCATTTGTACGGGCGTGTGGCACCAATCCACATCCAAGCTGACATCATGCTGACATCCCACAAAGGGTTTCAATCCAATTCGTGCCACCATACATTGTCTTGCTGGCGCGGTAGGTAGGGAATGACTTTCCGATTCCACGTGTTGGGAATGTTCATGCATAAAGCAAACCAAAAGCAAAGCATATGGATAGTTTCTTTTCGGGGTCATTCCAGCGCATTCCCTGCTGGGAACAAGCAAGAAAACCCTCACCAATTTTAAGCCAGCCCCAAAGAACTCTCTCTTCTTCACCCCAATTTGACCCGCATCCCAGCCCACTCCCAACCCCAAACAATCATCCCAGCCCTTGCCCACTCCCACCCTCCCGCTTCCTCCCCCTCCCACCCTCCCGCCGCAAGAGACTCTCTGCCCACAGGTCCCCGACCAACTGAGAAAGAGCCAACAGTTCATATCCTAGTTGTGCCATTTGTCCTTTCTTCGCGAGTTTCAATACAACTAACTCCCAACACAAAGGGTGCCTTTTTTTCATGGACACTGGCGGTCTTGGTCGTGCAAAGTCGCTCGCACCGTGTCCAGTCGAGAGGAAAATGAACTTCCAATTTGTGGGAGGAAGGCATGCAATTAGACAACAACCACTTTCACGAGAAAACGTGTTATGGACCTTCATAGTGTTTGTGTTTGTGTGTTTCTGGAAAGTGCCCTTTTCGGGAGTGGTTTGAAGGGATGCCAGAAAGAAATCCGCATCTTGTGGATCCCCCCAATTTGAGACTTGCCCAGTTACAAAGTGCACAGTATCTCTGGTTGATAAGTCCCCTGAACTGTTGGGGGAATGTCTTCCCATGTCTTCTCCCAGTTGATAAGTATCCTAAGTAAGTCCCACTTGGACGACTTATAAATTGAGGATATTCAGCACTTACCAAATGGGGACCAGCCAACTGCAAGTGGCTCACTAAGCCTTGAGGAAAATAAGGCAAGAAAGAAACGAGGCGTTTTTTTTTGAAACTCCAACTGTTGAGGGTGGGTCCTTGAATTCAGGAAGTGGTCCGTCTTCCTCATGGTGGACTGCGGCTATGGCCGTGACGGCGGGGGGCTTGCTTGCCAACTTGCCGAAATTGGCTCGCAACTATAGTTCCCAAGAACCGCTTGAACAGACTCAAGTTGATGGTAAACAACACGGGGTTGGTGGGAAAAGGTGGTACAGCCAATTATGAACCCACCCAGAAAAAACACTTCAGTCGGTAAAAGTCTAAGGCCTTGTCGGTTGGGGTCTGGTGATCCTTGAGCTGGTTCGCCTGCTCGCTGGCTTGTTTCAATGGCCAGCTACCCAACATGCGTTCATGCATTTCCCACGTGGCACGATGGGTAGAATGTATGAATCCCATGCTCACCAAGACACTACGGGTAGTGGCTACCCTGCAGAACCACAGGTTTTGTCCCTCGGCCGCAATTGAAGTGCGAGTCTGGCAGTCAATTGCCATGTTACACGGGTGGCCGGGGGATAAGTTTCCCTGAACACATGAATGGAGGAACAAGCGATTTCGCCCATGAAGGAAACCAGCGGAAGTGAAGGCGGTATTGTCCCGGTGACCATGGGGTTTTGTGAGCTGCAAAGGATGGCTATCACCCTCAAACTGCCCATACAACAGGGATTTCACCCCACCAAGTTTCAAGGGAATTTCGAGTGTCCAGGCACGTGCATTTATAAATGCAAACACCCAGTGCTTCTAGGAACCATCACGGAAACCAGCACAAAAGGTTGCATGGAACACCTGGCAGAAAGTTCAGTTTATCCACTAGACTATAGCGGTAAGTGGAAGCGCTGGGTGTGTATGTATAATATGTGCATGTATGTTGATACGACATTATGCAAGGCTTATTGCACCGATGTTGAGAGATCAATTGCTCTGACACTAGGAAGCTTTTAGAGGCCTATGCCAACTAGGTTTCCTTCAGAATAAAGTAGCAACCGTTACAAGCATTCTGGCTATGTATCTATATATATATATATATATGTGTGTATTTACATTATATACACATCTATTGTATACCCCGATCGCTTTATATTGCACCATTTTGCTTCACTTTGCACCATACATATACATATATGTATATATATAGATTGATCTTCCCCTACAGGCAAAATGTCATGAGGTTCTACAGCCTGGCATTTTTTCGGATGATAGCAATCTCGATTCTAGCGCCTTAGCCATGTGAGAGGAACCGTGTGAGCCAGGGACCTGGGTGAACTTGTAAGTGAGTCACCCCATGACCAACTTGCAGCTGGGTTCACCTCAGTCGGGGGACTTGGTGGCTTACCTCGTTGCGAATCTGGGTTTCTCACTTGGGTGGTTCAAGCCACTTAGGCTATGACCATGGCTCGGCACCTATTTGGCTCCGAAACGGGCCATATGTTTAACCCGTGTCTCACGGGGTTCCCCCTACGTATATATATATATACATATATATATGTATATATATATATATAGATGCATTTTTCCCTAACACATCTGTGTCCTTTTCTTTTTAAGAAGAAGATAGCAAACCTATGCATATCTACATTTGTATATCTATATATACATATCTCCGCCACACATCCATTCCCTATGAACAAAAAGACATCCGGGCGTATGTCGCCGGTCTCCCGACGGGACTTGGGGACTTGGATGGGTTTTTGGCGCCAGCGGCTACTGTGGAGGGCTTCGCGAAATCCGCGAGTCTCGCGCCACCGAAAGGAAACCCCACGGAAGGATGTTGGATTTTCCCCCAACGGAGAAAAAAACCAAAAAAAGCACACAACAAAAGCAAAAGATGGTTTCAACTCCACGAGTTCTAATTTGGTGGCGACATGGATTTCGCAACCATCCACAGTACGCAAACGTCTGTTTTTTGAGGGGACATTTCTGGTTGGCTTTAGCGGAAAACCACAAAAAGAAGCCGAAGCCATGTTTGGGGGTTCTGGAAAAAACAGTACGACACCCCCTGAAATAGTGTGGATGGTCGCAATCCATTTCGCACCACCTTTCAGAAACCCTGGAATGATTGGATTCCCCTGCCAATACCAACGAACGTTCTGGTTTCAGCCATGGTTTCCATTTCGTGGTGCGTCCTGGATGTCGCAACCATCCACACTATGAAGGTTATAATTTACGTATATACTCTAGGCATTGGGGTCCAGTCAGGTTCTCAAAGTCGGAAGCAGAGGTTGGCTCCCTTTCAGTACCCACTTTGTGATTGGGTGACTTATGGTACAAAAGCAATATTGGGCCTGAAGAGCTAAAATTGGTCACCTCATTATTTCTTTGGGGGAGCCTCGCTTCAAAGGAACCGCCAAAAGCGAAAACCCCCCGGCGGTTCTCCGCTCGCGTCGCGTCCAGGGGTGGACCCCGCAGAGGAAGCCTCGGCGAAGTTGGCGCAGCGCCTCGCCACCTCGGGGCGCCTTGGCCTTCGCCTTCGCAGCTTCGGGGAATTTAAGGTGACCTTGAGGTGACCTTGAGGGGGGAGCTTGAGGTGCCCTTAAGGTGACCTTAGGGGGGGCTTAAGCTTTAGTTGTTAATTTGGTCGTCCTGAACGCGAAAGAAGGGCCTGGTCTTATCTTTCATTTGAAGTGCCATGGAGACTTCAGGAACTAGCCAGAAACAAGTTGGAAATCCCGAACTACTCAGAGTCTCCTTCTGACCCGTTTTAAAGTGGTTGGTCATAACCCGAACTAAAGGCGGCATGGAGCTTCTTTTTTTTAAGGGTCGTGGAGATACCAGGAACCACCCAGAAGCAAGTTGGAAGTCCCTCGTAATTGTGCAGTACGAGCCCGTTTTTGAAGTTGGAGTTTTTGCGAGCATACCCTCCCTTTTGCTGGGTTTCAAAGGGACACCCGAAGCAAGCCCGCGACTTTTAGAAGGTCATAGCCTTGGTTATGAGCCAGCTAACCCCCGCTTCCCGAGTTGCAACCTTGGCTAAAACCTGTCTATTAACTAGTTTGAACATCTAAGTAGGGAGTTATTGCATGTTGTTCAACATCCCGTGGTTTCATTTCATGAACATGTTACATGGGCGTTCTTCTCAGGCTCGATACAACCAATGTTGGGTCTAATGCAGGCCGAGGCCACTGCCTTTTTGAACCACCAGATGGTTTCTCGCCGGTTCATTTCAATTGGACTGTTGGTAGGTGTATGAAGTCTTGGGTGAATGTTGGAAGGCGTAATTACTAACCCCTGAACACCCGGATTAAATCTCGAACCAATTACTAACCCCTGAACGCAGGGGGCAGATAGGGTCAGGAATTTCCCCCCTGCTCCAAATAACTCACCGAAGTCATTTTCAGAGTTCATGTCCCTACCCCTTTCTCTCTCTCTCTCTCTCTCTCTCTCTCTCTCTTGTAAAACAACACGGTGCAATCTTCAGAATGTACCTTCACCTGTGATGTGCGGCAGCAGCAATTGTACCTCTCTATGTTTCTACCGGCTCACTGTCCAAAGGCTCAAGGCCTCGTGCCAAGACGTCCACATGTACAAGATGTACAAAAGGACATGTACCATAGAGGTGCATTCTTAACACCCCTCCTCAGCTTGTGCGATGTATTGAGCACATAGCTGAAATGTGGGACCCAAAATGTACACCAATCTAGGGGTTCGGAGTGATGTAAGCTATGCGTGTTGGCAACTACGGTGAGACGCCAACCAGCTATACAACTGTGCTCCTATCTGTGCGAACGGTGCACCCGAATCTGTCCGCTCAAATTATCACTGCACCATGGCATATCCCTTCTGTTCGTTGAGGATCTGCCTGTACAGCGCATTCCTGTCAGCCAAGTGTTTCAAATAGTGCGTCTGCACCTGTTCCTGCACGAATGCCGAATGCTCCGGGTGTCCCGGAATCTGCTTGTCCTCCTTTGTTCCCTTCACAGGGATGTTGCCAGATGTGCCGGAGGACATGTGCCTTGTGAGGATAGCCTGCCTTCCAGGCGTGAACTTCTGCAAACTCATCAATCCCATGATCTCCATGGCCATAGCCGTGACCGAATGAATGCGGCTTTCTGCATCAGCCTCATCCACTGTCCTCAGGTCGACGATTGAGTTGTAGGCCCAAACATGGCCCGTGTTCCAGTTGAAGATGTCATAGATCCGCGTCGCGCACTTCGCGGCTGTGATCTTGTGCATCGTGTGCAAGGCCAACTCCATGTCGTCAAACGTGTAGACGGCGTTAGCGTGCAGTTAGACCTGCACCAAGCTGTACCCCCGATTGAACGTCGACATATATCGACGCGACAGGTGTTCCTGGGTGTTGCGACTGTTGAGGGAGAGTGCCGCGATGTACACTTCATCCATGTGCGCAGTGCTGACCAAATTGTCGGACATATGCCACGCCAATGTGGAGAGTGCCTCCAATGGACATGTGCTCAGAATGAGGTACGGGATGTGGGGCTGCCTAACCCAACCTGCCAAAGCATGCAGTTTTCCTGTCTCTGATGTCCAAGAAGTGAACTCCTCCTTGGTCATGGCCATGTACAACATCTCATGATTGCGCTCTGCATGCATATTGTCCAACGGCTGCCCAGTGGTGTTGAGATTCACCACTGTGTACCCCAGCGATGTGAGGGACTGGCTGTCCCATCGATGCCCTATGGACCTCTCAGTGGGCGCCTTGGGCTCACTGATGTCGATTAGGGTGCACATCGAACTGGCCATTTGCATTTTGTTCTGCAAAACTTTGCAAAACATGCACTCAATGCAGGTAGGAAACAAAATGGCTGCGAGGAAACAAAAAAAAACACGTACTCTCAACTGTCGGACAAAAGATGTCAATCAGGTTGTGCTGCATTGTCAGCAGAGAAATGTCCATGGCCATATGTCCAAATGTGAAACGCTGCGCCCTGTGCTCATGTTGTATAAGCAGACAAGTGACAAGGTGCAGAGTTGTTACGATACCACAAGTACGTGCAATACTGTGGATGTCACTGGGTCGTATCTGTCGAACATTACGTGTGTTACATACTGTTCATCATGTGTGAAACTGCGGTTGTGGTGGTCACATCCGAGATGTGGGCCGGTCTGGAAGACCAACCTGGTAGAGGTGCTTGTGGAGTGTCTCTGTGTTCACTCCTTTGGTGAGGATGTCTGCTGGGTTGTGCTCTGATCTGATCTTGTGCATCGTGATCAGTCCGTGTTTTACTAGTTGTTGCACAAAGAGGTGTTTCAGTTCAATGTGCTTTGCTTTCTTTGATGTGCCTTCTCTCATTGTGATGGATTTTGCTGCGCTGCTGTCGGTGTGTATCTTTAGGTTCGTTTTGATGTCGAATGCTTCCTGTACAAAGTTGCGTATGTACAGGCCTCCTGTGCATGCTGTGCCTATGGCATATAGCTCTGATTCCGCGGAGGAAAGTGCTACTACTGCTTGTGCGCGTGATGCAAAGTGTATGCATGTGCCGAGGTAGTGTATTGCAAAGCCTGTTGTGCTCTTGCGTGTTGTTTGGCATGAGCCCCAGTTTGCGTCGGTGTAGATGTCGATGTCGACCGGGACTCGCTTGTCTCCACGCTGCATGACTGGTTGTATTCTGTGCTTGTAGTGCTGTGTGCCTTTTAGGTCCAGGTATCTGAGCAAGTGTTTAACTCTCTGGTTGTCGAGTTGTGTTGGTGCCTGTAAGGAACGTGCAAGTTCCTTTGCTGCAAAGCAAATGTCTGGTCTGGTGTATGCTAGCCATTGTATCTTGCCAGCTGTCCTTCTGTATGCTTTGTGTTCCTCTGTGTTCAGAGGTTGCTCTGTGTTGGTGTCTGTCTTAAGTGCTGGTTAACATGGTGTTGGTGCTGGGTTGCAGTTGCTCATGTTTTCTTCAGCCAGGATGTCGTTGACGTACTTGTCCTGCAGGCTGATGTCCACGCTGTTTCCGTTGTGTGTAATCTTCCTTCCGAGAAAGGAAATGGTTGTACCTGGTTGTAGTTCACCTGTGGGTCGTAGAAGAACCTCCTTCTCGATCTGTTCGAAGATCTTGTTGATGATGTGTCCTTCTCCAAGTAGAAGTAGGTCGTCGACGTAGATCATGATGTAGTTGGAGTCTGTTTTGAGTCGTGTTAGTCCAAGCTTTGTGAGGACTGTTGCTATGTGATCTTGCCACTGTTTGGGACTGGACCTAAGGCCGTACGTTGCTTTGTTGAGCCGCCAAACAATGTGCTTGTTGTTCGCATCGTAAAATTCTTGTGGCGGTCTCATGTGGATGTCCGTTGTTGCTGCTATGGCATGTAGGAATGCCACGCTGACATCACCTGTGCGAACTTTCCATCCTTTTGCTAGTGCTGTTGTGAGAAGTGTGCGAAGGATGCTGAACATTGGTGTTGATGCGTACAGTGTGTCTGTGTCTGCTATGTTTTCGGTGTAGCCTTTTGCCACTGTGCGCGCTCTGACTTCATCTCCTTTTGGTTTCAGCACCCACTTTGCTTCCACAATGTTTCGTTGTTGTTCCGGCGTGAGTGTTCTGATGTCAACCTCTGTGAAGACATTGTGTTCCTTCATTTGCTTGATCTCTTTCTTCATACCTTCTGCCACCAGTTGTGGGTCTAGGTCCTCCGTGTTGGTGTTGTTCAGGATTGGTTCTAGTAGTATTCTTTCCTTTTCTGCTTCCTGTTGCTCCTCGCAAGATGTTGCTTCTATTGGTTGTCCTGTTTTGTTGTTTACTGTGATGGCTCCAATCCTGAGCTTCATTTTCGGTTGCTCTGTTTGCTCTGGCCTTTCCTTCTGCTGTTGCGCTGCTTCCGTTTTCTGTTGCTTGCTTGTGCTTCCTTCTGCTATTTCATCTGCGCGTGTTCGTGTTGGTGGTGGTAGTGGTGGTCGTCTTGATGTCGTCGGTGAAGTCGCCATTGGTGATGTAGGTCCAGTATCTCCAGGAAGAAGTCGTTGTTTTCTTGGTGATCCATCCTGCTGCGGCGCTCGCTTATGCTCGTTTGTTGTGCTTGTTCCTGCATCTTGCGTGCGTGTGCGTGATGTGTCTGTTCCTGTTTCTCTTGTTGGTCGCGCTACTCTTGTTGCGATCGGTGCTGTCGGTGGTGGTATGTGCCATGGTCCTGCGTTGACTACATCCATCAACTGCTGGTTGTATTTGTGTGGTGCTATTGTTCTTCTGACTGTCCTTGCTCGTATGACTCTGTTGCTGATTCCAAGGATGTGTTCCCCTGTGCTCTCATCTCGACCCAACCAGATGCCGTCGAAGAAGCGCTGTTCCAGTTTTGGGTATTGTTTGAGTGTCGGAACCATGTACTGCACTGTTTCTCCAAACTCGCAGAGTGGAGTTTGTGGGTTCTTTTGCCACCTGTTGAAGTAGCTTGTGTGTCCGTTGCTGTGAATGGCATATCTGTTGAGGATGTAGGCGCTGTGCCTTACCATCCATGCCATTAGTGGGTGTTGCAGGTTGGTCTTTCTGTTGTAGTTCTGTTGGAGTTGTGCTCTCAGTGTCCTGAATTGTCCAAACAGTGTGCGGTGTGCTCTTTCAACGCTTCCTTGTGATTGTGAGCTGTATGTTGGCGAGAACCTCACTTGCATGTGTCCTACTCTGTGTGCTGTTGTTTTGATCAGTGCTTTGAGGTAGTCCTCTTGGTCGCTCTGTAAGATGGCATGTGTGCGGCCGCATTCCAGAAGGAATGTCTGCAGCTGTTGTACTGCGTGCTCGAACTGTTGTTGCTTGTCTCTGATGAGCACTGCCATCATCATGCCTGTCTGTATGTCGATTGCTGTAAGAACCGGGGTTGTTTGGTACGACGGGTCGTCAAAGCTCTTCAAGTACGCGAAGTCAAGTTGTACTACTGGGCTTCTGCTTGTTTGTTGCTGCTTGTGTGCGTCTGCTTTGCCTCTTGATTGTGTGCATATTTTACACCAACTCCTGTAGGGAAGGTGTGTGAGCTCATGTTCTGCTAGTTCTTGTGCTGTTGGTTGCTTCGGTGCTGGTATTGCTTTTGCTCTGTGTGCTTGCTGCTGTGCTTCTTCATCATCTCCTGGATGTAGTTGCGTGTCGTACTGCGCGTTCTCCTCGAAGTTGGTCGAACCTGTCCACAGAAAATCGTGGGATTTGTTGGGCTGCGTTGTCCACTCGTCCTCGATGTACTTGTGCTCGTTGTTGTCGCCGACCTTCGTAGATCTTGTACCGCGGAAGGGCGTGAGGTTCTTGATGTCTGGTCCATCTGTGGTGTTCTCCGGGATGTAGAAGTCCTGTCCTGCCGTGGTAGAACATGTACTCGTTTCCAAAGATGTCCTTCGCGAATCCAGTAGTCCGATGTTGGGGTCATGTGGTGTGGTTGTGGAATTCCTTGCGCTTGTGGTGTTGTCTTTGTTGTCAGTCTCATCTTTGGGTTGTAACTAATGACATGTGGAGTGATTCTTGTTGCTGCCTGTCTTCCTATTGCGGTGGTTGACTGTGCTGCCGTTTGCGGTTGCTTAGCCGCCATTTGTTGTTGCTGGGCCGCCGACTGCTGGTGCTGTTTCTTGATTCGGAAGACTGTTTCACCTTTCCACGAATGTGGGAGCGTTCTGTGTTGTTGCTTGCTGTCTAGTGTCTGATACTGTTCTTCGATGACGTATGTTGCGCCATCTTGCTTCTTGACTGTGGTTCGCCTGTAGTTTTCCAGTTTGTCGAGCGACACTGGACATTCTGTTCGTTCGGGTGTGAACAGTGCTTTCCTGTACACTCTGTGTACTCGCACGAGTTCTCCGCTGTTGTTGTATTGCCAGAGGTCACTTGTGCCTCCTCTGACAATGTCTGCTCCCGTTGGCGTGAGAGTTGTTGGTGCTATCGATGTGATTGGTGCTATTGTTGCTACTTGTCCTTGCGGTGTGTCCCTGACTTGTAGCTCCATGTTGTCCGCCATGATGCTAATGTGCATCTGTAGGAACAGCAGGCCATTCTGCTGTACCAGGTTGCTGTGAAAGCCTTTGCTGTGCTGCATGTTCGGTTGTTCGTCAAGTGTGATTTTGAACCCTTGTTGAACCAACCTTGTGACCGAAAGGATTGGTTGTTTGACGTCGCAAACATAAAAGGGTATCACTATGTGTTGTCCTGCGTCGTTTTGCATGCAGATCCATTTGTACCCGTGTACTTTGATTGGTTGGTTTGTGACTGTTCTGAGTTGTGGTCCTGTGTCCTCTTGTATCTGTTGCAGTGGGTAGTCTGTTGCAAACCATGTTGGGCAAACATGTGTTGCTGCTCCACTATCTATCATGAGTTGCACTGCTCTGTTGTCCATATCGCTTGTGTCTGCTGCTTGTATTGCTCCAATGAGCATGTCGTCTATGCCTGAGACGACCAGTGGTGTGGTGTTGGTTGGTGCTGCCGGTAGTGCCAACTGTGGTGCTTGGTTGTACGGTGTCTGGTCCTGGTTGTACCAGGTGTTGTCGTAAGTGTCCTGTGTGTTGTACCACTGAAACGAGGGGTCTGTGTTGTTGTAGTCTCCATCCGTGTCCAAGTTGTAGACCGGAACTTGGCAGTTCTTGGCGAAGTGTCCCGGTTGCCCACATCTGTAGCAGATGTTCATTGCTGTTTTCCCTGTTGCTCCTTTGCTGTATCCCTTTCCTTTGTGTTTTCCTTTTCCTTTTCCTTTGTGGAATCCTGTGAATCCTTTTCCTCCTCCGTATGGGTTTCCTAGTCCTATGGGACCCTGCTGTCCTTTGCCTTTGTAACCTGTGTTGTAGTTAGTGTTGCCTTTGTTGCCGTAGCCGCCGTAGCCCTTTCCTTTGTTGTATTTGCCTTTGTGCTTGCCTTTTCCTTTTCCTTTGTTGTTGGTGCTGGTCCTTGTCCGCTGCTTGCTGATGCTTGTGTCAGTGTGTGTAGTCGTGCAAATGCTGTTGATGCTCTATGGTATTCCAAGATCAGTGACCTGATCTGTGCGTACGTTGTGATTGAGCCTGCTTGTAGCTGTAGGTGTTGCTGCAGTGGTCCTTTTGTCTCGTTGAGCAGTATGGCTATTTTGACATTGTCCGGCAGTGTTGTGTTGTTGTCCCTTTCGTACCGTGTGACCTCAAACTCCCATGTGGTGTAGCTTTCTTCAAACTTATGTTCGTCGAATTGTGGCTTGAGAAGCTTTGTGAGGTAACCGATGCTTCGTGTACCTATGGGTATCGAGAACCGGATGTGGAGTTGTCTCCAGATCTCGAAGCCAGTGTTCGTTGCATGTTGTCTGCAGATTGTTGCTGCAGTGTCGTCGCAAGTGTTAACGAGGATGTAGTTGAGGTCGCTCCCAAGTTGCTTCCAGTGTTCTGCTGTGGCTGTGTCTGGTGCTGCTGTTTCGAGGTCGTCGTTGTCCAGTGTGTGTGTTGCTGTCTCAGCTCCTGAGAGTAGCTGTGGGTATGCTTGGTCTTGTAAGGTATGCTGTCATCTTGTACTTCCACTCCTCGAAGGCCTCATATGTGCCATTGAACCGTGGTGGTGGTATCTTGTATCTGTGCACTTGTGTGACTGCTACTTGTGCTGTGGATGCTTGTGCCATGCTGTGTTACTTACTGCCGTACACCTAAACCTGTGAGTGCGTGTTGGAGCTCACCCTGGGTAGTGTGGGTCGTGTACCAGGGATCACTGCTCCGCTACCATGTAAAACAACACGGTGCAATCTTCAGAATGTACCTTCACCTGTGATGTGCGGCAGCAGCAACTGTACCTCTCTATGTTTCTACCGGCTCACTGTCCAAAGGCTCAAGGCCTCGTGCCAAGACGTCCACATGTACAAGATGTACAAAAGGACATGTACCATAGAGGTGCATTCTTAACATCTCTCTTTCTTTCTCTCTCTACGTAATGCGATTTGCGCAACTCAATGAGTCATTTTTTTGACAGCATATTGTACTTTGCGGTATTGCTGGAAGTATGCCTGCATGAGTGTCTGTACATGTTTTGTGTTGCTTATTATTTCAGTATACGGATAATCTCTTTACCAAAACAGTCAGCACTATAGGTTTTGACAAGCGGTCATACATTTTTAATACTGTTTTCCTTTCGGGTGTTCAAGGGTGGTGTTTCATACTGCCGATGGTCACATCATCTGGCAGCATTTCGCACCACCTTTCAGAATCCCAACGGAATGATAAAGGATTCCCCAACATAAGTACCAACAAACGTTATGGTTTCATGTCGTGGTGTAGGCCCCCTGACATGCTGAGGCCGTAGTGTGGATAGTTGCGAGCTCCAATTCGCACCACCTTTCAGAAAAAGAAAAAAAACTGGAATGAATCGATCGTCCCCGTAAAATCCCAACAAACGTTATGCCTTGGTCTTCCAAGGGCCCGCAAAAACAGGGTCCTTCTTGATTTTGCTCTTGGTTGCCAAAGGAATATCAGGCAAAGGCAACTGCTTTTTCAGGGTGGAAGATCAAGGAAGCGAGGAACCATAACTTGTTTGTTGATATGATGTAGAGGAATCATCATTCCAGGGTTTCAGAAACCGTGGTGCGAGACTGGCGGATGACTCGCAACCCGTCCTCTTGGGCATCCCTTGGCTCCGGTCTGTTGACATGCTTGGAGTTGGTATCCCGTTGTTTTTGTTGGTAGGTTGACGCGGAAATCCAAAGGAAAGGCACCATTCTAGCCTGAAAAGGAAACAACAACTCCCACATGACTCTTTACAAACGGATCGTGCCAACAAAAACAAACACCAACTCCCACATTGTTTTCATATTCCGATGAGGTGGCTTTCTCTTCACTCCAAACAGGGCTCCTTAAACATACATGTCGCCCATTTGAAACATGGCTTTTTCCACCGGAATAAAAGGAAACCACAATTTACAAGCCAATGTTCAGGTGTATAATGTAAGGATGCCTGCCAAACAGCCGGGATTTTTGGCCTTCGAGGAACACCCAGCTGGCGGGGCTGTACACCCACGGCGGCCACTCCTACGACGCTCGCGTCCGCCCGCGGTTTGCACGTCGCAGTTTGGGGGTGCCGTGCCGTCACAGGCCATCTCTGGGGTAGACTTAGGATACATTTTGTTGCATTTTACCACTGACTCAATGTGAAGCAAAGAATAACATATACATTCTACAACTGGGCCTAACTCTAATCATGATCTATCTAGGGTTTGATTCTTTTTGGGTAGGATTTTGGAGTAGCAGGTAGGGAAACACACTTCTAGGGGATGATTCCAACCATTCTTTGCAACCATCGTTCTTTTCACCCGCCGTTTCCCTGGGATTCTGGAGGTTTAGAAAGATCCGGATCCCTAGAAAGAATGGAAATGGAAGGTGCCCCTGGGTGTGGCTCAAAATTAAAGAGCTGGGATTACGCGGGTTTTTGTCTTTGGTTTCATTTACCGAGGTGCCATTTTGGTACACGTCTTTGAGCCACAGCCAACTGAGTTGAAATGACCCGAGATAAACCATGTCTTGAGGCTTCCTTTAAGGGGACTCCTGAGATCATTCCCACATTCCCTACTGAGCACCAGCGAGCTAGGCAAAGGGTATGCCGAGCTCTCACAAAACACCTAGCGTGTGTAAATGGATGGATAAAGACAAGCGGGGAACCAAAAGGGCATGGTAGAAGCACCTGGAATAAGACAAGCACTCACCCAATATGTTAAACCAAAGAACTACCTTGGCCCTTAAAACATGTGTCATTCCCCCAAATAACGGGGTCATGGACCCATTTTTACAGGGTCATGGACACTCCAGGTAAGCACATACACAAAAATGATTCGAGCCTGCTCCCCCAAATCCAAATGGTCAGCTTCCCCAACATCATGTCTTGTATGTCTCTTGATTGAAAAACTACCCGCAATCAAACCCGCAAAGGGGGAAGGTAGTACTTCAGACCCCTCAAATTTGAGCCAGATACTGTATTTCAAGGGTCTTGACCTTGGACAAAATACAACCTGACACCCCATCACATTGGCAGGGGAAAGAAAAGACCATTTTTGGGAGGTGCGCGTTTCATGTTTTTTGTGTGTGTTTGCGGGGTGGTGTGTTTGGGGGATTGGGCATGGTGTGGATTTCGGCAGGGCGCTTCAGAGACCTCCGCGGATCCCGCCCGCCGCCGCGTGGCCGCGGTGGCGGAGGCGGAGGGAGAAGCCGTGGCCGGCTTCGCGGCCAAGCTCCGGAAAGCGCCCTGGAACCTGCAGGCGCTCGTGGACTGGGCTTGAAAGCTAAGCATACCCGGGGTTCAGGCCTGCCACCACTAAAGCAATGGTCCATTATTTTTCGTTCAAAATTCAAATTGGGCTAGGCTCCAGCTAGGTGCCCTTTCTCACCTTTTTTTTGTTTGGGAGCGCTTTCCCCTACTAAAATAGACTACAGGAAAAAGTTGGTACCCTTACTTATTCTAACCTCTCAAATCTGGAGGACCTAGGATCTGCATATTCTGGGGTTCCGGCAGGCCACCAAATTAACGCAATGGTTGGGTTCATATTTCACCCAATTCGTAACGCTGAAATCGTTCGGAAAGGATTGTCGTCATGTTGGGTCCTTTCCTTTGCTGGGGGTTGAACCGGTTGAACAGGGATGGCCTTGGGTTTGGGTGGCTCCTGAGAGCCATCCGGCGCTGAGCTTTTTAGATCTTTTGTTTTGGGGTGTAGTGGTTGGATTTGCCGATTTTTTCACCCACTAAAAGAGATCAATGGCTTCCATTTGCTGAAATTATGTTGTTTGTCATTTCCAACCTGTTAGGTTTAAAGTTGGAATCGAGTTCACTACTGGAAATATGCGTCTGTCTTTTTTCAGGGGCATTGAGGAAATGGAGGATAAGCATAGGTGAGACAGGATCAAAACCCGGTTCGATGAGGGATAGTGCCAACCACAATCGGTGCAGCCGCGTTTTCTAATTCTTTACAGATCGAGCTCATTGAATGCCAGGTTTTAATTATGACTCAGGTGTCCTTCTTACTTGACGGTTCCGGCCCCCTTGGCTTCTGTTTTTCAGTGAAGGAGCAGTTCGCTTCAATACGCCACCCTTTCAGCTTGGCTCCAGCCGATATACCGGAATTAGTTGTTGCCATTTGGACATGCTATACCCTTGACTCCGAGAGGTGTGGGTCCCAACATGGCGCAGGGAAGGCAAACGAGTTCCTTCCTTTTCTCACATAGTGGTTCAAGACATGCTTGCCCGGCGCCTGGGCTGCAAATATGTGAATGTGCAAGTGCTGCCAACCATTCACCTGATTGAATGGCTGCAGGAATAATCCGATACTCTAGAAATTGTTTTCCCATTCTTTGCGGGGATCCTTCTTTCCAGAAATCCTCTGGACAGCCCGCGAAAACGGCTGGTTTTTGAAACAGCGATGGTTGAAAAGAATGGGTGGGGAACCCAACCCTCGAGACACTCGAAATGCTTATGTGTTCGCGGGATCGCATATCGTCATCGGGGACCACAACATACTGCGCGACTGTTCACACGATGGAAAGCGCATGAGAGTTTCAGCTTTCGCCTTTGGGCAGGTAGAGGCAAGCCTCTTGCAAGCGTAGGGTGTGGCAAACAGCTCGCGTGTGTCAAGACAGCAATTCATGTGTCTACTGGTATAGGTTTCCCAGTGGCCGTGCCCACGAGCTTCAGAGGCACACGCAAGGCACGGATGCCAAAGTCACAGCAGTTTGTTTTAATTATTGAGTCACCCGTCAGTTTGGCTCAAGCCGATGTACCAGTATTGGCCGTTGCCATTTGGATATGCCATACCTTGACTCAGAGAGGTGTGGGTCCCAAGATGGCGCAGTGAAACCAAACGAATTCCTTCCTTTTCTCACATAGTGGTTCAAAACGTGCTTGCCCGGCGCCTGGGCTGCAAATATGTGAATGCGCAAGTGCTGCCAATCATTCACTTGATTGAACGGCAGAAGGAGACAATCTGATGGTACCCAGTGACCATGTCACGGAAAGAGCAGCGTGCTACCTGGAAGGGGTCGGCTCGCGACCTTAACAAGTAGCTGCAGCGCGTCAGCGTGCTTGAATTGCAGAGGTTCAGTACGCTCTGTCGCTTGGAATGGGCCGTGTTCAGGTCTGGAGTGTTAGATGGCACTTGGGCACATGGCGTTCGCCAGAGATAACTTTGAACTGCATTTAAGATACCATGACAAGGAGCATCATGTTGCCTTGATCTGTGCAAAGCAAGGAGCTGCCGGACGCTACCAGCTCGGCTGTGCCCCGAACATCTTGGCAAGCTTCAGCTTCGGACTGCTGCTGGCTGGTAGACACACTGCTGGCCTGCGAGCTTTTTGAGTGGACGACTTGCCTTGCTGCTTTGAACCCGGCGCATGTTGGGACACAATTCCGTAGCGCGGTCTTGGTCTAGCGTGTGCTTTCGGGGTTGGCTTCGCCCGCAAGAGGTCGCTTGGAATGGGCCGTGTTCCGGAAGTTCAGGATTGAAGGAGTGCTAGATGGCACCGCAAGGAGCAGTATGTTCCCTTCACTTGAGCAAACTGCGGACCCGTTGGGCCCAACCCTCTTGGCAGTGCCCAGGAATGTGGTAGTGGACACAATGCTGCTGGCCTGCTCGTGCGCTCACGCCTTTTGAGCTGGACGCCGTGCAGCATGGGCAACTTCGAAGCCCTGACGCTTCAAAAAGGCTGGTGCTCGTTGGGAGATCAAAGGCTGGTGCTTGTTGGGAGAAAACATAGATGCAGTGCTGGGTCTAGAATGTGGTTTTGTGGCTGGTTGCGCGTCAACGTAGCTCGCCAGAGAACCTTCGCACTGCATTTAAGATACCATCACAAGGATCATCATGTTGCCTTGATCTGTGCAAAGCAAGGAGCTGCTGGACGCTACCAGCTCGGCTGTGCCCCGAACGTCTTGGCAAGCTTCAGCTTCGGACTGCTGCTGGCTGGTAGACACACTGCTGGCCTGCGAGCTTCTTGAGTGGACGACTTGCCTTGCAGCTTTGAACCCGGCGCATGTTGGGACACAATTCCGTAGCGCGGTCTTGGTCTAGCGTGTGCTTTCGGGGTTGGCTTCGCCCGCAAGAGGTCGCTTGGAATGGGCCGTGTTCCGGAAGTTCAGGATTGCAGGAGTGCTAGATGGCACCGCAAGGAGCATCATGTTCCCTTGATTTGAGCAAAGCGCGGGCCCGCTAAGCCCAACCCTCTTGGCAGTGCCCAGGACTGTTGCTGCGGCTAGTCGACACCATGCTGCTGGCCTGCGAGTGCGCTCACACCTTTTGAGTTGGACGCCTTGCCTTGCAGCATCGTCCAACGTAGCCTGTCAGAGATAACTTGGACCTGCATTCAAGATACCATCACAAGGAGCATCATCTTGCCTTGAGCAAAGCACAGAGCAGGCTGCATCCAGCTTGGCTGTGCCAACGTCTTGGCAAGCTTCAGCTTCGGACTGCTGCGGCTTGTCGTCACACTGCTGGCCTGCGAATAGGCTCCTGCTTGTTGCGTGGGGGAATTGCCTTGCAGTGCTCGTAGCGCCGCAACTTTCTGGCCCTTGCACTGTTGAGCCCGGCGCATGTTGGGACGTGGTGCAGTCTTGGTCAAGTGTAGCTTCCTAGCTTGTTTAAAGCCTATAATCCCCAATGATTAGGCGGACTGCGGATTATGCGGTTTACGGATTAGATTGCGCGGTTTGCGGATTGCGGATTATGGAATTTCCGTGCTTTAACATGCGCTTTTGACCCACAAATTGCTGCGCGAATTACGGATTGAGAAGATTTGCAACAAGCACAAGGAAAAACATGTGTTAGGCTCCTGAGATTCGGACAGGCTCAAGAGGCCGCTTGGATTGGGCTGTGTTCAGGCTTGCAGGAAGGGTGTTAGATGGCACTCCAAGCGGCATTATGTTCCCTTGACTTGAGCATTTGAGTTGGATACCTTGGCTTGCAGCACCGGGATAAGGGCCGCAGCTTCTCGGGCACAACGCTTTCAAGGCTGGAGCAAGTTGAAATTCCATTCTGTGACGCAATCTGGATCTAGCCTTTGCTTCAGTTGCCGGCTGCGTTCACAGGAGGTTGCTTCAACTGCGATATGTTCAGGCTTGCAGGAGCAATGTGACATGGCGATTTGCCTTTCACTTGGGCTTCGCTGTACCCAGAACATCTTGGTGATGCGCGGCGCTTTAGGTTTTTCGATGTCCCGTGAAATCAGGCCCTTACACTGTCAGTCATGGCACGTCTTGAAATTCATTATGTTCAACTCAAAAATGCGGCCTAGCATTTGCCGCGACTGGCTTCGCTCGCAGGAGGTTGCATCAAATGTGCCATTTGGTTCAGGCTTGGAGCCGTGTGAGATGGCATTATGAGAAGCGGGTGCCTTGCCTTGACTTCAGCTTGGCCGTAGTTTGCGAGCTGAGAGCTCTGGACTGCGGCTAAAGGCCGTGCCGGCCTGCGCACACGCCCCATAGGCTCCTGGTATTAAGTGGGCGACTTGCCTTGCAGCGCTCGTAGCGCCGCAATTTTCTGGCCCTTACGCTCTTGAACCTGGCGCATGTTGGGACTCGATTCCCTGGTGCAGTCTTGGTCAGCCTGTCTTGCCGTGCTGGTTGCAGAACAACCTTCCAACGCTTATGCCTCGAAAGCTGGTGCGTTGCAGTTCCTCTGAAGCATTTGCTGAGTGGCGTCAAGAAAGCTCGCAGGAGCTTGCGCTTGGGGTAAGCATTGCACTGCCGCAAGATTTGAAGCATGACATGAGGAAGCGCGGGCGCTGGGACACCAGTGATTTTGGATTCGAGAATTTGATTTGACATTCGCAACGAGTGCTGCCAAGCTGAGCTGCTAGGCTGAGAACCCCCTGCTTGTTTTACCATCACTTCCTGAGTTCCGTGACTCGAGCTTCAGTCACTGGTTGGGGTTCGGACCATGGCGGTAAATGAACCGTTTTAATCCGTTTTTGGCCCATCCACTTGATCGGAACTGAGCTGAGCTGCTTTCCTCAGGCTAAGCAGATCGAGAAATTTGGCCTGCCAAGGCCAGCCTTAGATGCAGCGGAAGCGGAAGCACGCCGCGGCAGGTGATTTGAGGAGCCTCAAAATTCCGACTACAACCAAGTTTGAGGGTTCAGCTAGTCCCAATGTGGCTGTTTGTCTTCAATGAAAAGAAGAAGTATTGAAGAACATCAGGCCGAACCAAAGTCAGCCAGTGCGTAGGTGCCGTCGCCGCGGAAGCTTTGGCAAACATTTCGCAGCATCAGAACCCGTCGCAGACACAATGCGCAATATTGTTTAGAATCCTCCTAAGCTGACTTTGCATTCGCAGAAGTCTCCGGCCGATAGCACCAGTGTGCCGAGTCCTTTGCTCAGAGGGGCGACACAAGTTTCGCCTGCGAAAATGGCCGGGAAGCAAACCTAACAGACGAGTTCAGTTCTGCAGTTGGGAATGCAATTAGAGGCTGGCCCCACAAGGATTGAGGTCTGTTTCAGAATGACATCACCATGCTTTTAGTGGGACGTGTTCAGTCTTGCATGAGGAGTGTCAGATGCACCATAGCTCAATAAAAGACAACAGCTATGGCCGCACCAGTTCAGAGCCGCCAGGCTGGTTCCGGCAATTCAAGCACGGGGCCGCGAGCTTGAACTCATCAAGACTGGAAAAAAAGGGGGCTGGACACAAATAAAGACTGGGAGAAAGCACATGCATCGTGGTATCCGCGCGGATTCTGACTGCCCAGTTCGCCTCGGATGATTCGGCCGAGGAGCATGATTGTGCCCTGACTTGAGCAAGGCACGGAGCCGATGGACCCAGTAAGTTTGGCTGTGCCCATGCCGTGGCAAGCTTCTGCTTCGGACTGCAACTGCGGTTGGCACACAGTGCTAGCACCTTTCAGAGTCGCGTCGGGCTAGGTCGCAAGAGGTTGCTTGTAGTGGCATGTGTTCAGTTTTGCAGGAGGAGTGTCAGACGGCATAGATGGCATCACGAGGAGCATGACGTTGCCTTGACTTGAGCAAAGCGTGGAGCCGATGGACCCAGTAAGTTTGGCTGTGCCCAGAATGCCGTGGCAAGCTTCTGCTTCGGACTGCAACTGCGGTTGGCGCAAAGTGCAAACACCTTTCAGTGGCTGGCGTCGCATCAAGCTAGGTCGCAAGAGGTTGCTTGTAGTGGGACGTGTTCAGTCTTGCAAGAGGAGTGTCAGATGGCATAGATGGCATCACGAGGAGCATGATGTTGCCTTGACTTGAGCAAAGCATGGAGCCGACGGTCCTAGCAAGCTTGGCTGTGCCCAGAATGCCGGGCCCAATGCCGGGGCAAGCTGCAGCATCAGACTGCCTCTGCGGTTGGCACACAGTGCTAACATCTTTTCAGTTGGACGCCTTTTCTTGCAACAAGGGCAGTGCCGCAACTGCCAAGCACTGACGATTTCAAGTCCGGAGCGCGTTGGTCTTCAACTCAAGAATGCGGTCTGGTCTAGCATGGGGCTTTGTTTCTGGCTTCGCATCAAGAAAGCCCGAGGGAGGTTGCATTTGGCGCATCGGAATACCAGACCGGCGTTGTGCATTGAACAAGCGCTCCGGTGGCTTGCGCTTGATCAGAAAGTGGCATTTTTCAGACGGACCGAAGGGGCTGCTTCCAGGGCAGCTTCCCAGCAAGGGGGCGCTTGCGTTACTCCATTTGTACAGCTACTGGCAAGGTTAATCCCATGGCTGGTCTTTGGTGTTTGTGTTCGTGGTCAGACGTGGCCTTAGATGGAGGAGCATCATGCTGAGCCGTCCTTTTTTTATGGGGCAGGCTTCGGTGTAGGACGAAGCTAACGCCGTAGTAAGGCAACCGGGAACTAAACAAGTATTCGGCTCCCGCCCTGAATGCGATTCTGGCGTGAGCAAGCAACAGGTGCAGCAGAAGAACCGCAAGTCCCATCCGATTTGGCTCGCAGAACGTTGTGGCCTGCTTGAGACTGCTGTCAGACCCAGCACTGCTGGCCGCTGGCATTTCCATGTTGCACTCTGCTTGGACGTTGTCATTGCTGAGTTTGCTCTTTGCTCCAAGGCTGACGTTGCCAGCGCAGCTGGCGCACTTGGCTTCAAACTTGCCAGTGAGCGAATCGGCTGCAGGGTGTGTGAGGCGGTTCACGTTGATAAAGACCTGCGCCCAGCAAGCTCTGTGAGATCCAATAGATGGGAAGCAAACGGATGGGGGGCTTGCCTATGATACCAACCAGGAGCATCCGCATTGGGGTTCTGGCTGATTTCGACAGAAGCAAGGCGAAGCAATCAGCGCACAAGTGGAGTCAGCGAAGAAGCCACGTCAAGAAGGCTTTCGTCAGGATATTCCAGGTGTCGCTACCAGTGCTACCAGTGCAGCGACTCCTTTTGTTTTCTGACCCGTGTCGAGCTTTTGATTTTTCAATCCAGCAAGCCGCAGAAGTGCGTTTCAGACTGAGGGCATTTGGCATACTCAGGGCTGTCTGTTGCGATGAGGATACTTGCGATAAGTTGCCGGTGTTGAACACTATCTCGATAAAGCGATTATCAACGGCTGGCGCGCGGGTTTTCGCGCAGCTCCCCAGCTGCCAACCAGGTGAGTCAGTGAGGATTCTTTCGGATGAGCCCTGAGCAGCGAGAACCCCACCAAGCTGCTGGAGTGGATCCGGATGGGAACTCAAAGACAAAACCCTGCTGCACCGTACGTGCGCCCAGCCATGTAACTCGCTGAGTGGCTTGGAAGCGGCAAAGCGATCTGCCGAGCGTTGATTTCTGGCGGCCGTTCCGGATAAGTGCTGGGTGATTTTTGGCCCCGGCTGGTCCCAGCTGGTCCGAACGAGGCCTGAAAAGCGGGAACCCCCAAAGACGATGTAACTCGCCGAGTTCGGTTCGTTGCTGGCCTCCGCTGCTCCGGATAAGCAACTTAGTATTGAACCGGATAAGCAATTTTGTATTGAACCATATCTCGAACAAGCTACGCTCAACGGCTGGTACGCGGGCCTGGCGGCCGGCTGCGCAGCAGCTCTCCAGCCAGGGGGATTCTTTCGGATGAGCCCTGAAAAACCCACGAGTCCCAAGACCAATCTGCGGAGTGGATCCGGATGGGAGGCCTGCAGCTTCGAAGATGCCACTGCACCGTGCGTGCGGCCAGCCATGTGACTGACTGAGTTACTTGGTGAGAAGCGGGAACCACAATCTGCCATTCCTGCTTTTCATACGCGCTCTTGCCTGGTGCCAGTAACGTCTTGTCATTCCACGCACACATTGGTTCAATCAAGCCGAATAAGCCCCCTCCCCCACCCCCACCGCCACGTAGCATGTGTGAAAGCCGCAGAAGAAAACCCCCCCGCCCCCCCGTGCCACGGGAGCGCGGGGCGACGCAGTGCTGGCACGCGCTCGCACCTTGAGTTGGAGGCCTCGTTTTGAGCTGTCGCCCGCAACTTTCCGGCCTGGTATGTAAAGCCGGTGCTTGCTGGGATTCAATTCAGTGGCGCGCTGTTCTAGCATTGCTTCAGTTTCCCTTGCTCGCAAGGGGTTGCTTGGCATAGGATATGTTCAGGCTGGCAGGAGTGTTAGATGGCATCACAAGGAGCATCATTTTGCCCCGGCTTGAGCAAAGCAGGAAGTCGTTTGATCCAACCAGCTCGGCTGCGCCCAAACTTTCATGGTCCTGCAGTTTCGAACATGCGGTCGTGGTTTGCCTTTTGCTTTGTGGCTGGCTTTGATTGAATGTAGCTTACATCACAAGCCTTAGCTAGTGGCGAAAGACTGCGCAAACTCACGAGCCGCCAAGAGAGGCCTAAAGCGCCCAGAGCCGAATCAGTTGGACTTATTCAACGCAGCTAGTCAAGACGTACAACGCGCGCAACTCTAAACACCAAATGAGCAGCGCCATAAACCCTGACAATACAAAGTAGTAAAGGGGGGTGTCCTATAGGATCCCCGCGAAAGCCAAAACACAGGCCGCGAAAGCTTGCGAAGGCTTATCGCGAAAGTAACCAAAGAAGGTCCCGCCGTGAAAGACCCGCGAAGGCCTGCATGCTGTGTGACAGTCCGCCGCGAAAGCGTCGCGAAAGCAATTCTAAAGAAAGCAAAGCCCGCGAAAGCCAAACATGGGGTCGCGAAAGCATCGCGAAAGGGTCCGCGAAAGCAAGTTCAAAGGACCGCATTTTACACAAGAGTATTTGGCACGGCTCAAATATCAGTGAACAAAAAAACATTGCTTTGAATGTGGATCGCTTACATTGCTTTGTGGCTTACGTGCCTTCAAAAGGCTGCCTCTACTGATCTTGTTCCTGCAGCCTGGGGCGTTGCCAAAACTGAAACCCATCATTCCCTCGGTTTGCCTCGGGATGCCGTGAGCGGCTGCCGAGGCGCATGCCGTTGGATGTTGCCTGGTGTGTGAATGCTCAGCGCTGAAAAAGGGGAAAGCTGAGCGAAAGCGAGAGAGAGAGAGAGAGAGAGAGAGACTGAGTGAGTGAGCGAGTGACTGAGTGAGTGAGTGAGTGAGTGGGTGAGTGAGTGAGTGAGTGAGTGAGTGAGTGAGTGGGTGAGTGGGTGAGTGAGTGAGTGACTGAGTGAGTGAGTGAGTGGGTGAGTGAGTGAGTGACTGAGTGAGTGAGTGAGTGACTGAGTGAGTCAGATAGTGGGTGAGTGAGTGAGTGAGTGGGTGAGTGGGTGAGTGGGTGAGTGAGTGAGTGAGTGGGTGAGTGGGTGAGTGAGTGAGTGAGTGAGTGGGTCAGTGAGTGAGTGAGTGAGCGAGTGACTGAGTGAGTGAGTGAGTGGGTGAGTGAGTGAGTGAGTGGGTGAGTGGGTGAGTGAGTGAGTGAGTGACTGAGTGAGTGGGTGAGTGAGTGAGTGAGTGAGTGGGTGAGTGAGTGAGTGAGTGAGTGAGTGGGTGAGTGGGTGAGTGAGTGAGTGAGTGACTGAGTGAGTGAGTGGGTGAGTGAGTGAGTGAGTGGGTGGGTGAGTGAGTGAGTGAGTGAGTGGGTGGGTGGGTGGGTGGCTAAGTGAGTGAGTGAGTGAGTGAGTGGGTGGGTGAGTGAGTGAGTGCGTGAGTGGGTGAGTGGGTGAGTGAGTGAGTGAGTGACTGAGTGAGTGAGTGGGTGAGTGAGTGAGTGAGTGGGTGAGTGGGTGAGTGAGTGAGTGAGTGAGTGAGTGGGTGGGTGAGTGAGTGAGTGAGTGAGTGGGTGAGTGGGTGGTGGTGGTGGGTGAGTGGGTGAGTGGTGTGAGTGACTGTGAGTGAGTGAGTGAGTGAGTGAGTGGGTGAGTGGGTGAGTGAGTGAGTGAGTGACTGAGTGAGTGACTGAGTGAGTGAGTGAGTGAGTGACTGAGTGACTGAGTGAGTGACTGAGTGAGTGAGTGGGTGAGTGAGTGAGTGAGTGAGTGGGTGAGTGGGTGAGTGAGTGACTGAGTGAGTGGGTGAGTGAGTGAGTGAGTGGGTGAGTGAGTGAGTGAGTGAGTGAGTGGGTGAGTGGGTGGTGAGTGAGTGAGTGACTGAGTGAGTGAGTGGGTGAGTGAGTGAGTGAGCGGGTGGGTGAGTGAGTGAGTGAGTGAGTGGGGGGGTGGGTGGGTGGCGAAGTGAGTGAGTGAGTGAGTGAGTGGGTGGGTGGGTAGTGAGTGAGTGCGTGAGTGGGTGAGTGGGTGAGTGAGTGAGTGAGTGGTGAGTGACTGAGTGAGTGAGTGGGTGAGTGAGTGAGTGAGTGTGATTGGGTGAGTGAGTGAGTGAGTGAGTGAGTGGGTGGGTGGGTGAGTGAGTGAGTGAGTGAGTGGGTGAGTGGGTGAGTGAGTGGTGTGAGTGGGTGATGGTGGTGAGTGACTGAGTGAGTAGTGAGGGGGTGAGAGTGAGAGTGGGTGAGTGGGTAGATGTGGGTGAGTGAGTGAGTGAGTGAGTGAGTGAGTGAGTGACTGAGTGACTGAGTGAGTGAGTGAGTGAGTGACTGAGTGAGTGAGTGAGTGGGTGAGTGAGTGAGTGAGTGGGTGAGTGGGTGAGTGAGTGAGTGAGTGGGTGAGTGGGTGAGTGAGTGAGTGAGTGAGTGAGTGGGTGAGTGACTGAGTGAGTGAGTGGGTGAGTGGGTGAGTGAGTGAGTGAGTGAGTGAGTGAGTGAGTGAGTGAGTGGGTGAGTGGGTGAGTGAGTGAGTGAGTGAGTGGGTGAGTGAGTGAGTGAGTGAGTGAGTGAGTGAGTGGGTGAGTGAGTGAGTGAGTGAGTGAGTGGGTGAGTGAGTCAGTCAGTGAGTGAGTGAGTGAGTGAGTGGGTGGGTGAGTGAGCGGGGGAGTGAGTGAGTGACTGAGTGACTGAGTGAGTGACTGACTGAGTGACTGAGTGAGTGAGTGAGTGAGTGAGGGTGCGGGAGGGAAGTCAGGGAGGGGAGGTGAGTGGGGTGAGTGAGGTGGACTTGCACTACTCACAGCCATCACATTTGTACTTAGAAAGGTGAAGCTGAGAGCCAAGCGGGTTGGGTCAAACCAGCTTGAGTCTGGTCAAATTGAATTACACAGGGCGCTGCGGGGAGCACGGCTGGTGTTGAAAATAATGACGTTTGAAAATAATAGGACATATCCAACCCCGGAGATACGGGACATGCTCATATGTTCGTGGGATCGCATATCGGCATCGGGGACCACAACACACTGTACGACTGTTCACATGATGGAACATACATGGGAGTTTCAGCTTCCACCTTTGGGCAAGGGGCAGGCTCTTGCAAGAATCGTAGGGTGTGGAAAGCAGCTCGCGTGTGTCAAGACAGCAATTCATTTGTCTACTGGTTCATCGAGCAAGTGTAGGCTTTCCGGCGGCCGTGTCCACGAAGCTTCACAGATGCCAAAGCCATACGCCACCCGTTCAGTTTGGCTCAAGCCAATGTAGTATTCGCTTTTGCCATTTGGACATGCTATACCTTGACTCGGAGAGGTGTGGGTCCCATGGCGCAGTGAAGCCAAATGAGTTCCTTCCTTTTCTTACGTAGTGGTTCAAGACATGCTTGCACGGCGCCTGGGCTGCAAATATGTGAATGCGCAAGTGCTGCCAACCATTCACCTAATTGAATGGCAGACGGAGACAATCTGATGGTACCCAGTGACCATGTCGACCTGGAAGGGGTCGGCCCGCGACCTTGAAGAGGTAGCTGCAGCGCGTCAGTGCTTGAATTGCAGGGGTTCAGCACGCTCTGTCGCTAGGAATGGTGGTTATGTTCCCTTGAGCAAAGTGACCCGTTGGGCCCAACCTTCTTGGCAGTGCCCAGGACTGTTGCTGCGGCTAGTCGACACCACGCTGCTGGCCTGCTCGTGCGCTCACGCCTTTTGAGTTGGACGCCTTGCCTTGCAGCATGTTGGGAGAAAAAGTAGAGGAAGTTTTGGTCTAGCATGTGGTTTTGTGGCTGGTTTTGTTGAAGATACCATCACAGCTGCCGAACGCTACCAGCTCGGCTGTGCCCCGAACGTCTTGGCAAGCTTCGGCTTCGGACTGCTGCTGGCTGGTAGACACACTGCTGGCCTGCGAGTACGCTCGAGACAATTCCGTAGCGCGGTCTTGGTCTAGCGTGTCGTGTGGGGGTTGGCTTTGCTCGCAAGAGATCGCTTGGAATGGGCCGTGTTCAGGATTGCAGGAGTGTTAGATGGCACCGCAAGGAGCAGTATGTTCCCTCGACTTGAGCAAAGCGCGGGCCCGTTAAGCCCAACCCTCTTGGCAGTGCCCAGGACTGTTGCTGCGGCTAGTCGACACCATGCTGCTGGCCTGCTCGTGCGCTCACGCCTTTTGAGTTGGACGCCTTGCATTGCAGCATCGGCAACTCCGCAACTTCGAAGCCCTGACACTTTAAAGGCTGGTGCTCGTTTGGAGAAAAAGTAAATGAGGTTTTGGTCTAGCATCTGGTTTTGTGGCTGGATTAGCGTCAACGTAGCTTGCCAGAGATAACTTGGAACTGCATTCAAGATACCATTACAAGGAGCATCATGTTGCCTTGAGCAAAGCACAGAGCAGGCTGCATCCAGCTTGGCTGTGCCAACGTCTTGGCAAGCTTCAGCTTCGGACTGCTGCGGCTTGTCGTCACACCTGCTGGCCTGCGAATAGGCTCCTGCTTGTTGAGTGGAGGAATTGCCTTGCAGCGCGTAGCGCCGCAACTTTCTGGTCCTTGCGCTGTTGAACCCGGCGCATGTTGGGACACAATTGCGTGGTGCGGTAATGATTAGCGGACTGCGGATTGTGCGGTTTACGGATTAGATTATGCGGTTTGTCGATTGCGGGTGATGGGTTGCAAGGAGTTTCCGTGCTCTAACATGCGCTTTTGATCCACAAATTGCTGTGCGGATTACAGATTGGGAAGATGTGATTAGGAACCCAAGAAGTTGCACAAGCTAGGCTTGTAAGAGGTCACTTGGATTGGGCTGTGTTCAGGCTTGCAGGAAGGGTGTTAGATGGCACCCCAAGCGGCATTATGTTCCCTTGACTTGAGCATTTGAGTTGGATACCTTGGCTTGCAGCGCCGGTGTAAGGGCCGCAACTTTCCGGGCGCAACGCTTTCAAGGCTGGCGCAAGTTGAGATTCCATTCTGTGACGCAATCTGGGTCTAGCCTTTGCTTCAGTTGCCGGCTTCGCTCACAGGTTGCTTCAACTGCGATATGTTCAGGCTGGCAGGAGCAATGTGAGGTGGCGTGTTGCCTTCACTTGAGCATCGCTGTACCCAGAACATCTTGGTGATGCGCGGCGCTTTAGGTTTTTGAAATTCATCATATTCAACTCAAAGATGCGGTCTAGCATTTCCCGCGGCTGGCTTCGCTCGCAGGAGGTTGCATCAAATGTGTTGTTTTGTTCAGGCTTGGAGCCGTGTGAGATGGCATTATGAGAAGCGGGTGCCTTGCCTTGGCTTCAGCTTGGCCGTAGTTCTTGGCGAGCCGAGAGAGCTTTGAACTGCGGCTAAAGGCAGTGCTGGCCTGCGCACACGCCCCATAGGCTCCTGGTATTAAGTGGACGACTTGCCTTGCAGCGCTCGTAGCGCCGCAATTTTCTGGCCCTTGCGCTTTTGAAACTGGCGCATGTTGGGACTTGATTCCCTGGTGCAGTCTTGGTCAGCCTGTCTTGCCGTGCTGGTTGCAGAACAACCTTCCAACGCTTATGCCTCGAAAGCTGGTGCGTTGCGGTTCATTTGAAGCATTTGCTTGAGTGGAGTCAAGAAAGCTCGCAGGAGCTTGCGCTTGGGGTAAGCGTTGCAATGCCGCAAGATTTGAAGCATGACATGAGGAAGCGCGGGCGCTGGGACATCAGTGATTTTGGAATCGAGAATTTGATTTGACATTCGCAACGAGTGCTGCCAAGCTGAGCTGCTAGGCTGAGAACCCCCTTCTTGTTTTACCATCACTTTCTGAGTTCCGTGACTCGAACTTCAGTCACTGTTTGGGGTTTGGGCCATTGTGGTAAATGAACCGATTTAATCCGTTTTTGGCCCATCCACTTGATGGGAAGTGAGCGAGCTGCTTCCTCAGATCGAGAAATTTGGCCTTGGCCAGCTTTAGATGCAGCGGAAGCGGAACACCGCAGCAGGTGATTTGAGGACCAGCCTCAAAATTCCGACTACAAACAAGTTTGAGGGTTCAGCTAGTCCCAATGTGGCTGTTTGTCTTCAATGAAAAGAAGGAGTATTGAAAATCGTCAGGCCAAAACAGAATCAGCCAGTGCATAGGTGCCGTCGCCGCAGAAGCCTTGGCAAACATTTCGCAGCATCAGAACCCGTCGCAGACACACTGCGCAATATTGCTTAGAATCCTCCTAAGCTGACTGTGCATTCGCAGAAGTCCCCTGCCGACGGCACCAGTGCGCCGACTCCTTTGTTCAGAGGGGCCACACAAGTTTTGCACCTGAAAATATCCGAGAAGCAAACTTCACAGACGAGTTCAGTTCTGCAGTTGTGAATCCGATTAGGGGCTGGCCCCACCAGGATTGAGGTATGTATCAGAATTACATCACCACCCATGTAGCTCAAGGATGGAGTCTTGGGCTAGCATTTGCTTCAGTTGCTGGGGTCACATCAAGCTGGCTCGCAAGAGGTTGCTTGTAGTGGGACGTGTTCAGTCTTGCATGAGGAGTGTCAGATGTACCATAACTTAATAAAAAGACGACAACTATGGCCACACCAGTTCGGAACCGCTACACCACATATAAGGACTGACAAAAAGCACATGCGTCGTGATGTCCGCACGGTTTCTGACAGTCCCACTCCCATCGGATGATTCAGGAGGAGCATGAAGTTGCCCTGACTTGATCAAAGCACGGAGCCGGTCCCAGAAAGCTTGGCTGTGCCCAGAATGCCGTGGCAAGCTTCTGCTTCGGACTGCAACTGCGGTTGGCGCAAAGTGCAAACACCTTTCAGTGGCTGGCGTCACATCAAGCTAGGTCGCAAGAGGTTTCTTGTAGTGGGACGTGTCCAGTCTTGCAAGAGGAGTGTCAGATGGCATAGATGGCATCACGAGGAGCATGATGTTGCCTTGACTTGAGCAAAGCATGGAGCCGATGGTCCTAGCAAGCTTGGCCGTGCCCAGAATGCCGTGGCAAGCTTCAGCATCAGACTGCCACTGCGGTTGGCGCACAGTGCTAACATCTTTTCAGTTGGACGCCTTTTCTTGCAGCGCGGGCGCAGCAACTTCCAAGCACTCACGCTTTCAAGGCTGGAGCGCATTGGGTTTCAACACAAGAATGCGGTCTGGTCTGCGCTCAGGTGATTTGCGCTTGATCAGAAAGTGGCATTTTTCAGACGGACGGAAGCGGCTGTTCGCAGGGCTTTGTGAAGTTACGCGAGTACTTGACGCTGTGGAGCCAGCTTCCCAGCAAGCGGGCGCTTGCGTTACTCCATTTTTACGGTTACTTGCGAGGTTCCATGGCTGGTCTTTGGTGTGACCTCGAGATAGACCTGTTGGAAACTGCTTTTTCACTATACAAAAGCTTGACCTGCTCAGGGCAAGAGCAGCCCAACTTTGTGTTCGCTGTCAGAAATGGCCCTAGATGGAGGAGCATCATGCTGAGCTGTCCTTTTCATATGGGGCAGGCTTCGGTGTAGGACCTAAAGCAAGCACGCAACACAGGTTACTTGCAGCTTGTGTGGACGGTCCGTAGTAAGGCAACTGGAACTAAACAAATGCACTGCTCGGAGCGAGCAACTGATATCCGGCTCCCGCCGTGAATGCGTTTCTGGCGTGAGCAAGCAACAGGTGCAGAAGAACCGCAAGTCTGTCAGTGTCAACATGAACGCGTTAAGGGCAGCCCCGATGTTGCCGTGACTTGAGAGCACAAAGTGCTGGGACCATGCGGCTTGGCTCGCAGAACGTTGTGGCCGAGACTTCTGTCAGATCCATCACTGCTGGCCGCTGGCGTTTTGTGCATTTGATGCCTTTCCCTGCCCATATAGAAACTTGCCTAGTGGGCTCGAGCCTTCTTGCACTCTTGGACGCGCGCATTGCTCAGTTTAGCCTTTGCTCCAAGGCTGACGTTGCCAGCGCAGTTGCACGTGGCTTCAGACGTGGTGAGCGAATTGGCAGGGAGTGCCAGGCGCTTCAGGTTGGCAAAAGCCTGCGAGGCTTGCCTATGATACCAACCGCCTAAGCATCCGCACTGGGGTTCTGGTTGATTTGGACTAAAAATCAAGGCGGAGTAGCGCATAGGAGTCAGCGGAGATGTCAAACACGCCTTGGTCTTGTAGACACCTTGCGGCATGCTTCGTGGAAGGCTTTGCGCCTTGAGAAGCTGATACTGCACGGGCTCGTCAGGATTTTCCAGGTGTCGCTACCAGTGCAGCGACTCCTTCTGTTTTATGACTCGTGTCGAGCTTTTGACCTTTCAATCTTGCTGGAAGCAAGCCGCAGAAATGCGTTTCAGACTGAGGGCATTTGGCATAATCAGGGCTGTTTCGATGAGGATACTTGTGATACGGCAACTTAGTATTGAACAATTTCAGAATATCTAGATTAAGAAATTACGCTCAACTGCTGGCGCGCGGGCCTGCTGTGCAGCAGCTCTCCGGCCGCCACAGGCCGGGTGAGGGGGGCGGGAGTCGATCCCGCGGATGGGAGGTCAAAGGCAAAACCGTGCCACCGTACGTGCGCCCAGCCATGTAACTGACTGAGTGGCTTGGTGAAGTGGCCCCAAAAGCGATCTGCCGAGTTAGGTTGATTTCTGGCGGCTGTTCCGGATAAGTGCTGGTTGATTTCTGGCCTCGGTTGGTTTTAGCTCCGAAGGAGGCTTGGGAATGAGGGAGTTTAACAAGGACAGGTTCGGGTATGCGACTCACTAAGCTGAGGTCCACTTTGTCGAGAAAGGTTGGGATCTCAGGTTGTGGTTTTGTCTCGAGGATTCCCACCTGGCGGCTTAGGGGCGCCTGAGTGTCGGCAAGCAAAGTATTGAACAATATCTCCATTAAGAAATTACGCTCAACTGGCGCGCGGGCCTGCTGTGCAGCTTTCCAACTGAGGCCAAGTGAGGGGGGGGATTCTTTCGGATGAGCCCTGAGCAGCGAGAACCCCAAAACCAATCGATCCCACGGATGGGAGGCGTGCAGCTTCGCAGAAGCAACCATGCCACTGCAACGTGCGTACGCCCAGCCATGTAACTGACTGAGTTACTTGGTGAGAAGCGGGAACCCCCAAAAACACGATCTGCTGTTCCTGCTTTGCATACGTGCGCTTGCCTGGTGCCATTAACGTCTTTTCATTCCACGGACACATTGGTTCAATCAAGCCGAATAAGCCCCCTCCCCCGCCCCCACGTAGCATGCGTGAAAGCCGCGGAAGCAAACCGCCCCTGTGCCGCGGTAGCGCGGGGCGACGCAGTGCTGCTGGCACGCGCTCGCACCTTGAGTTGGAGGCCTAGTTTTGAGCTGGTTGCGCCCGCAACTTTCCGGCATGGTTTTTAAAGCCGGTGCTTGCTGGGCTTCAATTCAGCGGCGCGCTGTTCTAGCATTGCTTGAGTTTCTGGCCTTGCTCGCAAGAGGTTGCTTGGAATAGGATATGTTCGGGCTGGCAGCAGGAGGGTTAGATGGCATGACAAGGAGCCTCGTGTTGCCCTGGCTTGAGCAAAGCAGGGAGCTGTTTCAATACAAGCCGAACAAGCCCCCTCCCCCGCCCCCACGTAGCATGCGTGAAAGCCGCGGAAGCAAACCGCCCCCGTGCCGCGGTAGCGCGGGGCGACGCAGCGCTGCCGGCACGCGCTCGTACCTTGAGTTGGAGGCCTAGTTTTGAGCTGGTTGCGCCCGCAACTTTCCGGCATGGTTTTTAAAGCCGGTGCTTGCTGGCATTCAATTCAGCGGCGCGCTGTTCTAGCATTGCTTGAGTTTCTGGCCTTGCTCGCAAGAGGTTGCTTGGAATAGGATATGTTCGGGCTGGCAGCAGGAGGGTTAGATGGCATGATAAGGAGCATCATGTTGCCCTGGCTTGAGCAAAGCAGGGAGCCGTTTGATCAACCAGCTCGGCTGCGCCCAGAGTTTCATGGGAAGCTGCAGTTTCGGACACATCGGACATGCGGTCGTTGTGTGGCGTTTGCTTTGTGGCTGGCTTTGCATCAAGGTAGCTTGCATCACAAGCCTTAGCTAGTGCCGAAAGACTGCGCAAACTCACGCCGTCAAGAGGGCCTAAAGCGCCCAGCGCCGACCACGCAGCTCGACACATTGCAGTTTGGAGCCCTATCAGTTGGACTCATTCCAGGCAGGGAGCCAAGACGTACAACACGCGCAACTTTAGACTAGACTCCAATTATCAGTGAGCAAGACCTCTGTTGATATGAACGTGGATTAGTGGGTGTGGCAAAGCCACACTTACATTGATTCTCTGTGGCTTGTATTGGTTCAAAAGGCTGCCTTTTTTGTCTCAGGCGTTGCCATGACTAAACTGACAGCCAGAGTTCCCTCGCTTCCAGGGATGCGGGGAGTGGCCTCCGAGATGCATGCCGTTGGATGAAACCTGGTGCGCAAATTTCCCTGCGCTGAAAAGAGGAGCAGCTGGAAATTTGAAAAGCGCGAGAGGTAAAGATGTCACCATACATGTGGCGTGGTAATTACTACATAGCTTGTACATGACCGCAGCCCCTGAGCTTATCACTACATGAGCCCATGCAAAATAGGAGCTGTGCAGACTACAGGTTTGACTGTTTGTGTTAACAACATAACAGCGCCTGCACTTGTAACGTGGTAGCGGAGCTGAGACCCTAAACATAGGGGATCCCAGTACACAGCAGTAAGTACAACAACTGCAACGGGAATCACATGCCAAACTACTACGACATGTCGGAGAACCATCGTCAGCATCAGCTCAGCGCACTACAGGAGCAAACAATGGGGTAACAGCAGCAGAGACAGTAGGAGCCACGACTACGGGCACAGGAAGAAGACAGGAGCAAGACAACGGCGTCCAACGACTACACAAATACAAGCTGCCACCATCGTTCTTCACTGGTGACGACTCCCAGTACGAAGAATGGCTGCTCAAACTATACAAGCTTATCTCGGACTCATCGACCGAGACTTCGACATGGTGCTACAACTGGCGCAAGTAGCTACACGACAAACTGAGGGTGCAGACATCAGAGCACACGCACGCGACCCTACACAAGCAACAAAGGCAGCAGAGCGCGCAAGAGATCTACACTACATCCTCATCAACATATGTTCAGTAGCAGCAGCTACAGAGGTACGACAAAACCGCCGCAATGCAAATGGATGTGAAACACTACGACTTTTGCACCTCGGTTTCAGCCTACCAGTAGGAACACGAAGCGTTGGCTAGCACCTACATTCAGCGAAGCGCAGTTCGAAGAACAATTCCTACAATGGGAATACGGTATACGACATCAACCGCTACGAGAACGACAACGGGGCAGAACTACCAGATGGAGTGAAGTTTCACATCACAAACTACAACGAGATCAGAGCGGTCATGCTGAACAACTACAAGACGATTTCCGCTTTTTCAAGATCGACGTCAGCAGTTGGCACAAACTACAACGGGGGACCTGCACTGATGGACGTTGACAACATTTGGAAAAAGGAAGAAGCTACAAAGGCAAAGGAAAGAACAAGGGACGCTACAAAGGAAGCACAGGCAAAGGCAATGACAGGAGCAAAGGTTACCACAAAGGGCTTGACAAAGGCAACTAAGGAACCTACAACGAAGGAGGATACAATAAAGGTTAAAGGAAAAGCTACTTAGGATCCAAAGGATTTGGATCAAGCAAAGGCTACAAAGGCCAAGGAAACTACAGCAAATCAAAAGGAAAAGGAAACAGCAACTACATAACACGCCACAGATGTGGCAAGCCTGGCCACTGGGCACAGGAACAGTGCCTGTATGGCACATAGGAGAAGGAAATGAACTACATCCACCTGAGCAAGAGCACGGAGATACAACTACTACACCTCCACACACCACAACAACGACGACACAGTCAAGCGCGCTACAAGATGCATCCTCTTCAAGACTACAGAGTTTTATGGCCACTATTCTCTTATACGACTACACATGGTTCAGAGGATGTTCATCGATTACTACTTCGAATTTTACGACAACTACGCATCACTATGCTAGTGAATCTCGTGAAGGACTACAACCGGACCCGGGGCGCTGGCCAGGAGTTGCTCGACTACCTCAACGATGCAACTACACGCCAAGCATTGGAGGACATGAAGGTTGCGCAGAGGAACTTCTTCCGGGAGCACTCGGCACGAAGTTCGTCGGGAACTACACCTCTTTGATCTACACTCAGTTTGACTACTGAGCCTGAACAGTAGGCGACTTGGTACATAATACAGTAGCATTGATGAACAGCAATGCTTTCAACACTACTGTCTGTCTCTGTTGCTACAGTTGTAAGATACTACAAGACCGTTACAACTGAAGGACCGTGCCAACGCACATGTGGTGTGGTGCTACATAGCTTGTACATGACCGCAGGCCTTGAGCTTATCACTACATGAGCCCATGCAAAATAGGAGCTGTGCAGACTACAGGTTTGACTGTTTGTGTTAACAACATTGTTTGTTGACATTTGCAGAGAATCCTTTCATTCCGTCGGGATTGGTAGGTGGTGGGAAATGGATTTCGCAACCATCCACAGTATGTAGCAGGAAGCTCACGAACAGCAACCCTTTGTTGTGTTTTTCCACTTTTTTGTCGACTGTTCACATGATGGAACCATACGGGGGTTTCAGCTTCGGCCTTTGTGCAGGTAGGGGCAAGCTCTTGAAAGAAGCGTAGGGTGTGGCAAACAGCTCGCGTGCCCCCATCAAGACAGCAATTCATTTGTCTACTGGTTCATCGGGCAGGTGAAGTGTAGGTTTTCCAGTGTAGGCCGTGTCCGCGAAGGAGCTTCAGAGGCACAACCAAAACACAGATGAGCCAGCAGTTTGTTTCAATACGCCACCCGTTCAGATTGGCTCAAGCCGATGTACCAGGATATGCTACATATACAGCTTGACTCGGAGAGGTGTGGGTCCCAAGATGGCGCAGTGAAGCCAAACGAGTTCCTTCCTTTTCTCACGTAGTGGTTCAAGACATGCTTGCCCGGCGCCTGGGCTGCAAATATGTGAATGCGCAAGTGCTGACAATCATTCACCTCATTGAACGGCAGAAGGAGACAATCTGATGGTACCCAGTGACCATCTCAAGGACAAAATATGCGACCTTGAAGGGCTTGCGACCTTGAGGAGGTACCTCCAGCCAGGGCGTCAGCGTGCTTGAATTGCAGGGGTTCTTCAAAGCCTACTGTAGCAGCACCGTCACGTTTGAGATGCTTGTAGGATTTGGGGAGTGGTGAGGCTGACACACACGGAGCTGTCCCTTTCACGCGGGACAAGCTTCGGTGTAGGACTTGAAGCAAAGAGGCAGCACGCTGCACTTGCCTTTCGTGTGGACTGACGCCAGTTAGAGCTTGGACGTGCGGCTTGCATCATCTCGTGCGAGGGCCCGACATATTTTGACAAGGGTTCGGAAGCACGAACCAATATTGTGTCTCAACTACCGCTGGAGGCCGCTTATGTTAGGCATCAGGAGCATTTGTTTTCCATGGCTTGAGCAAGACAGGGCCAAGTTGAGCGCCAAGCTGGCTCGCAGGCTTGTGATACATTCACAATTTGAGCCGCGATCGTGATGCAACTTAGTCTTGCGAGTTTTGGGGTGCCAAGATGGGACTCCGCGGAATTGAAGGAATGGCTCAGGGTGCGGAGGCTTGCAGAAGCTTCCGGGGAGCATGTTGAGAAGCGTGGCGCTGCAGCAGGCCACGGAAGCTGTGCTTTCTTGTGCGGGCACAAAGATCGTGCTGATCTTCCCCCCCATGTAGCATGCTTGCAAGCCGCGGAAGCAAACACCCGTGCCGCGGGGCGCTGGTAGAACCAGTGCTGCGGGCTCGCGCTCGTTGTCTTGAGCTGGGTGCACCGCAACTTTCCGGCTTGGGATTCAATTCAATGATTGGGGCAGTGTAGCATTGCTTCAGTGGCTGGCCGGGCTCGCAGGTTGCTTGTAGGATATGTTCAGGAGGAGGGTTAGATGGCAGCGCAAGGAGCCTCACGTTGCCCTGGCTTGAGCAAAGCAGGGAGCCGTTTGATCCAACCAGCTCGGCTGTGCCCAGAACTTCACGAGAAGCTGCAGTTCCGGACATATCGGACATGCGGTCGTGGTTTGACGTTTGCTTTGTGGCTTGCTTTGCATCAAGGTAGTTTACATCACAAGCCTTAGCTAGTGCCAAAAGACTGCACAAACTCACGGGCCATCCAGAGCGGCCTAAAGCGCCTAGCCGACGCTCGACACATTGCAGTTTGGAGCCCTATCAGTTGGACTCATTCCAAGCGAACCAAGACGAAACACACGCAACTCCAGACTCCAAATATCAGGGAACAGGACCCTGCTGATATGAACGTGGATTAGTGGGTGTTGCAACAGACTTACATTGATGCTCTGTTTCTTACGTGCCTTCAAAAGGCAGCCTTTCCTGATCTTGTTCCTGCAGCCTGGGGCGTTGCCATCACGAAACTGACAGCCATCATTTCCTTGGATTGCAGAGATGCCGTGAGTGGCTGCCGAGGTGCGTACCGTTGGATGCAATTTGGTGCGTGAATGCCCCAGCGCGGAAAAAGGGAAACAACTTGAACATTTGAAGATCTTGAGCGAGAGTGAGAGAGAGAGAGCGAAAAAGAAGAAAAAACAACGAGAGTGAGTGAGTGAGTGAGTGAGTGAGTGAGTGAGTGAGTGAGTGAGTGAGTGAGTGAGTGAGTGAGTGAGTGAGTGAGTGAGTGAGTGAGTGAGTGAGTGAGTGAGTGAGTGAGTGAGTGAGTGAGTGAGTGAGTGAGTGAGTGAGTGAGTGAGTGAGTGAGTGAGTGAGTGAGTGAGTGAGTGAGTGAGTGAGTGAGTGAGTGAGTGAGTGAGTGAGTGAGTGAGTGAGTGAGTGAGTGAGTGAGTGAGTGAGTGAGTGAGTGAGTGAGTGAGTGAGTGAGTGAGGGAGTGAGGAGTGAGTGAGAGGGAGGGAGGGAGTGAGGGAGTGAGGGAGTGAGGGAGTGAGGGAGTGAGGGAGTGAGGGAGTGAGGGAGTGAGGGAGTGAGGGAGTGAGGGAGTGTGAGGGAGTGAGGGAGTGAGGGAGTGAGGGAGTGAGGGAGTGAGGGAGTGAGGGAGTGAGGGAGTGAGGGAGTGAGGGAGTGAGGGAGTGAGGGAGGGAGTGAGTGAGTGAGTGGGTGAGTGGGTGAGTGGGTGGGTGAGTGAGTGAGTGAGTGAGTGAGTGAGTGAGGGAGTGAGGGAGTGAGGGAGTGAGGGAGTGAGGGAGTGAGGGAGTGAGGGAGTGAGGGAGTGAGGGAGTGAGGGAGTGAGGGAGTGAGGGAGTGAGGGAGTGAGGGAGTGAGGGAGTGAGGGAGTGAGGAGTGAGTGAGTGAGTGAGTGAGTGAGTGAGTGAGTGAGTGAGTGAGTGAGTGAGTGAGTGAGTTGAGAGTGAGTGAGTGAGTCTTTACCATTTTTCTTTGTGCTCCGTTCTGGCCTCATGTTTTTGCCGCGAGCAAAGTCACCCGCGTAGGAAGGGAATCTCATGGTAACGTTCAAAGCTTCTCAGGGCTCCTTAAGAGATACATTTTGCCCATTTGAAACATGTTGTTTTTTCCACCAAAACAAAGGGACACCACCATTCACAAGTTGAAATGTTCAGGTGTTTTTCCATCCGGATCCCTGCTTCTGACTTTATGCCCAAGAAAGGGTCAAAACAAAAATCCCAGCTGGCAGGTGCCAGTGGTGGGTGTGGGGTCTACACCAACCTGCTCCAACCCTCCGGAGCAGGGCTGGCCTGGGGTTACAGAGACCCAGCTGCAACGTTGGCAACTGCTTCGTGGAGTCGTTGGTCCGGCGGGGGGGGGGGGGCAAAGCTATTCTTTTGACCTTTCAGTTTCCCTGGTTTGGCCATATTTCGTCAAGGTTCTAAAAGGTAATGGGTGTTCTGGGCAACTGAGACTCACTTCCCCCGATTTCTGGGGTAATCATCCTATATCATATGGTTGTTGCATTGGATTGGTGCCTTCGATTTGAAGTTTCTCACCCCTGGTTCTCATGGTTGCAAATGAGCACCCTTTTCGAGGGAAGCTGACAATGGCTCGCGGTTCTGTGGGACTTTTCGGGGGTTTTGGGTTCTGCCAGTGGCTCCCTTTCGACCAGCGGAGGGATCGAGATCCAAATTTCGCACCACCGAAAAAGAACCACGCGGACGAGACCCCTTGTTCGTTGCCATTTATGGCGGGGAGTCGTAATTATCATTCCAGGGCTTCTGAGACGTGTTGCGAAATGGACTTCGTCACTTCGTCCATCCACAGTATGAGGAAATGGACGGTCCAGTTTGGGGTCATCCCTCATTCTCTACTGATCAAGAGAGGCCCCCTTTCTGCCTTCTGCCTGAACCACTGGGTCAATGTTTGGAAGCATCTTACTTGGGGCCTTTTTCCAATCGAATTAGTTGTTGTTTGAGGCATTTGTTTTAAACATGATCGCTATGATGTTTGGCGCATAGAACTTTTTTTTTGTGGGCCGGCCAAGCTACATCTCTTGACTACACGGATAGTACACGGATGATGGTCGCAAAAGATGAAAATCCTTGGTTGAGGGTTGGACAAAGGACGGTGGACGCCAACAAGAATCGGATGCTGCGTACTTTACGGCTGGTCTCCAGCTGAAGCTGTAAGTCCAAAAGGGTCCAGAAAAGTCATTGGGCTTCCGTTTGTGGTTTTGAGCCAGCTAACAAGTGGAGGCCCCACAGATATCCTTCTTTGGTGGGGTTTGAGTGTGCTTTCGGATGGTTTACTTTAGCAGGGTTCATGCCATGAAGAAGGGTTGGTTCTCCTCGAAACTGGGCATCACAGTGTTTGTGAAGCATCTTTGATTTTGATCTATTTTGGCGTCACTTGAGAACGGTTAATTTTGCCCAACGGTGGGCGTTCCTTGTCTGACAAGAAGCAATTAAGGCACGGGGCATAGCCCCAAAACGGACCCGTTCCCTTCGGTTTGCCTTGAAGCCAACCCCAAACAAGTTGCTAAACACGCCAATACGCAGATGGTAGCCCTCAAAAGCGACAGACCCATCCCCAGAGGATGGGAAAGAAAGGAAACCATACCTGGAGTCTCCATGACCCTTAAAAACGGAGACAGTACCCAACATACACAAAAAAAAAGACCCATCTCCAGGGCTTGTTGGTGGTTTTTGACATCACTTGTTGGCCCATGAATGTCCCGTGGTGGTGATGTATGTTCAGAGTTTAAGTTGGAATTTTGAGGATCCTTTTGTTGGAGTCAAAAGACACCGGATTCAGGAGATGCACCCCGGGAATTACATCTACTACGACACCATGCAGGAGAGTCTAGGCGTGTCGCCCTTAGCCGTTGGTGGTGTCGGGACACCTACTGTGGATGGACAAAAAATCCTGCATGCACCATATTGAAGCCGTGAAACCATTGTGGTTGGTAGTGACAGGGGAATCATCATTCCAGAATTTCCTGGGTTTCTTGGGGTTTCTTGTTGGTTTGAGGGGACACCCATTGGATGTAGGGTTTGATTCCTTGTCCATTTTTTTCAACCATCGCTCTTTTCAAAAACCGGATCGCTGTTTTTCTGGGTGTTTGATGGTTTCCTGAAAATCAGGATCCCTGAAAAGAACGGGGAAGCTTCCCCTAGAATGATTGAAACACCATAAAGTGGGTCCCTGAAACATGGGGTACTGGGGAGGGGGAAGGGGTGTGACCCCTGGAATTTCATTGTCGCAATCCATCGTCCAAAGAAGGACTCGAAAAATGGAATTAGGCGCCCCCCACCCCCCCCAAGCCTGAAACCCCCGCCTGAAAGGTAGGCGGGTAATGGGTCCCAAATCTGCGACACTCGCTGAAACAGAGCCCGGGCGGACGGATGGAAGACCTGGGAACTGCGCTGAGGCAAGTCCCGGTGATCTAATTTCTATCTCCAAAAGGATTCGAGCTCAGGGTAGCTGCAGTCTCCTTCTGACCCTTAAAAAAACAGGGGTCACTACCCAAACGAAAGAAATAGGGTCATGGGCCCATTTTTAAAGGGTCATGGAGACTGGTAGACTGAGTATGTGAGTCCTTGTGTCGGGATCCTCCTTTTCGCGGAAACCAACCAATAGGGGATCAAGGTTTTCTCCCATGGCTCTTATGTGGGAATCAAGCAGCCGACGTCTCACGGAACGTGGTTATTTCTGACAAAACATATCCCAGGCGCCTCTTTCTTGAGGACCTGGCCGAAATCAAACCCATCAAAACCCCAATGAAAAACGCACACAAGAGTTCCGTTTCGGACTTGGATCACTTTTTGGGCAGATCTTTTGAGTGGTAAACAAAACAGTTCGGACTTGTTTGGTCGATCCACGCAGGAAGTGAGGTAAGGGATTTTCCTAAAGACGCCGGACACCCAGTTGGATTCTGGATTATTCCAGATGGGTGCAGATGTCCACCCTTTTAAGTCTTTACTTGGTTTTGGGACAAACCTGTCTTACAGGGTCGCTAGAGGACTTTCTTGGTGGTAAGACCCTGAACGTGGGGGCTTGCCCTTCACACAACCCACTCAGGGACTTATTCACTGGGGATATGAACCCCTTCCCAAATGGGGTGGTTCTGATATGAACCACTTGCTACATGAGGTGGTCGTTCAAGTGGGATGGCACAATCTAGTGGATCGATTTGCCAGTTACGTCTTGAGAAAGCAATGTTGTTTCCTGCCCTTCAAAGACTAAAACCTTAAAAGCCTCCGGACCTCCCACCCAGGTTTAAGGCCTTGCCGCAAGTCCTTGGAGCTTGCGGGGTCTTTTGGGTACTTCTAGGGAGTAGCAATCAACTAGCACATGGACCCCCAATTGTGGCCCAGCCATTTGCTGTGAAGTCTGCTAATTGTACCTCTTGGTGAAATATGCGCACTGATCGTGCCCATACCGCAACTTATGAGAGTTATGTGAGAACCTTTACTAGCTCCCCCAGTAGTGCCCTTTTACCGATTCTTTTTGGTTGGGAGGGTTCCCCTACTAAAATCGACAAAACCGAACCAACATATCGGGTACCAACTTATTCTAACCCCTCAAATCTGGAGGACCTAGCCATAGAAAAAGGGAACTCACCCAGAATCTTCGGTTGCAGTAACCCAAGGTTCAGGGAATCTTAAAGGTCCAGGTACTTGGTTTGGAACCAACTTGGTAGAACCCAAAGGTTGGGTGAATCCTGATTTTTTTTTGGCGCTGAGGCGTGTGCTCTCCAAGTCAGACAAACATGGACCCAGGGAGATCATTTTCTTGAGGTGGACAATGATCCCTCCTTTTTCAGCTCCTGCCATTAATTTGCAGGGGACCACTTGGGTTTGTTTTTTCAAGCTCGGTACCTTTTTAGGTTGGTTTAAGGACAATCATATATATTTGCCACATACTCAAATAGACACACCCCATGGGTTTACGTGGGAAAAACAAAGGGTGCCAAGGTGACCATCAGGAACTTCATCCTCCAGACTTGGCCCCTGTTTGACGCTTCGCCTCTCGCGCGTTGCTTCTCGACGGCAGGCTCTTGCCAGGAGGAGGACATCGCGGTGCGGGTGCTGATGCGAGTCATCGGCGCCTATGAGAAGCTCAGTTGTTCAGTGGCACCGATTATTTTTCCCAATTTTTTTCGGTGGCCCCACTAAAAATGGTCTTCCCCAAAAAAGGTTCCCTTTGTTTTCCAGGGTCACTGAACAACTGAGGAAGAAGAACCTGCTCCTCGTGGACATGGGCTGGACGGCTTGCTCCAAGCAAGGCGCCTTCAGCTTGGTATGCCTGGACCCCGCCAAAAAGTGCCAGCCACCCCCCAATGGCTGGCCAGTTGCCGGCACATCGATTTTGGGCAAAACGATGTCACTTTATGTCTAAGTGACTGCAAAAGCAATTTGCTATCAAGTATCAAGCATCTGTACTTAGTGCAATTTGTGCAATGATACAAGTGACCGTTCAGGGTCCTTTGGAATGGGGTTGCAGGGGAAAGGGGAGAGCAGCAAATTTGAGGTTTGGAGGGCAAGTTTGAGGTTGGGAGGGGTTCTTGAGGAGCGTGTCACGGCGTGTCAGGGCGTGTCGGGGGGTGGCCAATTGCCGGCACATGTACGTTGAACGGTCACTTTTTTAGGATATGAGCGTGTCACCAGCGTGTCGCCCCCCCTCCCCCCCCCCCCCCCCCCCCCGCGCGTTGCATGTGCAATGATCATACATGCCAGCCTAACCCCTCAATTGGATCCCCTCTAGTATCCTGAAGTGACGTTTCAACAAAAGTGACTTTTCACTGCACTTTGATGATGGCAAACAAAAACTATGTGACTACAAAACCATTTTTAAGCAAGTGCTGGTCAATTGCCGGCACTTCACCCAGGACGCCAATTACCGGCCATCGGGGGGGCCTTGGTGAAAGATGAGTGGTTGCCCAAAAAAGTTGTGGGGTGAAGTCCCTTTTTTATCGGTAGCTTGAGGGTCCAGGTGTCTTATTTTTTCAGAATTTGGACCACCCAAATGTCGGGGCTCCTGTTGATTTACTTCAAAGAAGGAGACACCCCCCCGTTTGTTCAGCTCAATTGCCCAAGGCGAATCGACCTTTTGAAGTGTTGGTTTTCCCTTTTTGGCCCATGTCTACCAGGGGTCCCTATATGTCCAACTTCTTGGGTGCTTTTAAACATCACCTTTTTGGCAACCATGAAAGGTGAGTATCCCTTGGGGGTGATGTTTTAAGGGGAAATCACTCGGGAGCCCGGTCAAATATTCCGTCACCCCACCAGCGCCGCCCGAGTGCTGCCAAATTGGCGTCACTTAGAGGTAAAACACGAACAACGTCACTTTTTGGCTAAGTGATGCTTTGCTGAATTTCCACCATATCCCCTAAAATCGGACGGACATACGAGGGCAGGGGCAGGGCAAAAAGTCAGTGTGACCAGAGCCAACCCCAACACAAAACCTGCTCATGGCCCTTACAGCAGACGGCCATGAAAATCTCCATCGCTATGTTGCTGGGAGGGTACACCAAAAGAAAACCACACATTTTGAAGGGCCCCTTATTTTGAGAGAAGCCCTTTTTTGATAAAGGACAAACATCATGCTGAGCTTGTGTTGCCCAGATCTCGTCATATACGCAGAATGGACCCCACAGTCTCATCTTCATTGCCTGGATTGCTTAGACGTCATTTCCAACTGGCTGACTTATCACTAGCTGGAGTCCCCATGCCCCTTGAAACATGGGTTCATAACCCCCTGCGTTTTGGGTAAGGACCAACAGCCATTTTTTATTCGGGTCAGTCTCGAAGACTCCAGGTAAACTAAGTCCAGGGGAAGAACCAAATGCGAGTTCCCTGTTTTACGGGTAGTTTGAGGGGTCCAGGATATGAACCACGACCCAGCAGACCGCACATGTTGTTTATGTGGCTGTGGCTCAAAAAAACGGAATTCCAAAATGAAACCCTGGTAAGTGGAAACATGGACCAAAACCTGCGGTTTGCCCCTCCGATCGTCTAATTTTGAGAACCACACCTTTTTGTGTTTCGACCTCATTGTTTTTGAAGCAATAATTAGGCCACTTCTCGATCCGTCCGGCTCATGGATCCCAACAATTCAGTGGCCCAAAGCACCCATAAAAGGCGTTAGCCTCGTGCCAGGACCACCCAACGACCGTCGTTCTCAATTTTGTGAAAGTGCCGTCAATTTGAAGGCACTTGTGAAAAAATGCAATCGGCAGCACTTCAGGTCTATAACCCACCAGTTTGGAGCCATTCTCAGCCCATTCATGGCAGCTGAGTCTGCTAGGCGTTTTCCAAGCTCAGCGGCCGTAAGAACTTTCCGCATATTTGCCACCCCCGCTGTGAGCCTGAATCTGGACAAAACAATTTGCAAAGGCTTCTGAACATCTTTAGCGAACAAGCAGCATGGGACAACGCGGGGCGACACGGGACAATACAGGGCGACACGCAAGCGACACGAGGCAAAGCGAGCACGACAAAGGGCGGCGCGCGAGCGACGCTGGCCAAGACGCACGTGACACGCAAGCGACACGCAAGCGACACGCAAGCGACACGCAAGCGACACGCAAGCGACACGCAAGCGACACGCAAGCGACACGCACCGACACGCTTTCGCAGCCGAAGTGACGCTTTGGGGGCTAAAAAGTCATGCCTTGGGGCCCCAAAGCAGCACTCTCACTCTGCGTGACACAGGGCGACACGCGAGCGACACGCAAGCGACACGCAAGCGACACGCAAGCGACACGCAAGCGACACGGGGCGACGCGCATGCGACACGCAAGCGACACGCAAGCGACACGCAAGCGACACCCGAGTGACACGGAGCAAAACGCAAGCGACGCGAGGCGACTCGCAAGCAATGCGCAGGCCGAGCAAACGACCTGCAAGCGACATGCTCGTGACGCGGAAATTCTCTTTAAGACTTATCTGATCTTTCAGGTACCCTACAGGTGCGTTCTGTTTGTGGGAGAAAGGGTTTCGGCCACTCAGGTGAGCAGCATGACTTCGGGCGGATCGAGAACCACCCGGAGCTGAGGGTAGTGAACCTGAAGCAGGAGGCTGGTTCGTAGGTCCGGACCTGCTGGCATTTGGGTCGGTCTGGTTTTTTGGAGTTGAAGTACCTGGACCCTGAACAATTCCAGCTTAGACATGGGTTATTGCAGCCCAACATACGTTTGGTGATTTACATTTTTCCTTTTTTCGGTAGTTTGAGGGAACCCGGAACCCTTACCCCCTCGTTGGAAGACTTTCTTGAGGGAAACCAAAAGGACCACCGCCACTTTCGGGGTTCTAACACAAAGACACACCCAGGTGGCATTTCCTTCTTTCGACTTTTTCCCCGTATACATAGGTAACAAGGAGTGGTGACGGGGGAGGCTCCGTGACAGGGTTTCAGCAGAGTTCCTGGGCTGCTGTTGAGGATACCACCTGCACTTGGGCTTATTTTGGAGGCGCTGGGCCTCTTCCAAAACAGACTGCCAGAAAAAGGTTGCCGAAGCATCATTTTCCCGATGGAACTGAGATGTGTTTTTCAACTGGCTGGGGTCTCGGAACTGGTTGCTGAAGCTCAAATTGCTGGGGTCTGGGATGTGTTTGCCTGTTTCAGGGTTCCGTTTGTTTGAGTGCCGACTAGACTGAAACCCAGGTGGAATGATGCAAACACCAACAAACAATGCATGGTCGCATTTTGTGGTGCGAAATGGATTTCGCAACCAGCCACAGAAGCAAGGGAAGCACAAGCAACCCGATCTTGACAATGAGTTATTGTTGAAGTAATTTCCAGCATATTCTTCTAGCATATTCTTCTAGCATATATATTCAATAGTTATAGTTTAGTTTAACGGTGAAATATGCTACCTGAACCTTCAACTACCTATTAAAATAGACGGGAATTCAATCATAACTACGGGGAAAGAACCCATTTAATCAAACACATTTTGAGGCTCCAGGTATACTATACCTAGAACACCCGATGTGTAAAATGTCTTTTTTTTGTTGAAAAAGCAGTTATTTTACACTCAATGGAGGTCCTATGGCTCCTCTTGCCATGGATCCGCAAAAACAAGAGGACCCACTTCTTGCATAACGACGAGGAAGGAACCCATGTTCAATCGAATTTTGAGGCTCCAGGTATGCTATATGGCTCCTCTTGCCATGGGATCCCCAGGGGGTTTGAGGACCCACTTGCCGCGCGGAGATGTTCGAAAGGCTGGGCTCATCTCCTCGAGCGACGGGGAGCCCTTGGACTTCGCCCGCTTTCCGCTAGGCCTGGTGAGAGCGAGGGCGGGAAGTTTTTTTCGGCGGCCGCCCCCCAATTATTTGGGCGAGGCGAGCTTAAGGTTCATTTCTGGTTGTGAGTTGGGTGAAGCCCCAGGCACTTTGGACTTAGTTCGAGTTTGGCAGCTGAACTCACTGTTTTTTTTGGGATGAAAACCCCGGCCCTATTTCTTGTTGGCGTTTTGGGTGAAACCCCATTTCAGCAACCCTCAAATCCTCGAAATACACGTTTAGAGTTGTGTCATATCGGCCTTAAGAAAAACCTCAAGGCAAGGTGGCGGAAGCAGGTGCAAGCAAAAGCTCCACATGTGTCGCGCAAGCCAAAACTTGCTGGTTCTAAGCAGGGAATGGGTTGGAATGCCTCCTACAAAGTATCCCCTGTGGTTTCCTTTAAAGGAATCCCTAGTTTCATTCCCAATACCCTGGGTCATTCCCTGCTGAGCACCAGCAAGAAACCATTGTGTAAGGTATGCGAAATGATGTGACATGGCAAATTAACGCACGTTTAGGACATGCTGTGGATGGTTGAGAAATCCTCTTCTCGCACCACCGTTCAGAAACCCAACGGAATGATTCGATTCCCCCGCAAACACCAGCAAACTTTATTTGGTTCGATGGTTTCAAAGTGGTGGGAAATCGATTTGTCCATATTTATTGTTGTCTTAGTGTTGGCATGTTGGGCTCTGTGTGGTTCCCTGTCACTTTCACAGAACATATGGACCGTTGCTCCACGAGGATCTTGATCGAGAGCGATTCGTGGGGGCCACTCAAGACGCGTTTGTGTAACCCGTGCCCCCCGAGGTTGGGGGTGGAGATGCCATCAGGTAAAGCAGGGCTCCTTAAAAGATCTTCATTGTGCAACCATTTGAAACATGTGGCTTTTTCAACACCAAAACAAGGGGAAACCACCAGAAGACAAGTTGCAATGTTCAGGTGTATAATGTAAAGATCCCTATAAAGTGAGGCTGCATTTAGGTTGGCAAGGGCAGACAGAATAAATTGAGAGGGGAGTTCCTCAAGTTGTGGTCCCCATTTCGGCTTGGTTTCTGCTGGGAAGTGAAAAAGACAGCAATGCTAGGAGGGGGCAGGGGGTGGAAGGATCCTAGCCGCTTCCTTTGGCGCGATCTGGGAATGCACGCGAGCGAGGCACGCTGCTGCGCTTGGAGCCCTATCACTCCTGCGCGCACACCAAGCAGCACGACAAGTTTCTGTGGCCGCAACGCCTGGTTTCTGTGCAGGTCCTGGGGGTTGTGGGGTTTGCTGAAAACCGACTTGTTTTGCATGAGCCCGACTTGCTTCTTGGGCCAGGAATTAGTCTGCCACTTCTCTTTGTTTGTTCCTGTTTCTTGTTTTGGGGGATGGTGTTTTTCCCTGTTTGTTTTTGCTTCTTGTTTTTTTTTTTGGGGGGGGGGGAGGAGGTGGAAGCCAGGAATCACAATCCCTTGGTTGTGTAGCTGTTCCGCCGTCCGAGCGCACTGACATGTTGTGCAGCTCCACTGAGAACCTTGGCAGATGACATGAAACCCACACCCAGTGGATCCGAAAAACACAAAAAAAATGGTTTTGTATGTAACCAAGGGGATCTTTGGGGTCCCGGTATAGGCTGTGGGTTGACTCGTTACCATCTCCGAACATCCCCCCTGAACAAATTGAATTTGGGGGGTGGGGGGTGACCCCTGAAATTCCATTTATGGCAACCCATTGCCTTTTTTGGGGGTAAGACTAGAAAAAATGAATTGGATCCCGGGCCCCCTATGGGGGATCTCTGAACCATGCGGATTATGGGTCTTGGTCCGGGTAGCCTTTGCCTGCAGTCTCCATGACCCGAAAGCAAATTGGGTCCATGACCCCCTTTTATGTTCAGTAATGACCCGGCCCATTTTTCAAGGGTCAGAAGGAGACTCCAGGTGGGTCACAATCAAAGCCCGGGTAAGTGAAGGTTAGTAAGGCTAAGGGAAGGACCCAGCCAGAATTAGTTGCGGCCGCCTTTCTAGTTCTTTACATGGTTCTGGGGATCGACCATTTTAATACCGGGTTTCATTGTGACTCAGGTGACCAGGTGGGTCTTTTTGAACCCAGGGGGGTCTTTTTGCCACCTTTTGCGAGAAAATTGGCGACCCCCTCAAAAAGGAATCCTTCACTACAAGGGGGTCGATCATTTGTTGCCACCAAAGGTGGCAAAAGAGACCCCCTGCTTGCACCTCGAGCTTAGGATCTATGTCTTAGACGACGACCGGCGCACCGTGCTGGAGACCTGGGACATCTGTCGCGGCTGGTGACGTGCGGTTCCGTGCGAACGGAGGCGACACCCACGGCACGGACGTTCAACCCACAGCCAGTGATTCCATGCTTTGGTAGGTAACCAAAAGAACCACCCTTTAAACAAGCCAAGGGAAAATGGTTGGTTGCCTGCTACACCGGTACCTGGGCTCCACTGGGTCAGGTAGGTTGAAACTACAAGGTTGCAACGGGCGGCAACTGGAATATCTGGGGTTAGTTGGCCTGTAACCGTGCATAACTATGTTTATAACCCACTAAGTGGGTTGAGTATCCAGGGAGTAATAGGCCGTAGTGGGACCAAAGCGTAGGGTCTCAAATTCAAGGGTGTGGCCGAATCGCCCCGTTTTGGACCTGTTGGTTTCACACGGGGCAGCTCCATTAAAATTACCAAAGATCTAACGACCTTTATTAAAGGTGAAAGAGAAACTCGGCTAGTGAGTCCTTTTTCCTTGGGCGGGTGTCCTTGTTTCCTTTTCTGGGAGGAGGTGTCCCAATAAAAAGCGGCCATCTTTGTTGGAAATCGACCCATGGGTCCATCTCTTTTTTCTCCAGTTTCTTGGTGTTGCCAGGTTTGGTTCAACTCCTCATACAGCAACAGTGAACATACAACAAGACACAGACGGTGTGCCCGGAGGTCTGGGTGTGGGCAATAACTTCCATTGCCTGAAATGAATATGTGTTATGTTCCCTTGGTTTTAAAGGGAAGCTATCACTATCAGAAATATGTTCTCAGCATAGGTGTCCTTTTTAGTTGGTTTGCTTAAAAAATAGAGGGCCCTGGTTTAGATGGGGTTTATTCCATTTACCAGAGCCATCTATTTTTCCAAAAGGCCACCTAAGGTTCTCATTTTTTCCAGGCGGCTTATGCAAAAGAAGGATAACGTTGTGATTCCGAGGGTGTGTACACCCCAAGTCTTCCATTTCGGGGGCCTAAAAACCTTCTGTCGAATCGCCGGGAGGGTAACTAGGCAAAGGGGGGCAGCAAGCCAACTTTTTTCAGGTCCCTTACTACCTGCCCGTTTTTGTTTGTTTTTGTTTTGTTTTTTCTTGGGGGGCAACAAGCCCAACCAGGCTAATTGTTCGGATATTTAGTACAACCTTTAAGTTTTGAAGAGCATGGGCCTGTTTCTCACATGCAAGTTCCAGCTTCACCAAAGGACAATCACGTGCATAGATCTCCTTGTTGGTTGTGTTGGTAGAAAAATAGGTGGCCCTGGTTTACCTGGTGGCATAATCATCTACCAGTGCCATCTATTTCCCCTAAAAGGACACCTATGATCACGTGTGTATCATCCCGGCCCGTTCAATTCGGCGCCCTTTCCTTGCCTTCAGGTGTCCTACACGACGCTCGTCCCGCGGAAAAAAAGTCGGCTGGAGCTGCGTGGGTTGGCCGCCTGCCGAGACCGTCTTGACGAAACATAATTGTGGGGTCCCTTGCCCCCATTTAAAAGAATGGCAAGGACCCAATTGGGATGATGAAAATCCTTGGGTAAATTAAGGTGGTTATATGAACCCCCATTGTTTTAATGGTGGCCTGAACCCCAGACATACGCTGTTCCAAGCTTGTCACCTGCTCTTGAAATCAGAGACTCACAGATCATGTTTTTGGACCAGTTCGTTTTTTCAGAGTTGTGGAGCGCCATACTCAAGGCCATAGCCAATTTTTTTCGCGGAACCCCAGGAGGAGAAGCCTAAGACCTGAACGGTTTCGGATGAACTGAGCTCTGGCTGATGTTGATTAGTTTTATTTCAGGGGGTTTTCCGGATCACTTTTGGGGGGAACACCTGTTTAATCCAATAGATGCATCCGGGGTGACTTGTAAACTTTAATTTACTTGTTGTTTCCCCAGTTGGTTTTAAAGGGAATCTATCACTACTGGCAATATGTTGTTCTTTTTCTCCGTCCCCTGGAAACATGTTCCTTTGTGTAGATTCATTTTTTGAAGGGGCTGCAGAGCAACACTGGCACTTGGTTGCTTACCTCATAGAGGCAAACTAAGGCACGATAAGGGCAACAAAGACTTGAACAGATGGGTTTGAGTAGACCCCTTCAATACAAGGCTTTCATCATTGCTTAAATGCGTTCTCAACGTGGCGTATTTCTTTGGTTGCAGGGCCCTAAATGGGCCCTAAATAAACCCCGCCTCGCGGGGTGTTGCCTCAGTCTTGTAAGTTCCATCCATGTGACCCATGTGTGGTTTCACTTTCACTTGTCGTGAACCCCCCTGCCAAGAGGGTGACCCCTGCGTTGGCCCGCCTCCGCGTGATGAGTTGACAAAAACCCGCTTCACACCAGTGGGAATGGATGAAGCCCTATATTAGCTATGTATACTGGGATAGATCACTATCTGCTGCAGGATTTGGTCCATCCACAGTATTGCATGGCTGATCGCCCTGTTTCGGAGCTTTTGGTTTCACAAATGGCTTTCCCAAGGATGCCTATCCCTAGCCCCTTGGACCCTACGTCTCCCAGTAGTGCCCTTTTACTCGTTTTTTGGGGAGGGTTCCCCTACCAAAATAGACTACAGAAAGAAAGGGTACCCTTATTCTAGCCTCTCTACTGGAGGACCTAGGACCCTTGTTTCGGACCCCAAAGATCTCGAAGGCCTGACAGGGCCACTGGCCACTCGGGCGCGTTGAAAGGCCGAGCTGGAGCGGGCTACGAGCCGGATTGAAGAGGCGACCCTGAAGCTCGCGTTCGCGCCGGATCTCAATCATGGCGCCCTCTCAACAAAACCTAAAACTTGATTGCCGTTGGGTTTTTAGACTTTAAGTTTTTGGGAAGCAACTGGAGTTTTCCATTGAGCCCACAAAGAGTTAGACATTTTGCAGAGGGGTCAACAGCAACCAAGAAAAGGAGTTGGTTAAACTGGCTAAACAGTGGCATACGACGGGTGATTTGGATTTTGTAGAGGTCATGCGTGTCAGCGACAATAGCGCCAGAAATTGATAGGGGATTACCCAAAACCAATATTCCGGCAAAATGGGTATGGGTCAAAATACAAATATAGACACTATTATATATAGGGGATTTAAACAGCTAGGATTTTATTATGTCCATTTTCTAGGGGCAACCAATTTTCAACATGCAGCTTTACACAATCCTAGTCCATTTGGGAGAATCTGAGCCGCTCCACAAAGGATAACATTGAGGGTGTCTTTTAGGGGAACATTTGGTTTCTTTTGGCTTCCCTTCAAATCCACAAAAAGAGGGTACCCTGGTACCCTCCCAAACAGACACCCCCCGTATTGTTCCCTACCAGGGTTGGGGGCTAAAATGAGGCTTGTTGCGGCAAACGCCTTACAAAGAACGCCATACATGTCCGAATTCAACCTGCAAGAGGTGTCTTGGCTTTTCCCAGCCATCCCTTTATCTTTTGGGCTTTTTAGTTGGTGTAGTTGTTCAGTCTCCTTTTAACCCACTAAAAGTTAGACTTTTAGCGGGGGGATCTGAGGACAGCCCAGGTTTAACTGAATGGTTCGACCTTTGCTTGTTCGGGCGCAGGGGGTGGCTGATCTCTAGGAGTGGGACACGGCACTCAGCTCTGGGCCCCAAAACCCCTTTGCAAGACCCAGATTTTACCTTACTCGGCTTCAATACGGCGGCATCTAGTTTTTCTTTTTTTTTGGGCGAGGTTTGTAATTGCATGGGCCAAGCAATTCAGTGGAGAATTGATCCAAGCACACATACAAGTACCCCAACTAGAGTTCGCACTTGTAACCTAGGTTCCGAACCAGTGCTGTGGGAATGAGGGGATGTGTCCCACTCTTGGGCCTATTGTGAAGATCAACTGAGTATCCAGGCTGAAAACTTTGGTAGGGTCCCTGACTCATGACGCCAGGTGGCAAGGAGATTCCAGGCGGTCAAGGAGCAGTTCGCTGCTCAGGCGATGCGCTGAGAAATGCTTCCTACTTGGCTCAAATTCCCGATTCTTTCCAATGTTCACCAAAGCAAGACAAATGAGGATGAAAAGGGGAGGGGTAGTTTTGTTTCCTTTTCCCACACCGCCTAGTCAACAGCCACTGACCCAAGTTAGAGGTTAATCCTTAAGGCCAGCATTACGAACCCAGGTGACTCACTAAATGGAGGTCACACACCTTCTAAGGCACGACAAACTGGTCTTGGCTGTGTCTCGATGGTTGATCAAACAAAACATTATCGACTCACAGGGTGGGGGCAGGGTCGAAGTTTGGTGACATGGTTTTGCTTTGCCTACTACTAGTTATCCTGGTAAAGAAAATTGAAGTCCTAGGATTCCTAGGTTTAGGCTTAGACATTGGCATACAGTGCCCAATTGAACGTGCGTGTCAGCCCACCTGCCAAGTGAGCTCCCGAGAGCACAACCAATTCCTGATACAAGCATTCCATTGGACAGCGGCCCCCTCCCCACCCCCAGCAAATTCTGACCGTTGAAGTGATTCTTCAGGGTTCCTTAATACATTTGATCCGGTGGAATCGCTGGGTGCCACCGAAACACGAGCTAGAGGGAGACCGCCGGAGACCGCTCCGAATTGTAGGTCAGCCAGTGAAGGCAAAAACCGAATAGGGAAACTACGGCCAGGGTTACTTAAAGGATACATCCGAAAACCACGTGCTTCACGAGGCAAGCACGAGAAACTTTTTGTGGCCCAACTTGGTGACCAAGGGAACCTGCCTTAAGCTAAAAGGAAGGGGAAGCACAAAAACCACCCTAACACGGAAAGCAGAATGACTGGCTACCCGCGTTATCGCTTGGCTACCATGAAATCTTCGGTCCTCGTAATTGGACATGGATCATTGCGCCCAGGAAAGGTTATTAATCAGGGGGGTGCCATTGAAGAAAGGCTTCCCCACTAAAAGGGACCCCCCTTAATACTAAGTGGGGTTAATTTTCTCGGGAGTCAGCATTAGCTTTCACGTTGTGATGGGTGAAGGCAATTGGCAATTAACCCTTAGAGCCGTGTCTTGGGCGCCAAGGGGTCGCGAGTCGCGCCCGAAAATCCCATGAATCCCATGTCTCAGTTGTTCAGTGGCACCAATTATGTTTCCCCTTTTTCTTTTTGGTGGCTGCCCCACTAAAAATGGTCCAAGCCCCAAAAAGGGTTCCCTTTTTTTTCCCAGGGTCACTGAACAACTGAGATGTGCTTGCGGGGAATGAGGACTTTAAGCCAGGGCACTGACGAGATCGCTGCCAGGCTGTGGTGCTTCAAGAGGACTTCCCAGCAGAAATCTCAGCCCGCGGTCCAGCATTTTTTTCGTCACGAAGGGTGCCGTGGATGTTCAAACCGTTTCAGGGAAGTAGGCTACATTTTTTGGTTACAAGCCAACTAAGCCCAGTTGACCCTGTCATGACCTTGCTTCCCAAGTGCTTTGAACATCTAAGTGGCTTCCTTTGAGGTTGGAAGCTTGGTGCATAAATTAAGAGGTTTAAGTACCTCCCCCAAGCTTTGTCCTTGTTCGGTTGCTCTTCCAATACTCATTCAGAGCCAACTCGAAGCCATGTGAAGGTGCCCCATTGTCCGGTCCTGAATGGCCCCTGGTCACTACAAGCTACACACAGTCAAGCTGCAATGAGTCGCTCCCCTAGGGTTCTGAGTCGCGTATCATCGGACGGGCGGGGCTTTCCATCCAGTTACTCTTTTGGTAGGTAATAGGCTGTGGCTCAAAAACATGTACTAAAATTGCATCTTGGTAAATGGAACCAAAGACTAAAACCTGCGTAACCCTAGCTCTTAAATTTGGAGCCACACCAAATAAACTGTGTCCTGTTGGTTTTTATGTCGGCGGTTCCCTTGGTTCCCTACACCAGGGAAATGGATCCACGGGCTTGCTAAGCGTCAGCTCTGTTCCTAGCACACCTACCGGCGCACCTCATGTTTTTTGGCTAGGGCGGCACATCCTGTCCGCCTTGTGACCTTGTGAGGCCAAAAAAAGTCGCAGGATCCCGTGTGAAGTGCTCGGCCCAGCTGATTCTTTCTGGAGTCAAGACATGGAATGCCCCTTTCAACATGGCCGTGCTTGAGTTTCCATGGGATCTACACCCAAAATGGGTACCAACGGCACACCCGAATTGAATCAGGAAGGATAAATGAGCTTGGGGGAAGGGGGTCTCCCACTCGCATGTCACTAACCTTCCTGAGTCCCAGCTATCCCCTTAGGTTTTTGTCAGGTTTTTAGTTGGTTTAGTGGAGAGTCGTCATTTCATCCACTGAAAATAACCTTTCAGCCATTCCTGGGTCCCCCCCCTTTTGGCCTTTCGCTGGAAACCAAGCACAATGAATGGCCAAGGTTCACCCGGACCAGCAAACACCCCCAAACAGGGTTATTGTACCCCAAAATCATGCTTTTTTTTGGGTAGTTTGAGGGTCCAGGTACTGCTCAACCCCCAAAGTGGTTGATGGTGAATCAGTCCCATCAATGAAGAATGGGTCCCAGAATTTTGAATGGTCTGAACAGAACAGGTGGACAAAAAATAATCCCATCAAATTGTGCTCACCAGTCCTTCCATTTGGTTAAGAATACGTTTTATTTCCCCCTTTTTTGGTTTGGAAGTTGAAAGCGATTTCACTCGACCTATCATTCCTCATAGTTTGTGTCCGGACGAGCACACGCAAGCGCAGGAGTCCGTGCTGGAAACCTGGAGTCTCCTTCCGACACTTAAAAATTGGTTGGCTACCCAAACGTTTCCGGGGTGACTCATCCCATTGTCTAGGGCTCAGAAGGAGGCTTTAGGTATACTGCTTACCATGTAGCAGAACCATGTACTTGGAGTCTCCCTGAGGTAATTACCCAAAATAAAGCGGCTATGACATGACCCCTTCTTCTAGGGGTCATGGAGACCAGGTAGAGACTCTGGGACCATGTTGTTCGGAGCCCGAATAAAGTCGGAGCCGGCTCCGCGGGCGCCGGGCGCCGAAACCGCCCAGGTCGAGCCAGATCTTGGCACTTTAGAGGCGCAGCTCTATGGCGTCTATGGCTTGCGGTTTTCACATGTTTCAGCGGCCTCCTGTGGTGCTGGAGGTTTGCTTTTGTGGTTTCTCCAGCTGTTTTTGTGGGGGGTAGCTGTTGGGGTGCTTCTGCTTCTGCTTGAGTTCCGGGTTCCTGGACTTGAGTCACCACAAAATTTGGGTCTGGATGCATTTTAGCAGGTTTTTGGCTTCACTGCCAACAAAATTGATTTTCCCTCCCTTCCGCACACGGCTAACTTAGGAAGCCTTTGTGTCGCAATCGAACATGCTGCCCCTCGACCAGTTCCTGATTCAACCCAGGGCTCTCTACGTCCCTCGTGAAGAGGATGTTGGGCGGGTTTACAGGAAAGGAACAGTTTATACTTGTTTTCTTCTCGTCAACAGGCTCAGGAAGTGAGTAGCCCGAACCCAGGAGAATGAACGATTTCTTAAAAGATGGGCGAAAACGTGGATAATGAGCAGGATTGACTCGCCGGGCCAATGGTCACCCTGTGTTTGGGCGAGTGAGTACCCTGTGCGTAGCCTCGCAGCTTCCTTGTGATAGCCGACCGCTGGTAGCCAGGGGGGTTACCTTAATTCCGCTCTTTTGTACGTTCGAGTGCCTGGATTCATCACCCCGCCCACCCCACTTTGAAGCTCCCAACTGAAGTGGGCTATGGGCTAAAGGGGAGCTATTTCAGGAGTTTGGTGTGTCCGAGGGCTCGGACCGAGCCTTTGTTCGGGCTCGGTGGGAAGGAAGCAGTTAGCCAGGCCCCAAGGGACGAAAAGAGGAAAAGTGTTCGATCCCTTCTTGCGGTTCCATGAGTTGGCTGGCTGGTTCGATCTATGATAGGGAATGAGAAATGGAATGACCCCGAGAAGAACCATCCCCCATGGTTTCCTTTCAGGCATTCCCCGACCAGTTTTTTCCCAACACCCGGACTTGGTCATTCCCTACCGAGCACCAGCAAGTTGGTGTCTTGCACATGTTCTCCCCAAAAAGGGCTCGCTCGCTCATGGGATGAATATATCCAAGGATTGTTTTTTGTTGCTTCGTTTCGCACAGAAAGCCCTGGAACAGGTTCCCCACAGTTCTCGATATCCAGGTTATGCAGTTCTTACTGTTGATGGACGACATCCTGCACCTAAGAATCCCTGGCATGATAAATGATTCCCCTGTAAATACCAACGAACAAAGCTTTGAGCCATGGTTTCATTAACTAGGTCCCCCAGTAGTGCCCTTTTACCCTTTTTTTGCGGGTATTCGAACCTCTCTACTGGAGGACCTAGTTAACCGTGGTGCGAGACTCGCGGATTTCGATTTCAGCCACATTCCCGGAATTCCCATGCTGAAACGTCGTGAAGTTGCACTTTTGGCAACCTCCTTTGTTTGATTCCCATAATTCCCATGAACAAAACCTTGAAGCACTTTGCTTCATGTTCGCAATTCCCAACTCACCCCCCCCCCCCCCAAGTTCATGGACTTTCGTCACTTTTTAGGTTTGGACCCTGTCAGGGATAAATACCCAGCTTGGGCAATTCCCAAAGCACCCCCGCGAGTTCATGGACTTGAGTCAGTTTTAGGTTTGGACCGTTGAAGTGAGAAATAGAAAGTCTGGGTACCCTGACTCCCACTAACATGGCACCTGATCAGGGGTCCCTGCAAGAGGGAAAAATGATCTTTCAGGTCCTGCAGGTGCCATGTTACTGGAAAGGAGGGTGCGTTCCACTGGATTCTTTGGGCCATCCACATGACGGGGTGTTGAGCCAAGGACCCGTTTGCCCCAGCGTTTTTTTTTTTCCAGACTGCCAGGCCGCGGTGGAGGAGGCTTGCCGGCGAGCTGAGCAGTTCTGCCTGCCAGGACTAGCGGCGGAGTGAAATCCAGGTGGACGTCATGAGACCTATGGGCGTGGTTGTCAAAACCGTTTTGGGATCCCATTTTGGGGGGGTTTTCGGTGCACCACCTATTTTAGAGCCTATTTTAGTGGGGATGGGGATGTTCACTGGGTGTACGGGATTTTGACCCATGGCCGTATGATGTTGGCCTCAGATGAATCAAAAATCAAAACCAGTTTATGAATATGGGGGTGTTCCCCTCCGAAAGTGGTCTGACTCATCGGACCCCCATACAAAAAAAACCTGGGGTTTGTGAACAAAAGTGATGAAATCTCCAGGAACACCCCCCCCCCATATTAATAAACAGGGGTTCTGCCGAATCTGGGGTCAACAGAACAAACGACTTCCCTGGAGTCTCCTTCTGACCCTGCAAAAATGGGCCGGGTAATTACCCAACAGAAAGAAATGGGTCATGGACCCCTTTGTCTGATTCGGGTGAGACTCTCGGCCTATAGAACCCCCCCCCAAAGACGGCAGATGTTTGGCGCAGTTGGCTTGTGGGGGGGGGGGGCCTGGGGTGGTCATAGGGTCCATGATTAGATTTCTTGGGTGCCTCTTAGACCATGGTTTTTGTCTTCCCCGAGCCCCAGTGAGTTGTTTTGGCCACAAGGCAAAGGCCAAAACGGAGGTCAAACGGTTGAACGATGTTGGCCTCGGATGAATCGACCCCGGTTTAAGAGGGGGGTGGCAGGGTTCCCCTCCAACAGTGGACTGATTCCCTGCATTTTACTCAGGTTGATGTGCCCCATTCCTAAAAACTGGGGTTGATGAATCCGGATTAAACATTAGATCTGTCCCTTTTGGTTGCTTTGTTCAAAAATCGATTGCGACTCCTGGTTGACCTGGCTGACTATTCCGGGGTTCCCATGAGACCGGGTGCCCGTCGCAGGAGAGGACGCCGCTTCCAGTCCGGGCCTGAACCCGCGGCATTCGACACGGGAAGCGATGGACTGGGGAAGATTTTTCAGCATCTTTGGACCTGTTGCTTGACTTCCATTTGGTTAAGAATATGTTGGATTTCCCCCTTGTTGGTTAAGGGAATCGATTTCACTGCTGGATATGTGTTTTTGTGCCAGGGAACTGAAGCAAATGGAGGTTGATATTGAAAGGGAAACCACAGGAAACTGCTCGGAACCCTCCAAATTCCAGCTTGAAGATGGGTGTTTGCAACAGAAATACTGGGAATTGGTGACGTCCCTTTCTTAACGGGTAGGTTCTTTCGGTTCCCCGTGGCACGGTTTTTTCGGGAACCGTTTTGGGGTTCCATGGCGCGGGTTCGCCGGGGGCGCGTATGGATCCAAAGATGCGTCCCCCGGGTTTAGTTGCCGCCACTACAACCCCCAGTTTGGGTTAATACAACCACCATTATTCACCTAAGCCCCAGGGTTCAGTTGCTCCCCTTAAGGCAAATTCGGATCACAATCCTGAACGGCAAAGGTTATGGTGGTTATATGGTTTGCCGTTCAGGATTGTCATCATTCAAGTTGGAACCGCATGGGAGTGCTTTGTGAACCAGACTTTGGGGCTTGGCGGCGGCCTTGGCGCAAAGGGAAACATGGACCGCCCCGTTTCAAGCGGTTTTGGTTTGCCCTCGTGTGGAATTTACCCTATATCCCACCTAGCCTAAGAATGTTGGGTCAAACTGGCTCAGGAAACAAACCTCAAAAAGGGGTCCATCCTCACGAGGTAATTGGTTACTTGGACCCTTAGGCTACCAACTCAAACAGCTCTTTGAGTTCACTCCCTTCCCAGATCCGGACCCCTCCACTTGAGGGTGCGATGCCTCTGAGGCGCGTGCTGTGACCATCCGCCAGGCGCCGTATGCTGATCTCTCTGTCCGCTTCGAATTCGACCTGAACCATAGCTTCCATTTGCTTAAGAATATGTTTTCCCCTGTTGGCTTTAAAGGGAATCTATTACTAGTGGATATACGTTTTTTTTTCACTAGGGGCTTAAGCAAGCAAATGGAGAATAGAAACCCGGATAGATGGACTCTCAAAATCAAGCTTGAATATGGGAGTTGTTGCAACCAAGTATAGAAGTGGGTGAAACCCCCCCAACTTTGCATGGGTAGCTGGGTCCAGGTAGATGAAGGTGGATAGGTCCGCCCTTCAATGATTGTGACTCAAAACTGAGGCCGGCGCCCAAGTTGGTCAAAAGGTTGTGGTTGATCACTCGGGGTGAAACCAACCACTTCTACACAAGTTGGAATCTCCCCCTTATGGGGGGTTAGTCTTTGGGGTTAGGCGCTTTTTGCAACGTATCACAGATTCGTGGATTCCATTTCCACAGCCCGTTTGTCAAAAGACAACAACACGGCCACAAGGAGAGCCAGCTGGATTTGTTGCCTTGGGCTGGCGGAAAAGGCACCGTGCATTTGTCACCCCCCTCCCCTTTTTTATTTCTCCCCTCCTCTCTTTTTCCCTTTATCTTTCACGTTCTACATACATGTTGTTTTTTCAGAGTAATCATTAATAATAGTGATAGTAGCAACAATAATGACGATAACAATACGAATGATGATAATCATATGAGTTATGATAATAATAATGATAATAACATATAACATACGCATATGCATGGGTTTGTCCGCACATAATTTAAATGGGCATTCCCTCCCCTCCAAGCAAAATGTGGTTTGACTTCCCAGTCCACCCTATGCATTATCCTCCGGTAGCAGTGGACATGATATGGCAGTAGGAGATTGATTTTGAAAACACAGCCACGTGACATCGTCGGGTTGCTCATGCAAATCAGGGTGGCTAGAAGAACAGTGGGGTTGTTTCCTCGTAACCTTCCCTAGATCTCACTTACATGTTGCATTGCGGATGGAAGACCTCCTGCACCACCTTTCACAAGCCTTGGAATGAGATTCCCCTGTAATTAAATGCCAGCACATGTTATGGTTTCAATAATTAATAGATTGATTTCGTGGTGCAAACTGGATTTCACCCATCCGCAGTATAGGGAAGCCTTCACCATTGTCCAAGTTGAAGGATTCCTTTGGTTGCCAATACACGAACACCCGAAGCAGAAAGGAGCCTCCATAGGGCCATAGGGGTCAGGATCTCTGCCCGTTTTGAGGTCACAAGCCTTCAAATTAGGGTTTCCCCTGTAGGTACTCGTACTGGTATCCCGCAGAATGCCAACCTAAAAAATAGTTTTTGCTCAAACTGATGGTTGGTGAATCCCCTTTTTTATGGGTAGTTCTTTCGGATCCAGGTACATGGAAACCAGCTATTCTCCTTTTGGTTTTTTAAGGGTGGCTCTTGCCAGCCCTGGGTTGACTACGGGAAATGGAAGCGCTGGGCATGGCCCAGCCCCCGAAACGCGCTAGGCGAGAAGGAGCCGGTGAGTTCTCAGGTGGGACACGGCGTCAGATTTTTGCTCGCGCGATCCAAGGACCACTTTTGGGGTTCCCGTATTTTGACACAAACCATGTGGATGGTTTCGCAAATTTTGCGAGTCTCGCACCACCGAACTCAGAAACCCAACCGAATGATACGATTCCCGCTGGAAATACCAAGAAACGTCATGGATTCAACCATGTTTCGGTGGCGCGCGTCGTGGATTTTCGCCACCTTCCACAGGCATTGCAGCCGAAAAAAGTGAGACGTTTCGTGACCAATTTGTCTCTAGATGCCAATGGCCTTTAGTCCCATTGGTGACTCTGAATCAGACATGGAGACCGGGTTGGGATCCTAATTTGCCCTGAGCTCAAATAAATCCTTCCAAATGCCCCCGTTCTCAAAATTCCAGGTTAGTGTCCTTTTGGTTCCTCTGACGGTCCAAGAAAGGGGGCGAGCGACTCCCACTTTTGGAGAAACACCGATATGTTACGCCTACCTAGCCGCTGCTTTGACGTGCAGGCCCCCTTTTTTCTCTTGGGATCTCAGAATGGCGGGTTTATTTGTTGTTTTTAGGGGCTGCGCGAAAGGACATGCTCAGCCCACTAATTGTGGCAGCTGGGGTTAGTTGGCTTGGAGCTACTGTGGATGGTTGCGAAATCCATTTCGCACGAAATGAAACCATGGTTGAAACCATAACGTTTCTTTGTATTTACAGGGAATCCTATCATTCTAAGGTTTCTCAAAGGTGGTGCATGGTTTCGTCCATCCACAGCATGGTCACCTATTTCCAGGGTGGGTTGAACATCCAAGCATGGGTTTGCCCTTTCAAACGCCATACTTGGACCGTGGGTCCCGCATGAATTCTGTGGCTCAATATCCACAGTTCATATGTCCTGCTACCCCACGGAATGAGGAAGTATCAGCCAGGGAATGTCAACCACTTTAGTCTCAGGCCTCGGCTGAACAGACTAGTATTGATATTACACTATCATTGTTGCAAGCTACTATTACTTTTGCTAGTGCTATTATAACTAGTATTGGTGTTATATAGTATTCATAATAATCATGATCAGGGTTGTGGGATCAAGGGGTTTTACCCCACTTCTGTGATACAAGTTGGAATCTCCCCCTTTATATGGGGGTTAGTCTTTGGGGTTAGGCCCTTTCTGTTGTATCACAGAAGTGGGTTCCATTTCCCACAGCCCTGATCATGATCATTCTTTGGGTTTTCCATTAAACCACTAAAAGCTAAGCTTTTAGCAGGCGAGCAGCAAGCAACCGATCATATTCATGATTATTCTTTGGGTTTTCTGGAACCCCCCCCAAAGTTGGGCCAAGTGGGCTGGTCCTTTCAACCGCAGGCAGTGCCACCGCGCTCGCCTCAGCTCCACTCGTCTCAACGATCGCCTGGGAAGGTGGCATCCACCCCATATGAGTCAAAATGGGGTTTCTCAACATGGATTTCGGCCCCCTTTTTAGTTTTTTTTTTTACAGGGAAACCGAAAAGAACTAAGCCGTAAAATGGGTCCCCTATTTTGAGAAGCATCCAGATTTACCAATTGGTTAGGGGGTTCTTCCCCTCAAGTGGTCTGAATCCCGACTCAACCCAGGGACACCCCGTATTGATGAACTGGGGTGGATTAATATGGGGGCAACATCACCACTCCACTTGTGCTTCCAACTTGCCTTTCAGAATGTGTTTTGCTGGGAATGTATCACTGCTGGAAATACTGTGGATGGACGAAATCCTGCACCACTTTGAAGCCATGGGACACCATTTGTTTGTTGGTATTGACAGGGGAATCATCATTCTAGGACTTCTTAGGTGGTGCAGGATTTCGTCCACCCACAGTATTGACCAAGAAGTGTTTCCTGGGGGCGGTTTCTTCGCGAATGGAGGTCGTGGGAAACCATGGTCTTTACTTCTACCTAGTTTTTTACTTCTACCTAGACCCTCAAAAATCCAACTGAAGTATGGGTGATTGCAATTCACAATTATGGTGGGTGAGTTTCCTTTGTTTTATGGATAGTTTGAGGGTCCAGGTAGATTCACCGTGGTGCAATTTGTCTCAATGCTTCGTGGCTCTCTGGCAGCTGGGACCGGAAGACCTCATGAGACCTCGATGCGTAAGGTCCGAGTGGCTTGGGCTGGAGGACGGCCTCGTTTCAACCAACTCCAAAGACCCATGGGTCGAAACGGAGCCTGGACCCAAAAGAACTACCTGCATTCTCCATGACTGTTTAAAAATGGGATCCCATTTTTAAAGGGTCAGAAGGAGAATACAGGTACCCAAAAGCACAAGAAATTCGCCATGTGGGAATTTCGAGGGTCCAGGTGGAAAGAAGGCCTGGCGCTTGCGCGCTCGAAGATTGTGCGTGGAATCCCCGAAATGATCTTGCTTTCCTCATGCGGGAACTGGGCCTGTTGAACCACTGCGATATCAATGGGAGTTCAGTTGGGTGTCACGGAGGGGAGTTCACGTGAATTATCCGAGACCTCCAGTGGGGCCTGTTTGTCCTTTGAAGGGTGGGTTCCCCTTCGAACCTGACTGCACCAGTTTTGTGAATGCACTTTCTGTCCCCACTAGGATTTCTGTCGCCACTAGGCCTAAGTTTGAGTTTCACATGTTGAAATCCAAGCAGGGAAACAGGTAAACAAAGCTCACTGGTGTCTTTCCTTCTGACCCTTTAAAAATCGGGTGCATGACCCCTGTATTTTGCGTACTGCTTGAAGGGTCGGAAGAGCAGGAGACTCCTGGAACACCAAACATTCATCCATTTTTTTCGGCCGCTACACTTCATGGTCTTAATCCCAATTAAGAACAAAATCCATTCCTTTTTTTCCAGGCCTATTCCTCCGAGAGTGACACCTACAAAAGGTCTTGGCGTGGAGTCTCGACCCGGTGGAAATGGGTTCAGTACTTCGGAAAAAAAAAAAAACAAATGCGCCGTTTTTGGGTCATGGAGACTCCGGGTAAGTTACCTGCTACCATCTCCAATTCTCATGCAAATTCATCATGCAAACTCCAATTCTTCAATTCTGCTACCCTGTTCGGAAAAACTCATACCTAAATAAAGCAAATAAATAAATGAATATATATATATATACCAACTCCAGTTCTCATCATGCAACTCCATGTCGACATTGTAGCTTTAACGTCCTTTTGCGCGGAGAAGGGCAGCCCGGATTCAGCAAGTGAGAAAACCGACCACCCGAAGCTCGGGCGGCAGGAGCCGGTTTGCGCTGCCCGCCCGGAGTTGCCAGAGGCGCGAGCGGCTTCCGCGACAGAGCGAAGACGTCGACCAGGTTTCTCGACCCGGGCGTCCTCCAGTTGCGCCCTTTGCCCTTCTTTTCCGCCTTAAGCAGACCTGGACCCTCAACCCATCAGAGAGGGAAGTCACCAACCATGCTTGCGGGTTGATGCGGGTTGCATTGTTCCCTTGTTTAGGCTGGGAAAATTTCGAGGTACGCGAAAACAAGACGCCGCTTGCTTCCCTTGGCCACTGGGTGGGTGGGTAGTGGCTGGAAACTGAGCTGTGTCCAACAGAGGATGGATGGATTTTCTCGCTTTTCCAGAGCCAAGGCCAAGGCATTCAAGAGTCCAACGGGACACCCCCCGGCGAGGTTCCATGTTAGTGGTTGGGAGTTCCAGTAGAACCTATCACATTTCCATCCCGAGGTGCAACTCCCTGCATGGGCTAGTTGATCCAAGCGAATACTGTACATGGAGGGGTGTTGAACATTCAATCCCAGGATTGAAATTGGCCCCTGAAAAAAACCCATCAGAGATCATGTAAAATTATGATCTGGACCCGAAATTAATTCCCAGCCTTAAAAATGGGTTGTTTCAACCCAACACGCATGGCATGGGTGAATTCCATTTTTCGTTTATGGGTAGTTCTTTCCGGTCCAGGTACCCAGTACGCGGGAAGACCACCCATTGAAGTGGTAAATGATAAATTTGAACTTGTGGCTGGCCAATCCATGTTGAGGCTGGACGAAAGTCCATTTCGCACCACCTAAGCAACACTGGAATGATGATTCCCATTTAACTACCGTATCATGGTTTCAACGTGGTGCAGGATTTTGTCCATCCACAGTTTTGAGGAAGTTCGTGTGGCTCATTGGCCAATGACCCCGAAAGGCGGTTAATAGCTTAGGTTCACGAGTCCTTTAAGCCCTATGGAACAGGGAGTTTTCTTGAGCTGCCCCCTGCCTGAATTCCGCCCATTCCCAAGAGCTTTCTTTGGGCGTGTTTCTTTTGGAGCCTTTGGCTCGGATTTACGGAGAACCCAGAAGAACAACTGCGTGTCTTGATGCCCAGTGGCCATGGAAAAAAAATTGGCATTAGTTTTTGGTTGGCTGAGTTGAAAGGAATCGGAACCCTTCCCCCAAAAAGGCGGAAAGAAGGGGCAAGACCGGTGTGTTTTTTGTGTGCGGGGCGGTCCCTAATTTGAGACAACCCCCCCGCTGGGTTTCAGCGCTCGGATCTCATGTCCGTTCGGATCTCATGTCCAGGCGGACCTCGCTGCCAAGCCGGTCAGCGCCGCAGCCGGGAGTGTCCACCCATTTTGCCTCACGTTCCAAGTGCCACCTATTTCTGTGTTGGTGTTTTTGTTTGGGGGGTCTTTGATTTGTGTTATAGTTATTATTTGATGATTCTGTTTTCCCTCTTTTTTTTTGGGGGGGGGGTCTTTAAACACCAACCGACCAAGAAAGGTGGCCACAATCTTTTTTCCCCATTGAAATTCCCACTGGGCTGTAGACAAAGAAAACGGAGTTTGCTTGCAAACCGCTTGGAATCCCCAGTTTCAGACCCTTTGAGGGGTTCCAATGGCTCGATGGAAGCAAGAAGCCTGGAACTCGACTGTGAATGTGGGTCCCCCCCAAAAGAACGCGGGGTACCGTTCGGTTTCTTCCCGGGGTTCCCTGAAAAAAGCAAGAAAAAAGACAAGCCCGTGTTCATGGGGCTCTTTGATGGACATCATGGGATGAATTTGTCGTCCAAGCGCTCGTGAGGTGGTTCCAACTCTCACAAAACCATCAAAGCGAATTCATCAAAGAGCCATTTCAAGAGCCAAGATGTCCAACCTGTTCTAGGTGGAGCCAAGTGTTGCCAGCAAGGTGCATGTTATTCACTGACGACTTCTGTGAGAAGATATCTTTGCACCGGACAGACAAGAAGCAAACACTTGGAAGATGTTGAAGTGCATCATCTATGATGTTATATATATATATATAGAAAGACGGCAATGGTGGCATACGAATTTCCAGTGTTCAGCCTTGCTTGAACCATGTTGTAAACCTCAGCGGCACTTTGCTCAAGACTTCCTGACGCGTTCAACTGATGGCTGGCAAAAGGGCAGTGGCAAATGCTTTGTCGGCTCGGGACATTGCTGATATCACTGTGTCTGTGAACTACCGGCTGGACACAGGACCCTGACACCAAGTGGTTTGCTCTCTTTCTTTCTTTTTTTAACAAAGCAGGCTGGTTTAGGGGGGGGGGGGTCCTATAGAATCAAGTGTCAAAAAGGGTTTGGTGAAGTGGTTTGCTCATTTAATCCCATGTTGGTTTAGAGGGTTCCCTATAAAATCAACTCTGCAAAAAGGCGCATCCCCCCCTCCCCATAAAGGTCGCTGGTGCAGGATTTCAGCAGGACGAGTCCCGCCCGGAGAGCATGGGGAAGGTGATGCCAGTTTCGGTGAAGATGTTGGACGCGCGGTCCCGCAAGCTGTCCATGCTGGAGAATGGATTCGAGCTGATCGATCAGCCTACGGGTATCATGGCTTTGAGCGAATCGCGGACAGACCTTTTGGTTTAATAAGTGCCTGGACCCTCAAACTACCCGTAGAAGCAGGGATTCACTCATATTTTGTTTGGCGTTGCAATAGACCTTTTTAAGCCAGTCCGTTTACGACCTCTTGCTTCGGCTTGAGTTGCGCAGGTATGTCTCGGGAGGATTTCTTCAATGACCAGCTGGTGAAGCAAAAGTACTACCCTCTGTGCCAAGAAGCGATCAAACAGGTGACCGGAGCGCCGATTGTGATGTGTTTTCATCACCTGGTTCGTGGACATGCAACTGGAGAGCCCTTTGCTGGAATTGCACCATAGCGCTTCTGGAGCGCGTGTTTTTTTTTGGTTTTTGCTTTTTCGCCGTTGGCCTGGTTGGTTGTCCTTTCGAAACAGAACACCCTTGACTTTTTGCAGGGTGTCGGATCCGTTTAGCCCAGGCACACGCCGACTATTCAACCAAGACTGCTCACAAAGTGCTGCAAGACATGCCGCCGCCGGGGATCAAAGAATTCAAGGGCAGGCTATGTGTGCTGAACCTCTGGCGCAACATCAACCCAGACAGCCCCTTGCAAAATCATTTCCTGGCGATGTGACTTGGCTGCTATTTGGCTGGATGTTTGACCTTCAATCCTTTAGCTTTGACAAAGTGTGTGTATGTGTGTGTGTGCCTCCCTCTTCCCAGTTGCCCAGTGGTGCCCTTTTTTTCCCATGGTTACTGGCATCTGTGTCATAGTGTTTGTGTCTGTGTGCTTCTGACCTTAAGTTTTGCCCACGGGGAGAATTGCCACAAAGGTGTGACGGTGCCAGTGTGCTGGCCCCTGATGACTTCATCAGTGTGAGTATGGCAAAGCCTGGGAAGGAAGAAACGCACATGTATCACATGTCCGCCAACAACCACCGTCTGCACAAGTGGTACTATTATCCAGTAATGACTGCGAACGAGAGCTTGATGTTTATGCAGTATGACTCCGACCCTCACATGAAATGTCGTTACACCTTTCATTCCAGTGTATCTGTGAATGACGGGACTCTGGAGTACAAGCGAGAGAGCATAGAAGTGCGATGTGTCGCCTACTTCCCGGATGCTGAGAACACCATGCCGGACTGGACTCTGCCGGCTGACATGCGGATAGATGCTGCCGTGGATGCCTGCAAACAGCATACCCGCGGCTTTGTGACTCACCACACGGTGAGATCCCACAAGATGCTTGCTCAGCACCCTTTTTCTCCTCGGTGGGTTCGTCTCTTTTTTGGGGGTGCCCTTAAAGGACACTAAAAGGAAACCCACCATATTTATATATATATATATATATATTTGTTGGGCGGGGGGGGAGGGGGGCGAACAAAAAGTGCACCGTGGTCTTGTGTTGCGGAACTGTTTCTCTTTTAAGTCAGCCATCACCAGGGTGCATTCGTTTTCTTTTGTTTTTCTCTTCTTTCCGCTGCTGTTCTGAGGATGGGAGCTGCCTCTTACATCATGGCGGAGAATCACAAGGGTTGGATCCTCGAGTTCTTGGAACACAACCGCAAGGTAGCACACCATGCTGCATCTCAGTTGCCGAGCGCGAAGCGACCGGATTCTGACCTCTTGGTTTCCTTTAATTTGGGCCATGGTGCGTCCAGGTGTCAACAGCTGGTCCTTTTGTTGTCCAGGTCTTTCGGGCGAGTGAGGCATATAAGGATCTCACTGATGATCAGCAGGATGAAGTGGCCGAGATGGTACTGAAGGACACGTCCTGGAAGCGTTTCATGGATGAATGGGCACCAAGCATGTATGACGGCAAGGATGCGCTCGGCGTGGCGGTGGAGTTTGTCGAGCAGCACCTGCTGAGTTTCCCGAGCTGGGACGCGGTAAACCGCGACAGGACGAAGGCCGCCATCCAAGCTGGGCATATGAAGGAGATGGTCATAGGCGCGGGGTCCGTTGAAAGCCTGCCTGGAGTCTCCATGACCAATCAAAAACGGGTCCATGACCCCTTTATTTTGGCCCATGTTTGAACTCTAGGTGGGTTCCAAGATCACCTGGTTCTGGGTCAATATGGCCATGGGGAATAACCTATGGCTCCAGTTTGGGCTGGATGAACTTCCATTTGCCACCTATTTTGATGTTCACCAGGCAGGGTTTTTGACCCACAGCCATATGAAACCACCAGAAAACTGCAGGTTTTGGTCCATGTTTACATCTAGGGCCCTAGCCCCATTTTGGACACCAGTTTTTGACCAGCCATTTGTTGGCCACCAGGAACTTGTGCGCATTTCAAAGGCCAAGATCGTTATCCCTTCACTGCCTTAAAGGCCAGTGACTGGCCAACCGTTTGGAAGAGATTGCAAGCTACAGAACTGCAAGAAAAGCTTCGCGACTTAGCTCAAGAAGTTTTAGCTTCGAATTCCGGTTAAACCGGCATGGCTCAGAAGGGATCGGAAAGGCTCGCCACAACTCAGTTGTCCAAAGCGAATCGAGCTTTGATTTGTTGGCTTTCCAATGTTGGTCCATGTTTAGTCAAGGTCCCAAAGGTTGACCTTTTTCTGCAGGTTGTAACAAACTGGAGGCCTCTTTGGATGACTCCATTCATGCAAGTGGTTCATATCCTGTCGTTCAATGTCAGGAGGCCGGATACCAAGAGCTTTCCATGGGTCCCTTTTGGAAGTCGTGCAAGGTGGCATGTATACGCCACTTCGGCCACTTAGCCAAAAATGCCATTGCCAGACTTCAGTACCTGGACCCTCAAGCTACCTTCAATAGAAGGGGATTCGCCCCAAATCAGCTCATAGCTCGGTGCAACAAAACATGTTTTAGAATTTCGAGGGTCCAGGTATCCTTTTCAACTTTTCACCCTTTCGAGGGTCGAGTCTTGCAGTTGTCTACGTTTGGCCAAGTACCCTCTTTCTCAGCGGGGTGGTCATCCAAGCTGGGGCTTTTCATCGGCAATCCGGGACAGCTCCACGTTGCAAAAAGGAACAATCTCGCGCAGCTTGAGCTTGCAGATATCTCCAACTCCAAACTAATTTTTCCCAACAGCTGAAAGCTATGGGGTCTCTGCCCACATAGGCTACGGAGTGGTTCGGAGCTGAGCGAGGGCTAGGGTGCCGGAGATGGGGATCCACCTGGTTGCTTATTCTCCAACAGATTCCTCAACAAGAGGCCACATGAAGAGAACCGAACGCCAAAAGCTTGAAGTTGGTGCAATGGGGAGCAAAGCACCCACTAAACATAGACCCTGCAACAGGGGTCGTAGAAGACCTTTTTTTGTTCAAGGAGACCGGGTCAACCTGTGTAGACGCCCATGCGTAGAGGGTAGGACTCCGAAGCAAGACGCAGTGGTTCTTCCCCAGCTGGTAGCTTAGGGCTCGCATTCGCAGCAACTTTCAGGAAGTTCCGCGGATTCGGTTCTCGGGGGGCGTTCCGGTTGTGGGGCTGTTGGGTCCCGATGCCACCGATTGTCTTATATGTGGATCCCAGGCAAGCCACTGATGTGGACCCCATATAAATCAACCCCAGTTTAGGAATAGGGGGTGCTTCCCTCCAAAGTAATGATTCCTCACTAAACCCAGAGACACCCCCTATTTACAAACTGGGGTTGATTCGTATGGGGTCAACAATCTCCCTTCGCCATGTTCTTTTTGGTTTCTTGGTTACCTATAGTGTGCAATGGACTCGGGAGATTCAAATTCCTACGGACTTCAGCCCACCCGGAGACTCTTCTGAGAGTTTTATAGCTTTGGGGGCAGTTTGCTGTCAGGTAGACAGAACTTAAACCTTGGTTTTCGAAAGATTTGAAGGAGACAGCGATCCCTCCATGAGACGAAAACATGCAATCATGGCGACCCTCCTGACAGAATCTACATGATGTGGTGAATGCTGGTTCTAAGGCTAGCTTCCCCATTCTTTCCAGGGATCCTTCTTTCTAGAAAACCACCAAAAACTCTGGGAAAACGGATCTGGTTTTTGAAAAGAGCATTCGCCAAATGCCCCCCAAATGTTCATCGAGTGTCAGAAAATTGGAGACTCCGGGAATCGCATGGCCGGAGTGACTCCAGCCATGAGGTTGGGATTTATGAACAAAAAATCCCCCTATGCAATGCGAAGTGAGCCAGTGGTCTTGGTCGAGCCAGTGGTCTTGCTGCAGAAAGGTAGGTAAGGCGGGCGGTCTGCCCATTGATCCTGAAGCATCGAAAACTCGAACTCAAAAAGGAATCCGGAGAAGCACAATAAACAGCAGCAGCCGCAGACATGTTAGGCAACAAGCTGCACGCCCGATGGTTTGCTAGCAAGCACCAAGTAAGTGTTGCAATCAACTAACAGTTGCAGCAGTCCCAGATGTGCGACAGCCTGCCATTGCACTTAGACCTTTTTCCTGCGGGAGGGTTTCATGACATGTTCTACTGAGAGTCTAACTTTTAACAAGAGATCATTGAACCACCAAGCTGTTGAAACAGGGAACCTAGCATTGCCAGGACTTCGCTTGTTTGTTGCTTTGAATGAACTACCGCCAACACTTGGGACCAGTTGGTAATAGTTTATCCATGTTTATCCTAGTATCTATAGGGCTTCATCCATTGAATCGGGCGAAGCGGATTTTGTCCATCCACAGCAAGTACAGCCGCCCTTTTGTTTTGTGGACTACTTTGATATTAAGCTTTGAGTGTGACTCAACTGGACATGCTGCAAGAGTTCCTTACACGCTGCTGTTTTTGATGTCTCAGCCCCTTGGCCCATGGCCTTCAGACCTTTTGGACACAAATTGCCTTTGCAAAGGTTATTTGGATCCTCACTTCCTTAAACATGTGTGTGTGTGCTCACAATTATGGGGTGAATTCCCTTCTTTGGGTGGTATAGTTTGAGGGCCCAGGTATACCCGCTACCCAAAATACCCGTTGTTTCAGGGTATTTTTAGGAAAACCCGGCTTTCCGTGGTAAATACCTCCTTTTTTGGTAGAGGGTCGACATGATACCCTGAAAGAAGCTCGGGTATTTGGAGTAGGGGGTACCTTTGGCTCAGGGGGAGGAGCAACCCAGACTTGGATTGCAGGGCGCCTTCAAAGATACATTTTTCCCAGTTGAAACATGGCTTTTTCCACCAAAATAAAGGGAACCCACCATTCACAAGGCAATCTTCAGGTGTATAATGCATCCGGATCCCTGGGATTGTACATGCAAATCGTGCCCAGGACCGGTGGCCAGACGCGCAGATTTGGCAGGCCTTGGAATACAGCTGAGCGCCCGCAGCACCCAGCGATTCCAGTGCCCTGCTTCATGGAGGTTATGGCCAAACCTTTATGTACGCCTTAATCGAAAAGTCAAATGGGTTTTGGGCATTTCTAAAAAGTGATCTTGGCTCCCGTGTCCTTGCACCCACAGCATGTTCGGCAAACTTTGCCAAGAGTTGGCAGGTTCTTGCCAAAACTTGACCGCTGCAACCTCCGTTCCCCTGACTCGTTGAGAGCTCTTTGGATTAGCCTAAACCAAGGTGTTGCCCATTTCCCCAAAGGAGCACCCCTTCGTTTAAATCTGCCTGGGCCCTCCAACCCACAAAAAAGTGGGAACTAAAGCAAGCAGTTTTTAGTTGGAATTTTGAGGGTTTAGTGGCACTTTCGGGCCTTTTCCAACAACTGGAACCCTTCTCACTTCCTGAGTTCATGGTCTTGATACTTTTGGGCTTTGGACCATTTCATTCGTAAACAACCAGTTCGCACCTTCCTTTTGGACCATCCACTCGGAAGTGCGCCTTCTGCCCCCGCGCAACTCCTGCAGGAGAGCGCGAGCGCAGCTCAGCAGGCACCAGCGCGCGAAATCGCTCGCTCGCGCGCGAAATCGCTCGCTGAGGGAAGATGGCTTTGGACAGAATATGTTAAAACCTGCTGGTGGCAAGACCATGCTAGTGGTACCTAGAGTCTCCAGGACCCTAAAAAATGGGGTCATAGCCCCTTAACATGTTTAAAGATTTCCCCAATCCTCAGAGGGTCTCTCCTTTCAGAAGCCACCAAGAAAGCACCATTGTTTTTGGCTGTTAAAGCATTTCCCTGGAGAAAAATGTCTACACACCTAGAAAGGACCCGTTTGGGCAGTGGATCTCAGGCAGGCCGGTGTAGTAGGGAACCAGCCATTGTCCTTGGCTGTGGGTCAAAACCAATGAATGGCAGCATTTTGGGGTGGGTGCACCACTCATTTTAGAGCCTATATTAGTGGGGATTGGGATGTTCACTGGGGGTACGAGTTTTTGACCCATGGCAATATGTTGAAACATTTCCCTGGCAAAAAGGTCCAAAGAAATACCCAGATTTGTTTTTCTCCCTGGAAATAGAGACCTAGAAGACCATAAAACAAGAGAGTTCACCAATTCCATACTTTTGGGTTGCAATAAACCATTTTGAAGCTGGACCTCTAACGAACTGCCCAGAACAAGGGGGAATTCACGCCGAATTTGGAGTTCAGGGGATGTTGAGGGTCCTACCCCCCACTACAAAGTGGGAATTCACCAATTCACCATCATTTTGGGCTGCAGGCAACTCATTCCATGTTTAAGTAAGGGAATGTTGAGGGTCCAGGTGGTTACCTGTCCGGATCTCACATGAATGTTGGGGGTTGGTTTCCCTAAAACCAAAAAGTGCCCTTCTCTGGCCTCACGTCAAGTGAGTTTGCTTTCAGTGGGGTGAGGTTTAAGGCGCAAATCGGGATGCGGGACCAAGATCAGGAGACCTGTGTTCAGTTTCTAAAGGCCCTCTTGAAGTCTTGGGAAGCGCTGTGCCCAAGAAAACCAGAGGGCTCCTAAAATTGCCTGTGCCGGCAAACTTGAAGCTCTCAGTAGGGTTCTGAATCATGCAGTGCAGGCCCAAGAAGTTGGAACTTTCTTTTGTTAGTGATCTCAGAAGGTCAGAACTGCGAACCTTGAAAGATTCCCCCAACATGTTTAGTCTTCTAGGTCCCCCAGTAGTGCCCTTTCTCACCCCTTTTTTGGTTGGGAGGGTTCCCCTACTAAATAGCCTCATTCTGACCTCTCGACTGGAGGACCTAGTCTTACTCCCCCTAAGAATGCTGGGACCTCAAGTGTCCAGAGCCATCCAGCGGAGATCCTGACCCCACCATTGGAGGATCCAATGCTTAGGGCAGCACGAAGCTTGAGTTGGATCTTTAGACTTTATCAAGTTGGGTTTTCCACTAAACCCCCAAGAAGTTTAACTTTTTGCAGGGGGTCAACAGCAACCAAGGAAGCCCACCAGAAAATCGAGTTCTTGAGGAAGAGTGTCTTCCGATAGCCAAAGGGGGAGTCTTTGGCGGGGTGCTTGAATGTTCAACCTGCTTAGTAGTAATCAACCCCTGGTTGATTAGTACAGGTGTCCCATTTTAGGGGATCCTTCACTGTTGTTTGTTTCTTTTTTCGGAACCTAATTTTCTTCCAAGCGGTGTATTAGTCGAGTCCTGTCAACATGAAAGAAAGATCAGGTCGAGCAAAGCACAAGTCCCTTTGTTTGGCAGGAGCCCTTGTTTGATGGTTGGCTTGTGCGCTAGAGCCTGCGGTGTACGTGACTGGACTCCCACGCACACGCACGACCACGCACAAACACAAACACACACACAAATACAAACACTCAAAGCACACCGACACACACACAAAACAACACACACACAGACACACACACAAATACACACACAAATACACACACACACAAATACACCAACAAATACAGACACAAACACACACACACAAATGCACACACACACACAAATACACACACAAATACACACAAATACACACAAATACACACACACAAATACACACACAAATACACGCACAAATGCACACACACAAAACAACACAAACACACACACACACACCCACCCACCCACCCACCCACCCACCCACCCACCCACCCACGCACGCACGCACGCACGCACGGACGGACGGACGGACGGACGGACGCACGCACCCACACACACACACACCAGACACACACACCCACCACACACACACACACACACACACGCGCGCGCGCGCACGCACGCACGCACGCACGCACACACACACACACACAAATACACACAAACACACACAAATACACACACACAAATACACACAAATACACAAATGCACACACAAATTCACACAAATACACACACAAATACAGACACAAATGCAGACACAAATACACACACAAACACACAAGCAAATACACACACAAATACACACACAAATACACACAAATACAAACACAAATACACACACAAATACACACACACACAAATACACACAAATGCACACACAAATGCACACACAAATTCACACAAATACAAACACAAATACAAACACAAATACACACAAATACACACACAAATACAGACACAAATGCAGACACAAATACACACACAAACACACAAGCAAATACACACACACAAATACACACACAAATACACACACAAATACACGCACAAATGCACACACACAAATACACACACACAAATGCGCACACACACAAATACACACACAAATGCACACACACACAAATACACACACACACACAAATACACACAAATACGCACACAAATACACACACACAAATACACACAAATACACACACAAATACAAACACTCAAAGCACACCGACACACACTTAAACTCCAGATGGAGAGTGCTAATCTTTCGAGTACAACTGATGAGTCTCGAGTACAACTGATGAGTCTCGAGTGGGTGTGGGTTCAGCTCGCAATGCACTCGGTTTCACTCTAGTGTCGAAAACGTTACCAGTTCCAACATGAAGCACACACAGCGAGCGAAAGGAGAGGGCCAAAAGGACTTTCATCAACATCACTTCACAAACGCAGGTACACACGGGTGATCAATCCGTGCATCCACCATCAAGCATAGCTTCGTTGGCCAGCGTTTGCTTGATGGCCGCTGGCCCCCTGCTGAGAAACCGAAAGGGTGGTGACAGGGCATTCTGTCACTCCGCACACACACGCCCCTCAATGAGGGGCGAGGAGTCTCCTTTTCCGCAGGAAGATCACATGCTCAACCCCGTGTCCCTATCGTTGACCAAAAAATCCACCGCGGCGAGGGGAACGAGAAACAGCCCTAAACCGCTCAGAAGACGGGAACGAGAGATCACCACGTTGAGCATTACGAGTGTCGCCATAGAGGACTGAAGCGAGTTGTGAAGCAGTCGAGCGATCACCATGAGAAAACGGAGTAGCATAGGTGAACGTCTCCTCAACTGGAATGGCATCGGAATTCCGAACTTCACCAAGAGATTGATCATGCGAATGATGAGTTGTGAAGGACTCCATTCGAGACAGAATGCGCTGGTATCCCTGATGCTGCCAGTCGCGGATGGTCCATGCCTGACCGTGCTCACCAGTGCGCCCATTGGGATCAGTCACCCGCTGCCATTCCCGAAAAGAATTGTCTGGTAGATCAGGTACAGTTTCTCCGTGGTGCCATCGCTGAGGCTGTCCTGCAGTGTAGATCCGCACCCACTCCTGATCCTGCCAGACCGAGTATTCGAGCCATGGGTGCTGCTTCGAATCCTCGATGTCCATGTCGAAGTAAGAGGCAAGGCGTATCGCGGGCTCCGATCCAGCTGATAGAGGAACAGGCACCATGCACAACCATGTACAAGCAACAACCAAGCAAGGTAATGCAAGTGTGAAACCACCCTTATTTTGTACGCTACCCCACTCGCGTGCGTCTAGTCCTCATTTAGCTCGAAGATAGGTCTCGCCTTGGCTTTGCAGCTGTCGGAAGGATTAACAGGCCGGTATGGTTCGGAGACCCCAACCGTCTCCGATGGTGTGATTCCACGTGATGCACGTACAGGTTGATGAAGTTGGGAAGCGTGACGTGCGCGAGCTGTCAGTTGTTGAGAAATCCCCTCTTGGAGACGAGTCAGTTCTTCGGTAGAGAAATCCGCCGCATCCGAGGATCTAAGGATCGCTTCTAACATCTGCGGTGACATACTCAATGCCGCGGATTGCGTGGCCACGCTGTGATGATCAGGAAAAGACATAGAATCAAAGTCATGACCAGCTTGAGGGGCAGCGACTCTCCGATAGCCCTCTGTGGCCCAGTCTCTTTTGTACCACATGGTGACATTGAGCTGCTCACCGTCTTGGTCCGGGTTGGGAGCATAGAACTCCCTCCACTCTCTATACGTGTGCGGTGGAGGTGGATCCTTCATGTGGATCCATGATCCCGGATGAAAGATCTTGACCCACTGGGCATCTGGTTGTTGAGGATCCGGACACCATTCCAGCCACGGCATGACAACGCAAACCCGGAAAGACAAATTAATAGGTGTACGGCTGCAGACAACAATTACTGAAAGAGACACAACTGCCACAGTGCAAGAAATCACTTTTGCAGCAATGCACGGCTCCGGTATCGAAGTCAATCACCCGAATCGAATTGAACTGAACAGACTCCCCAGGAAGGCGAGGACAAGCATCAGCCACCATCCGAGTTGGAGGATGCCGATGAAGAGGTCAATCCAGCGTACATGAGGTCCGGTGCGCCCGAAGCGAAAACTGGCCGCGCAATGCTAGGGTGTGGGCGACCCAGCCGTTGGTATCCCCTGGTGACCCAGTCTCTATAATGCCAAGTATAGAAGGATGCATAAGATACCGGCTGCGAAACAGCACCTGTATTGGTGCCGCCTGTGCTATCCCTCGGCCAATACACTTCGAAGTGGTAAACCTTGCGCCATTCCCGATAGGTGGTTGAGTCATCCGGGGCTGGTCCCAAGGTGTTCTCGGACACTGGTCATCGTAGCGATTGACGCGTAGTCAAAGTAGCGAGGCAGGACCCATCGTGCTGCGCTATACATTGTACAATTGAGCATATCAACCAGGCAAACCGCTCAGAGTCAAATGAAAGCGGCGAACAGCTGGAGACGGAACGCACAACACCAAGCAAGACAACCCAACATGGAATCGCATACAAAGCAAGCACAACCGCGTCATTTTATCCGACATGTTGCTCAAGTATCACTCCGAATCGTTCCAAGGATCATAGAATGGTGGTGGTGACGGCTCTCGCCACGCCCCATCCGGAACCGATGAGTCCACCGAGGAATTGGCGTCTGCATTCACGAGCATCGCGAGTCCAATGGCTGGTAAAGGAGCTCCAAGTCGTTGATACCCTCGTGTTTGCCAGTCTCGGTACTCCCACACGTGGTAGGACACATACGAACTGGGCGTGACAGTGGGATCTGTTGTTGTTCCTCCGGTGCTGTCTTCGGACCAGTGCACTTGGAAGCGATATGACCTGCGCCACTCCCGATACGTGGAAGCGTAGACCGGGTCGAGCACTGGAGCATCATCGGGAACGGGTCGCCACGTGCCCGGTGAGTAAATTCGAATCCATTCCACTCCTCTGTCGATCTGGTACTCGAAAAATTGAGGGTTCATAGCGGCAAGACAGGCTCTCGCGCGGCCGCTAAAAGCAATCGAAAATCTGCGGCGAAGACACACATGCAATGACAACCGCGCGCAGCTGAAGGGATGCAAGGCAACTTTTCAAACTCAAGGTGAGACACAGCAGCGAGGTTTGTAATATACGACGCCTAAGCTTCACCGCCGTTGATGCCGCGCACACCTGCAATGATAATGTCCTGGTCGTCTACGATCACAAGGGGAAAGACATTTCCGCCCATGGCGCAGGAAGGCATGACAGTAATGCTTGCAATTTGCCGATGGGGACAGCGATGGACGGCCAGCACGTTTGGAGGGGAACACGGTAAAGGGCCGCCGAGATCTCCGCGGTGCCGAAGCGGATGCTGTCCGAGATCGTTTGGATGAACGCCCTGGACTGCGTAGCTCTTCATCACGGGAATGGTCAGTGCTGTAGATCGAGCGGCGTGTGCGCTGCGATTTCGATGTGGCAGGGCAGGATTGTCCGCGAGGAGCTGAGATCGAGGGGCTCCGTACTGAGGGCATAAACTGTGGGTGTAGAATCACCGGTGGTGGTGGCGGTGGAGGAGGCGGAGGTGGAAGAAGCAGTGGGGAACTTGGTGGGGCGGAGGTGACGTAGTCTGCCGAATGGGTCTGTCAAGCAGGGCTCCAGGTCCGTGAAATTGTAACCACGTCGGCTGCGCTCCATGGGTCCAAGTAATGTACGTCTGTACGACTTGTTCCGACATGATTTGAGCAACTCAGTCATGCATTCAATTCACGTCAGCAGCAACACCCACAACGGCAAGCAATATTACCCTGGTAAAATGCCAGTCAAGTGCAAGCAAGCAAATTTCATGTGATCAATAATGACTACAATCCCAACCGTCGCAACAACCTGCAGCGCTAGCCGAATACGCCGCCACGGCCTACCATTTAGTCCTCCGGTGGTCGCTGTTGCATTTGATGACCGGGTTCCTAGCCGCGAGCCTCAAGTTGCTGATAGACCTTCCATGCCTGCTTGACTTCCTCAATGGGCTTCTGAAGGAACCGAGCAATGGTTTTGTAGGTGGGCCTGGAATCCTTGTCTTTCTTCCGTCGCACCATCTCATCCAGCTCGTCCATGCCGTGAAAGGTTCACGGTGTGCGTTGCGAAGTGCAATGGTGAATTCTTGTAGAAGTTCCCGAGGTCCATGAACCACCGTAGGAGACGGTCGGAACGACGAGGCACCTGGATGTGGACGCACTGAGCCATCAGAATCCGAGTCAGGTGTCGTAGGCGTCATCTGTCCTGGTTCTCGTCCGCCGTGTGGGGCTAAGGGAGCAAGCGGCCGAGGTGGTGGCAGGTGATCCAACATCGATTCAGGCCGACGACCAGAATTTGTTGTCAGCGGCATCCCGATGTGCCGCACGAGGCGGGGATAAGGCCGGTATATACCAGGTGGATGAAGTGTCCAAAGGTCGGGTTCGAATTCAGACGAAATGCGCTCTGTGATGATGCGAGGGCGCAGCCCATGTCTGGAGTTCCGTGGTGCCCTGGGAGACACTCTAGTGTTTGACGGATGGCTTCGCTCGGTCATCAGGGCAAAGTTCAGGGTGTCCAGAGCTGTCGCAACTTGGGATGCAAGGACATTGAGTACCGCCACCAGGTTATTCACAAACTCGGCTGACAACTGCATGGCAAATGAACACACAGCAAGGACAAATCAAGCAAGTAAGGCTGCGGAACTGCGAAGACATGATGCTTGCGAACATGCATGCGCCGAAATACTGAGGTCCTTTTGCCGCTGGTGTTCCGTCAACGGTCATACGACAGACCTGATGGTCGACACGCCGGCATGGCCTTGACTGCCGGCGGGTACTTCGGATTGTAGGCATGGCGGCGGGACGTGGGAACCGCGTCGTCAGGTCGGCCAGGAAGCCGCCGGTGATGACTGCGAGATCGACGCCGATGAGGCTCCCGATGTCTGGACCTTCTCCTCCGTCTGTGCTCCCAGGAAGTACTGACACTCACCGTGCGGACGTGAGCAGGGTGCTCCGTACGGTTGTCTGAGGTGGCCACAAGAGTGACCGGTGCTGTCATGTAATCTGGCCGGACTGATGTTGCCGGCAAGGGCGGTGGCGTCGTAGACGGCGGGGGTAGCGGCGGTGGTTGGCCGTCAGGAACCGGTGGCGGTGGTGGCGGCTGTGGATGCCGCTGCTGGCCTTCAAGACGTTGCAGTCCGGCCAGAAGAAGACTGATTTGCGACGAAATGGCAAGCAGCATGTGCCGACATTCACGTAAAAGGTCCCCATGATCCATCACAATGCAGGTGAAGATGCGACAGAGAGGGCCAAATCAATCAGTAATCTACTCAAATGCGGCGACGGCAAGCAACACAACAAGCATGCAACACACTTCATCAAGACATGAGCCTCAGGCAACCCCATACGCTTTTTCCGGAAGAGGAGCGTCATGATGTACACCATGAAAGTCAGGGCACAAACCACGGTGGGCCTGTGCAAAAGGGTGTCAGACTGCATTGCCATAGTCGTTCACCAGAACATGCCCATGTAGCTGGGCACCGCAATCGATGATCGGAGTTTCCACCTGCCATCTTTGGCGTGAATGCAGTCATAGTAATGGGAAGCAGCTATGTCAGCGTACACTCCGCCACGGGGTATGGTGCAATGCTGTTGCCGGAGACGTGCAGTTCCACCAATACACACGGGGCGATCCGTGTGAATTCCCGCGAACTGCGCTGCTGATTGGATTGCCGCTTCTTGAGAATGAAGGCTGCCCCTGCAGTAAAATCCCATCGGAGGCAACCAGACTTCGTTCCAGTTTGAGCACTCGCGATTGGGGGAAGGATGCTCTTGCCATTTTGAGGGTCTGATCAGCTCTTCATCACGCAGGATGTTCATGGCCGCCTGCATATTGGTGTTGTGGGACCAGAAAAACGTCGACTGTGACTGAGTGCGATGCTTGTCCGGCAGCAATCGGCGCGGCTCAAACGAGAAGATGATCCCGAAGAGGTTCTTCTGGGAGTTCTTTTTGTCCGTCGAGAAGTGGTGATACGTCCGTGCAGTCCTGCTGATATATGGCCATTTTTCTTCGCAAATGCCAAGCTGTACGATGAGTTGCTGCGGCAGTGACTTCGGGGAGATCTGGAAGTAGTCAGAAATGTCTCTGACCACTTGATCCGTCCAACGTCCCGGGACGCCATGTGGTGGCGGAGAAAACGGAAACTCCGAAATGGACTTGACCCGCTACTCATCTTCGATGATGCTGCGGCGATGCGGCATGAGGCTCCTGTAGACCGTCTCCCACGATTTCTTCCACTGCTCAGGTTCAGGAAATACTAAGGCGGCAATCGAGGGCAAGGTGTAGTAAAGGACATCATTCACTACGATGGCAATTTCCTCGACCCGGCAACCAGTGCGCAGCTTGAAGCGATGACTGCCAAAATCGGGTACATGCTGTCGAACTGAGAGAGGCAGCAGCACAATGCGGTTCTCGGATGGACTGACTTGAGCGGGAGGCAACGGAGGCGAGCGGGGCCTCCTTTGATCACTATGAGCACGCCTCCCATCACTTTTCCATTCACCCCAGTCCTCCTCCTCATCTGACTTTCCCTGTGGGCCTGGGGTGAGCTTGATCCGGGAATGACGGGACCTGGGTGAGCGCGAACGTGACCTTCCGGTGTGATTGCGTACCGCTCGGATGTTGGCCTCGGATCCAAGTGCCGGAGCGTCACGGGATGGGCCGTGGGATTGTACACTTTGCTGGTGTGCTAGTCCGTGTGTCCGGATGAACATTTGCATCTCATTGCCGTTGATGAAGTTGGGAAGGTGCTCCAGCGTCACGCGGCTCGTAGTTTGCACTGATCCGTCTGAGCGTAAGAGACTGGTGACCGTGTACTCCGCCATGGTTCTGAGCCAGCTGCATGCAGACACAACGCAATACATCAACAACAATCACAAGCGTGCGCAAGAAGAGACAACATGACAAGCTCACATGCAGATTTTGTCCCGAGTCGACGCCGAACGTCACGGAGGAGGTGGGGGTCGAAACCTTTGGCCTCATAAAGGCGCTTGAGAGCGTTAAGTCCTTGCTGTTGCTGAACCGCAGGTTGTGCACCACGTATGATGAGCCAGGAGCGAGAAGACCAGGAAGAATAAGTAAACATCTGATCATTGGCACTCCGAATTCCTTTGATTTGGGAGGGATGATCAGGTAGCTGTGGTGTAATAGTTCTGGAAGAAGAATCACATCGATAGCCCAGCACTTTGTCATCATGTTGAACCTCAAGCATCACTGGTGGGCGATAAAATTCCAGGGAAAGAAAATTCATGAGCACGGGCGAGTGTGGGGCTGAATCACGAAGCAGAATGAAACGATTGTCGACGTAGCGCTCATGCCAGATCACACCGATATCGGGCATGCGAAAACGCAGAGAACACATTGTTTGGTGCCAGAAGAAATCCTCAACCGTGGCAACCAAATTGCAGAGCGGTGGCGCGGCTGGTGATCCCATAGCGACTCCCCGTTCTTGGCGGAACAAGTATCCGTTGATCTCGAAGTGACTGTTGTCAATGACAAAGTCCAGAAGGTGCCGGAGATCTTGTTCATGAAAAGTTCGAGGGATCTTTGTTTGACGGCGCCATTTTCCTTTGAACATACGGCGTCGATGATCAGACTTTACTTCGAACACTGACCATTGAGAGGATCTGCGAAGGCCAACAACTTGATCGTACCGATGGAGAAGCACTTGTAGTGCCTGGTGGAATCGTTCCGTAGGAATGGACGTGAAGAAGCCTGACAGGTCTTGTGACACCAGGTGGATGTATTCATCGGGATCTGCCTTTGACAGCGACTCCCACAGCTGCTGGACAAGTTCTTGTACTGAAAGTTGACCTGCAATGTCGGGAAAAGTAGCTTTGGTAAGTTCAAATATGAGGGCGCCGAAGACCGTGAGGAAGGGAGCTGCCCACGTGCGAAAGAATGAAATGATGGGTCGTGCTTTCTGCCAGTCCTTGGTCGGCTTTGGAAGGATGCGAGCTGTGGGCAACGGTGCTTGAAGTCGAAGTCCCCATGCATATCGCTGACGTAGGAGGGAAGGTACCGTAGTTACCACTTCAGAGCGAAAAGATGCTGCGGATTCACGGCAAAGCGAAAAGACATCTCCCGAGCAAAAGGTCTTCCGCATCAGTATGGCAAACAGGGACGGACAAATCACATGTGCGCGGGAGGGGAAATGATCCGCGGGGATTACAACCCACGATGACAGAGAAGCCACGGTGCGCTGCAACGATGTCGATGACCAATAAGCACGATCTTGAAGGTTAGCTCGATGAGTGTCCATCAACTGAGTCAAAACCGGCTGCAGATCAACAAGAAGACTGGAACCATGCACATGCCAGCGACGAGCAAGTTTGCGAAGTTGCGTGGTGAAACGTTGATGTAACAAGTCGACATCACCGAAATACTGATCCTTCATTGATGCGGCCATGATTTCCATGTCAATGTCCGCATTGATGCGTGAGAACTCATCAACCATTACAGCATGTCCATGTGCTCGGTGTATATGGTGATCATCGATGTCCAAACAGCGACACGGAAAGGATGTTTCAGGAGTCCATCTGCGCTGCCATGTGCGGTAGTTGTAGATCTTGTCGCCCAACGTGGCACTGCGAGTTTCCACCACCCGGATCTTTGGAAGGAAAAGGGAGGGAAACAAATCACGATGAGAAGCAATCCAGCTTTGTAACCATGTGCCAAGTAGAGCTTTCCAATTCCGGACATGTAGAGGCGGTAGGAGTAGTTGTGTCAAAGTGGTGGGTGATTGTAGCTGTCGCTTGCGTAACACCTGGGCGAGGAGTTTCTGCGCCTTGGAGCGGAAGGGCTCGTTGACAAAGACGGAGAGCCGCAGAAAGTAGTAAAGCTGAGTAGGAGGGAAAGCTGCCGACAGAAGGTCACGCATGGCTTGGAACGATGCACCTGTATTGGATCCCAGCTGATAGAGAATAGAGTAATGGGCCTGAATGTCATCCAGCATGTCGGGACGTAGTTGCCGTTGAAGATCCGGATGTAGTCGTCGTCGAAAGCGTTTGTGCAAGCCGAGGGAAGTGGGAGACGACAACGAGTGACGTCGAAAATCAACGAGGTGTTCCCGGAAGCCCACCTTTCGCAGAAGTCTGTGTACCCAGGGTGCATTCAAATGCGGGCGTAGCAGGTATTGCCATTTGCTTTCCTGGACCCAAACCGAGGAAACGGGAAGTTTGATCTCAACCGGAACAGCACAGAAGAGCCAGTAAGTATTGGATCGCTTCCAGTAGTGAAGCGCGGGTTCGAAGAAGGCATGACGTCTTCGAAGTAGTTGTAGAAATTTGCGACTGCGTGAGTGTTCACGTCGTAGAACATCCTGATCAGTCGCACCAACGTAGTAAGGTGTGTGCCATGGGGAAAGTCGGATGTAGACGCACGGTTGTTGATGATGACCTGGATCGTGAATGAAGTCATAGAGGTCCGGAAATCGTGCCCGCAATGAGCGAAGATGTCGCGTGTCGGCAAAAGTGGAGTGCATGATTTCACACAAGAGAGAAGCCTTGTAGAAGTGAAGGACTTCAAAGAACGGCGGAAAGTAGCCATGATCTTGGGAAATGAGACGTTGTAAGAAACTGATCAATAAATAGGCAGTGCACCGACATCTATGAATCTCATACCTGTTGGCCACAGTGTGTTGAGAGTGTGACATAGCGTGATTCGGAATCTGAAGGGCAATCCGGACCACAACTAAGACTTCCAGAATGAGGCCCAACCACGGTAGTTGTGTGATTGATTCGTACTCATCAGCTGGTATCGACGGTGGTGGTAGTCCAGGGAAGCAGTATTGCCAGCACGTAGAGAACATGGTCAACGAGTGTAAAAAGTTGTCCAGAGACTGCCATTGTGCAACATCATCATAGATTCCACAGCGGCGAAGCTCATCCAACATGGTGAAAATGCAACCAATGAAATCTACCATAAGGCGGCGACATGGATACAAGCTGCACAGACAATCACGCACAAGGCAATGCAAGCACAACCAAGCACAAGATCAAACTGATGCAACGCAGAAAGATGACGGACGAGTTTTAACCTTGACTCATCCGTGACACGGTTGCCGCTCCGGGCTCATAAGAGAACGAAGGTCGTTAAGATGCCTGCTCATCCGCTGAGTAGGCGAGCGGTCACGATGAGGTGACTCAATGCCTTCTCAGTGAGCTTGGTGAGATAGCCGGGCTCCAGTCCCCACGAAGCCGCCATCGCCCCGAGAGTAGGTGCGTCGCCTTTCGGCATGCGTTGACGCGCTTGAAGGAGCTGCGTCGCCATGGAATCTAATGACTTGTTGCCGTTGAGCCGGGACGGGTGATTGGCCCACTTGACCAGTGACGTCAAAGTCGTGGTTGTGGGCGATTGCTTGAGATAAAGGCGTGGCTGGTCACTGGTCCATGTGTAGTACTTGACAACTTCTTCCGGCGTGCTGTGCATGGTGAGCAATTGTGACGCCGCCGGCTTGGACGGCGGTGAAGACACTCCGTGAAGAGACTGAATGATCCGGGGTTGCACCGCGCTATCAAACGACTTGCCATCAAGGGCCGCTGCGCTGGCTGTAGGAAGGGAGCTGGCAGGTGACGAGGATGGTGTGTGGTTGACCGGTGGCGGTGTAACCAACTCTGCATCATCTTTCTGGCTTGCCATCGTGGGAGAGGTCGAAGCGCGCAGCGATGCTGAATACTGAGCCTGGAGCAGCTCATGCGCACGATTTAGATCATTGTACTTCTTGACCATGTCATCTGTCTGGGTGGAAGGTGTGAGAGAAGCGTGGTGTTGCTGAAGAAATTGAAGTACCAAGCTGGCCAAATGGTCATGAACCTTGATCCGCTGATTGAAGTCATCGATGTTGAGACCCAGCGAGTTGGCAAGGTCCTTTTCCAGGGTGAGCAGGTTGATCGACTGTGATCGTCGTAGTAGTTTGGAACAGGTACTCCAAAGTAAGGCCTCGGTGCGAGTGCGAAAGCCTTCCCACGTCACGAATCTGCCGTGAGCGAACGGTCGGAGCAGCCAGTTGGTGAGGCCCCCATGAATAACCTGAACCAGGCGAACGTCACGAATATCCATGCCTGACATGTCGCGCAGGTTGCCATGCGGAGTGTTGGCAACGGTCATGGGCAGGCTAAAGTTGTAGAGCTGATTGACATCAAACATGCCATCTCCAGGTGTCCAGTCAGGCGATGGTGTAAGCCAGGCTTTCTGAGGGCGAACCGGTAGAGCCGCAGGAGGTCCAGGTGGCGGTGTAGGTTGCGGAGTAGTGACCGGTGGTGGCATCACGGGTGGCATGAACTTCGTTGGCGTGGGGTCTGGAGGGATCGGCATCATGTAGTTGATCGCTGGGTGTTGGAATTGCTGTGTGGGACTGTGAGTCGATTGAAAATTGGTGGGCATCATCGGGAAATTGTTGGCAGAGTTGTAGCCGGAATTGTGTTGCCAAGATACCAGGTTGTTCCAATCCATGCCTTCCGAGACGTGGTGGTCATTGTGTTCACGTCGGTGTGCTTTACGAGCCTGAGGAGAAGTACTCCGATCACGTCTGCGCCGAGTCCTGGATCTATCACGATCATCACGTCGAGACATGGTTACACAATCGACTCTCAATCTTCACGCTTCCATCTTGAGAGACACGTATCAGACAACAAGCAAATCCATGCAACGGCAAGGTATCAACGAATCCAACAAATGGCAAGCAAACATCGATGGTGAGACGTCTCTATGATCTGACCGCTGTCTTCCCTTTAGTGAGACCTCGTTCCTGGTTAAATGTGAAATTCCGCTGTTCTATGATAAGCACGTTGAGGTCAAATTTTCCGACAGAGCCGGCCCGGGGTCACACAATGGGTACACCCGAGGATTCCCCACGAATGGGGTGTACACACTTAAACTCCAGATGGAGAGTGCTAATCTTTCGAGTACAACTGATGAGTCTCGAGTACAACTGATGAGTCTCGAGTGGGTGTGGGTTCAGCTCGCAATGCACTCGGTTTCACTCTAGTGTCGAAAACGTTACCAGTTCCAACATGAAGCACACACAGCGAGCGAAAGGAGAGGGCCAAAAGGACTTTCATCAACATCACTTCACAACCGCAGGTACACACGGGTGATCAATCCGTGCATCCACCATCAAGCATAGCTTCGTTGGCCAGCGTTTGCTTGATGGCCGCTGGCCCCCTGCTGAGAAACCGAAAGGGTGGTGACAGGGCATTCTGTCACTCCGCACACACACACACACCCACCCACCCACCCACGCACGCACGCACGCACGGACGCACGCACCCACACACACACACACATGCACACACAAAGCACACACAAAGCACACACAAAGCACACACAAAGCACACACAAAGCACACACAAAGCACACACAAAGCACACACACACACAAAGCACACACAAAGCACACACAAAGCACACAGACACACAAACACACACACACAAACAAAGCATGTCCCGCAGAAGCCAGGAGTAACTCCACCATCCACATCCTCGGTAACATTCATGATTGTCCTTTGAAATGGCACACCTGGCTACGAATCGAGCAGCTTATGAATCTGGGTGTTCATCAGGAAGTTTTTGCCCTCACTTTAGTGCTTCCAGTAACCATAATACAAGAAACCACAAGAATCCATCCAGGGCAAAGTCTACCTGGAGTCTCCTTCTGAGCCTTAAAAGCGGGGTCACCCGAAATCAAGGGGTTCTGGATCCATGTTTTCAGTGTCATGGAGACTTCAGCTAAAGACACAGCGGCCTGGTTACCTACTATGTGGTCACACGTTTGTGCGTGTCTCATGTTGGGAGGACTGGTGGCAAGATGCCGAGCAGCAGTTGGAGGACTGGGAAGTTGGCAAAGCGGGTTGGGCGATTCCTCAACGTCCCCCAGCAATTGGTGCCCTTTCTCACCCCTTTTTTGGTTGGGAGGGTTCCCCTACTAAAAGGCTACAGAAAAATATGGTACCCTTGTTCTAACCGCTCTACTGAGCACCTAGTCAACACCTATAGCTCGAACCTCATGTTTGCTCCCCTTTTCTAGGGGTGGAAGTACATACAAAGTCCTTGTTCATACACCTTGGCTTCCCTGGTTTCCAAGCCACTTTTAAAAAAACATCAGCGGGCCTTCTGGGTACATTTGCCCAAGGAGTATGTGAAAGGGGTATGTGCAAGCTGGACCTTTGCCTCAAAGGATATGGACCTTTCAATGCTTTGCTTCAGTTTCCTTTGGTCCCATCCAAAGAGGCTGCTCTCAACGAGAGATCACCGGAACTGCAGGTTGATTCGTTGCAAAAGCGGGACACGACCTGATCTCAGCTTTTAGTTTCCCTGGTTTGGTCTTTGGGCCCCTCAGAGTCACAACTGAGAGTTTGATTCATCCAGGTTGATCAATTTTTGATCTGGGAAGTTGGGAGTTGCCATGGCGTTTTGCAGATCGCAGTGAACAAGCGCGCAACAGTCCCGGCCGGTTTTGGGCTAAGACGAGGTCATGATGAAGGTCTTACCCGAGGAGTGCGAACTCGCTTGTGCAGATGTGTTTGTCTCCTACGCTGGCAAAGGCAATCATTGGGAACATCATAGCAGCAGGCGTTTTTGTTCGGCCTTTTCTCCGTGCCCCCCAAAAAAAACGGGGACGGCTTTTGGCAGGAGGAGCGTCAAGCGGCACAGGCCCGGCGCTCCGGTGCTTTCGCTGAGCTCCAAGCCTTTGGGTAAAAAGCGCCCATTGCTTTGGTTGGCCCTTTCTTGCTTCATGGGGGCTGGGGGCTGAGCGGAGGGAGCCGAATAAAGCCCTTAAGCCCTTAATTAGGGCTTGCTTGGGCACCCTGCCCCCTCCCTCCCCTGCAGCCCCCCATGATTGCTTCGATAGACAGGGAATGAGAAATGGAATCTCCCCGAGAAAAACCATTCATCCGATTTGGTGTCCTAGGGAATCCCTAAAATCGGTTCATTCAGCGAACACCCGGACTCGGAAAGTCATTCTCTGCCTATCGCAGCAAGTTATCTTAGAAAAATCAAGGGTTCCGAGGCATCCATAAGGACACCTCCACAAGTAGCGATTTCCATGGAAGCCACCGGCATTTTTTGCTCGCCCATTTCGAACCGGGGAAATCCAGGCAGTTTTTGTGGGCAACCCTTTCAAAACCACACGCAGGGGGCCCCGGCTTCGCCTTCGGTTTTCGCATGGAGAGTTTTCGGTGGAGAAACCCTGTGGGATTCAGCAGACCACCCCATTTTTTTTTGCGCTAGGGTCATAAGCCGTAGGGGCTGGTAGGTTACTATACTTACCTCTTAAAAACACAACTTTTCAACTTTTTTGGCAACATGGGCTATATGTCTGTAAAAGATTCACTTCCCCAGGGCTTGGAGTTTTAAGGGGTAAGTATAAGGAACTTCCATTCTGACATGCCACGGAGGCCCAATTGCAAGATGAGCGCAAGGCGGGCCACTTGCGGGAAAGGGCGCATCACTCAAGGTGTTTTTTACTCGATATGTGACTCCTGCCACTGGAAGGAGCAGCGGGGGGGGGGGGGGGTGGGGGCTATTCCCCTTTGAGGTGGATTTCAATATCACCTTTTGGGATGTCATGGGATGTCCAAGTTTGGGAAACCAAAAGAGCCTGGCACTGCTTTTTGGTTTTGCTTCGACTTTGTTCCAGGCCTCCCATTTTAACACCCAGTTCCCTTCGGGGACGAGTCTTATTCTTGCTGGTTCTCAGAAAATCAGTTGGAATGATCCCCCCCTCAAAGCAAAAGAACACAAACTCCCAACTGGCGGTTCCGTTTGAAGGGGATCGATCCCCTTCCGGGTTCCCCAAACTGATTCGCTGGACGGTTCCACGGATTCGCTGCTCGCGGTGTGAGTCCAAAGCCAATCGTCTGGCCGCAGTTCTGGGGCGCCTCTGCGATTTCTAGTGATGGAACAGTCTTGGGCCGGTGGGAAGTCTCATTTTGAGTGAAATCCACGTTCTGTGACCAATCAGGGGAATCTCCCTCTTTGAAATGAGAACCACATCAGTTGGCCCACTTTGATGTTGCAGACAAGAAACCTGTCAACTACCGGAGACAACCACTTTGATGCCACAAAAAAGCACTTGTCAACAGCCATGCGCAGTTTTGGAGCCCGTTCAGGACGATCAAGATGATTGGCAAGGCACAAGGGAAGCCCCAACGGAGGCGGGAACCAGGCGTTGCCGTCAAGTACTGTGAGCGATGAAAACATGTTGCGTTGTCCAGGCTGGGTGGCAAGGTGCCGACCAATATTCGTGGAAGGCTGGTGTTTGCAGAAGTACCTGGACCCTCAAACTACTCGTCAAAAAGTTGGATTTCACCAGCCACAATGTTGGGTTGCAACTCGCCCATTTTTAAGCTGGAATCTTGAAGGTAATCGAGAGAGGACCGTTTGGTTCTGCACGTTAGGTTTCTACTCCCTGTGCAAGCCAAGTAAAGGGCTTGCAGGAGGTGGCAAGATGCATGTGAGAAGCTGCTTCACCAATGCAATGGGGGTCTTGTTAGTGTGCTCAGAGGTAATCCTATGGTTTCGCTTGGGATTATCGGTTGGGCGCAGTCTGGGGTGCGCCGTTCAGGATGGAAAGGAGTCTTGGAAGGAGGCTGGAGCCAACTTGTGTTGTCGTGAATCCGCACGTGTGTTGCTTCTCGGTGGGGTTCATAGGTCTTCCATTTCGTCACATGTTGCGGATCTGGGCATTTGTTTTGCTCGTTTCAGATTTTGAGCGGACAACAATGGATTGAGCGGAAACCTGGATTTGGCATGATTTTGCCAGAAATTGAGCGGAAGCGGAGCGGACATCAGCGGGACATGACCGGACATTTGCGGACACACACCAGAACAAATGTCCAATTGGGAGTTATTTTTCTCTATGTGAGCGTTTTGGGTTGAAATGAGTGTTTTGCAGTTCGAGAAAAAAGAAGAAGAACAAACGTGCCCAAGGAAGCCCTAGGTATAAAAAGGATAGTGGGGCCTGCAACGAAAGCGTATTTCGCTATTCAGGCTGGCTGGCAAACTGCCGGTCAAGATTCGTGGCAGGCTGGAGTTTTCAGTAGAGCGAATGTGTGTGTGTGTGTGTGTGTCTGTGTTTGTGTGACTGTACTTGTGCAGTTGCTCTTGTCAGGGTCAGTCTTCATTTTGGACTTGAGATTCCTTGGTGTAGGTCCGGTGGCAAGATGATCATGCTGACTGCACCGATTGGCAGGCCCTAAGCAATAGAGAGATGACCGTTTGGTTCTGTACGTTAGGTTTCTACTCCCTGTGCGAGCCAAGTAAAGGGCTTGCAGGAGGTGGCAAGATGCATATGAGAAGCTGCTTCACCAAAGCAATGGGGGTCTTGCTAGTGTGCTCAGAGGGAACCCTATGGTTATCGGTTGGGCGCAGTCTGGGGTGCGCCATTCAGGATGATCAAGTTGGCCACGCTGACGGAAAGGAGTCTTGGAAGGAGGCTGGAACCAACTTGTTGTTGTGAATCCGCGTGTGCGTTGCTTCTCGGTGGGGTTCATATCGGTTCTAACCAGGCTCCCGCCTGCTGCTGCCGACTTTCGGCAGTCACAAACATGAGCGCCAGTCCGGAAATTGCTGTTTGGGGGTTTGCGCCCAATTCATATCAAGCAGCATCCGACGCCAGTCCCCACCCAGAGGTCCTCCCGCGACTAGCCCTGGGACGTGCGCCCTGGGACCGGGTCCTGGGACTGGTCCTGGGACCGGTAGGGTCGGCGGGGTCAAAAAGGGAGCCTCCAATGAAAACATGTTACGGTGTCCAGGCTGGCTGGCAAAGTGCCGGTCAAGATTCGTCGCAGGCTGGAGTCGTGGAGGGAATGTGCGTGCGTGCGTGCGTGCGTGCGTGCGTGCGTGCGTGCGTGCGTGCGTGCGTGCGTGTGTGTGTGTGTGTGTGTGTACTTGTGCGGTTGCTCTTGTCAGGGTCAGTGTTAGTTATGGATTTGCAGACTTCCCTTGATTCAGGGCTGGTGGCAAGATGATCGAGATGCTGCCCGCAACGATTGGCAGGCCCAAAGCTGAGCCCAATCGATAGTCACGCAAGCGAAGCCATATCAGTACCTCTGAGCAGACTAGCAAGACCCCTGTTGCTCTTGTCACATTGCTGATGGGACCTGTGCTGCATCTTGAACCTCATGCATCTTTAGCCTCACTTCATCGTTTATCCAACAATGCGGAAAACACAAAAAGAAAAGATGCTTCGTTTGGGTTGCCATGACAAATCGTAGAAACCCCATGAGGAGAACGAAAAGTCATTTTTGGTCTCGATTTGCTTTGGGATGCGCCGTTAGGATGATAGGGGGGAGGCTGCACCAACTTGTGTTGCTGCGGAGCAGTATGCGCATGACGTGTTTGCTCGGTTCACGGCGATTTGTCTGCCTGAGTATTTGATGATCCAAAAAGAGGGTCCGGCCGCCGTGATGAAAGAGTGTTACACTGTCCAGGCTGGCTGGCAAGGTGCTGATCAAAATTCGCGGAAGGCTGGAATCTTCAGCCGGGCGAATGTGTGTGCTGTGTGTTTACATGTGCAGTTGCTCTTGTTGCATGGTCGATTCAAGACATCCCTTGATTCAGGGCCGGTGGCAAGATGACCACGATGCTGGCCGCAACGGTTGGCAGGCCCACAGCGAACTCTAGGTTTCTACGACTTGTCATGGCATTCTTTTGGTTGTAAGCTAAAGAAGGGGTTTGCATGAGACGCAAGATGCATGTGAGATGGCGCAGTCTTTACGAACATGTCAACGAAAGCAAGACAAGCTCTTTGGAGGCAATCCTCATTTTGAAAGTGGTTGGTTTTTCTTTTGCAGTGGTTTCGCTTGAGGTATGTTCGATGGGGCAGTCTTCAGATATCCCCAACCCGATTAAATTGGGAGGGGGGGGGGGGTGATCTTTGGAATTCCATGCATGGTTCATCTTTTTGTTGTTTATTTCTTTAACGGGGAGACTAGACAATTGGAATTGAGGGACACCCCTTCCCCTGAGGTAGCGGGTATCTTGGGAGCCACCGCTCAGGACGATCAGGAAGATTGGCAAGCTGACAGACGAGAATTGTGGAGGGAGGCAAGACCTGCGTTGAAGTGAAGTAGCGTGTGCATGACTTGTTTGTGTGACGATTTCATTGCATGAAAACGTGATGGCCCAAAAGAGGGCCCGGCGACAAAAACATGGGTACTCTGACCAATCTGGAGGGCAATGTGCCAATCAAGATTCGTGGAAGGGTACGATTTTCAGCAGGGTGATGTTTTTTTTTTTTTTTAATGTTTGCACTTGCTCCTCTCGGCGGGGTCCGTGTCAGCGTTTAATTTGCAAACATCCCTTGATTCAGGGCCGGTGGCAAGATGACCACGATGCTGGCCGCAACGGTTGGCAGGCCCAAAGCGAATTCTAGGTTTCTACGACTTGTCATGGCAACACAAAAAAGGCAACTTGTTACTTTCGGTTCGGGTTCTTTTGGTTGTAAGCTAAAGAAGGGGCTTGCATGAGACGCACGATGCATGTGAGATGGTGCAGTCTTTACGAACATGTCGACGAAAGCAAGACAAGCTTTGGAGGCAATCCTCAAAGGGAATCCAGCAGAGATGACCTTTTGCTTTTCAAAGTTGGCTTTTTCTGATTCGTCATTGCTACCCAAAAAGAGCGATTCGTTATTTCTAGGTCCTTTTGTTGCAAGTTAAGTAATTAAAGAGCTTGCACGAGGTGCCATCCCATCAGCAATGTGATATATCTGGATTGGGCGCAGTCTTGGTCCTTTGGGGATGAGGATCGTTTGCAAACTGACGGAAGGGAATGGAGGGAGGCTGGAACCAACCTGCGTTGATTTCGAGCAGCGCATGCATTTTCTTGTTGTTGCAGTTGACGCCGATTTATTTGCATGAGTGCATGATGATCTAAGTGAAAGAATGTTACTCTGTCCAGGCTGGCTGGCAAAGTGCCGATCAAGATGCACGGAAGGCTGGAGTTTTCATATCAGCAGAGCGTTTGTCATTTGCAGACATCCCTTGATTCAGGTTTGGCGGCAAGATGATCAGGATGCTGACCGCAACGGTTGGCAGGCCCGACGCGAAACCACTAGAGATGACCTTTGCGTTCTTCGCTTTAGGCTTCTGTGACTTGCTATGGCAACCCAGAACTGCCTGTTCTGTCCAGTTCATTTGGTTGCAAGTTCAATAAAGAGCATGCATGAGCGAGATACATGCGAGAAGACGCAGGGCAGATCCCATGAAGAAAGGGACGCGTCAAGAAATTGAATAGTATTTTGGCAAGGGAACTCCCAAGTGCCAGTGTGAAAGGATTCCCCGCATGTGCAAAAGGCTTTCCTGTGAGGATAATGGATTGACGCGGGGTGTGACGTTCAGGATGATCAGCATTGTTGGCCAGCTGACGGAAGGGCGTGGAGGGAGGCTGGAACCAACCTGTGTTGATTTCGAGCAGCACATGCATTTTATTGTTGCAGTTTACGCCGATTTCTTTGCATGAGTACATGATGATCTAAGTGAAATAATGTTACTCTGTCCAGGCTGGCTGGCAAAGTGCCGATCAAGATGCACGGAAGGCTGGAGTTTTCATATCAGCAGAGCGTTTGTCATTTGCAGACATCCCTTGATTCAGGTTTGGCGGCAAGATGATCAGGATGCTGACCGCAACGATTGGCAGGCCCAAAGCGAATCGAGCAGAGATGACCTTTTGCTTTTCAAAGTTGGCTTTTTCTGATTCGTCATTGCTACCCAAAAAGAGCGATTCGTTATTTCTAGGTCCTTTTGTTGCAAGTTAAGTAATTAAAGAGCTTGCACGAGGTGCCATCCCATCAGCAATGTGATATATCTGGATTGGGCGCAGTCTTGGTCCTTTGGGGATGAGGATCGTTTGCAAACTGACGGAAGGGAATGGAGGGAGGCTGGAACCAACCTGCGTTGATTTCGAGCAGCGCATGCATTTTCTTGTTGTTGCAGTTGACGCCGATTTATTTGCATGAGTGCATGATGATCTAAGTGAAAGAATGTTACTCTGTCCAGGCTGGCTGGCAAAGTGCCGATCAAGATGCACGGAAGGCTGGAGTTTTCATATCAGCAGAGCGTTTGTCATTTGCAGACATCCCTTGATTCAGGTTTGGCGGCAAGATGATCAGGATGCTGACCGCAACGGTTGGCAGGCCCGACGCAAGGCCACTAGAGATGACCTTTGCGCTCTTCACTTTAGGCTTCTGTGACTTGCTATGGCAACCCAGAACTGCCTGTTATGTCCAGTTCATTTGGTTGCAAGTGCAATAAAGAGCGTGCATGAGCGAGATACATGCAACAGGACGCAGGGCAGATCCCATGAAGAAGGGGACGCGACAAGAAATTGAATAATGTTTTGGCTGTTTAAAGGGAACTCCCAAGTGCCAGTGTGAAAGGATTCTCTCCTGTGCAAAGGCTTTCCTGTGAGGATAATGGATTGACGCGGGGTGTGACGTTCAGGATGATCAGCATCGTTGGCCAGCTGACGGAGGGGAATGGAGGGAGGCTGGAACCAACCTGTGTTGATTTCGAGCAGCGCATGCATTTGCTTGTTGTTGCAGTGTACGCCGATTTCTTTGCATGAGTACATGATGATCTAAGTGAAAGAAGGTTGCCCTTTCCAGGCTGGCTGGCAAAGTGCTGATCAAGATGCACGGAAGGCTGGAGTTTTCATATCAGCAGAGCTTTTGTCATTTGCAGACATCCCTTGATTCAGGTTTGGCGGCAAGATGATCAGGATGCTGACCGCAACGGTTGGCAGGCCCTACGCGAAACCACTAGAGATGACCTTTGCGTTCTGTGACTTGCTATGGCAACCCAGAACTGCCTGTTATGTCCAGTTCATTTGTTGCAAGTGCGATAAAGAGCTTGCATGAGCGAGATACATGCGAGAAGACGTAGGGCAGATCCCATGAAGAAAGGGACGAGACAAGCAATTAAATAATATTTGGCTTTTTAAAGGGAATTCCCAAGTGCCAGTGTGAAAGGATTCCCCCTGTGCAAAGGCTTTGCTGTGAGGATAATGGATTGACGCGGGGTGTGACGTTCAGGATGATCAGCATCGTTGGCCAGCTGACGGAGGGGAATCGTGGAGGGAGGCTGGAACCAACCTGTGTTGATTTCGAGCAGCGCATGCATTTGCTTGTTGTTGCAGTGTACGCCGATTTTTTTGCATGAGTACATGATGATCTAAGTGAAAGAAGGTTGCCCTTTCCAGGCTGGCTGGCAAAGTGCTGATCAAGATGCACGGAAGGCTGGAGTTTTCATATCAGCAGAGCGTTTGTCATTTGCAGACATCCCTTGATTCAGGTTTGGCGGCAAGATGATCAGGATGCTGACCGCAACGGTTGGCAGGCCCGACGCGAAACCACTAGAGATGACCTTTGCGTTCTGTGACTTGCTATGGCAACCCAGAACTGCCTGTTATGTCCAGTTTATTAGGTTGCAAGTGCGATAAAGAGCGTGCATGAGCGAGATTCATGCAAGAGGACGCAGGGCAGATCCCATGAAGAAAGGGACGCGTCAAGAAATTGAATAATGTTTTGGCTGCTTAAAGGGAATTCCCAAGTGCCAGTGTGAAAGGATTCCCCCCTGTGCAAAGGCTTTCCTGTGAGGATAATGGATTGACGCGGGGTGTGACGTTCAGGATGATCAGCATCGTTGGCCAGCTGACAGAGGGGAATCGTGGAGGGAGGCTGGAACCAACCTGTGTTGATTTCGAGCAGCGCATGCATTTGCTTGTTGTTGCAGTGTACGCGATATTCATGCAAGAGGACGCAGGGCAGATCCCATGAAGAAAGGGACGCGTCAAGAAATTGAATAATGTTTTGGCTGCTTAAAGGGAATTCCCAAGTGCCAGTGTGAAAGGATTCCCCCCTGTGCAAAGGCTTTCCTGTGAGGATAATGGATTGACGCGGGGTGTGACGTTCAGGATGATCAGCATCGTTGGCCAGCTGACAGAGGGGAATCGTGGAGGGAGGCTGGAACCAACCTGTGTTGATTTCGAGCAGCGCATGCATTTGCTTGTTGTTGCAGTGTACGCCGATTTCTTTGCATGAGTACATGATGATCTAAGTGAAAGAAGGTTGCCCTTTCCAGGCTGGCTGGCAAAGTGCTGATCAAGATGCACGGAAGGCTGGAGTTTTCATATCAGCAGAGCGTTTGTCATTTGCAGACATCCCTTGATTCAGGTTTGGCGGCAAGATGATCAGGATGCTGACCGCAACGGTTGGCAGGCCCGACGCGAAACCACTAGAGATGACCTTTGCGTTCTGTGACTTGCTATGGCAACCCAGAACTGCCTGTTATGTCCAGCTCATTTGGTTGCAAGTGCAATAAAGAGCGTGCATGAGCGAGATTCATGCAAGAGGACGCAGGGCAGATCCCATGAAGAAAGGGACGCGTCAAGAAATTTGAATAATGTTTTGGCAAGGGAATTCCCAAGTGCCAGTGTGAAAGCATTCCCCCCTGTGCAAAGGCTTTCCTGTGAGGATAATGGATTGGCGCGGGGTGTGACGTTCAGGATGATCGGCATCGTTGGCCAGCTGACGGAAGGGAATGGAGGGAGGCTGGAACCAACCTGTGTTGATTTCGAGCAGCGCATGCATTTTCTTGTTGGTTCAATACACGCCGATTTCCTTGCATAGATGATGATCCAAGAAGAGGGGCCGCGACGAAAGGATGCTGGGCCGTCCCAGGCTGACTGGCAAGGTGCCGATCAAGACGCACGGAAGGCTGGAGTGTTCATTTCAGCAGAGCAAATGTGCACGTGTGGACATGCCTTGATTCAGGGCTGGTGGCAAGATCACCAGAATGCTGACCGCAATGATTGGCAGGCCCGAAGTGATACCGCCAGAGATGACCATTCGTTTCGCCCTTTCGGTTTCTATGACTTATCATGGCAACCCAAGAAGTTTACTTGTTATGTCCAGGTCTTTTGGTCGCAAGCGAGGTAAAGAGTGTGCGTGCACGCGCGAGGCGCACGGTTTGAAGATGCACTTGGCTTCAAAGTAGGGTCTTTGTTTAGTGCCGTGGATTTCCTTTGTTTTCTCGGAAGCCCCGAGTGATCGACGCAGGGCCAGTGGCACGATGCGAACCGCGATGGGCAGGCACTTTGAGCGAAGGGTATCCTGGCGCATGGGGTTTGTTCGATTTCGCCAATTGTTCGGAGCTGAATTGGTGGTTGGGAGCATGGGATGGTTTTAACATGTTCTGAGTTTCAGGGGTTCAAATCCTTCAACCACCAATCCAAACCACCAACCAGGGGTTGTTTGAGGGTTGATTGCGGGGTATCTCCCCCCATGTTTTATCCAGGCTGATTCATCAGTCGAACTGGCTAATGTACGGCGGCCATGTTCTATCCCTTAATGATCCTTAATGTGTTTGTTTTAGTCTGGCATCGTACGTGTAGAAGGGGAATGTCAAGTGCTCTCAATGGCAGATGATGTTTAGATTGCAAGTTGAGCCAACACGGACAGAGTTGTATTTGTCCAAAAGGTTGGCTGGCAAGATGCCAATGAATTGTTGGGGAAGGCCAGATCTTCAAATAAGAAGCAACCTGGGCTTCGAGCAATGTCACCGGGGAGTGGTCTTGGGTGGTCCTCTATCAGGCAGGAAAACACATATTGCAGCATATTCATGGCTACCTGGACTCTCGAACTACCCATTTGTGAGGGAATTTTGAGGGCCGTGGCATATATCCAGCGGAATGGGAGTTTGCTAACTGGGCATACCTACTAAATAACAGGGGGTATCCTGCTAAGCAGTGGAGCATGTTTGCGACCAACCAATGAAGGGCGTGCAATTGATGACTCAATTCATTCCTTGGCAGCCCTGCTGGCAGACATGTTCAGCACCTTGGAGTTATTTACCCTTGTGTGAGCCTCTTGGTGTTTTATTCAATTTTATTCCCACAAATTTATGTCGGCAGAGGTGCATCTGAACGCTATCTAAATTCAGGGGCCCGATCAACCCCCGCCCTCAGGCCCCCAAGCCTTCTTGGGCCTTATTTGCATGCAGCGTTGACCCACACGGATCGTCTACCGGCTCGGTTTCTCCGATCCTCTGAAAGATGAAAAGAGATAGAAGAGTTGGGTCGCTTGTGTTTGGTCTCCTTGTCCAGCGTTGGCAAATTTCCGATCGGGTCTTCTATGTTTGGGATTCAGTGGCGCCAGGATGCCTGGCAATCTGGCGATGGTTGGCGAGACGGAGATAGCTGGCAGGCCGGACTCAGCTCCTGAGTTCCCGAAAGCCGACCGTCGACGTTTTTGTTTTCCTGACTTGGTCCGTTTTCAGTCAAACAATTCATGTCCCGGCCCTTTGGGAAGTCGAAATGCGAATTTTCAGAGCCATGTCAGGGGAACCATTGCAGCCGAATAGTCATCGTGAATGACTATGGGTGATGGTTTTCAGGGCGATTTAGGATCATAACCTTCCAATGGCTGCCAACTTGCTGTGGCTCAACAATCATTGTTCGACTTGGGCAGGGTTGCTCTAAACATATCAAACCACAAGCGTTTTTCATGTTCTTGTCTTTTCTCCAGTGGCCCTGTTTGCCAGAGTCTTCGAGCAACCCACAACCAGAGAGCAGTGGGTTCAACTGGTTTTCGCGGCCAACCTTGCTGGTGAGTTTGGGGTTCGCGGTATGACTTGCCAGATCTGAGCTTGCCCCATGGGGAAGCGGATGTCAAAGCTTGCTTGTTGAACCCCCCCGTCACTCAAGTCAAGTCAGTTGAGGTTTCTTTTTGTGTGGAAGATACCTACCAAACCACATCAAGTGAGGGCAACTGCCGCCCATGAGATCTGAGTTGGGACTACCGGCAATCCATAGTTTGCCTGGATTGCTTGACTTAAGACGAGGCTTTTCCTTGATGAACCACTGCCCTAGGGTTCAGCCATTAAAAGAATGGCAAGGACCCAATTTGGATGATGCCAATCCTTAGGTAAGCAATGGTGGATACATGAACCCAACCATTCTTTTGAGGGTGGCCTGCAACTGAACTGAACCCCTGGGTACAGACGCCATGGATTTATTGGTTGTTTGAACCCCACAGACTGGGCTGACACATCGCGAGACGCACGACATATCCTGAGGATTGGCGGGGAGCTGACAGAGAAGACGCCTGGCAGGTCTGGCTCGGGAGGAAAAGTTGAGAAACTGTTGCTGGGGCGACATCGGACTGGCAGGGGTGTACGTTCCCGAAAAGTGATCCACATCCTCTCCAACATGGAGCACCCCATGCCAGAACAAAATCAACTAGGGTGTATGAAGCTGGGGTCAACATGACCCTTCTTATCGGGCAACCCTCCTCTTCAGGGCAACCCCAGACATTTGATTGAGCAGGGGACACAACTCAAAATTTACATGTTCCATGTGTTTTTTCTAAGGGAGCCGGGAAAGCGAACATTTTTCAGGGCACGTATTTTGGGCGATTCCCCTTCCAGCCACGAATCAAACGGAAACAGGGCCCAAGGAATTTGGCATGTGTGTTGCCGGGGTACTATAAAACCAGATGGCTGTGGGTCAAAACCCTGTGCCCCTGGCGAACATCAAAATAGGTGGTACATGGGAGTTGATCCGCCGTGGGTTATGACCCATGGCCAGACTGTCTACCTCGTGATCAGCGAGACGGAACTCCCATTTTTATTACGGTAGCTCGAGCGTCCAGGTTCATGCTAAGACATCACACACTTTGGCAAAAGAACCGCCCTGACCGCTGCCAGGATACTGGGAGAGGTTGGTGAGATGGCCGAGCAAGCAGCAAGATCCGCCATGGAGTGAAGGCTGGCCAAATGAAACTTCAGCAGGGCCTTAATCAAGCCCTGAGTAGCTGTCCCAGCCAGAAATGGGTGCGGCCGGCCCTCTTGATGTTTTGTTTCAATGATTGATTATGACTGGGATGGAAGGGGACGTACTACCGTCACGGGCAATCACGGCAACAGCAGACTTTGTCGCTGCGGACAGGCCACCCCACGGTCTACGACGCCATGACACGCAGCCGCAGACGGAAGACGGCGACCGCGCCCGCAGTGGATCTGCAGGTGCGCTGCTTTGTGGGTCAACAGGGCTCGAGCCAGCTCTAGAGGCCTCGGCAGGGAGACCTGGAGATTGGCCACAAGGGATATTTTTCGACATTTTGGGGGATGCCGCAGTTGAGCCAGAACATGATTGAGTCTTGTTGGATCAAGAAGCTGCCGCAAAAACCAGGCCGTGCGCATGGTGAAGCTGGATCCTTGTGGGCAAGGAAAGCCTTATCCAAACTCGGGCACAGGGATCCCACCCCACCCGAAGACATCTCACCATATCTCACCTGTCCCGCTTGCCAGCATATCAGGCAACCAAAAAACACGTCCTTTTGTTTTGAAAGTGTAGTTCCCTTGGTGATTTGCGGGACAAGGAGACCGCAGGTTTCAGTCCATGGTTCCATTTGCCAGGGCTTGCGCCATTTTGGGGTTACCAACGACTTTTGACAACCACAGCCGAGCACAGCCATGGAGCTTTCCCAGAAATACCTCCCTTTTCTTTGTTTTTCACTAACCAGGCAAAACATATAGTCTTTTGCTGGGGTGCGAATTCCAGCCAAGGTAGGTTGGAGTCACTGGGTCAGCCTTTGCTTGCTTCGCAGGACAAAAAGGCTGTTGAAGCATGCGCAGCTTCGCGTGGAGCTCTACGAGGTGTTTGTCCCAGGAGAGGAACAGATATCTGCACCCGAAAGAAATTCCCAGCCTTAAAAAAGGGGCAAATTTGCGACCCAAAAGTATGGTTGGTGAATTCCAACTTCTTTTGTGGGTGGTTTGAGGAGCGGCCTCCTGCCCTCCCCCCCCCCTCTTCACGCTGTCTAGCCCCCCCCCCATCCATTCCGGGAAGGCCTAAGCTCGGCAAGTGAGGAGGGCAAGGCGTTGCTGGGTCTTGCGGAACTAAGCAAATCTGGGGCTGTTTTTTGGAGGGGACCCTTCAAAATTGTAGTTTTGAGTTAGTGTTCCCCTTAAAGCGGCCCAAAAAACGTGCCCCCACAACGACACATAAGTCTGGGATGTGGGTGTTTGGGGGTTTGATCATGTCCGTGAGGAAAGCCAAAAGCGAGAGAGCCAGCAGTCCAGATCTGTTCTTGAGGGTACCAACTTGGGCAACGAGGTGACAAAGTCCCACAACCTTGGAACTAAGGAAGGACAGTGGGGACCTACTGTGAATGAACGAAATTCTGCACCACCTGAGAAAACCTGGAATGATTTGACTCCCCTGTAAATACCAAAAAACCATGGTTGCAACCATGGTTTCAAAGTGGCGCAGGATTCCGTCCATCCACGGTATGTCCCCAGAAAACCCCCAAGCCCGCCCTTCCCCTTCTGGGCAGGCTTGTTTCTTGACGATGACCAGTCACGAGATCGTGCTCTTTTCTTAGATCTTCCACTCCTCCCCCCAAAAAAGGGGCACAAGGGCGGCGGTTTGGGACCTTAAAAGGTAGGCGTCTAGACAAGTGGATGCTTCCGTCGCCCGCGCGCCTACGCACCCCTGTTCTCTTGCCCCCTTCCAACGATGGCCTTGGCCGTCTTTGATTCTCTTCATTGCTGTTGGGAAGAGATGAGGACCTTGGATCGGCCCTGTTGGTAAGTGGCGAGCATCGACGCTGCAGCCCGTTTGAATTGCCCATGTTTTGAAGTCACCCCTTTTGTAAGTGTGAAGATCCGGCTTCCGAGCACCTGGTTCCTTCCACTGTCCTTAATTTTGCATGTACCGCACAGAACTTGCCTGGAACACAGGGAACGTCGCTTCAATCCTGTAGGATGTGCTGCTGGACATGGCTTGTGCCAGAGGCTTCCGTAGAACTTGGGCTTTGAAAGGCAAACCATCTCGGCTGGGTCTTCGTGAAGCCCAGGTACGTGGCAACTCACATGCTTACATTCCAGGGTTGACTGCAACCAGGGGCTCAAAAAAGGTTACGGCTTTCTGGGCATTTGACCGCATGCGATTTGGGCTTGAAGAACACCCCCCTCCTCACGTTTTCGCTCATTTGTGGGACGCAAGCTCAGGAGACAACGAGATCTCGGACGCTGCGAGTGAAAACGAGCAGGGCTGCCACTGACCGGAGCGGGGTTTCAGGCTTGCTGTTTGTTTGGAGTTTGGTTTTAAAGGGAAATCAAAAGTTGTAGGTGTCCTTTTTGGCTTGGTTTTAAGCATTGAGGGCGATTCCTGGTTTACCTGCTGGTTCAATCATCTACCAGGGCCATCTATTTTCCAAAAAGGACACTTATGCCAAAAGCTGAAATTCATTTTGGGGGGTCCGAATCCCGATTTTCGACAGAGCGTTCTTGCCGCTGGCGGAGTCGCCTTTCGCTTTCTGGGCCGTGGCCTCTCTATATAGGGATGTTGGATCAGGATTCTGGCTTAGGAATGGCTAAGATCCATTTTTCTAGGCGTTGATTCCCCATTCTTTTAAACTAATGTTGTTTTCCAAAGCCGGCTGTTTCCCCTGGGTTTCTCATGGTTTCCTGAAAAGAAAAACGGATCCCTGGAAAGAATGGAAATGTAAGGTGCCAGTATAATTTGAGCAGCCCAGCAACTTTGGTTCCTTTTCAGGTCCACTTTGGCCCGAAGGCTCCGACGAGCTTAGACCTCAATTTGCCTTTCTGCCGTCAGTCTCAAGCTGAATAGATTCACATTGCTCCCGTGACTCACGTGGGTTTAATAACATTTCCCAGCGGATCCATTTTACATGTGTTGTTGGCAACGAATTCCAAACCAACATGTCAATGCTACCACAAGCATAGTTACTCGTATGCGAAACAGCCTCATTCTAGTTTTATGTTGGCTTCGCACAGTACGGAAAGACGATTGCACACTGATCATTGTGGTCCGAACAAAACATGATGTGTGCACGGAGGCTGTTGACACTGATATCCGGATCCATGGTCTGTAGCAGGCTGAATCATTGTATTTCCCTAAGATCGCCCCCCCCCCCCCCCTGCGTGAATTTTCCCGACACCAATGTGTTTTACCAACATGTCTGCCCGAGCCAGCCACGGATTTCTCCGCCCTACAGGTGCAGGGGCTTGCTATGGACCCAGGATTCCCCAGCGTTTTTGGTGAGCTTAGCCCCGACAATATGTTGGAAGCACCATGGCTTTTTCATTTGCAGCGGTGGGAGCAACCCAGTGTTTTTTGTTTTTTCCGGACGGGCAATCCATCGATCGGACCCGTGCTTTGGGTGGAGCCATCGCGATGCCCGTCGTTTCCCTCGCGGAGTGCGAGTCGGATGCGGAAGCGAGCCAAAGCAGCTTGCTGCCGAAGGACGTTTCTGGGTCGTCGTGCTTACATGGACTACCTGGAGTCTGGGGTCACCCAAAATAGACAGGTCGTGGGCCCATGTTTGAAGGATCATGCAGGTACCAATAAAAAAGGGAATTCATCAAGTTGCAAAAGCACATGTTTGAAGTTGGCATTTTGAGGGTAGGAAAAAACGGAGTCGGGTCTCCTGCAAAGCTTGTTTATTTAGGGCAGGCCAAATAGCAAGCATAATCTGAACACATTTCTTGTTTGGAGCATCCCAGATGTGGGCCGTAAATGAATTATCTGGACCCTCGCAATTCCCTTAAACGTGTGTTTTTGCCCAAAATTCTGGGGTGAGTTATGGGTAGTTCTTCGTGTCCAGGTACCTTATTCTTTGATGGACGAACTTCAATTCGCACTTAGGAAACCGTAGTTGAAACCATTTTGCTTGTCGGAAAAAAAGGGGGAATCATAAATCATTCCGTCGGATTTCTTAGGTGGTGCGAAATGGATTTCGTCCATCCAAAGTAACAGTTTTGCCAAATCCCTCCCCTCAGGCCCTTGTCGGTCCATGCTACCTGAATTGTTGGCCTCGTGTTCTACCATCTCCAGTCTGGGGGAATTTGCCGTACCTGGACCTCACAATTCCAACTCAAACATGGGCTCTTGCCCCAAGCATATGGGGTGAATTCCCTTTTTCCAGTTCGAGGGTCCAGGTACTTCACAGTGAGGAATCTCCCTTGCGGAGATCGACTCGTGTGCCTTGGGGTTGGGAGCCTTCGCCCATGCCATGCGCAGCACTCAGCCGAAAGGAGCTTTTTGGTCACGTGAGCCACGTCCTCCAAATCCCGAAGATTGATGAAGATCAGTTGGGGACAATCCCATTGCCAGAGGCGCAGCCGCCCTTTGAGTTCTTGAAGCATGTTTCCTCACTTCCTGAGTTCATGAACTTTAATCTTCTTGGGAAGACCATTTTAGTGGTAAATATAAAGTTGAAACTTTTTGTTGGGCCTTCCACTCAGCAAGTGAGTTTCTGGGGATCGACCATTTTAGTACCGATTCGGTGGAGAAGCGGGAGCCCAGACTTCTTCAGGACTCATCTCCTGTCCCAGCCAACACCCGCCGCTGGCCCAGCAACCCCGCGCTGGCGGCGATCGCCGCGGCGCTGGCGGCTGTGGCGCTGGCGTCACGCGTCTTACTCCCCTGAAATAGACTTGGGACACATTTTACATTTTACCAGCGACTCAAAGTGAAGCAAGCAATAACATATACATTCTATAACTGGGCCTAACTCTGATTATTCAGGTTTTCTTCCCTTTGCTTAAGAATATGTCGTATTCTCCCCTGTTGGTTTTAAAGGGAATCTAATACTACTGGAAATATGGTTGTTTTTTCCAGGGGGCTTAAGCAAATGCAAGTGTTTGTCTGTGTGTGTGTGTTTCTAAGAATCGTGGGCTCTCCCAAAAATCGGTCTTTTCCCCCCTAACAATCCACTTGCTGAAGTGAATATGTTTCATTATCCCCAGGATTAAACGGAATCGGGGACTCAAGCAAATGGAGGCTAGGGATCATTCAAAGCCTGTTTTGTCTTTGAGGGTTGATTAAATATGGAACAAATCAGAAAATCGATTACTTTTATGTTTGCCCCAGAAGTCGGCCAAGGATGCTGGCTGGTTTTTGGTTTGACCAAATCGGAACGTTTGCACCTTTGGAAGCAATGGCTGCGTCAAAGCTGACCACATTATATTGCCTTGGGATGAAGTCAGAAACTGGGGTCCTTTTCCTTTAACTTGGGTGTTTAACCAACTTAGCAAGCCAGGTACAACCATGGTTATAAGCCAACTAACCTGAATTTCGGTGCGGGGCGGGCTCGGCTCGGCGAGTGCACAAACGACCGCTTCGCTACAAAGCGAGTGCGCGCACGACCAAAATCCAAGCGCACAGACGACCACGAGTGCACAGACGAAGCCCTGCCAACTATGGAAAGCCTCCGTATAGCCACGTCAGTAGAACCAAATGGGTGTGGGACCCAAAATGATGGCTTACCCTGGTAAGTGGAAACAAGGACGAAAACCTGCGGTTTTTGGTGACTGAATTTTGACCCGTACCCAAATGTCAATGGGTTGTGGCGGCGCTGCTCGACTAACTTGCCATATTTCGCGCTGGCTTTCCCTGAAAAGTCCAAACCCTTGTCCTGTTGACGGCGAACTCAAAGGACGTGGTTTGAACAAAAGCGGCTCAAACATGTTTCTCCTGGGAAACCAACCGGAGGTGGTCGCAACAATTAGTTGTTTAAACATGCTGAAAGGGGTTTGCCTAACCCTGGATCTAAGCTGTCCTGGGCAAACTACAGCCTCACCGATCCATGGGAACCGAGCGACTCCGGGCGGCATGATGATAGGCTTTCTTGGGTATGCCACACACACACACACACGACTCCGAGACTTGATAAGCCTTACGGGCGCAAAGCGGAGGGATCTGTCGGAGTCAGAGGTAGTTTGTAGGGTCTCTGATCTGACGATTCCACGCCGAATTCTTCTTGGAGTGACTAAGTTGCTCTTGTAGGGAGGGAATCCCTCACAGCAAGAGGCAACCAGTTTCCAGAGCCATGCTGCACATGTCAAAGAGTCAAAGAGCATTTTGAAAGACGGCTGGAAACAAAGATTGCCTGTGTGCTTTGATTAATGTTACAGACTGTTTTTGGATGCCGGTAAGGCGAGTGTGAGAGTTCTCATGTCAATTGCAACCGGCCTTGTGTCTCTTTTCTATATTTTTGTTCCAGGAAACAACGTGAACAGAATCATTTAATTTGAAAGCTTCAGTTGGGTATTCCTCGTTTGGAGACCTCCAGTTGTTAAGCAGCAACCCGAATCTTACCTCCAGCGCGCCCTCGTGTCCCGCACCTTCCAGGGAGATCCCGTTGGCCCCCGGAGGGCTCAATGCCTAGCTCAAAAGACATCACCGGCACCCTTGAAAAAGGTCGGTCATTACCCAAGACAAAGGGGCTACGGACCCATGTTTAGTTCGGGTCCGTCAAAAAAGGCGAAAAGCATTCCAGAAGCAAATTTGGGTTATGGACCCTTGTTGATTCAGGTCAGATTCGGACTCCAGCTCTAAAACCCACCTGGACCCTCAAACTACCCCCAAAAAGAGGGACATCACCCCATAATTTTGGGTTGCAACAACTCATGTTTGCGGGAAATTTTGAGAGTCCCGGCACCCGTGCGCCATCGCGCGCCTCAGGTTGTTGTGTGTGCAACGCTTCCGCGCCTCGACGTTTTCGGGCGCGAGCGGTCTGGCGCAGCTGGCTGCGGCGCCAGCTTCGGCCGCTGGAGCATTCCGAGCGCCTTGGGCTGCAAGAGATCACGCACGGATACCTTTCTTGCTGGTGCGATAGGTAGCTGGTGCGATAGGTAGGCCCTAGGGTTCAACCCCCAGTAAAACAAAGGCCAGGACCCAATCTGGATGATGACAATCCTTAGGTAAACAATGGTGGTTTTATGAACCCCCATTGTTTCAATGGTGGCTTGAACCCCAGGGTAGGGAACGAGTTGGAATGAACCGTTTTGGGATTCCCGAGTAAGGGCAACTATATGAAACTATCGGGCATGGCATTCCCTCATTTCCTGCTCAGCATGGTATAAGGATATACCAGGTTCTAGTTGCAAACGTGCCTGAGTTCCAGTGTTATGACGGCTTCCTGTTAGCCAAGGGCCATGCCCGCCAAGTGTGCGGGATGAAAGGCTTGATGCATAGTTGTGGTTCTGCCCTCAGCCCCTTTGCAGAGTACTTGCACGGGTACAAAACAGTTGATCCGTTCAACTCTGTAACCGCAGCATGTGGCCGGGAGGTTTAAGCGGCTGTCTCAAGGTGCGGCGTTCAATCGTAAATTAACTTGTACATCCGGACTAGGGATTGCGGTGGGAGTCGTTCCAAGAGCTGGATCAACTTGCATTCAAGACAGTAGCGCCATTCTTGCTTCCAACTCTCAAGACATTTTACATTGGGAGTGCTCCTTCTTGGGTTGTATGGTTTGGGAGTATGATTCTCGCAGCTGTAGACTGCCAGTTCCCGTTATTGCTTGTTTCTTGCATTTCAGGTACACCAATTCTTCTCTTGACAGTCTTCCTACGAGGATTGCAAGGCATCCATAGATTTCTCGGGGGCATGTCATGGGCCCCAAAAGGGCCGTGTTAGGAAGTAGGTGGTCTACTGCCTGGTCTTACGGTGGCAACAAAGCACGGCCAAAATAAACCATGAACAAAAAACATGGGTTAGATCCAAGTCGATGGGCTTTGGGCAATGCTTGGAGAACGCCCTGTCGTTGCCCCCTGTAGAGGCGGCCCAAACGGGTTCTCAGAAGGACGATCCACTGCCCACGCTGGCAAGAGACCGCAGACCACCGTATCAGGGCAAAGCCAACAGAGTCAGCGCAGTGGTTGGAAGGCTCTCAGAAGGCCAATCCCCTTTGCAGCAGCTTTGGGTTTTCTTAGCGGTTTTGTTCTTTGCAGAAGCATGTCCAAGTTCTCCGCAGAAGGGATTTTGCCACTAAGAGCCCTTCTAAGAAGGCGCCCTACCGACCTTGCGGCGACTCCCTTGGTTTTGCGCTTTCCACAAGACCAAAGGGTTGAGAATGAACAAGTCTTCTGAAGACCAAACAAGGCTAATCAAGATAGGCCAAAAACTGATGCTTGGGTGCTGACAATGTGCGAGGATGCCAAGTCCTTCTACATGTACAGGGCCCAAAGCGATGAAAGCTACGCAGCTCGGTGGGAGCGCGGCAAGATGTGCGCACAATGGCTTTGGCTTCTGCAGCAAAATCGCAGTTGAAGGTTGCAAAGTCCATTTCGCACCACCTAAGAAACCCTGGAATGATATGATTCCCATGTTTGTTTTTTTTTAATGGAGGTGGGAACGTCGGGACCTTCAAGGCCCAAATGGCCCTCGATGTGACCTTTTGGTTCGCGAGGTGTATGTTTAGTCAAGGTTCCAAAAGTACCATGTCGCTTGTTGGTGTTTTCCGAGAACAGCTGGGAGCCATGGGGCCCAGATATGATCGAACGTGGTTTGGAGCAGCTGAAAGAGGGTTCTGGAGGGCGGGGCTGTTGATACCACTTCCACCCCCAACACACAATAGTGTTGTTTTTTTTGCTTTTCTCCCATGTCAAAACCGCCAAGTGTACTGTCCAAAAGGCAGTTGTTGGCCTAGGGGGGTGGGGATACCACTTCCAGCACCGTGTCCAAAATCCCAACACCTCTCCAAAAAGCAGTTGTTGGGTGGCTGGTGGGATTTCTGTTTTTGGGCTTTGTCAACGGAACTTCTCTTGGGTACCTCGAGGCCTTTGAGAACGTGAACGCCGCCAACTTGGCGGGGCTCATGTGGTACCTGGAGCACGAGGTGGTGTTCCCCCAGTGCCCCAGGCATTATAACATCACCCGCATACTCCGCGGCAGCCTTAAACCGGTCGTGGTCCGCTTTATCGGTTTGGGCACATGCCTGGGTCTTCCACTTGGTCTCGTTTTCGGGGCCAGAGCATGTTCTTTGCTCGTTCAGCGGGCGCCTCAAACCGGAGCTCCGGTTTCTCGGTTCGGGCGCAAATGTTTGCAGGGATCTTTGTAGTGTTTTTGTTTGTGTGGTTTTGAAGATCACCTTCCGGGCAAGTTCGCCCTGGTGAATACATCCTTGTACTTGCGGTTGGTACTTTGCTGCCCAGTGGTGCCCTTGTTTCCTTTTGCGGGAGGGTCCCCCTTTAGACTCAACCAACAACCAAAAAGGTGCCCCTTTTTCCCCACGGCCACGGCCTTTGGCTCAAAGTCGCCCAGGACCAGTCAGTAGGAAGCCAGTGCCCTCCTGGTGTGTAGGGGACCGGCAAGGCCTTGTTTGGCCCGAATGTTGACCCCGGATTAATAAACCCCTGATTGATTAAAAGGGGGTGTCCCCATTTAGTGGGGATTCATCACTTTTGGAGGAAACACCGCCCGAATGATGGGACGGGTTTTTTAATCCTGGGGGTGATTTGCACCCCAGGCTACAACGTGACGGTGAAGACTCCGCACCACTTCCAGCACAACTTCTCGCGCTTTTTCGCCGTCTCCTCGGATCTTCGCAGTCAAGGCATTTTCAGACGGACCTTGAAATAGCGTTTCTTGAGTTTCCTTTGTGCTACACTTTCAAGGTCGTCGTTTTGGTGTCAAACATGGGACTTTCGGAGTTTGAAGGGCTGATGAGAGGCCAATGTGTTCCATGCCCGTTCTGTGCAGAAATACCCGAAATCGGCTACCAAGTTTGCATTGAAGGTTAAGAAGCGGGTGTTTGTTTATTGCCAGCAACTGAAGTTTACTGCTTGACTTCGTGGACTTTCCGAGAGCCGTTGACTTAGAAGGCTCAAGCGCCTCATACCTCATATTTGTGGACTTGAGATTTTGTCATTCACACATATCCTTGAACCATACCCAAAAGTCCAAAAAGCCAGGGAGCCTTGAAACCAACCCGAAGAAACCCCCCAACCGCGTTGTTTGGCCTTTTGCAAACCTTTCAAGGCCCTTGAACAAAACCATTTTGGGAGGAGACTGTCAGAAGTTTTAGGGATGTCTCTTTGTCAAATAAATGATTAGAACGGTGTCAGAATCCTGGCCTCTTTCGTATTCCAGATTTGGCCCCATCTGATCTGGTTGATCTCCCTGCTTCACTTCAACGATGTTTGGGTCCCCGTTTTGGACATCCGCAAGTCGCTGCCAGACTTCGGGCCGTTTTGGCTTTCCTGCTTCTTTTCCACCTTAGGCGCCTTAGGCTCATTTCTCGCAGGGCTTTTTTTTGCCTGAACCCACAATCTCATAAACAAGTTCGAATTCACCCACCCCATCACTTTGGGTTGCAATACCCGGAGTCTCCGTGACCCCTAGAAAAAGGGTTCATAGCCCCTCTTTTTTGGTGAATGACCCCAGTTTGAAAGGGTCATGGAGTTTCCTGGTATACTTCCCATTTGAATTGCTGCGCCATTTGGGTATGGGTGAAAATGGAACCACCAGGGGACCGCCGGTTTTAGTCCTTCTTTTCCTTTAACAGGGTTCCATTTGTGGTACCCATGTTTGACCCACAGCCATTCTTTCAAATCACTGCCTCTTGGAATCTTGGCAACCTGAGGCCTTCGACAAAGGCATGTGTACCACTCCCACCTGCGCGGAGGAGTATGCCAAGAACGGCGGGGTCGCCTGAGCTCGGCTCCGGGGTCAACTTTTAGAGCTCAGACTTTGCACACTGTTTGGGCTTGAATCAGTTTATTTGGTGGCTCCCAGCCATCCGGTTCCTTAGCCGTGTAGCTTGGTAGAGCGTAGTGGTAGTTTCCATTTAACCCACTAAAAGTTAAACTTTTAGCGGGGATCTGAGAGCAGCCCAGTTTAGTGGCATGGCCATGGCCAGCATGTCCATGCTTTGTTTGACGATAAGCAAAGGGAAGGGCAGGTGCTTGGCTTGAATGCAGAGGTTTGAGCTTCACTTCTCATGCATTCCTGGGCAGACATATTCCTAAACCTCTACGGTGCCTGTGTTCATTTTTTGAACGCCTTTTCTTCCGTGACCACTAGGGGGTTCGCGCAATTCTCTGTTCGCAGGGATGGGCGATTGAGGTTCAATGTTTTCGCCTAGGTGTCCTTTTTAGGTGAGCCTGGTTAAAGATAGATGGCACTGGTTTAGATGGGTTTCGTTCCATTTACCAAACCCTTCTATTTTTCCCAAAGGCCACCTATGTGTTTGCGCATTTCACGTCAAGCCTCGGGTAAGACGACCTCACCATGCACGCTCTCTACCTCAGACTCCGCCTTCTTGGCATGAAGCATTGAGGTTGCTTCAGTTCCAGGGCTCCGAAAGAAAAAAATGTCCTTGGAATGGTTGAAACATCCCAATTCAAATGGGTCAGGGGTTAGGTGCTGCTAGGGACGTATCACATCCAATTTCCAGTGGGTTAGGCACTTGGCACAAGCTTGCCTTCAGCCATGTTCCTCTCGTCCACTTCCAGTGCCGCCCAGGTTTCACGGTGGGCTGCCAATATCAACAATCGCACCTCGGCAGATTATGTCCATCATCGGTCCTTTTGTGTCTCTGCCTAAGGGTCCCCTTTGTACCTGATAAAGAGGTACTTTAAACCCGCTGAAGCTGTTGACACCATATTCAAGCAGACCCTTCTGGCGCTATATTTCCAAAGTGTCTTCCGAAGTGATGTGAGGTCAACAACTTTGCAACCAAATCGCTCGATGACCCTCAGAAACAGTCCAATCCACGTGCCCAGTTCCTTGTTTCCTTGTTGTGTGGCTTGAACCTCACCCATTTGGCGCCATTTTTTTTTGGATGTTCAGCTCCTGTCGCGGCCTCAATGAAAGGAACATCTCATGCCCTGAAGGCAGGGCTCAGAACATCGCTTGGGGGACCTGCTGCTTGGAGCTGAGGGATGGCGCATTGTGGTTCCGCGTAGTTTTCAGAAACAGACACGGGGTCAAGAAACACGTTTCCACTGCCCCCAAATGCTCCAAGGTGCCAAAATGGGCATGTCTAGGGGAGCCCCCCCCCCCGTCCTTTTTGGATGACTTTTTAACACAACTCAAAAAAGGTTCTCCATTTTTTCTCTGGAGGTAGTGGTTATTTAGCATAGTGGAAACCCTGTTAAGCGCCCCGGCTCGGCGCCGCATCAGTTCGCACAAGGTCAGACTACCAGGGGGCCGATGCTCGGCTTGAAAGCCGATGAGACTCCTGGTGGGGCCGTATCGCCGGGTTTTGAGACCCCAACCCCGCGGTTTCAGGGTCCGTTTTTTCGTCCTCGATGGAAGTTTTGAAGGGAGCGCCTGGGGCTTTTTGGGTCGGATTCCTCGTAGGCGGGTGACACTATACTTACGGTGTTGCTTTTGCAGGGACCCTCCCAAAGGCTGTTACGGAGGGCCGAAACATGGGGTGTTTTAACCAAATAGGATTCGGTGCCCAGTTGGTGTCCTTTTGGTGTCCATTTGACAGCCAACTAGAGAGGTTATCTTTGGAGGGGTTTCTTTGACTCGTGACTCGTTTTTTTTGTAGAGCGCTCAACAGCCACGCGCTTTTGCCATGCGAGGTTTGGTACTCCCTTCCCGGCAAGTGCCCGGTCACCCCGCTGGTGGGCAACTTGGTCTGTCAGCCTGGTGAGGTAGGCTCCCGGAAACCCAAGTCGAGAGGTTCTGAATGGAATCTGCGCCAACCAAGACCTCAAATGGATCTTGTGGATGGTCTGGTTTAGGTTTCGTCTTGGGCAAAGGGCTCAAAGGCAGATGTCTGGGATCGATTTGGGGCACTTTGGGGCAGCTTGGCTCCTGGTTGTGAGAAGTAGGTCCTGAGAAAATGCTGGGAGCTCTCGGGGCAGCAAGTTACTCCCACAGGTTCCCTGCATTTGTTTTTTCTTTGTCGGAAGGAGAGAACACCTCCTGTGGATGAACGAAATCCACTTCGAAGGAAATGAAACCAGGGTTGAAACCGTAGCGTTTGCAGGTATTGACCGGGACATCGAATCATTCCAGGGTTTGGATTTTGTCCATCCACAGCATGACTGTAACCACAACCTCAAGGCCGACAAACGCCACCCCTATCCCAAGCTGGACTTCCAGGCCCTAAACCAACTTCAAGCCATGATACCTAAAATCCGGAAACCACACTTGAGCCCATTCTAACTGGGACGTTCAAAGGTAGTCCCCAAGATCCTTACACGAGGTTGCGCAAGGAGTTGGTCCCATTTAAGGATTCTGGATTCGGATTGGCCGATTGGCCAACCCTCCATTTTGAAAAGCCCAGCCTTAGCGTTTCAAGGCCCACCAGCTTCTTTCCTGTCTTTTGCAAGCAGCGAATGCTTGCTTCCTTTGGCGTTGTCGGCTATGCCGGTACTCGTAGCGGCCGGTGATGGGCGCCCGCCATATCGACGATATTCCGGGCGTTCAAATTTTAAATGTCAGGCTGGGTTTGGCGGTACTCGCACATTGCTTCGCAAACGAAATACCTCATATTGCCCTCCAGGACAAAAAGTATACAATCAACCCACACACACAGCCATGTTCATTTGCCCTCGAGGTTCCCCTCTTGGCTGTTCTTGGCATTTTGTTGGGTGTGGAGTCTCCGTGACCCTTCAAGCATGGGTCCATGACCCTAATGACCCCATGTTCGAGGGGTCATGGAGACTCCAGGGGATGCATATGTCCTTCCTGGACAAAAAGTATACAATCACCAAAGCCATTTTGATTCACCCTCAAGGTTCCCCTCTTGGCTGTTCTTGGCGCCATTTCGTTGGGATGAGATTCGGATAATGTTGACCCAGGATTAATAAACCCGTCCCATTATTAGGAGGGTGTTCCAACTCCAAAATTGGTCTGAATCCCCACTAAAAGGAATTGGACACCCCCCGATCAAAATCAACCAGGGTTTCTTAATCCGGGGTTAACATTAGCTGTGTACCTTCGATCGATTCGAGGCAAGAACGCGGCCTGCGGAGCCGCGATGCCGGGAGGGCGCTGCGACCGCGTGACGGGCGAGCGGAGCCTCGGCCAAGTGGGCCTCCATTGGGGTCAGGAGCCGCGACTAAGAGGCTTGGGACTTTCAAACGGCCCAATTTGAGGCTACTAAGATTCTTCGTAAAGAGGTAATCCACACTTTGGTCCACCTGGCCTCAAGCTTCCCTGGTGGTTGGCCCGGTTTGGCGCCCGGTCCATTTCGCCTGTGCCAGGCGCCAGGGCCAATCCATGACCCCAAGAAAGGTCAGATGGGATGCGACGTCCAGATCTCAAGGGATGCGTTCAAGAAGCTGCAACTTGGGAAGTTGGGTGTGTTGTTGTACAAGGACTGTGTGAAACAACGGCCTCTCGTCAGCCATGGGACACCCAAAGATGGCAGCGGTTTCCCTTTAAGCCACACCTAACAAGAATACCCTCTACCCTCAAAAAGCCATGTTTTTTTGAAGCCCCGAGTTTGTTTGAGGGGGCCTAAGATTGGTTGTGGCCTTCATTAAGTCCGCGCAACGTCGAACCCCCCCCCCCCTCCCCCACCCGGCGGGTGTGACCTTCGAGGAACTGCACCTGGTCCGCAGACTTCGCGGGCCAGTTGGACATCGCAGAGCTGGAAGGCGACGAGCTGAGCGTTTCTTTGTTGGGGCGGATGAACACCCATGTACCACCTATTTTGATGTTCACCAGGGGTACAGGGTTTTGACCCACAGCCATAGAAGAGTTGGTGCATCTTTCCAAGGGATGTTAGGACTTAAACTTGTTGCCAGCTATAATGGGTTTTCCATTAAACCACTAAAAGTTAAACTTTTAGCAGGGGAGCAGCAAGCAACCGAGGTTTGGCCTGGCGCGCGTTTTTTGGAGCGCGCCAGGTGGTGGTTTGTATGCTTCTTTAAAAGGGTGTTTTACATGCCTGCCAAACGAAAGCCCGTGCCATGTTTGGTGTGTCCCTATGTTGAGACCAAGCTGGTGCCCTGCAGGGTTGGTTGCAAAAGCTGCAACAGCCATTCTTTGGTTCTCGTTTGTTTGTGCAGCAGAAAGAGCTTGTTCAAATAGTAGGTTTTTTAGCCCTGGGTTAAGCACTAATGTCAAGCTTCGATGGCGCTCCAAGCATGGAGCCTGAAGAGGTCCTTGAAAGACAATGTTCCTCTAAAGGGAAGCTTTCTGTGAGCTTAAACAAATGTTGGCAGGAATGGGACCCCGAAACCCCGAAACCATGGGGAATTTCCCTCATGCTGTGTTGAGAACCAGCAAGGACTTCGGGATCATAGCAATGAAGGGGTCGCGCGGTAGCCCCTTTCAGTGGGAAGGCCACCGAAGTGATGAAGTGAGGGTTCTCCGCATGTCATCGGTCAACCGATAATCTCAATGACTGTCCCACAACAGTTGAGGCCATTTGCGCCTGGTCAGGCGTTTCCCTTCTGTGGCGAAACTCGAAACATGGCCGTAGAGGGGAAGGATTTAGAAAGCAATGCGTTGAGACGCAACCAAGATCAAGTCCGGCTGCTCTTTTGAGTATTTACATTTGTGGGCAGACGGAGAGGATACCAGGCTTGGTTTGTGACTTCTACGTCTTCTGCGGATCATTCCAGTACAACGTTCGATCGGCCGCTTGCCTAGCCATTCTCAAGTGCTTCTCGATGGCAATTCTGTGGGATTTAGATTTGGTTGGGTTTGGTTCGGGGTTGGGATTTGTGTGGTTTGAGGCTTGATGGGTTTAGGCGTCTCCAACTGGACACACTTCTGCCTGCACCACGGGAACGAGTACGTCCTGCCCTTCTGGTCCGGTCGAGGGCACAAGGAGCACATGCAGACCAGACTTCGGAAGGCGGGTAAGCTGCTTTTCTGAGGCTTACTGTGGATGGACGAAATCCGTTTCACACCATTGAAGACTCCCTGGGATTGATTCGATTCCCCGGCAAAAGCCAACAAACGTTTTGGTTTCAAGCATGGTTTCAAGGTGGTGTCGGATTTCGTCCATGTACGGTACAGCCTTTTCCTCAGAACGCCGCCCGTTTAACCGTTGGCCCACCGGTATTTCCAAACCCAGGCCAGTGAGACTCACGGAGAAAAGGGAAACTCAAGGCGCATCACTGTGTTTTCTCTTTTTTTTTGTGGGGGGGGGTTCCCCATTTTGTTTGACACATACCCACATTGGTAATGAGTTTCAAACTAGGGACACTTAGGCGGACATGGTGGGAATTTGGGGGTTCCTCGTCAGATTTCATACCCATGACCCCTTTATTGGGTACTGACATGTACTGACCCCATGGGTCATGGAGACTCCAGGTACCCCAAACCCCGAGAATTATTTGGCCCACTTTCTTCGGCTATTGCCCCCCCCCCCCCCGTTCCGGGTGTGAACAAACATGACTTGGGAAATCAAGTTTTGGTTGGGATTGTCCACCACCCATAGAACGGTTCCCTGCCTGAGCATCAAACGGGCCCTTTTTGGACCCAAGTTGAAGCCTTGGGTCCTTTCTGATGCTGAGAGACTTAGAGCCATGAAAAGAAAAGCAACATGCACCTTTCACAAACCCTGGAATGCTCGGATTCCGCTGTAGAATGCCCAGAAACGCTGCGAGAAGCGGATGACTGGATTTCAAGCATCGCAGGTGCAGAAGCTCTTCGAGAGCAAATATCCCAAGCTACCCTCGCAGCTGGAGGCGTTTTGCTTCGTTGCCCAGTGGGTTGCTTCCTTTTTTCACCTTTTTGGGGTAAGGATTCCGATTCCTTTCAACTCAACCAACCAAAAAACAGATGTTATTTTTTCCCGATGGCCACTGGGCATCTGAGTTGGGCGACGAGCGACGCGCACCCTCGGTTTTCCTCAGCCCCCAAGGGGATAGATTCCCTTCGGCACCAAAATGGCCATGGGGAGCTATAATAAAACCCGGGTGAGCGAAGGTTAGTAAGGGAAGGTCCCAGCCAGTATTCGTTTCGGCCGCCTGTGTCTTGTTTTTTTCTGTTTGGGTACACCATCGCGTTGACTCGAAGGGAACTTTCCCCATGTGGATGCAGTATAACATGTTTGTGGTTTTCCACAATGGTCCCCCCATGTAAAGGACCTGTTGAACAACCCCCCTTGTGAGTAGGGTTCATTGCAATGCAGCCAACGTCGGACCATGTATTTGAGCGGCTGCCTTCACTTGCAGAAGACTACGGTACTTCAAGGCCGGGTGGAAGCATTTTTTTGGGGTAGCATACTAAACCAAGGTGCAAAACCAGGAACACCTTCAAATAAGGTACGTGGGGCAAGACATGTGAAGACATATTGGTGGTTCAGATAACAAACACGCCGTTGGAAAACGAACTCAGTGAGTCCAAACGGATGCAGGGATGGAGAACGAGACGGGAAAACCGAAAACCCGACCATTCAAGCTTGTAGCGAATTGCTGCCGTAGCAATTATATCTATGGTTTGGTATGTTTTGGTGTGATGGTTTGCACCACCAAAGTGTTTTGGTGTTCTGGTTTGCACCACCTTTGGTGTTATGGTTTGCACCCCCAAAGTGTTCAAACAACCTCCCAAACTGGTTCCCCTTTCCAGGGGAGCTGGTTGCTCCGCGAGGAGCCACTTTGCGACTGGCGGCCCAGACTTTAGCCCTTCGATCCATCGCCAGTCGGGGCACCTAACCGGCGGAGCCGTTCTGAAGAAGCCCAGGGCTCGAAGCGAGGAAAAGTTGACTCCGACAAAACAAAACCCGACCTTGGCTTCCGGTTCCCAGGCAGGGTTGTGGAATCAAGGGGTTTTATTCCCGCTTCTGTGATACAAGTTGGAATCTCCCCCTGTGTATGGGGTGTTAGTCTTGGGGAAGCCCTTTTTGCTGTATCACAGAAGTGGTCATTTCCACAACCATGTTCCCAGCCATCCGATTAGGTGTTTAGTTAATAAAGTTTAGTTGTTTCCAGTTGGTCTAGCCGGGTTTCCATTTAACCCCCAAAAGTTGTCGACTTTTTTTTTTTTTTTTTTTTTTTTTTTTTTTTTTTTTTTTTTTTTTTTTTTCGGGGGGCTGTAAAAACGGGCAGCCCAGCTCTATTTGGTTTAAAAGCACGACCCTATTCTAAAAAGTGTAGGCTCTTTCATTGGACGCTGGAAGCTGGCAGTGCCGGATGTTTTGATTTGTTTGTTTGCTCGTTCGTTTGCCTCCGGGCGGTGTTTTCATGGCCCCCTGACGGGGGGCCCATTGGGGGGTCTTATCGATAAGCCTAGGATAAGCCCTGAATAAGGCAACTTATGAAGCTCGCTTGCCCAAAGCCGACCTTTTGACCTTTTGGTTTCCCATGTTTGGTCCATTAATTAGTAAAGGACCCAAAAGGTGATCACCTTTTATTTCTGGGTCCCTAAGGGGCAACTGAGGAAGGGGTGAATCAGGGATAGCCCCCCCTCCCCATAGCCTTCCTGAGGGTTCCATGAGGTTTGGTTGTTCGAGGCCTGACAACTTCTGAAGCTGCAAATATGGGGAAGCTCCTGGCGGTGACTGAAACTTGAAAGATTGTTTTGCTTATTCCGGGACTCGCACTTTGGTCACTTTGGGGGTTCGGACTGGTTTTAGTTGCAAACAAGAGTGCGGCTATTGCTTGTGGCCAATCCACTCAGGAAGTGAGAATTGCTACAAGGGGAATGGCATATCTACCAAAAGTCTCCTTTTGACCCTTACATGGGTCCGTGACCCCCCTTTATATTGGGTAATGACCCCAGGAATGGATTGGTTTGGAGAAGAAATGAAACCCTTCCGGGACCTTCCGTACCTGCAAGGTGGAGACCGAAGGTACCGATTTTTTTGAGTGGTTGGCCTCAGCTCCAAGCAACTGAAACGGTGAGACTTGTTTCGGGTGAGACTTCGCAGCTTGCTTTGCTTGAAACCATGTGGTTATAGCGGGGTTATTGGGGTTATGGGGTTATAGGGGCTATGAGGGGTTATAGGGGTTGTGGGGGTTGTGGGGGTCATGAGGGGTTATGCTGATCCACCAAGATTCCAGCGCAGAGACATGTTTTTTCCTCGTTTGTTTGGTTCCCGGCCTAAGCGTCGGGAAGGACCCTTCATTAGGTCCAGACCTTTGTGGAACCTCCAAAGAGGGCCATCGTTTGATGCTTGGGGCTCAAGGCAAACGGAAGGGTCGCTGAGTATTTGGTCCATGTGAACATGGTCTTAAGCAAGAGCAATGAGGAAGCCTGAATGCGCTCAAGGTGCCGTAGCAAGGGAGAGCGGCAAGTTGCAGCGACAATCATCCTGATGCCTGAGGCAATGTGAACCAGGGCACTGTGTAGGCTTAGGAGAAGGTCCTCGTACCTGGCACTGTGTATTTGGCTGGGTTTGGTGGTAGAAGGGTTGCCCAACAAGGAGGATGGGGTTACAGGGTTTGCCCCACCCTTGACAGAAGCCAGGACCCAGATCGCACAATTCTCGTTGTCAGCCGAGGACCAGCAAAAAGCTGTTTGGACTGAGCGTGGGCTGTACAAGCCGTACCCCGCACCTTTCTGATTCAGGGTTGCTGCGACCAACATCCATCCCTAGTGGCCAGTTGTTGCCCCGCCGCAAGGCGGACAGCAAGGGCTTGGCCTGCTGCCCTTGGCCACTTTCCCGATTTCCCTGGGAAATCGGGGGTTGCCCCCTGTGAATAGCGCGACTCAAAGGAGCGGAAAACTGTGATGCTGGGTGGGTTTTAATACAGAAGCAACGGGGGTTTGTGTACATGTGTGTGAAAGCGATCTCGGAATTGCTTCCCATGCGTACGTGGCGTCTCCATGACCCTAAAACAACCCACAGCCCCCGAGGTTTGCCGTCACCCCCTAATCCACGCTTGTCCTGCCCATGCCCAGGTGACTCGAGTTCCTGCAGCACGTGGTTCAAGTATGGCACCCTTTACTAGTCAAGTAGCAGAACTCGTGCAGCCATATTTGACACGTGGTGACCTCCGTTCTCTTCAGAACGTAGGGCCGTGGTACCGCGAGGGCGTGGGTGGCAGGCAGGTTCAGGGTTTTAGGTTTAGGGTTTAGGTTTCGGTTTGGGGCTTTATGGTTTTTAGGGTTTAGGTTTAGGGTTTTACGGTTGTTGGGATTTAGGTTTAGGGTCTTTAGGGTTTAGGTTTTAGGTTTTTAGGGTTTAGGTTTAGGGCTTTTAGGTGTAGAATTTTTGGGGCTTAGGTTTAGGGTTTTTAGGGTTCAGGTTTAGGGTTTTTAGGGTTTAGGTTTAGGGTTTTTAGGTCTAGGGTTTTTAGGGCTTAGGTTTAGGGCTTTCAGTGTTTAGGTTTAGGGTTTTTAGGGTTAGGTTTAGGGTTGTTAAAGTTTAGGTTTGGTTTTTAGGGTTTAGGTTTAGGGTTTTTAGGCTTAGGTTTAGGGCTTTCAGTGTTTAGGTTTAGGGTTTTTAGGGTTAGGTTTAGGGGTTTTATGGTTTAGCTGCGCTTGGCTTTACGAATCGTGACAAAGTAACAGCAGTGGCAGCGCAGACAAAATGCTTCAGGCGGGTCGGAGCTTCGTGATCTCCGGGTCTTGGTGTTGGGGCGTTGGTTCCGGGCGCCGGCAAACCTCAGGGGCTGGCCGTAAAACAATGGTAGGTCATTTCCCAAAAAGGGGTCATGGACCCATGTTTAAAGGGTTAGAAGGAGACTCCAGGTAGTCAACAGTTGGAAGCTGGCTTCCTCTTGAATTGGACAACTCGTGCAACAAGTCAGCGGGAATTTCACGGGCTAATGAGACCTACCATTTCAGGAGGCGGGATGTCCCATGGGTGGCTTTCCAAAGCCATGCGATCCTATGGGCGCTTCACACTTTGTTGCAACGGCAGACAAGAAGCTTGGTAGGTCACCACGCAAGCCTTTGAAACAATGCAATGGGTTTCGCTGGGAATTGGGTTCCACTGGGAGGGGTACCAACTTTTGAAAGATCCCTATGAATCAACCATGATTCGTTGTGGAGCTGCACGGGTTTTTTGTGTTGCTTCGTTTGCTGTTCTTTCCCCCCTTATCGCTTTTTAATTGCGTTTCAACTTGCGCCTGGATTGTGGATTTGGTTGTGTGTGTGTGTTTTTTAGGGGGGGACCGCCATCATGGTGGCTTTCCTTTGGTTTCCCTTTCAACCCAGACAACAGGTACCTGAAAGAAGACACACCCACTTAGTTGTGTGTTGTTTGTTGAATCTTGTTTTTGTTCCAGCTTGTTTGTCTGGCCTTTGGTGCAACCTTAGCCACCTTCTTTGGAAGCAGTTGGCTTTTCCAGCAAACCTTTAGGTTAGGTTCGGTTAGAAATCGATGGCACTGGTTCAGATTGGGTTTCTCGATTTAGCAGAGATATCAATGTTCCTACAGACCTTTTGCTCAGCGTGGAAGAGTTTTCCCATGGCCTTTCTTGCATTTTGTTCAGAACACAAAGGCGCCTCTTCAGGGTCCCCAACCTCCCGACCCCCCACCAAGCGTGAATCCCTTTGGCCCAGGGGGCGGTAGGGTAGCTGGAAGGTGTTTGAACAGCTGGTTACCTGGAGTCTCCACGACTCTTAAAAAAATGGCTGGTCATTCCCCAAAAGAACGAAACGGGTCATCGACCCATTTCTAAAGAGTCAGAAGGAGACTCCAGATCAACGGTTCCAACCGTCGTCCCAAAACCATACTGTCAGGTCACTTACCCCAAGAGCCACCCAGATATGGAGACTCCAGTCAGGTCATCCCCTCAGGGCCGATCAATAGCTCACAGCTCTGGCTCGAGACCAACGAAGTGGGCGCGAACCCATCCGCGCGGGATGTCGGGGACCCGATGGGACATATTTTCGCCTATGGGGGTATAACCTGGGTGAATCCACCCACCTGGACCCTCAAAAAAGTCTTTCAATGTATATGATTGCCCCAATAATTTGGGGTGAATTCCCGTTTTTGTGGGTAGTTTGTGGGTCCAGGCGCAGACTGACCTCTAAGCATCAGTGGACCCTCCATTGAGGTGCTTTTGCTTGAACCTCAAAGGAGCTCTGTTGAGGGCCCAAGATGCTTGGGCGGAAAACATGTAAAATATTCCACTTGCTAAAGCATATTGTTTCTTGTTTCCCGTATTTGTTAATTTTCCTTGTTGGTTTCAAAGGAGATCTGCCACTGCTGGAAATCTGTTTATGGTTCCCAGGGGCTTAAGCAAATTTGAGAATCTAAATCTGGGGGTGCGGCCAAGGAACCCCTCTTGAAAACCTGCCGATGATCAACCACCCCAAGCGTCCAAGTGGAAGTCAACAGGGACCTCAAAAGCGAGCAGGGCTGTGGCATGCTTTTGCTCTGATTGCATTTTTCCCGTTGCTACAATGGGTTAGGGTTAGGGGGTTCCCTTTCTTTTTGAAAGTGGGTTTTCCAAGTAGCCATTATAGTAGGCATCCAGGAAGGAGATGTGGAGTATGGTGGTAACCGGAAGCATTTGCTTGGGTTTGGTTCCCATCATGTTCCCGTGTCATCATGCTCAAGGCCAGGCCCGTTATTTGATTAGTGGCAAGCGGTCGCGGCCACGTTTTCCAGATGGTGTGTCCAGGTACACGACCTCATGTTTTTATCTCTCTAGGGCTTCTCGAAGCCAGATACTGGGCTCATCTTCAACCTACAACTTAGCCAGGGAATGAGGGAATGACCCTCATAAACTTGCCCTTGTGGTTTCCTTTAAGGGAATCCCCGGGTTCATTCCCACATCTACTACGCACCAGAAATTTAGGAGGTGACTTTGACACCGGCAAGATAGTGACCTAGGGCCACTGGACGCACCTGCTTGATTTGCCTAGTCAGTTGTTTTGGGCCGGAGCAAAGGGAGGCACTTGTGGGATACAGGTATGCACCAAATGCGCTCTCCCAAAAAAATGTAGTGTCCTTTTGGTTTCGCGTTCAGCCGCCCCAAACGTGGTACCCTGAAAAGTCACACACACACACACCCATCAAAAGGACTACCAGGAGATATGACAGAAGCACCTGACCGACAAGGTGTGGATGGCCAAGATTCCCAATAGCCAGTTGATGAGTTCCACGTCCCAGTTATCATGTGGGAATCATCCCAACTGCAGGATTTGGCCCTTCCACAATGTTCTTCTTGCTTGCCCTCACCCTTTGGGGCGACTTTATACCTACCAACACGGGGTTGCAAATATGTGGCACCTGGTTCTGGCCTATTTCACCTTTGTCCTCTTGCAAATCCGGTAGAAGTACGTTGAATATTGGAGAGCGGCTCTTATTTTGGTTCTGATAGTACTGTATGTTTCTTGAGATGTGCCAGGTTGTCGAACCATGAAGACCATTTCGGGGCGCCCGCGTTGCGTTTTTTAGGGGAACATGCCGGCAGTCTGACCTTCCAGACCACCAACCATGAAGGTAATTGAGTCTACTGCTATTGGGTTGGACCTTTAGACTTTGACTTTTTTGGACACCCTTCCTCAAACTAACATGGAAGTGCAAAAAGGCCTTTCCAAGAGGAAAGTAGTCTTTCTACAGGGGTCTGTGCACTTCCATGTTAGGTGGGAGGGTACCCGTCATATTTCCAATTAAGCTGCAAAGAGTAAACCTTTTTGCGGGATCTACAGCACCTAGTTCCGTACGGTGGGTTTTCCTTCAGGGCGCTGCCCTACAACACCTTCCCAGAGGCCGGAAGCCCAGCCGGCAGCGGTGCGACTGGAAACTGGGCCCCTTCCATGCTCAAGATTTCCCGAGATGTCTCTGCATGGGTGTGTCGGTTTTTTGGTGCCCATTCCGTCGGTGGCGTTAAAGGGAAACCAATCCGAGAGGGAAACCAACAGGAAACCAGACATTTTGGGCGGTACAGCGGTACATGAGGAACCAGCACTCAAATTGTCCCATGTCCTCGTGGGAAACATGTATATATATATATATATATATGTATTTTGATCCTGGCTTAAATGGATGTGTCTATTGAGGATCCCTACAAATGATCCCAACCAGGGTGCCCTCTTCACTAACCCTCATGTGTTTTGTGGTTAAAACGCGCATGAAGCCCATAGAGGCTCAGAATTTCAACCTCCAAAGGGTTGCCTAAAGACCATGGTCCACACTTGAGCTCCATCCATGGCTGATTGCCGGAGCTTACTCGTACCGCAGCTCCTCTATGCTCTAGCTACGTCCGCATGGGGCTACCTCTGAAGCCACGTTTATGCAGTACAGCGCCAGGAAGATCGCCAGCCCCGTCTCCTCCCAAAACGAGAAGTGGCACAGAGCCGTGAGCTCGCAAACAAAGAACGCCTTATATAGTTGTTTGGGTGCTAATCTCAAGATTAGATCCCCAAAGCCTTGGTTTCCCCCTCAAACCCTGGCACAACAAGGGGGTTCCCCCCACCAGAAAACTGAGGCATCGCCTCCATCGCCTCCCTCGCTCGCCACTTGCGCCATGGCGACGGAGCGCGGGCTGAACTTGCCGGCCACTCAGGGCACCAGCGGTGCAGGGAACTTCATCCCAGGCGAGTCGTGTCGCTGCTTTCGCGTCGCTCGAGTCGGGCTGGTCGTGTCAGGCGCGAATCGGCCGCGGGTCTGACTGCTGTGGATTTTGCGCAGCGACCTTTGGGAGTAATTAGTGGGTCTGTTGGTTTTTGGAGTCGGCGCTGCCCCCGTTTGTGGTTTTTGCTAAGGGAAATCGACAATTGATGTTTGATTAAACCTGCCCCAGGTCAATCATGATCTTAGGCTCGTTCTGGAGGGAGCAACCTAGGAACTGAGGAACTGGATGTAGCTGTCGGTGCAATGAGATACAATGAGATATTTGATGATGATGGTTTCTGTGGCAAATCACACCCAGTTCCCGGGCACCCGACATGCTAGGTAATCAACCTTTCACCCTGTTCCTTTGAAGGGTGGGAGAGCAAGTTTTCCGCGATTTGGGAGGGCTTCGGAAGTTGCTCCAATTTGTTCAAAGGTCCACCTGAATTTTGAGTCATGACCCCCCCATTTTTTAGGTGGCAGAAGGATACTCCAGGCATGTTTGGCAAGAATCGTATCTCACACTCGAAATGACCGCGGATCCGCGGGGTATTTCTCCAGGGTATTCCAACAACCGCGACTCTCCGGGTCTCAATGTAGCCGATCCGGAGTTGCAGGGTTGGTATGTTCGATCCAAGCGTCACCCAACTCAGCGCTTTGTGTCTGCGGTCAAAGTACCTGGACCCTCAACACGTCCAACCCAATCATAAGCTCTTGCAACCCAAAATAATATGGGGTGTGGCTCAAAGTGAAAAAAGGAGGGGTTACGCAGGTTTTGGTCCATGTTTCCACTTACCAGGGTTCCATTTTGGTACCGGTTTTTTGAGCCACAGCCATATATATTGTTTTTGTATGGGTAGTTTGAGGGTCCAAGTTACTTTTTTTTCTTTGGTACCTTTGGAAGGCAAGGGCCGGCTGGTCCATTTCAGGTCTGGAGAAAGAAGCTGCCAGTGACTCCGAGTCCTAGGCAACCACCGAGAAAAAAAAACGGCGGTGGTTTCATTCCCATGGTTGTCATTGCGGGAATGGATTTCGTCCACAGGGTCCCCCAAATACATGTGGCCAGCTCAGCAATCACCTCTTCCAGATCTAGAAAACCTGCCCGAGACTAGACAGCCTCTAAGACGTCCAACTCGATTTCCTACAGGAATTTGTGCCATCAAACCATGGTGTTCCGGTGGAGTTGAAGCTTTTGGGTGCTTTGGATAGGTGTCTACAAGTTCGACTACACCGTGGAGGATGTGCGCAACACCACCGCCCATGGCGTCACTGCCTTGCGGTTGCCGGTGAATGTGTCCACCGCCCATGACGAGGAAGCCTTGAAGCGCCCGGGCCGCAGAAGGCCGTCCCGTTTCGGCAGTCACAGGCCTTCTTCCTCTCGAATCATTTACTCCGCCACTGGTCCACCATGTGGGTGTGTCTTTTTTGTGAGGGTATTTTTGTTTGGTTGGTTTTAAAGGGAAATCGGGAACACTGCCATTTTGGGGGTGCAGCTCCTAAAAAAGACACACGGCTGGTGTTTTGACTGGAGGAAAGGGGCTTCAGAGCCCCCCCAAAATGGTTCAGAGGTTGGTACTTGGATGCGGACCCAGGTTGCTTGGCCATGGTGAGCCACCTACTCCCAGTAAACTTGGCTACAATCTAGCATGGGCTCTTTCTGAGGGTAGGCAAGGGGAGTTACTGCAATACTCAGAGTGACTCAGGGAAAGTAAAGGAAGGTAGAGGAGAAGAAAGGCAGCATAGGCAGCGAAAAGGATGGCAAAAGGAAGCTAAAGGAAGATAAAGAAAGCTACAGGAATTACAGGACCCCTCAGAATGAGTCTACAAATCTACTTACGCGAGTTGAATACTCAAGTAAGCCTCATTCGAGCAAGAGAAGACCAAGAACGTTTTTGTTCTTTTTTTTTGTTCTTTTACTTTTTTACGAGGGTTCAAAGGTTGAGGCTGACGTTGCGAGAGGCTTTCGCGGGTCCCCGCAATGTTCACCCAGCCGGTTTCCCTCAAGTAATGCAAATCCCCGTGTTTCTCCGTGATACCAATAACAAAAATTCAAGGTCACAACGTATGGAAACGACATCATGTCATATTGGCACAGAGAGGGGCCCGATTTTTGATACGCACCATGATCCACGCCGCTGGTCCGCTTTCCTCCAGTTGGATTGGTTTAGATTGGTTTGGATGTGGATTTGAAACTCTTTTTTCTTGTAGAGGGTAAATGGGAAGCCTCCAACCAATCAGAGGGAAGCTGAACTTGCCATGTGTTTGTTTCTTGCTTTTTTGTCCTGAGGTGTTGTGGTTTAAAGGGGAAGCCTCCCAACCTCGCCACCGATTCGGCGTCAACCCACGAGGGAAGCTGAACCGAGGAAGCTTGGTTCCTACGCTGAGGCGGTGGGCAGAGGAGCCGTGTTCCACCAGCGGGTTCCGCCCTCGGTGAATCGCCCAACCCACGAGTTGTAGCTCGGGTGTCCTCGAACACTATTTTATAGTTTTTTTTTTTTTCTCCGGGGTTGGGTAGAAATGAAGCAGAGTGAGAACATATATCTTATCATTTTCTGTGCACACCAGATTTGAGGTACCACGCAGAGTCCCTGAAAATATGACTTTTTGTGCACCTGAACCCTCAAACTACCCACACAAAAGGCGGACTTCACCCACTCCCAAATGTTTGGGTGCAGCAATTTGCCCCATTTTTAAGTGAAGGAACCTCGGAGGGTCCAGGTAAAGGGGACATGTCTGAAGGGAACGATGTGGAGGGTCCAGGCAGCCCAGTCCCTGGGTATGTTCCTTTTACCTAAGGATTGTCATCATCCATGGTCCCGGCCTTTGTTTTCATGGGGGCAAGGAACCCTAGATTAGGGGGTCCAGGTAGCTTCCCCCTGGAGGAGTCTTCTGCCCCATCTCATTACCCAAAGTAAAGGGGTCATGACCTTATGAAGGGGTCAGATACCCAGTGAATCCCCTTTTTTAATGGAATTTTGGAGGTTCCAGGGCTCCTTAAAAGATACATTTTGCCCACTTGAAACATGGCTTTTTCCACCAAAACAAATTGGACACCATCATTGACAAGGCAATGTTCAGGCGTATAATGTGAGGATCCCTGCTCCAGGAATTTCAGCGGTTCCCGCACCAGGAGTCTTTTGCCTCTTCGAGGAGTCCCCGGACCCCTCGACGCAGCCCCACGGCCTCGGGCGCCTGAAAGACGCCGCGGCCGCGGCCGAAGTGGCGGCCGCCTGGGCCGCGGTGCACCGAAGCCTCGGCGCAAGCGGCGGCTGGGCGAAGCGGGCGCAGCGGAGGTCTCACCGGAGATCCCTTGGTCTTTGCTTAAGAAACCCCGAAACTAAGGGAAATCACCCGTTCCAGGATTTTGGGGCAACAACCCATGTTTGAGTTGGAATTTTGAGGGTCCAGGTCTTTATTTGTTGTGTTCCCTTGTTGGTTGTAAATGTATCATTACTGGACATATTCCATATTTTTCGGGGGGGGGGTAGTCAAATGGAAGTAGCCGCATTGTTGAGAGTCATTCCCAGAATAACGGGGTTATGGACCCATTTGTTGAGGGTCAGAAGGAGACCCAGATACTAATGAAGCGGCAAACGGGGGTGGTGCCCCATTTGCCCAGTGGATTCTGCCAAGATCCTTATACCTTGGGCCTTTGCAAGCTTTCGGTCCCTTTGTGGTTTCCAACAGGGATTACGGAAAATCGCATTGGCCAACGCTTCATTTTGAGCAGCCAGGTTTGGATGTTGAACCCACGTCCTCACGTGGGATGTAAAACACCCCCAAGCAAGGCCTTTGGGCGTCCCTTCAAAGAAACTGATCACGTCGTAGATGTAGAATTCCTTCGAAGCAGTTGGCCCATCTCTCTTAAGGAACTCTTATTTGGCAACAGCTGAGGTCCGATCATCCCAGCATAGGTGTCCTTTTTGCTTGGTTTGCTTACAAAATAGAGGGCGATTCCTGGTGTAGATGGGGTTTATGCATCCCATTTACCAGGGAAACCCATCGATTTGTCCGAAAGGCCAGCTACGCCAACCGCCCAGATGGGTTCAACGGCAATCCTTCCTTCCTTTGGCCTTCCCAAGGCTTCACCTTGAGCCGTGGTAGCGAGACGAGCCCAGTTGGTTGACACGTAACCATGAGTTCTCTGCTTCAGATTTTGACAGTTGGCTAAATATGAGACATCATCTAGTTTGAACTAATTCATTTTAATTGATAGGCTAGAATCATGATAAACTATGTTTAATCATGATGTTTCAAGTTCTAATAAAACAGGATATCTTCATCTAATTTGAATTCAACATTTCTTTGTGCACCCCGAGCTTTGAGCTTGGGCCGGTATCCTGCTTGGGTGTTAGGCTCAGGCAGCAAGTGGTGAGATTCACATGTCCCACTGATAAGTTCGCTGAGGTCAACCCAGGCGGGTTATAACCTGCCAGGGTGGATTCGAGCCGCAAGACATAAAACAGGACCAGCAACTCGCTCCCGATTTCCTGGACTTCATATTGTATGGCAAGACCATTCCAGTGGCAAACAAAGGTCCAGTCTTTTTTTGGGCCAGTCCACTCAGGAAGGGACAAAAAGCACAACAGGGCTGCACACTTTTTCAGACTACCTTGGAAGCTCCCCCTATTCTTATTTACAGGCTTCGTGGCATGCAATGCCAGTCCAGGGGGGGGTATACTTCGAGCCTGGAGCTTCCATGGAATCGTCTGAGGAGGGTTCAGCACCTCGCGCTGAGGTGGGTTCCTCTACGAGATCTTCAATGAGCCCTTCGGCTACGCCACCCCTTCGGAGCCCTTCGGAGCGCACAAAGATTCCCCGCAAGTACCCATCCGTTTCCAAGTTGCATATGGCTGTGGCGAATTCAAAAAACCGGTACCAAAATGGAACCCTGGTAAGTGGAAACATGGACCAAAACCTGCGTAACCCCTCCTCTTTGATTTGGAGCCACACCCATATTGCTGGGCTCATGGATTTTGACTCTTGGGGGGTCAAAGTCTGGAGTCGGAAGCTCGGAAGCCTCCCTACAACTAGGCTGGCACAACTTGACGCTGTTTGGGTTCTGGTTAACTTTGGCAACCACTTTCCTCAGGGCATGTGTTTGTTTTTGTTGCTTTGATCTGCAAAAAAGTCCTTTGGGTGTCCCCACAACTGTGTTGAGGGTAACCCTTTTTAGGTTTGAAGGGATACAGGGAAAACCGCCGTGTTTGTTGGGATCCCCTAGTGCGACACATACCCGCGTGGCAAGCCGGGTCCCGCATTGTGTCCGTTCAGGTATTTGCGCTCCATGCTGCTGGTGATCCATCGATCTGGTTTGCCACCTGAGCGTTGCATACTCGACGGTTTCGGGTATGCCAGCGATGTGCACGCCCCTTCGCTGGAAGAGCCGTAGCGCGAGCCGAGGGTAGACTTCTGGCTTGGAAGCCCAAGCCCATTGATCAGCTGCAGGTGGAGCATCTAGTGGATCCCATGTACCACCAACAAAGATAGATCATGTATTTTTCCTTGGAGCTGTTGGGACCTATAGTACTGTGCAGGTATGTGGAATCACTGGAAAAGCTTGGGATGTTCCAATTGCGAGATTGATTGACCGCTCTTTTTAGTTGTTAGCACTCTATTTAGAACTCTTTAGGGTTTATCCGCAGCTCCATGCAAAGCAAGCCCAGCAAATTCCAGTTTCCGCCACCTTTCAGTCTCTAAGGGCAGTTTACCTCAGTCACTCTCGTTGCACGTTTTTAACTGGTTTCCCACCCCCAGGTTTCGCATGATGCTTTGTTCTACCTGCTACAGCAGCAACTGGAAGAACTGGGTCCGCTACCTACACCTGCAACCCGGGCCCTCAAAGTGCCCATAGAAAATGGAAATTACCGCAACAGCCCATTTTTGAGAGGTACCGCCTTACCACTGTAGCGGTGTAGCCAGGGTTTCCCAGCAGGTTTCACAGTCTGGTTTTTATTACAATGGTGGGTGGAAGCACTGGTGCTGGTTGCCGACCATACAAGGGGCTGGAATGCATAAGCCCGAAAGTCAGACGTCTGGCATGTCGATTTCCGAGGCTCTCTGCCGACTTGGCTGGACGGGCTTCTTGGGATACCACTTCTATCCCAATTGGCTGCCGGCCCTTTGGCTGATGTGTTTGTTTGAGGCTGGTAGAGCACCTGGTGACGAAGCCGGAACATGGATTCGAGTGTTGACCCTTTGTCAAGCCCAAGGTAAACTCGCTTCCCCAGGTTCTGGACTGGATACTGTTTGGAAAAACGTTTTAGTGGTAGAGACAAAGTTGACACAATTTTCTGCCAATCCACTCGAGAAGTGAGTGAACCCTTGAGGGTTCCTACGCATTTGGCTGCCCCATCTAAGCTGAAGATCAAACAAACGCAGGGTTGTGGGATCAAGGGGTGTATCCCCACTTCTGTGATACATGGGAATCTCCTCCTTTATATGGGGGGGGTATTCTTTTGGGAAGCCCGTTATGTTGTGTCACAGAAGTGGTCATTTCCACAGCCCTGAACAAACCCAAACGGGGAAAACATGATTTCAAGCTTTGTGGGCATGTTCTTAGTCCTGTGCTTGGGCTTTGGGCGATTTTTGGCATCCAAGGAGCTGAGATAGATGTACAGTATGGTGAAAGTGGATGGCACTGCTCCCGCATGGTGCGTTTACTTGGTGGCTCCCAGCTGTGCGGTTCCTTAGCTTTTTGGCTTTTTAGTTGGTTTAGCGGGGATTTCCGTTTCGCGGGGGATCTGAGGACAGCCCAGTTTACTCCTCTTTTTTACTTTCCGACAAAGGAATTGTGCCATCTGCTTTCACCCAACTGTAAGAACCGTTTGTGAGAAATGCTAGCACCCCCTTCTGCCTTTGGGGCTGGGTAGCTTTTAGGCTTCCTGAATCGACCCCGAAGGCAGTTGCGGTTTGAAACTGCAGCGAGTCAACAAGCATGCTGTTTTGAAGTGCCACATGGCCATGGGTCAAAACCCCGTACCCCCAGTGAACATCCCCATCCCCACAACAATAGACTAAAATGGGTGGTGCACCTATCCCAAATGGTACCATTGGTTTTGAACCATGGCCACATGCCACAGGGTGCTGGTTTTGATGAGTTTGAAGTGCCACATGCCACAAGAATCACCTCCAACGGGGCCGTGTGACGGCCTTCGATGCCAGTTTCTGGGGCTGGCCCTTATATGCTGCAGGAAGGCCAGCGATCCGTGGAAGACTACTCCAGGAAGGTGCAGACAGACCTGGCAGATATCGCCCACCGAGCCTTGCAATTGGCCTGTGGCCCTAGTTGGCTTCCATTTGCTTAAGAATATGTTTGATTTTCCCTTGGCTTTAAAGGGAATCTAATACTATTGGATATAGTTGTTTTCTTTTTGCTGGGGGCTCTTTCGCAAATGGAGGTTGGCCTTTGGTTGGTTTTGGCCTTAGATTTGGCAACTCTACATGGCGTTTAGCCTTATTTGGCCTTTAGTTGGCCTTTCTCAGTCCCTTTCCCTGGGACTTTCCCATACAACCCACCAAATGAGGATTCATTATGCGGGATAATACCCTCCCAAATACGGAAGCTGACAGAAGGTGCTGTTTGGAGGAAAATTGTCTTCCCCGGAACCTGTCAGGGAGAGTAAGATACTGTTACCAGCCCGCATTCAGGTTGACCCAATTTGGACGACAAGTCTCCTCAGGTGAAGTGTGGGTATTTTAAGCCCATTGGTTTCATAGCAGGGAGTCCCAGAGTGGGGATTTTTCTCTTTTCGCTTGGATTTACCCCAATGGCATCTTGGGTACAACCATAGGTGTGCCTTTTTAGGTTAGTTTGAATAGAAATAGATGGGTTCCACTGGTGTAGATTGGTTTTATTGCATTTGGCAGGGCCATATTTTACCAAAAGGACATCCATGGTTATGACCTGCTTACTCAGTAGGCTGAGCATCCAAGTACCAGGTACCACATAAGCTTATTTCAGGTCTCACGGGCGGGCAGCAGTTTACCTCACCTCATTGCTAGCTTCGGATTCACCAGGAGCACCCTAGACAGAGGAAGCCCCAAGAATAGTACCGGGACAAGATGTGTTTGCTGAACACTATGGGGCAAGAAGGCCACCCCAGATGGTCCCCTAAGGGTGCAAGCGCCTTGTGGGGATGTACTTTGACCCCTTTTGGACCTTAAGTACATGCCAGGGACCCTCTCCCCAAATCGTTGGAAGACCCTTCAAGCAGCCTCCAGCTCAGGAGTTTACATCACCGAGTTCGGGGCCAGCCTGACGAGCGACCAGGGCGCGGATGCCAACTGCCTGCGGGGCTTGGCGGAGGGCCTCCGAGCCTCGCCAAGACGTCCGACACCTCGCCCTGACCCCAACCAAGGGGACCCCCAAAGATCACTTGCTGAGTTCGGTGACTCGGACTTTAGTCACTCTTTGGGCTTGGGCCATTTTGGGTGAAGGGCAAGTTTTGGACTTGTTCTGATCAATCCACTCAAGTGAGAAAGGCTTAGATCCTCCATCAACGTAATGGAAACGGTTCTAAAAAATGGGGCCACATGCTGGTTCTGAAAATCAAAAGGCTCTTTTTTGCTGAATCCGCTTTCTGAGGATTCGACTTCCCTTTTGAAGTCATGGAACGAACCTGGAGGGAACGCGTTCTCGTCCGCCTGAGGAGCCCTGCCGTCGCCTGTCCTTGGGGTGTACCACTGGCACGGCTGGCACAATGGCGATGCTCGGCTTTTTTTTCCTTTTTTTTTGTTTTTCTCGCGCAGTGATATGGGAGTGTCTTTGTTAGGAGCTGGACCCCCAAAATGGTGGTTTTTCCACCCAAAAGGGGGTACCCTCCAAAAACAAAACATATTGGGTTTTTGGTACCCTCCCACCAATTAGCCTGACAGCGGGTCCCCTATGTACATTAACAGGAGCCCCCACTCCCGCAGACTACCAGAAGGAAGCTCCACCAATTGGCTGTAGATAGAGCCACTTCTTCCATGTCGGGGTCCGTTCGGGAGCTTTCATTTTTGTCTGGGGACGGTATGTGTCAGTTTGCCCCCCCAAAAAAAACAAGTTGGCCGTACTCCTTGTGGTTTGTTGTTGTTGGGGGCCATTCGCGGGCGTTGCTGAATGGACCGTTTTGCTCCAGGCAAGGGATCTCCAATTGAGCTCCTGTTGGCCGTGCTGGTAGGCAGTTTTTCCTGCAGTCTCCATGACCCGTAAAGAAATGGTGGTCATGTCCCAAAATACAGGGGTTGTGGATCCCTGTTCAAAGGGTCATGGAGACACTCCAGGTATAGTAAAGCCTACCTGATCCCGTCAAACTACCCATAAAAAATGGAATCCACTTCTGTTGAACAAACTCATGTTCAAAGGAAATGTGTGGTTCCAGTCAAAGAAACCCTCAAACTCATAAAACAGGGGGACTCACCCCCATTTTTTGTTGTACAATAATCCACATTTACAATCATTTTGAGGTTCCAGGCAAAAACACAACTTGATAACCCATCTTGAACTAAAACTAGGTGCGCCAGTAGTGCCCTTGGGAGGGTTCCCCTACGAAAATAGAGTATGGAAAAAAAGGGTACCCTTATTCTTACCTCTCTACTGGAGGACCCAGAAAAGGTCAGCCCGGGTGGCTCCGCAAATGGGCGCTGCTCGGCTGGTTTTTCGCTGGGCCGAGGACAGCTACGACTTCTGGGATCCTCAGAACAAAGCGGGCGCCGCCTTGGTGAAGCAAGTCTGGGACGGCAGCTCCGGCGCCAGGCGTGGAGCATCGGTCCAGAGCCACAATCTCTGAGGGTTTTTGGATTACACCCTGGGATTACACCCTGAAATGACCCAGAATGCTTCAACAAAACACGCGGCTATATCCGGAAATGTGCCTAAATGGGGTCAATACCCAGTGGGTGTATTCCCAGGGTGTGCTACAAAAACCCTTAGACAATCAAAACCTGGGGATTGATGAAGGTTAGTAAGGGGCGGTCTTAATTCTTGAAGCATGGTTCTGGGCTTGGACCATGTTAATACCGGGTTGTGATTGTGACTCAGTGGGCATTTCCTTAGCAGCGACTTTGGTTCAGGGGCCCGTTTTGGCTGGCTGAATTCAAGAGGGTTGAGTGACCGCTCCCCATGCGTTAGCAGAGACTTCTCGGCGCTTGAGAAAGAAAGACTTTGGTTCTGGAAACCAAGAGGAAAACCAACGCCATTTGCCGGGGGGGGGTAGGGAGACCAACCTTAAAAAGATGCCTGGACCCTTAATCCAAAACGGCATTCACCCCATCTTTGTTGGGTTACCCAAACCAAAGGGGTGGACCCATGTTTGATTCGGGAGAATCGGAGACTCCAGGTATAGCAAACCCTCCTGAACCCTCAAACTAGCCATAAAGAACGGATTTCACCCAGTTTGTTTAACAATAGCCCATGTTTGAAACAAGTTTGGTCCCTCAAAGAAAGACAGAGCCACTTGGAGACCTCTTCACCCCGCTGCTTGGCCATTTCTCGGAGCCAAGATGTCGACTTGTGGGTTCTGAAAGTTCCAGGGCCGAAGTGTCCAGGGGGGTTTTGCCACATTTTGGGGGAGGCGTTTCGCTCGTTTGCCTTGCCATCCGGTTCCTTTGGTTCTTGCGCTTTTAATTGTTTTTTTACCGTTTACACTGGTTGGGTGTCCATTTACCCAAGTCAAACCATGTCAAACCGTTCGCAGGGGATCTGAAAACTGACAGCCCAATTGCGCGGGCTTACCATTTTCCCGGAAACATGGACTCCTCCGAAATGGTCGGCGGATAATCTCGCATGCAAACAAGCCAATGAGCCCCTGAAATGTTATTTGCACAATGGTGAGTAAACAGAGCTCACCCATGAACGTGACATGGGAATTCCCTTGCCGGTTCATGAGTTATTGTAATTTGCCCACCTGGGCCCGAAAGAACTACCCATATGAAAAAGGGAAAGATCATCAACCACAATGTTGGGTTGCAAGAACCTATGTTTCAGTTTGAGTTTCGAGGGTTTACTGTAGGTAGATTCATACGCAGGCAGTGCGTTCTTTTTTTCGCAAGCTTGGCATGGCATCGAAGGTCAAAGCCGCGAACACTGCCGGTGTCAGTCTTCCGAAAGCAGGAGATGTCCTATCTGGTCTCGTTGCCTGCGGCTTGGGCTGTTGCAAAAGCTCGGGGAGTACCTGGACCCAGGGCTCCGTTGTTTTGACTACGTCTCGGGGTAGACTTACACCCAGGGGTTTTCCTTTTGAGGAATCAAGCACCCCTGGGTTTAAGTCTGCCTTGGGGTAGTCCAAGCACAGAACCCTGCCTGAACCCTCAAACTACCTAAACAAAGGGAATGCACCCCAGACTTGTCGCATGATTTTTCATGTTTAAAGGAATCTTGAGAATTCAGGTACTCGTGCATGCTAAAAACAGGGGGTGGCTGCCCTTTTGAGCGACCACACCCAATTGTCCAGGGGCTTGCACTCCCCACAAAGGTCACCCCAAGAGTTTGTCTCGGGCAACTGGGTTGCGGTTGACCGGAGGTTTTCCGGAGATGCTTACATGGACCCTCCAATTTAATAAAATTATGATATGGGCGAGTTCCCCTTTTTTTTAAATGGATAGTTCTTTCGGGTGCAGGTAGACATCTAACAAAAACATCTCATGTCGCGTTTGACCGCCTTGCACAGTTGGTTTCTCTTAAAATAGCACCCGTATACTCGATGGTTTTCCTGTGGGTGTCTCTGCAAGCCAAAGCAAAACAGGGTACCTGGAGTCTCCTTCTCCTTGCCCAAGACTTGGTATCCGAGGATCCCCAGTTCCCGCAGATGGAAACCTGGGGCTGGGCCTTCGAGCAGATCCTCGGCCATGCCTTTGAAAGCGAAAGCGGACAGAGCGATGCATGCGATACACGCGCCGTGCCTATCCAGTGCTACCGCACCTCGCCTGTACCTTTTGTTTTGTGGTTTTTATAGGAAACCAAGAGGAGACCACACATGTTGAGGGGGGTGTGCCCCTATTTTAAGACACGCTAAACCGATTGGTTGCGTTTCGGTTTCTGCTGGTTGGTTTGGTGTGTTGTGTGCCAGTGCTTCCAGTTCCCACTTCAATTCGCAGGTAACAAGTGATTGTTCCTTTGGGCTTTGCATGATTATTTCTCCTAGTTGCCTACTAGGATGGCATTGTAACTGGAAGCCGGGGTGCGTGCTTTGTGGGTTGTTTGCTTTGCATTTCTCTGTTGCCCTTGGCGTTGACAATGGACAAGTCACGCCAAGTTTTTCAGGGGATCCAAGTAGGCTGTACTCCCGGCTACGTATTTAGAATCCTTGGTTGTTGCGTTTTGCGGGGGTTGCTGTTGTGGTGATATCGTTCTGTTGTTGCTTTGTTGGATTGTGATTTTATTTGGTTGGTTGTTATGTCTTTGGTTGTAGACATTTATGATTGTTGCCTGTGTTTTGTGCGTATATAAGTGTTTTTTTGTTGGTTTGCTTTGTTTGGTTGGGGTTTGCTTTTATTTTGGTTTGGTGAGTTGGCGCCCATCAAGGGATGTATCTTGCTTCATCTCTTGCTACGCAAAACCGATATGTAACAATATAATTGCCAACCCATTTCCAGGTAAGATTGTCCGTTACCATGCTTTGTTTCGCGTGGTGTGTGTGTGTGTGTGTGTATGTTGGTGGCCCCCAACTTTGATAGGGTTCCCTGAAATCAGACAACCCTGTTGATTGTTTCTGAGGCAAAGGTGAGTCGGCGCTGTACTGCCATCCGGACGAGGCCGAGGGCGTGGCGAGTGACTGGAAACTGGAGAAGACGGAGCCTTGGCGATTGCATGGCTCGTTGACGATCTTTAGACTTTAACTTTTGGGGAAATAGGTGCTTTCCACTAAACCCCCAAAAAGTACATCCCAAGGTTCCACCAGGTTGCATGATTTCCAGTCAGCGGTGATGATGTCGATGAGGTGTGCAGGTCAGCATTTTTTCCTCGAAAGAAGGCATTCGCTTGCTCACGCAACACGCCCCTTTCGACATGCTTCCACTGCCCCCTTTGTGGGGGCAGACGGAAAAAGTACTCCGAACCCGCCTGAACCGAGCCTCACTTGACCCGTCGTATCGGCGTGGCACCAAAGGTTGCAGACTGGCGCTCGCAATGTTCAGCCCCTTTGTGCATCACACGAACAAACCATGTGACACATCCCGTAAAGGGTCGGTAGATGGCTGTTTTTCTCCTTTGTTTTTTTTTTCGCGAACCCCCCCCCCCAACATGGTGATTTTCCGATTTCCCTTTGCCACACCAAAAATGGTACCCTCAACCAAAACACACACCCAGATATCCATACGTGATCACACAACATGTCCACAGGGTCCAAGCATTTTCAGATGACCCATACACGTTATGTTTTCAGTGCTAGCTATTGTAGTAAGCCAGAGGAAACCATGTGGAAAACATGGTAAGAAACCCCGGTTAGCTGGAAACACACAGTGAGAACTTACAGGAGTCTCGGGGACGTGCGATTGGTGTAGGTATGCCTTTCACATATCAGTCCAAAGCGAGCTTTTGCACCTGGGGGCTCAAGAATCTCAGAATGTAAGGGTCCAAGTGCCTTTAAGAAGACGCTTTGACCCTTTTCACCCGTCAACGCTCCTCACCGGGTATGACGACACTGCAGTCGCGCAGGCCAACCACCACAATCACCTGCGATATCATTTGTCGATCGAGACGAAACATGCGGCCGAGGCGTTCTACGCATATCCTCCGGACTGCAAAATCCCTGGCACTGTGGAAGTCTATGAGTATCGGAAGGGTGCTTCCTGGCAAAAATAGGTCTGGAAACCCTCTCCTTGCAAAAAAGTGGTTAATGCCCTTGGGTAATAAGTCCCCCAAGTTATATATAGGGTCGTAGGGTCGGGTACATTAGGGGACTTATTCATTTGTGCCAGGATCATGGAGACAGGTGGATCAAATGGGGTGGTCCAAGTTTTGGGTCGTGCTTGCTGCTGGCTTGGAACCTAAAGGCCCGTCAGTCGGTACCTTGCGCCCTTCGATTTTGAACAATACCCGGCTCTTCAAAACTCCAACGGAAAAGTGGGCTTTTGCCAGACCCAAAATGAATCAACGGGCGAATGGCCGTTGTTTTTTTCCTTGAAAAAAATACGGGTAGCTTGAGGGTCCAGGTTCATTTTGACGCTTGAGCCATGTTGCGAGTTGTTGTGTTGTGCGAGAGTGCTGCGAATCGGTTTTATCAAATAAGGCTCCAGACGGAGTTTCGATAAATTTTTGCGGTTCCGAGCCGTCCCCTTTAGTTCCTAGGGTTTAGTTGGGGTGTCAATTTAACCCACCAAAAGTTGAACTTTTGGCAGGGGATCTGCGGACAGCCCAGAAGTTAAACAGTGGTTTGCATGGCTTGGCCAGTGTTTTGTCAGTAGAACCGCCCCGCGGAATGTGGCGAAAGCTGAGGAATTGACTTACTACGCCCACAGCGGATGTGATGGCTTTGACACCATCACCAGCTGGGGCTGGCAAAAATGCCGCGTGGCCTTTTGCTGCCCGTGCTGAGAAAAGGCTCGCTCGCAAGGTCCGGGCTGGCGGGCGTTTTGTTTTGGGAGGACGGGACCCGAAAGAACGACCCAAAAAGGAGTGGAATTCACCCAGCCCATATTTTTGGTTTTCAAGTTGCAACTTCTTTCGCGGGTCCAGGAAAATCTTCAACCCTAAGAATCAGAAAAGTTCCCTGCCCTATCGGGCTAGAGGAATCAACCTCCCTTAGAAGCTCTTGGACCTCAAAACGGGCCGGTCCGTCGAGAAGTTTGTTCCTTCCATTTACTGAAATGATAATTTCTTATTTCCCCCTGTTGGTTTTAAAGGAAATCGATTTCACTACTGGACATATTTTCTCATGCTTTCCAGCGGACCTATTTGCAAATGGAGGGTACCTGGAGTCTCCGAGACTGATCGGAGCACCCCAAAAGCAAGGGCTGGACCCAGCTTAAAAGGGTGAGAAGGAGACTCTCCCTTTTTTTTGGGGGGGTGGGGTCTTGAGCAATGCGGAACCACCAAAAAAACGGTGCCCTTCTTTTCCGCCACTGAGCATCTGAGGCTGGGTCCTCGGCGTTTCTTGGGGGGAGTTTCATCTTTTGCCCAGGCTGGCCTCGATGAGGCAGGGAGCGAACTTTTACCTCGGTCCAAGCGCAAGTTGAGGAGGATTGACGCATGAAAACTCACTCCCTGAGTTCCTGAGCTTCTTTTTCTTGGGGAGCATGTGAATATGTTGTTGGGGGACATTCGCTGGCCAATCCACTCAGGAAGCGCCTTAGAATGTGTCAAAGTACCTTAGCAACTTTAAAGAACATGGACGCCCCCCCCCCCTATTTCTCACTTCCTGAGTTCATGAACTTTAAACTTTTTGGGAAGACTATTTTAGTGGTAAATATAAAGTTTGGACTTTTTTTGGCCAGTCAACTTGGGAAGTGAGATTTCAGCTGTTTTCAGAGTGCGACGAAATCAAGTTGCTCGGGGGCCATCCGACTTCAAGAAGGAAACTCCTCCTTGCTCCGGGCCTCTGGGGGTTGCCAGCTGATTCCGTTGGGCAAGGAAAATGATCTGCGCCTCTTGTGAAGACTACGCCCAAGGGTTCAAGTGTAGAAGGTACTTGAACCCCTTCAAACTTCCACTCTCTGTTTGAGTTCCCGGACTTCAAACTTCTTGGGAAGACCATTTTAGTGGCAAACCATTTTTGGGCCACGATCCTAGAAGGCCACTTAGACCCTTCAGGTGCCACCAGCTAGAAGCATGCATGGCTTGCCTCGAGTCCGGATGTTCTCCTGGAGGTGCGCCGAATTTTGCAAGGGAAGATCTATTTGCCGGTATAGTAGGTAGCCAAGGGAACCACCCTTTGAAAAATGAAAGGACGATGCTTGGTTCCCTACTATACTGGCCTGCCTGTGATCCACTGCCCAGACGCTGATGGACCTTGCTAGGAGTCCAACCCCTCTTAGGGACACCCTTTTCGGCCCCTCTTCCGAAGGCCCGAACAGTTGGGAGCATGTGGGTGGAGTATCTTTTTGCGTACTTGGACCCTCAAGTTTCCAACTTAAACGTGGGTTATCAAACTTATGGACTGTGTGCATGCCACTTGTTTCTAGGTAGTTTGATGGTTCAGGAAAAAATGAAAGCCACGCCTTTGAGCCATTTGGGGAGGGGAAGAAAAAGGACGTGCCAGCCATATGGCTGTGGGTCAAAACCAATGGTAGCATTTTGGGGTAGGTGCACCACCAATTTTAGTCTATTTTAGTGGGGATTGGGATGTTCACTGGGGGTACAGGGTTTTGACCCATGGCCATATCTTGAAAACCGCCCAGGCCATGCTGCCGCTGAAGCCGGCAGCCAAGCCTGGCGCTCAGGAGAGAGCAAAGCAACACCTTAAGGCTTTGTTCAAAATGAATAATGTTGACCCCGGATTAATAAACCCCTGTTTATTAATATGGGGGTGTTGCCCTCCAAAAGTAGAAATCCCTACTAAAACCAGGGACACCCCCATATTAATAAACAGGGGTTTATTAATCTGGGGTCAACATTACGGCCGTGTTCAACATGAATAAAATCCTCGGGATGTAGCGGCATTTCCTTTGGTTTTGCTGCAAGCCACCCTGAAAAGGGTACCTCTCACAGTTCCAACTCAACAAAATGGTTGGCCTAAAATGATGGGATGAGTTCCCTTGTGATTATGCGTAGTTTGAGGGTTCAGGAACCCTGTGCCATAAAAAGGGGAGTTTGGCGTCTTTTGCTGCGACACCCAAAGGGTAATGACCCTTAAACCATGTTGAGAAGGTTCCCCTTAAACCACTTTGAGCAGAGTTTTCTTAAGCCCTGAAAAGGGTACCCCCCCTTGGCCCTGTTTGGTGTTATGTGGTCTTGTCTTTGGGTGGTACTTGGCAATCATCCCTTGCAGACCACAATAGGTGCCGCCAGTTTCCAGGCAACATATTTCCCAGCGGCGCATTTGGTTGGTCCCTTAACATTGTCTGTTCCGCGCTCCGTTGTGATTTGTGGCTCTCGCGGCATGTGAGTGACGAAAGAAACATGGGACCAGTTTTTGGGCGGCTTGTTTCTTATCAGGTTTGCAAGTGGAAGGTATTGGCCTTGGGTGCTCCACTTTCTGGGCATTTCTGATCTTGTGGAGTACTATACTCAGGACTCCCCCCAAAAGAGCCACACCCGAGAATTCGCGCTTCGGAAGCCTGACGGCTTTTCATCCAAAGGCCCTTGCTTCGGGATACCACAAGGGTTCGCGCTTCAGAAGCCTGAGGGGGGACTAAAGCCAAAGAAGGTCCTTGCGTCGGGATACAAAATCAATCGGGATTCTCGATCGAGGCGGCGGGTGAATCTGAACGCGCTGGCCATCGTGGTGAACTTGCTGGTGCCTCTGCCTTAGGGGGCCACTCCAGATGGGCCACGAGAGGTCCGACCCACACCCCTTGGCCGCAAGAAACAAAAAACATGGACAATTTGGAAGGCGCACATTAGCTCACAAAGGATGTTTTGGTTTACGAAGTCTTGGCATCCATTTTTGTTTGACCTTTCAAGCTGCCGTAGAGAGCCAAGGCATCTGGAAACACAAAATGGCACCCAAGCTCGAACCAAGGCTTGTCCTTTTTTGTACCTCTGTTTTTCCGTGAAAGTTTCAGCAGACCCAAACTCAGACGAGCTCATTAGGCCGTACGGCATCTTTTGCCTCATTTGCTGGGCCTTGTCCTTCTCCTGGCACTACCAGGCGGGCCGAAGCCTCAAAACCCGAAGGCCAAACGGATCCGAGGGATCAGAGGGATCGGTCACTGCATGTATTTTGTTTGTTTTTTTTTTCCGGAGCGAAAGTTGGATATGTTTGTTTTTTTTTGGGTGATTTCTCCCGGCGCAACAGTTGGATCATTTCTTAAAGGTGGTTTATCCATTGAACGATCGCCACTTTTGGTGGTTCCAAAAAATGGAGGAAGCCCTGTCAGAGGTTGTCACCCCTCCCAAGCGCACTTCCTGTGGGTCTTGACTGAAGATTGTTCAACTTTGATTGGACTTAAGTGTCCAGCTTAGCTTGGTTTTGAGGAATAAGGGGTCAAAGCACCTTCTTGGGTGCTTGGACGGGGCTGGGGTTGTTTCCCCTTGGCCTATGATATTCTAGGCGGGTGATGGTAGAATAGTAAGGCCAGCTTTTTCTTTTTTTTCTCGGACAGAATCTCAAAGAGTTTCCGTGGAATACATATTGGAGTGAGATGTGTTCTGTTGCTTAGAATGCTTAGGTACTGGCCATAGTAATGGCCCCCAGCCCCCCTCCCCAATGTCCACTGGTGTTTCAATCATCGCCGTATCAAATGATGACGTTAGCGCAGATTGGGGTATGGGTCAAAGCCAAACCACCAGCCGACCGCAGATGTTCCATGTCCATTTACCGGGGCACACCCAGCTAACTCCTAGTACTTTTTTTTCTGAGTTCATGGGCTTGAGTCTTGAGTCACAATTTTGGGTTTGGACCATTCTAGTGGCACACTAAAATCCACTCCATGGGGAGAGCGCTGAGCCTTGACCTGTGGATGGATGAGCATCCTGCACCCTTCAGAAACCTTGGAATGCTTCGATTCACCGGAAGTGCCAAGCAGCAAATGGCTTTCGACTGGTGGTTTCCCAAAGTGCTGCGACGTGTTCGCAACCCATCCGCCAATTTGAGCTGCGGATCCCGGCTCCTTGGTGTCTTGAAGGGGTGGCAAGCCCTTGGCTGCCCAAAAAGCAGGTGAATGGATTCACTGGGTACTTCCCCACATTTTCCCTATGCGCCCCCTTGAAGGCGTGAGTTTTTTTTTTTTTTTTTTTTTTTTTTTTTCGCTGGGCGCCACACCCCCCGTCACGGCCTGGCGCGCGGATCTCTCTTTCTTTTTTTTTCTCAGGCGCCGATGTGCGCCTGGTCCAGCGTCTTGTTGGGCCTGGGCCTTGCAGCCTGCACGGCCAAGCTGGCGCCGGCCCCGGGAGTCTTTTTTTTTTTGTGTGTGTGTGTGTTTACTGGAAGCTCAGGTTTTTTGGAGAGGTGGGGTGGGGGGGTGGTTTAGACAAATCGTTGTTTTTTTGCTGGAAGCTCAGGATTCTGTGGGGTGGGGGGGGTGGTGGGGGTGGGGTGGGGTGAGGTGGTGCCAGGATTCTGTGGGCCGATTCTACAAGGCGTCCAACCTGTATAAGCGAACTTCGGGGTGATGGAGAACCAGTTCGGGCAGAAGGCACGAGCCTTTAAAGGAGTTTCTCAAAGTGGATTTCGGACCCCTTGGTTGGTACTGATATTTCAAGAGACGCCAAAAGGAACGGTTTAAACGGGGAGGAATTTGAGACGGGGTTCCCTAAATTCGTGAGATCTCTTTGGAAAAAGTTCCCATCCGGTTCCGGACGTGTTAGGGTTTAGGGTTTCCACAAGTTAGTCACTTTTCGCGGATCAGAAAACGGAGAGCCCAGGATGATGGCAGGTTGGAAGAACTTTCTTTAGCCCTCTTTGACCCAGTCCATTTCAAGAAAGTCCTTCAACATCAAACAGCCAAAAACCCTGGGGTTACCCCCAGAAGCAAACTCAATATTTTATCCTGTGTTTACCTAAGACTTGAGTTTCATCATCGTTGGACTTGTTTGTTTCAGAAGCCTAGGGGAGAAGCTCGCCAGACTTCATGCTCCGGTCATGTGGATGTTGTTTCTTTGGGCGTGAGTTCCCCTTTCTTATACGGGTGCTTTGAGGGTCCAGGTGGGAAACTAATGGGCGGGTTGCGGGTCCAGGCAAAAAAACAAAACAAAGAAAAAACAGTTTAAAGAACAAAAACTATGAACCGGCATCGCATGTTATCGGTTTTCCGCGGCCAAGTGCACCTAGTCCGGCAGTCCGATCGATCCTCGGCGCGGTTCGATTTCTGTGATTTCTCTGAGGCCGCGAGGTCCGAGGAGCAGGGGGCCCCGAGCAAACTTCTCGGCTTTCGCTCCAAGAATGGGTGCTGCTCTGAGCTGCCCCTTAAAACCTACCCCGAAAGGCTCTGTTGCCCAGTGGGTGGCTTCCAAGTGCTTCGTTTTCCTTGGGGTAATTCAGGATTCCCAGGAAAAAGCTCAACCAAGAAAAGAAGGATGCCCTTTTTCCTCATGGCCACTGGGCATCTGAGAAGGGGTACCTGATTTGGTGGCTCAAACACTTGGAGACCAACATGGTATGTTAAATGCCCTTGACCTGAATAATATCTTCCATTTGCTCCAGAATATTTTTTATTTTGCCCTGTTGGTTTTAAAGGGAATCTAGCGCTATAGGGGGCTCAAGCAAATGGAAGATCTGGGTGCCAACCCCTGGTACCAAAACTTTGACTTCTTTTCGCGTTGCACCATGGTGTGGACAACTGCAGCTGCAGTGGTTTTACCAGCCGCTGTTCCCAGTCATTTGACCTGATACGGCGGTGTCTTTTTGGGGTACTCGTTTTTTTTCTGGTGGTTAAAGGGAAACTAAACGGAAAACCACAACCATTTTTTGGTCACCCCGAATAGCAGATACCCCTAAGTTGCAGTCTTGGGGTCAGATTCTAGAAACACTGGAGTTGTTTTTTTTGCATTTTGACTCTCCCCACTCCATGGACAAATCGAAAGGGAGCGATCCTCCTTGTACTTGGACATCCATGTTTTGCAGTGGCTGGTTTCAGGTTTCAAGAAGCTTGCACATGGTGGATGTTCCACGAATGTTGACCCCAGAAAAAACCCGTCCTATTAGGGGGGTGTCACCCTCAAGTCACGAATCCCCACTAACAGGAGACTTCCCCCTTTTTTTCATCAACCAGGGGTTTGTTGATCTGGGGTGTTCCCTTAAACCCAAGGTCGAACAAGCTCTTGCTCATTCGTTCGGGGAGCAACCGCAACCGTTGCCCTTAAGCCGCGGTTCCGGCTCTCTCGCGGTTTTCGGGCAGAGAAAACCCTCAAGTTTTCTGAGGGGTTTGAACAAATATTCCTGAGGATCCTATGGTCTGCTATGTGCCTGCAGTCTCCATGACCCTAAAAAAATAGGTCCATCGGTGGGGGTGTCTTTTTTAATACCCTCCCCCCCCGGCCCCGCCCCCCAAAATGGTGGTTTTCCGGGGACTTTCGCACCATTCAGACACCCACCGGAATGATATGATGCCCCTGTAAATACCAACAAGCAGCAGTTTCAACCATGGAATCACTTCGTGGTGCGAAATCGATTTCGCAGCCATCCACAGCTCTGGGTTTCCTATGGGTTTCCTATGGGTTTCCTATGGGTTTCCAAAATCATGGTTGTTGTTGGGAAACATTTTACATTTTTGCTTGTTGTGGTTTAGTGGAAGTCCCCTTCGAACGTCAACCAAGAAATGAAAAGTTTCAAAGGCCCTGGGGTGAGTTGCTCAAAAAGGGCAAACATCTCTGCACCCTTCATTTTGGGTACTGACCAACCAGTTTTTTTAAGGGTCAGAAGGAGACTCAAGTCTCGCGGGTCACATTTCAAGTTTCGCCATCAGATCGGCACATCGGAGCTTCGCTCAGGTCCGACCCAAAGTGGCCACTTCGCTGCACTTACGCGCCACGAAGACGAAGCTGAAGCTGGCATCGGTGGCATCGGTATGGCATGGGCACGAGACCCCATTCAGTTCTTGGCTAGGTCCCCCAGCTAGGTGCCCGACCTCTCGCCCCTTTTTTGGTTGGGAGTCCCCTACTGCAATAGACTACAGAAAATAGCTGGTACCCTGATTCTAACCTCTCTACTGGATCATCAACCTCTTGTATACTGGAGGGTCCTTCTGACCCTGAAAAGATGGTTGGTCCCTTGGATCATGGGCTCATCACATCTTTGATTCGGGTCAGAAGGAGATGCCAGGTCGGGGCTTTAGACAACCAATGCAAACGTTTCTGTGGAGGGCTGTGTCCATGACCCCGGGCTGCCCACAGGGCCAAAAGGCAAGGCGTGACGCATTGCGGCAAAAAGGGCATAGGCAACCACGCGCTACTTCCATTTGCGTAAGAACATGTTTTATTTTACCTCGTTGGTTTTAAAGGGAATCTATCACTATTGGAAATATCGTATTTTTTTCCAGGGGGCTTAAGCAAATGGAAGCTGGCAACAAGAGTTCTTTGTACAAGCCAGAGAACAGATAGCAACCACGACAGAGATGTAGCTTTGATAGGGTGCACCCTCCGCCCCGTTTTCAAGAGCCAGAAAGCACGGGCCTTCTATACTAGGCGCCCCGGAACAGTGGCTCAGGGCTGACGAACCTCTCTCGGAGCCCATGCGCAAGTAATCCGGCTTTCTGTTTCCGTCAGAGGCGCGCAAAGGCGCTCCAAGCAAAAAGGGCACAGCGCAGAGCTTGGCTCCGTTACCGAGCCAGACAAGTAGCCAAGCAGTCTTTGCGTCAAAGTTCGTACTTGGAGGGAACTGATCTTTCCAATGTGAAACAAAAGTGCAACGGAAGGCAAGAAGCTGTTTCAAGGCGAACTTAGAATCTCACAAGCTGACATTCCGAACGTTCTTTGCAGCTCGTACCAACTTATCTACCTGGACCCTCAAATTACCAATTAAAAAGGGAATTCACCCCATCATTTTGGGGCAATATCCAATTGTTTTCAGGGAATTATGAGGGTTTAGGTAGAACTAGCGGTGCGTTCCATAGACAAGAGGCAGCGATTTCATGCTTTCGTGCACTCAAGGGCTTACAGCAGCCACCCTGAAGTCAGCTTACAGGGATGTGATACAAGACTGCTACCGCAAACCGGCCCTTTTTTTTGTTGGATGCGTTCGGCTCCACGGATTCTCCGGCCGAGTGTGTTGTGTTTTTTTTTTTTGTTTAACGTCTGAGGTGGGGCACTGGGATCTGTGATCCATGCTCCAAGGATTCTAGGGGTTGATTCCATGGGGGTGGGTGGGGGTGGGTGGTGGGTGGGGGTGGGGTGGGGGGGTGGTGGGTGGTTGGTGGGGGTGGGGGTGGGTGGGGGTCAGTCTTCTCAACCATTTTTTCTTTTCAAAAAACCGGCTCGCTGTTTCCATTCTGGGGTTTTTTGATGGTTGCCTGAGAAGAAAAACGGATCCCTGGAAAGAATGGACATGGAAGGCACCCCTAGAATTCTCCTCATGGAAGTGGGGAGGGCCTTTGTCCTGAAAGGTTTGACGCCCAGGTACACCTTCTTCACCGGTTCCATGCTTGCAGCGGCAGGACGCTCAGACTCCTTGACTGCTATTGGGCTGGATCTTTAGACTTTAACTGTTTGGGAAATCAAGGGGCTTTCCACTAAACCCCCAAAAAGTTAAACTTTTTGCAGGGGGTCAACAACAACCGTAAGACACGCGTACTGATGGACCAAATGCTGTGAAGTTTTGTGAATACCGGCAGAAACCAGCCTGGTAGCTGGTGCACCGGTCCGGGGTAGCCATGTTGAGGTTCCTTCAATGCAGGGGTCAGGATCCGCGCTGAACGTTTCTCACCTCAAGCGTCCGAAGACTTTTCAGGGTTGGGAGAATCCTGGCGGACTCAAGAAACCGAGGTTTGCAAACAAGTGAGTTGCGGGACTCGCTCGAGTCGGTTCAGGGGCACGAGGCGAGAAATGCCAACTGCATATACCCCCCCTTGACGGTTTGGTGTTTTGTATTTTGCTTTTGGATAACTAGGACTAGAACTTACCTCCCCAGTTTCTTTTTGGGAAGACGATCTAGTAGTCAAAAACATGGCCAACCCTCTCAGGAAGTGAGGGTATTTGTCCACACCTGAAAGCAAAGCACCTGAACGTCGTGCCTCCCATGATGCGGTCGACTCTTATTTTCAGTCGGTTGCAAGCGCAACTGCCTGTACTCTTTCTCCGATTGGAAACCTTTCAGGGATGGGGAATTGTGAAAATGCTTCTAGACCCTCTTTGTTTGGGTGTGGCTCAAAATTAAACAGGAGGGGTTACGCAGATTTTGGTCCATGTTTCCACCAAAATTCCATTTTTGAATTCCGGTTTTTTGAGCCACAGCCATTTGACAGTGGGTCTTGGTCTGGGCCAGTTTTTGGCCCGAGCTGGGCCGAAACTTCGGGAAGGTGTTGGACCTCAAAAGGGGCTCTTTCCAGGGCCCTTGTGAGGCTGAGGGAAGCAAAAGGAGTCCAAGCAGTCGGAAGGATCCCTAACAAGGTCATAGGTGTCCTTTTTGGTTGTTTTGGCAGAAAAATAGATGGCCCTGGTTTACCTGGTGGCTTATTCATCTACCAGGGCCATCCTTTTTCCCTAAAAGGACACCTATGGTCATTACCCTTCCAGTGCCACTGCCAGTGAGGTGATCCTAGCCGTGCTTTGCGGGGACTGGAACTACAGGCGCGAAACTGAATTGTCTTGGCAAGCGGGTTGGGGTGGAACTAGCAGCTCCACTGTATCAACGGATTGCCTACATGACTCATTCTCCACAGAAGTTGACAGAAGTGGGGGGCCAGCCCCGCTTTCCCACCATGGCGCTGGATGCATAGTTTGCCTAGTCGATTTACCCGCAGCCTCAGAAGTATGGAATTGAGGGAGGGAGGAGCTTCCAACAATGGAATTCCAGTGATAGCGTCATGTGCGCTAGGCAAACTGCTGCATTTGAGCGAATCAAAAGGAGCTGCATAAGCTGGTGGGAAAGCGTAGTTGTGAAAAAACATAGGATGCCAAGAGATCCCCTTGAAAGCGACATTTTCTTTGCGGAGGCTTGAGTACCGCGGACAAGGGCTGAACGATGCGCTTAGGACCCACAACGTGGCCGCCTACGACCTCAAAAATATGTCGATGTCTCAGAGCGTGCACCTGGACCGGCAAAGTTCCTTTTACAAAATGTGTTTTGCTCAGAATGATGGGGCGGAGTTCCCTTGTCCATGTGCAGTTTGAGGGCAGTTTGGCGGACTGCAGGCAGTTCATGATGTGTGATTTGCGCAGCTGAGGAACAACTACACGGATGCGCGGGCCCTGCCAGGGCTTGTCGACAGATTTGGTTCCAGGGTGGAGACTCCCCCGACGACGCCCCCTCTTGGTCAAATTAATGTTCGCAGCGGATTAATCAATCCTTGGTTGATTTTGAGTGGGGTGTGTGTTTCGTTAGAGGAATCCTCATCACTTTTTTGAGGGTTTTCTTCCTTTGAATGTCACAAAGTCGTCACAGGGTCGGCCTATGTCAGTGTCAGAAAACGCCTCTTCTTTCCACCAGGTTCAACCGTGGCGTCCTTTTTCTTTCTTTGCTTGGCGTGGTTTGCAAGCCATGCTCGAAACAACGTACGGCAGCGAGGTTTTGTGGATCCCAGTTCCCCCGGAGAAACTTTGTGGTTGACCTGGACGCCGAGGGTGGGTGAATATTCTGATTACGGACTGCTGTGGATGGACAAAATCCGTTCGCACCACTTTGAAATGATGGGAATGCTTCTTGGAGTTTGAGAAAAAAGGGGGTTTCTTGGGTGGTGCAGAATTTCGTCCATCCACAGTATGCTCACGAGTTAGGCTTCGGGGTTTGAGCGCGCCTTGTTCGAGGCCAAGCGACCACTTGACTCTTTTCTTCTGCAGCGAAACCATTAGGCTTCCACCATGGAGGGACAATTCCATGTGCTTGGAAGTTATATACCCGGAGTCTCCTTCTGACCCGACTCGATTTTTGGTCATTACCCAAAATTGGGTCCTGGACCCATTTTTGATTCGGGTCAGAAGGACAGGTAGTAGGCAACCAACTACGTTCCCTTTTGCTTTAAAAGTCTTACCTACTGCAGGGCTCCTTAAAAGATACATTTTGCCACCATGTGAAACATGTTGCCTTTTCAACACCAAAAAAATGTTGGAAACCACCATTTACAAGTTGCAATGTTCAGTTGTATGCTGTAAGGATCCCTGTACAAGGGTAACCAACTACGTTCCGTATAGTAGGATCCCTGACCCGTTCCCTAATAGTAGGTAGCCAACTACGTCCCTTTTCCTTTAAGAGTCTTACCTGCTGTATGAAAAAACCGCTCGCGGTTCCATGGCCTTCCGGACTTCAAGCCGGCCTCATGTTCCAAGGCCGACCGAGCGTCAGAGACCCCGCGCGGTCTCCATTTCTGGCAACGAGTCCACTGGAAAGAACCCAATTGGGGGATCTTTGGAGAGATTCTCCAGGATAGGGGAACCCCCCCAAAAAAAGACATCCTCTGGTTTCCTTTATTCGGGGATCCCAAAGCGGTTCATTCCCTCATTCCCCTACCTATCGCATTGTACCAGCAACTTGCTAACTGTAGCGAGTATTGTTTATAACCTAGAAAAACGGTCAACACCTCTTCATTTTGGGTAATGACCCGAAAATGTGTAAAGGGTCATGGAGACTCCAGGTACGTGAAGTCTCCACGACCCTCTTAAAATGGGTTCATTGGCCAAAACTAAAGGGTTATGACCCCATTTTCTAGCGGTCATGGAGACTCTAGGTAGTTTTTTTTTGTGGGGGGGGGGGGTTTCCGATTCCCCGGCAGTGCCGGCCTTGAGGTCAATCCATCGGCGCCAGGGCAGCAGATGATGGACGCCCTGGGCCCAGCGACCGTGTCACGGACTCACTGCAAAGGGTCTGCTGGTGTTTGGTGAGGTCACGTCCAAACGGCCTAAAATTATTTGGTGCAAGTTGCCAAGGGATGTTAGGACTTTAAGTTTTGCCAACTAATGGGTTTTCCATGAAACCACTAGAAGTTAAACTTTTAGCAGGGGAGCAGCAAGGTCTTGACTGCTATTGGGTTGGATCTTTAGACTTTAACTTTTTAGGAAAATCAAGTTGGGTTTTCCACAACAAAAAGTTAAACTTGTAGGGGGGTCAACAGCAAGCCAGAAGGCGGGTGTGTTTTTTGGGCCCAAAATGGCAACGGGTTTCAACTTGTTGGCTTTCCCTTTAGTAACGAAAAAGGTTTTTGTCAAACGAAATAAATGTTGTTTTTGGTTTCTTTTGCTGTCACTTCGGGGATTCGTGCTGATCGCAAGGAGAGAACAAAGCGAGTTGTTGATTAAACCTGCCTGGAGTCTGTCATGGAGACTGCGGATAGAAAAGGTCAATCACCCTGCGGCATGAATTGAACCGGCTTTGTGATTCTGAAGGTCTCCGGTGGAGTGAGTTCTTGCTGTGGCTTAAGGAGAACTTAGACCCACTGTCCGCTGCTGTTCCCATAGCTGCTGCACTTTGGGGGATGGCTGTCTGTGAAGACGTCCAGCCGGGCGCGTCCGATCGACCACGTCAGGGCAAACCCCGAACTTGAATAGTCGTTTTATGTATGATCCTGGTCAGTCAACTGGAGTGATGAATCAAGCCTTGGGATTCCAACTTTATGAGCTTGCTTCCTTGCAATGAGTATGACTATGAGGGATAGGCTCAAGTGAAAGCAAAGGATACTTTGTTGCATTGTGCTTGGATGTTAGGATAACTGTTTGCCAACTAATGGGTTTTCCATTAAACCGCTAAAGGTTAAACTTTTAGCAGGGGAGCAGAAAGCAACCGAGGATATATATCATGTTTGTCATTTCGCCCTGCTTGTCGTGAACACACGGCCAAGCAGAAAGCGTTGCCCTCGGAGCTGGGCTGTGAGCCAAGAGGCTGAGTCAGCAAGCCTGACGCTGGCGGGAGTCCTTTCTTGTGGGTATCCAACAAAAAATAGGGTCAGAAGGAGACCCCAGGTTGCACACCAAGGGGTTAATCAAATTCTGCGTAAAGGCCATGGGTGTGTCGGCTTTGCACAAAAAGCACACAACGCACTGCACAGAGAATGTGGTTGCAGAAAATTGCCTCCACTCCAAGAGTTTCGGGTTTAAATGCCCTGGAGTCTCCAGACAGGGGACATTACTCACAAGAAAGGGGGTCGCCCCATTTTTGGGGTAAGGAGACTCCAAATCTCCAAGGCCGAGCTTGGGGTTGTGCGCGTTTGACGGGGCGGTCGGTGGGATTTGAGGCTGGACGGTTGCAGTTCGTGGAAGGGTCCCTGCTGGATCTTCGGAAAGCGATGAGTCGGGGCCTGAAAATTGCAGGAGGCCAGGGGAAGCTGTCCCGAACCCGTGCCGAACAACTAACCCCAGTTACTTACCCCTTTAGGCCTACCTGGAGTCTCCTTTTGACCCCTAGTAAAATGGGTCCATGGCACCCCTGAAGCTTGGGCAATGGCCAACCATTTTTGATTCGGCTTATGGAGACTCCAGGCACCTCAACGTCCAAGTATGATGGGGTCAACAGCTCACGCTCCGAAAGCCCTTTTACCCAGTTTTTTTTGGACGTGAAGCAAATTCGGGCTCGAAGAATCTGCTGAGATGCCCCTTGCCATGGATCCAAGTCTTGACTCCTGCTTGCGAAAAGTCGCCTGAGAAGCGTCCGCCAGTTGTGTTTCAACCAGGTAAGGGTCCGTGGCGGTTTTCCGGGTTCTTGGCATAGTGCAGGACCGAAGATCCAAAAATTTGCTCCCGGGACGGGTCCCAAGGTCTCTTGGCAAAGCTGAGCCTTGGGTCGGGTTCAAAGCCCCCCAGTTTTCCAGTGGGTCGCTTCCAGTTTCCTTTAAGGGAATGACCCAAAAGTTTTGGGAATGAACCGGAAGGGGATTCCCTTGAAGGAAACCAACCGTTGTTTTTCGGGGGCATGATGTTTGTGGTTGCAAAACAGAAGCATCAGATTTCCGACCCTTCAGGGCCTCCAGGGTGCAGAAACCAGACCTCCATCGATTTTTTTGTTGAACATTTTGCGCCCTCGAATAAGAGCCCGCTTGATGGTTGGGTCCCAATTCTTTTGGGCCACCTGGAGTCTCCATGACCCTTTCCAAATTGGTCCATGACTCCTCTCCTTTGGACAATAACCCACCATTCGGATTTTTGTTCCTCGTGATTCAGTACGGGTTTCTTCTCCATTTGATCGCTTGTGGCCTTGCATCATGGTTGTTGTTGGGAAACATTTTACGTATGTTTGCGTATTGCGGTTTAGTGGAAATCCAACCACTGAACCGCGAAGATTTAAGTTCTTGCTCCCCTAACCCAACGTCAACCAAGACATGGGCCCTTAGGAATCCGGCTCGGAGTTGACGCCGAGGCTTCAAGAACTCGGATACCTACTGCGTGGCCCCCGTGGTCTTCGGCCAGGACCTTCGAACGGTTTGGTCGGGGCGGAAAATTTGTTAATGTTGAAACGCATGTGGAAACATGAACTGTGTTTGAAATGCTTGACCATAATGGCCCCGGCCATTTTGGCTCAAGCCTGGATATTGGGTTCTCTGAACCCAACTTTGTGGAAAAACTTGAAAGGTAGCACTTCCGAAACAACCCCGAACCAGCAATGGCCTCCTCAGCAACTTCGGCAACGTCCTTTGAGTTGATTGAGGACCAGGCACTCACCGCGGAGGAGGTGGAAATGGCCAGCCAGGAGGCCCAGGAAGCCCGCACACGCGAGGCGGCTGTGGCGGCCGGCCTGGTGTTGGATGAGCCCGAGGCGCCCCCGTCGGCATCGGCCACCGATGTGATGAACGACCTCTCCAGTGCACTGGAGCGACTCCGCGTGGCCTTCTCCACACCGACTCCCGGCCTGGGTGCCCCTGGCCCCGCCGAGGACGAGGACACGGAGATGAGCGATGCGGTCACCACGGAGCGGGCTACTCCACCAACGAAGAGGCTGAAGGGCTTTGTGGCGGCCTCCCAGAAGACCACGACCCCGGTGAACAAACCGGTCTCCCTGGTACCGGTGGATGGCCGTCCTGGCTATTTCAAGCTAGTGGACCTCCCAGACCTCTTCCCGGTCCTTCCGGCATCGGCGGCCACGTTGTTGAGGGACGTCACGGTGGAGGAGGCGGTCTCCCTGTTCCACAAGTTTGTCGGTAAGAATCTCACGGAGGACTTGGTGGTCCGCATCCTGGAGGCCTATGTTCCGATGAAGATCCAGATCCGGCAGGAGGAGGTCTGGGCCTCACAGTTCCAGCGGAATAAGGCATGCATTGGCACCCAGCGGATGCACAGACTCGATGCCGGCCAATCGGACTACAAATTCATGTGTAAGGCATGCGGCACGGGATGGCCGGAGGCAGCCAATCAATGCTGGGTCTGCCCGGGCAAGGAGTTTGTCCCCTTCCAGGCACCCTCTGCGACCTACGAGGCGGACGGCGTCACGTACAACCTGCTCATTGTGGAGGGCAAGCCGACCTGGATCCAGCAGCGGGATGGGGGAAGCCTGGGTGCCTCTGGCCCCGGTGGTACCCGGGCGCAGGCAGACCGCAACCTGGTGGACGGCACGATCCTGGGGAGAGCTCCTCCGAAAACGGACACGGCAGAGGAGATCACCATGGCTGATGTGGTCCCGCTTAACAGGCGGGTGGATATCCGGCAGGAGATCCTGTCCATGGAGGCGGACGATGAGGCGTTGAAGGTCCGGGAGCGCCAGGAGGTCAAGGTCAAGGTGCAGCGGTCCTTGCAGGAGGCAGAGGCTCAGAGCTTCCAGCTCTACCACCCCCAGGTGGACCAGGCGATTCGGAAGAAGGAAGAGCTGCACAAGGCCTTGAGGGAGCACCGGGAACCGACCCCGGAGGAGTCATCGGCCAGCAGCGGCACAAGGAGCTGATCACGGATGACAATGAGATGGCAATCCTGGCGCCTCTCCAGGAGGGCATGCAGGCCCTGCCGGCAGAGGAGGTGGCCAACGAGGGAGCCCGGGCCCCCAGGAAGGTCAACCTGGAGCGGTTCAAGGCCAAGCTGCGAGATCAGTACCTGGAGGGTAAGGGTGTCGACGCCAGCCAGGCACTGGCTGATGCGATGGGCTCCATTCAGGAGGCGCAGGAGGCGAACAAGCGGATTCAGGACACCAACCAGGCATGGATGCTTAACCACACCCTCCCTTTGCCGAGCGGGACCCGTCCTGGAGGCGCTGAGGCCGGGTGGCATGGCGCCCCAGGCTAACCCCACGACCCCCCCGAGGCGTCCAAGGGAACCTTCTCCCAGCACGCCGGGGGACAACAAGCGCCAGTCCCGGAGGCTGAAGGCGGGCCAACAAGCGTTGGCAGGTCTGACCTTGGGATCACTTCCGGTCTCGGCCTCGGACACTCCAGAGGCTGGAACTTGGGGGGGGAACTCTTCCCCTGGACCCATGGGCACACCAGGGCATGGAAATTTCGGATCGGCCTACCATCCTGCCGATCACCTACGACCCCAATATCTCCGACAAGGTCATGTACCTCCAGATGGCGTTCAAGCAGCGTCCCTTAAGAGACGGTGGAGGAAAGCCCTCCTTGGGACGGTTGGCCCCGTGGGCCCGGCCGCTGTCCAAAGCAGCAGCGCTGGGGGCCAAAATCTGTGTCCTCACTTCGCCGTGGGGGGACAAGCTCCAGGAGTCGCTCTCGTTGGGGGATGGGTCACATCCCTTCCCGGAGGACCTGCTGGAGGACATCAGGGAGATTCTGGCGCTGGGGGCAGGCCGACCAGCGGACGGCCAACCCTTCTTCCTGGACATCTTGTACAGCGTGGCTCTGAACATTCAGGACCCCGACCACCAGTTTCCACGGGACCTGGAGCAAGGGGTTCCACTGGGGGTCACGGACCCACCCCTGACCTCGCCGGGCATCTGGCCACTCAAGAAGGAGCTGAAAGGGGAGGAGCCTCGGAGTTCCAGGAACTCCCCCACCCAACGGGCAGGGGTAACTACCCCTCGACGGATCACTTCAGCGAGCTCATCCGGGGCACATTTCTGGAGGAGGTTCCCATGGGCATGGTGGAGGGCCCCTTCAGTAAGGAAGAGGCAGCATCGCGATGTGGCTGCGGAAGCGAGGACCTTTGTCCCGGCCCCGGCGGGCATCGACGAGGGGGACAAGATCCGCACGATCTACGATGGCTCGGTGGGAGGGGCCAATGACACCATCAGGAACCAGACGGTGGAAAGGACGACGGCTCCGACGGTGCTGGATGGGGTCCAAGCTCTCCATTGGCTACATGCTGCAGCTGAGGTGGGGTGCCTCTGGCCCCGAGGGGGGGATCGTCAAACCTCCACCTGGGGGCTGGCTATGGCCGGAGCCGGGCACCAGGTGGGTGCTGCTGAAGGCGGACGTCACCAAGGCCCACCGGAGAGTGAAGGTCCTCAGGAAGGACTACAAGGTAGGCACATATGGCATGGCCAGTGCCCAATCTTACTGGGGACGCCTGGCAGCCCTTCTGCTCAGGGTCCTCTACGCGCTTTTCCCCCAAGTGGATTGGAACTTCGTCTTCGTTGACGACTTCCTGTGGCTGCTTCGAAGCGAGGGGGCAGTGAACTTGGCGGTGGCGCTGCTGGCCACACTCCTGGCATTGGGCACCCCACTTAGCTGGAAGAAGACGCACTTGGCGGAGGTCAACACGTGGCTGGGCTTCGTGGTCCACCCGAACATCCCGCAGGTTCTCATGGCGGCCAACAAACACATCCTGGTTATGGAGGTGTTGCAGACCATGGTGGAAGGGCAGGCGATGCACTCAAAGGACATCGAGAAGGCCCTGGGCCGCATCCAATGGGCAACGGCAGCATGTCCGCTGGCGAAGTCGATGCTCCAGCCACTTTGGGCCTGGAAGATGGCCACCACCACGGTGGGGAAACCCCCTAAGGTGGTCAGGATGCTGCTGTTCATGCTGAGGTTCCTCTTCAACACCCCTTTTGTCCAGTACTCCCCCTACTTGCCGAAGTCCTCTTGGTGGGGTTGCAGCGACGCTAGCGCCTCGGACGACGGACTGGCGTTCGTGGGAGGTTGGTGCTCCAACACGGTGGAACCGGACAAGAAGGAGGTGTACTGGTTCCATGAGCAGATCCACGTGGAGGAGTACCCTTGGGCTTTCAAGAATGGGGATCCAAAGCGGAGGATTGCGGCTCTGGAGATGCTGGGCACGCTCTTCCTCTGTAACATGATCCTCACGCACCAAGGCCCTCTGTCCTCCCGGGTCCGACTCCCGGTGGGCAGTGACAATCAGGGCAACGTCATGGCGATGCTCAACCTTGGATCCAAGAAGCCCTACACGGCGGCGATCCTGATGGAGCTGGTCTTCCTGCTCCACACCCATGGCTGCTCGCTGGCGGCCAACCATGTGCCCCGTGAATTCAATCAATGGGCTGATGAGCTGACGCACCCAGATTTCTCTGGGTTCGACCCTTTGCAAAGGGTCCCCAAGCAGGAACTCTGTGAGGAGTTTGTTTTTCTCCCGCGTCTCCTGAATGGAGATGCATTTGATCTCAGCGTGGGCCCACCCATGCTCCCGTGACCGGAGCCGGTGGGTGACTCACTTCCCCTGGTGGCAGACCCCCCTGTGGCCTGGGTGCCACGGGCCCCGGCTCAGGGGCGGGCGCTATCAGTCTGCACACCCGTTCTTCAGTTTTTGAGAATTGTGAGTTGGGTGGCCCATGAGGCCCACCCAGCTTTGGTCATCTGACAGGGGAAGATGAGTCCCTGGCACCAACACACTGCTCGGATGAAAGAGTTATCGCGTGCTCGTGTGTGGTGCCGTTTGGTTAGCTTGCATACACATACGGAAGTGGTGACTCCAGGTACTACCAAACATGAAGTCTGCTCTTTCCATTTCTTCCCCACGGAGGATGTTGGCCAACTTTCTGTACTTGGAAGTTGCGAATGGAGACTAACTTGTAAACGGGGGTATTCACCACTTGCCAAGTGGGATGTTTCTCCAATGGAGTCTCCATAACCCTTGAACTTGGCTCATTTCTCAAAAGAAAGGGGTCATGACCCCATGGAGACTCCAGGTAGTGTCTTCTGGCGCTGGTTTCAGAAGTGAACAAAAAGGCGGTCAAATATATTTGGATAGGAAGGTGGTCAAAGGGAAGATACTTGGTCAAAGGGCATGACCCCTTGTATCATGACTCCAGGTAGGCCTTTGACTCAGACAAAGGTCCTGAAGTATAGACAGGAAGGTCCTCAGCTCTTCGCCAGGACCAGCTGGCCTCGTACGATTTCTGGGCCGTTGGCGGGGTGGCCCCAGAATGCCGCGACTGGCACTTTAGGAGGAGGTACTCTGGACTCCGGGAAAAGTATGCCTCCAAAAAGGGTGGAGCCCCAAAATTTGAGATTTGCCACAGTTTCTCTGGTTTCCTCGAAAGAAGCCTCCGGAAACCAGCGGCCGCGAAACGGAGACACAAAACACTTCGACACGTTTTTTTAGCGACTTCAACGGAGTACCTGGAGTCTCCATGACCCTTAAAAAATGGGGTCATTACCCAAAATAATGGGTTCAATGACCCATTTTTTAAGGGTCATGGAGACTCTAGGTACTTTCCTCTCAAACCTAGGCGTCCTTGCCATTTGGGCTAGAAATAGCGTCGGGGCTCACCGGTTTAGATGGGCTGTATGCCTGCCATAGTTGCCGGGGGACCCCACCTATCTGTTCAGAAGTTGCCATGCGAAAACAAAACGAGGCGCCTGTGACACTAGGCCCCCAAGCGATTGGTGCCCGACCTCTCACTTCTTTTTTTGGTTGGGAGGGTTCCCCTACTAAAAACAGACTACCGAAACAAAGTGGGTGACCCAACTTATTCGAACCTCTCTGCAGAAAATAGTGGTTTAGTGGTGGTGTCCATATTAAACCACGAAAAGTTTCACTTTTTGCGAGGGATCTGAGGGCAGCCCAGATTTGTGCCATGGTCAACAGTCCAGCCTCTACTGGAGGACCTGTGACAGGCAGTCTACTGGAGGACCTAGGGAATTCACGAATCTGTGATACAACAGAAAGGGCTTCCCGAAGACTAAGGGGGATCCCCTTGTATCACTGAGGATAAACCCCTTGATCCCACAGGTAGACAGGTAGACAGGCAGACAGCTTGGATCTGAGGTGTGAACTGCTGCCCGGGCCAGACCCCGGACTACCGCTGTGGCGAGACGGGAAACCCAGCTAGGGGGGCGGCGACGGGCATTCCATGGGGCACAGAAAGAAAACCGAAGCCTCCAACTTCCCATAAAACGACACGGGAATTCACCCCTTCCATCATGTTGGGTTGCAACAACTTGTGTTTGGTTGTTGTTGTTTTTTTAGGTTGGAATTTGAAGGGAGGGGCCTTTCTGATGCTTATACCAGGAGTCTAGAGTCTATGGACCCATTCTTAAGTTGCAATTTTGAGGGGCCCCAGCAATGGCCGGGCCAGGAGTTTGGTATTTGTGGGTGAGTTTGAGCCATGTTGCCTTCGGTGTCACCTCACTCCCCGAGTTCCGTTTCGGACGATTTTGTCACCTCGTGGGAAGACTGTTCACGGTCGGCTTTTTATGTGGTCTCTTTTTTGCATGAACCCACCCATAAAGTTTAACTAACTTATCAATAGCACTTGATCTGATTTGGCTGCAATTATGATTACGAGGTTTAATGCATGTAAGAGTATATTCACATAAATTAGTTGTGGACTTGTTTTTGGCCAATCCACTCACGAAGTGAGGCAAGTTTGCCTGGAGTGTACTTCTGACCCTTCAAACATAGCGTCAGTACGCACAATTGTAGGGGTTATGGACCCATGTCTGATTCGGGTCAGAAGGAGACTCCAGGTACATGTTTGTTTAATCCTGGAAATTCCAACGTGTACTTATTTTTTGTAGTTTGTGAACTTGACCTAAAATTACCTGTTTTTCAAGAAACGCCTAAATTGATGAGTTTCTGCACTTTCGGGGCATCAGAGCACTTGGGGTTTGAAGACAGTGACCTTGCGGCATTTTGCCGCCTTTTGGGCCCCGCGTGGGACGCATCCCTTTTTCAGGCGGGATTTGTGTGATGCATCAGGGCATCAAGGGATCAATGCATCAAGCCATCATATTGCGGCGGATGCCCATATAGTAGCCGTAGATCTGAAGCATGCCATTTCCCAGCACCAAAATGCGCAAAATCTACGCAAATTCGTGAGGACCCTTGCTACAACTGCTTGAGACCGGTATCGATGCATTTTGCCGCGCCGACTTTTGCCCGCACAACGCCCGCAAAAAACCGCACAACGCCCGCAAAACCCCGCAAACGCCCGCAAATCCCAAAATCTCCTTTTCGGGGTATATCCATTTTTTGCAAATCAGCCTATGGCGCGGCCAATTCAACAAATTAGTGGGTGGCTACTTCAAATCAGCCTTGGGCGACGCCGAGGCCTCGCCCAAACTTGGAACACAATGCACAAACGCATGGGCCAGTCCCGAGTTCAGTGAGAACCGGGTGGGCTGCAGATTGATAAGGATGTTCAACAGGATGCGCGCATCAGCAGGTGTCAGTGCACAGGCGCTTGCGGGGAAGGGCGCGAGGGGCAAAAGGAACATGGCACGACTAGATTTCCTGAAGCTCGCCTAGATTTTCCAAAAACGACGAGGAATTTGTCAGAACGCCTAAACTTCGAAAACGACAAGGAATAAGTACGCAAAGGAATGTCCAGGATCTGTTTTTAGACATACAACATCCTCCGGCAACAAATCGTCATCCCTCTAGTAGGGAGACTCCTTCCTTACATGTTTGAGGGGTGCTCTGTATTTACCAATCCTAGCAAAAGCTAAAGCCATCGCCTTGCTTTGTTTTCCGAAAATTCTCCGAAAACTCTCCAATCGATTGAACGGAAATGGCTTGTGGGCGTGACCTCTCATTTTCCAGTCTCCAGGGTATTTTTCAGGTTTCCGAGGATCGAATTTGGGCCCGTTGAGACTTATCACTTGGAATCCACCTGATTTGCAGATTTGGATGATTCCAACTTGTAAGGCATGCGGTTTTTGGATGTATCCGTGAAGGGACCTCTATATTTGGACAGTCTTTGCGGGCTTTTCGGGTGTTTGGATCTGCCTGGACCCTGCACCCCATTTTGAAGATGGATTTTTGAGGCTCCAGGTAGCCTCCCAAACCATAAGGATGTCATCTTACGAATGCAGGTACAACAACGGCAACGCACGTGGCGGGCTGCGCCTTATGAGCCGCACGCCTAGGGCTCCCGGAGGTTGGGGCTGAAGCGTTCTTCATGAAGGTCATGTGGTAAAAATGCCCCACGCGGTCCCTGAAAACTTTACTTTAATTTGCGGAAATCAGAATATATTTGTGTTTTTTCTCCGGCTTTAAAGTTGGAATCGATTTGATGATTGGGGATATTTGGAGATCTCCATTTATGGCAATCCATTTTCCCCTGAGGAAGACTAGATAAATGAAATTGGGGGATGGTAGAGGGGATTTGTAAGACCATATTTAGCAGTGCCAAACACCTCATGCAAGGGTGAGTTGAGGGGCTCTCCTAAGAAGGCCTCGCGACAGCTACGACGCCAGGGGCGCTTTCGCTTTGCGCGCTTTCATTTTCCAGTAAATCCCACGAAACATGGAACCCTTTTTCGCCTTTTCTCCGCAACAGCTGTAAGCCAAGGGGAGTCTCTGCATATCACCTGGGATACCTGGGCTTGAAAGTCAGCAGTTGCCACGCCCCTTTCTCCAGGGCGAGCCACGAAGCGCTGTGTCACCAAATCGCAAAGGGAGGCCTGTTGGCTTGATGGGTGTGGCTTAAAATTAGGGTTACGCAGGTTTTAATCTTTGTCGTTTACCAAGGCGCCATGTTGGCACATGCTTTTGAGCAACAGCCAAATGGCCCACGCTGCTTACGACAGGTCAATCACGACCTTGAGCCCTCAAGGGACCTTGCATTGCACGGGATAGGTAACCAGACCAGTTGGTTATGATTAATTAAGGGCCATAAATTCCCTTTTTCTCATGTTGCTAAAAAAAATCATCGGGTGAAACGGGCCCTCCAGTGACTGAGTTTTTTTGGGGGACCACCTTATGTTTTTTTCTTTTTGTTTTGTTCCAGAAGCGGGATGGAAGTTCCCAACCAAAATTCGCGCGAGGTGATGAGTCGAGGCCCTTCTACCGTCTTGCAGTGCAGCAGGCGGAGGCGGCCTACAACATCAGGCGCTTCCGGGCGCTTCGCTTCGGAATTCGACCGATGCGGCACTTTTCGTTTCTGGGTGGCTCAATATTTCCGGAAAGCGATTGGACCTTAGGTTTGTTTTGCGTGTCCCTGATTTGGTGCATATTTAATCGAGGTCCCATTTGGCCCATATTATTCATTTGGTCCATAAGGTCAGGCCAGCATCAGAAAGATCCTCTGATGGAGGGGGTGTTGAGATCTCCATAAGGGTTGGGAAGGGCCCATAATTGCAGATAAGATTCTTAGGGAGTACCCTTTCAGGGCACCCTTGCTGAATGTTGTTGTTGGGGGGGGTAACTATACCCTTGTTAGGTTGGTTCAAAGGACATCTCCCCAACAGTTGACAGCTCAGGGGTCTTTGCAAATAAACTCCAGAGTGGTTTGGAGGGGGGTCTGGGCCACAGGTTTGAGAAGGCAGAAGCTTCTATTTCGGTTTTTTCGGGGATACGACCTGCTTTCTTTGAGGGCGCCAACTTCAAGCTGGCTCAAAAGGAAAACAACAGGAAAATTGACACATGTCCATTTGCCGTGCTCATGTGTAAATCGAACGATTCTCAGCCCACTGCTTCCAGACGGCTTCCAGCTGGTAGCCCTTTGGTTTCTTATACGTTATTTACGATGGTGACCGGAAGTACCAGACATGATGCCGGGGCATCGTTTGAGAACCTTTGCATCTTCGCCCTTGACTCTCATGAAAAAACACTACTTTTCAATCCTACCTGGAGTCTCCATTACCCTTCCAAAATGGGTCAGAAGAAGGAGACTCCAGGTAGGTCTAGGATAGGTTGATTCCTAGGATGGAGGTATCTTATTTATTGGATTCCTCATTGCCAAGGAGGATAATTCCGTCCACGAGGGTACACATCGCGCTTTTAAACTGTTGGCCACATGGGTGTTTCTCAATCCCTCCAGGTAGGTTTCCGTTTCTTTCCCTTTAAAACCATCCAAAAAGGACCCCCGCATGTCACATTTTTGCTCAAATCTCCTGAGACTTGGGGACACCTGGGGTGAGAAAGTGCGGATTCGGGCTGGGGATCAACAGCCCAATGGAGTGCACCCTGCAAGTGGGTCAGAACCTATTACCATTTGGGCCAACCGCATCCACACTTAAGGGAAATGGGTTCTGTGATGCCAAGGGAGCCAGCGTGGCAAAGTAGTCACAGGAATTGCCCATTTCGGAATCACAGAAAGGTGTATACACAAAGACACACACTCACTTCTATATGTGGCAGCCTTGAAAGTGGTTGGTAAAGATGCATCTCCACTTGAATAAGCTCCGCTTTCCATGTGCTTGGAAGGATCTCCCCTTGAATGATGTCCACATTACTCTTTGTTTTTGGCGCAAGCCGACCATCGACCATCGCCACGCAGGGCCGAGCATCCCATGTTCTTCCATTGGGTCCAAGATCCGGCAGCCCTTGCGGAGCTTTTCGACCGGTTGGTCGGCGGTTTGTCGGATGGAGTTGTGCGAAATGGATTTCGCAGCCATCCACAGTATTTCACTGCTCCGAGTCATCAAATAAGTTAGTCACCAGGGTGTTTTGCTTTTGGTTTCCCTTTGAAACCTCCAAAAAAAGGGGTAACCTCGAAAAAAAAGCAGAAAATTGAAACATTTTGGGCTTATTGCACTTTGTTTTGCAACACATTGGCTTTGTTTGTGCCAACTGTCAACCAACTCGTTCCCATTGGGTCGAAAGAGGTGCAAGTCTGTTCAGGGTTCCTGAGAAGGTTTTGCGGCCGAATAAATTTGGAAGTAGTCGTTGGAAGGGTGAGGGCCGTATTTTGGCCGAGTTCGCCCTATTTTGCTGCATAAGGATAAAGAGCCCAACCCTTGGGCGGGTCTTTGGGGGAGTGGTCTGTAGGGTCCCCAACTTGTGAACCGTGTGATGTTGGGTAGCTCATGGAACATGCATGTTGGTTTGCCCTATGATTTTGGACCGTGAAACATCATATTTTCACTGTGATAGAGCTGCTGTTGTTTTAGTTTTCCACCGAATGGACCATCAGCGAGCGGGTCTGTGTTGGCATTTCAGTTTTCAGGCAGCGTTTGGGCCCCTGAAGACTCGAGGACAGCCGAACGAGAAAGGGCCCTCCAGTGCAGGGCAACCCTCAAAATTCCAACCTTAAAAATTGGTTCAGAAGCTCCTTGGCCACTTTATATGGTTTTGTTTTTTTGTCGGCATTTGTTGTTTTCTACACCTAGACCTGGTCTCCTAAGGGTTTCAGTGCCGACAAAAGCCTTTCGAATCACGTCACAACCCAATGTCAAACGATTTTGGGTGGTCTGGGAATTCGGTTGAGCTTTTGGGTTGGAACAGACCTTATCCGATTCTAGGGACACGGGATCGCTGAAATAGCGGCTTGCAGGGCAGTCAGAGTCGGGAGCCTTTATGGGGTAACACAAAACGGGCTATGGAGTCTCAAAATTCCAACTTAGAAATTGGTTGTTGCAACCCACAATTCTGGTTGGTGAACTCTCTCTTTTATGGGTAGTTTGAGGGTCCGTCCAGTGCCTACGTGGAGTCTCCGAATCTGATCCGAATTAAACATTACCAATCATTACCCCAAATAAAGAAATGGGTCACAGACCCATTTGTGATATTGTGCTCAGATTCGGGGACTCCAAATATAAACCTGTGTAGTCAACCAGAAGTAGAAGCAAACCTAAATAGATTTCTTCGACACTCAAGTGAGCCCTGTCAGTGATGCATGGTTGTCGTTGGGAAACATTTTGCATTGTTGCTTATTGTGGTTTAGTGGTTGAAATCCAACCACTCAACTGCTAAAATTTGAATTTGTGCTCCCCTAACCCAACGTCAACCAAGGATGCTTAAGGGGGGAAATAGAGGGAGCCCTCCAACAGTTTTTGGACCACGGTCTGGGGAAAGCTCCTGGGCTTCTGGAGTCTCCTTAGGCTTCCTGGAATCTCCTCCTGACCCTTCAAACCTGGGGTCACCCCTTTCTTTTGAGTAAATCCCATTTTGAAAGAGGCAGACAAAAAACTCCAGGTTCATTTTTGTTCTTTGGGCGAGCTGTCCATTGCCAGGTGGCCCTCACTGAAGAGTGGACCCATGCTGGCCTGATGCACCGCCCTGAGTTCTTCGGAAATGACTTCGTGTTGGAGACAAGAGCAGGGCCTGCGAAAAAAACAATAATAATAATGCGGAAACAAGTGAGAGATTGAACAACGCCTGAGCCAAAATCAAAGCCCGGGTAAAGGAAAGTCTGGCGGGGGACAGTCCATTCGCCATAAATAGTGTGGCCAGGATCCTCAACGGGAGGTGAATCCATCACATTCCATCGCTGACCCCCGGTTGAGCAAGCCCATGAGCGAGCCCCGTCGTCTTCGTCCCTGAAAAGCACACATATGTCCTTCAATATGTTCATACATATATATATATATTAACATACATGTATATACATATATAAATACACGGTATAGTATCGTTAAGAGTTGAACGCAGTACGAACTGCACGTTGGAACCTCCCATCTTTGCCTGGGTGTGTTTATGACTTGGCTAGCATGAATACAGTGCTGAGCGGGATGGATACAGTGCTGAGAGGGTCCCCCCGCCGGAAAGCGTATGGTGGAGCCCCAAGCAACTCTTAACGATACTATACCCATATATATATATATATATATATATATGCACCCCCCCCAAGGACGCTGATTTTGATGCGTCTTTAGTGATGATGAATTAAGTGTTCAATTCTGGGCTCCCAAAGCCTCATAAGTTGGAGTTCGGAGTCCTCCGAAATGTCCCAATAAGATCTGTCCAAATAGGATTTTACTTCAACGAGACCTGGATTTTTGAATAGAATTGAGTAAGGATATACTTGTCCACAATGCGCATTATGGCCAGGCAGTACTCAAATAAACATTTCTCCAACTAGGGGTTACCTCAACATGCGAACATATTTTCGGGTAAAATCCAACTAATCTTCAGCAACAATTATAGATGAGTTTTGTTGCCACACGTAATTCGATTCGCTTTGGATGACCGTTGAATAGAAACTAATTATCAAATATAATGCCTGTTAAATATTGCTACACATTTTAGGCCCCTTTGTAGCAGAAGAAAGGTCCGAAATTATACTTGTTAGACAGTCTTCCAACGTCGAAATTTCAGGGATTAGAGGTTCAGCTTCAAAAACTATCTCGAAACAGGGATTCTAGGTAAATCAGTTGTATTGAAAGTCTTCTTTGGACAGGAACTCAAAATTAATTCTATATCAAAAGCAGAGGTAGTAGATGAGCAGATGTGGACAGGAGTTTAGGGGGGGATGGTGTGTGAACATGCATATTTCTCTATATATATATATATATATATTCACACACACACATACACACATACAGTACCCCTCATGATCCTGCGCCTCTTCATATTTTTTGTGAATTACAGTGTTTTCAGCATTGCACCTACCTTTACCTCCTGGAAAAGAGTCAACATGAGCATAGCTTACATGAAGCAGAACACTCACCAGAAGCACGTGAAAACCCGTTTAAGAACTTGAAGTGTTTCCACCGGATCGCGAACCACCTGAACATATTTTTCCAATGTAACAAATTGAAGATCACACAAACAACTTTCCTGAGAGCCGTCAACCCTGGCCAACGCCGAACAACATTCTTGTTATTCTAGCACTTGAAAGCGCTTTACCACTAAGCTCATCTCATGACATGTGGCAGCTATCTCAAAACCATGTTGCAGCCAAGGCTTGGGTGTTATTGTTGCATGTTAGGCCAAGGGAAAGAAGAATCAGAATGCAGACAAGACGCAGAAGGCGGACAAGAAGAATCAGACGCAAGGCGGACAAGAAGCAGAAGGGAGGACAAGGAGGGCAGGTTAGTGGCCAAGAAGCAAAAGCAGAAGGAGGACATGCAGGGAATGATGGTGGAGAAGAAGAAGCAGAAGGAGGACAAGAAGGGCATCCACCCTGATGCTGAAGAAGAGGGGGGCAAGAAGGGCATGGTGGTGAAAGAAGAAGCAGAACTGGACACGACGGGCATGATGGTGGACACAAGAAGAAGCGGGAGGGGGACACAACGGGCATGATGGTGGACAAGAAGAAGCAGAAGGAGGACACCATGATGGTGGTTGAGAAGAAAAAGCGGAAGGTGGACGGGCATGATGGTGGCCAAGAAGCAAAAGCAGAAGGAGGGCATGCAGGGCATGATGGTGGACAAGAAGGAAGACCAGAAGCAGACCAAGAAGGTCATGCTGGTGGAGAAGGAGATGGAGAACAGGAGGAGGAACAAGGCCCTTCCTGTGGACAAGGATAAAGACAAGAAGGACATCATGACTGAGAGCAACAAAAGGGGCATTGTGAATGAGGACACGGTGCGCAAGAAGAAGGGCGAGAAGGAGAAGAGCGAGAAGGAGATGAGCAAGAAGGAGATGAGCAAGAAGGAAATGGAGCGAAAGTGAGGACAAGGTGCGCATCAAGAAGGCGCCTAGGGACAAGGACGCTCTCATGGACATGCCGGAGACCGTGCAGAAGCAGGACAAGCCGGTTGAAAAGTCAAAATAGCAGTTCAAAGCATCCACAGGTTCTAAAGCCCTAATCTTTGTGCCACACCTTTCCTTTTGCGCCCTTTGATTTTGACATTTTCTGGAACGGTCTCGGGAAAAGCATTATTGGTCAAAATGCATCATATCATTTTTTTTTTACAAGGGGCCTTTTCAGGCAAACGTGGTTTGAGGGAGCTTACTAAACAGAATCTTGATCTTGATCGTTAAAAACTAAAGTTGTGGCAAGTTTTGTTGTAAATAAAAAGGTTTTGAGTATGCCTAATCTGTCTTTTTCTTTCAGGACCACTCTCGGCCACGGAGATGCCGGAGCCGGTGCACTCTGTGCAGGAGCCCTTGCCCGCCTGCGCAGGTCCGCACGGTCACAGGCATCCAGGGCAAGGTCATGCCATCAACAGCACCGTCGCCGATCCCGAATCGCATCGCACGAGTGGTGCCACCATGAGCGGTGCCACCGATGCGCGTGGCCCAGAACAAGGACCAATTGTTGAAACCGACATGTTCGTTTCAACATTTAGTTTTTGTTTGATCTGCGCGGCAATTTACGGATTCAAACCGTCAGCTTAAACATGCGCTGCAAAAGCAACGAAGCTTCCTGGCACCGAAGGTGTCTACAAGTGCCGACTGAAAGCACTGTGGGATGGCAAAGCTGCCAAAGACCAATCCTTTTCGACATTGCAACAACATTTAGCTGGCCGACTTTTCAGACAGTCCTGGACGCCTTTCCGATCAGATAGTTGGTGAGCCCTGATAGAGAGAGCCTGAGTTGGAAATCGAGGCAACCCTAAACATTAAAAGCACCCGCCATAAAGCTTCTTCTGGTGGAGTACCTGAAGGGGAACCCCAACTGGAAGCCTTCAAGCCAAGTCGTGAAAAGGAAAGCCCCAAACCTGAAAGGAAACCCCAAACCCAGCGCAGAAGAAAGATAAAGGTTAGTTTTCATCCAAATCCCGGAAAAACAAAGCCCTACCTTGCAGGCTGCCACATTGGAGCGGAACACGCTGATTGGAAAAAGTGCGGGGGATCGCGCCACACGAATCTCCATGCCGTCCGGTCCTTCTAGCAGAATGCCAGTCACTTGTAAGAAGACTGCTAGTTGCCATGAGATGGGCTTCACTGGATTGAGGATTCACAATCCAAGACTGCAGGCAACTTTCCTGAATCCTGGCCAGCCCCAAAAACCTTTCAGGTTGTTCTAAATCGTAGGCAGTGTTTTACAACTGGATTGAAGATGCAAAATTGAAACCTTTCACAAAAAGACTGCTGAGAATCTCGTCCTCTCACTTTGAATCCAGCCATTGCGGGAACTTGGAGGGTTGCAGATTAAATGACTGTAGATCGGTGCGCATACTTGGTTGCAGAAGTATGTGTTGAAAACCGGGAATATTGATTCCCAAAAAGAATTTTCTCCTATTCTTGAATCTGGAATCTTGAATCCCAGAATGTTTAAAGGTCTTTAACAATTCCAGAATTGTCTCAAGACTCCACACTCTGTCAGATAGCAGATGTTGATATCATTGCTTACATTACATATGTATGTTTATGTATGCATACATATGGCGCATACATATCTCCCCTCAATTTCCACAAAATCAAGGAGGCAAAAAGTCATAGAACACTGGCAAAACAGCGGAAGCTCACCCAACCAGGGTCCATTGGCGGGGTACCATTTATGCAAGATAATGTACATGCTGTCTTCCGCGAAGTCTTCGCTGAGGTTTGCCCTGAAGAGCAGCATCTGCTTCTTCGTGCTGAACTTCTTCTGCGTTGCCTGCGCCATCATTGTCTTCTCCAAGTTCAGCTCCTTAGCTGAGGCTTTCGGACAAGCGGCGTAAATACACCACCTCGGATTTCTGTCCACCAACCAGGTATTGCTTGGTATTCCCCATGATTCACAGGGTTTATTTTCTATTTGATGGTTTGCGAGTGACAATTAGGCACATTGTCAGTTGACTAGCGACCAGCAAGCTGTGGCATTCGTTTGCAAGATCTCCCATGTTTCCTTTTCATGAAAGCCCAGGGGTCCCCAAAAGCGGCTGTACTAGCACTGTGGATGGCATCGAAATCCCATTTCGCACCACAAAATGAAACCACTGTTGTAACCACAACGTTTGTTTGCATTTTAAAGGGGTTCCGAAAATCATCTTGTTCCGAAAATCATCTTGTTGGGTTTCTGAATGGTGGTGCAAGAAGAGGGTTTCGCAACCATTTACTGTAGTCCCCGCAGATCGTTGGGTGGGTGATCTAAGCTGCCAGCTTAGGTGGCTACTGAAGAGCGTGCGACCTCTCAGGCGCAAGCGCGATGGCAAAAAGGAGCGAGAGGTGCCCGCTTGCGTTTCGAGACCTTTTTGTGAAACACCCGTCAACTTTCTTGCTTAATTTGAAAACCCAGAAAAGGATGCCCCCAAAAGTTGCGACAGTAGGCAACCAGGGGACACCATCATGTGAAACGAGGTAGGAAACCCAGGTTTGAGATGGGGGGATGGTAAACCATTGCGCGTTGATATTTGCAGCGGAATCATATCATTCCAGGGCTTGCTAGAACATCCGTCCACAGTACCCGGACAAACAACAACTTGGAGACTCCCTGGTCCCTTGTCACCCTGACCAAACTTGGTCTATCAAAGTAAACAGGGCATGTTTAACGGGTCATGAACACTCCAGGAAGACATACGGCGTGTTTCTTTTGGGGAAACACCCTCTTCTGGTTGGTGAACACGTTTTCGGGATTGCCCTAAAAGACAGACTGACATGGCCAGGTTTGCTTGTAATGTTTCATGGTACCAAAAAGGTGGCGCTTTGATTTTGTTTGCAACTGCGCCCTTTTTCCTCAAAGCTATGTTGTCGATAGGTTAAGGTGTGGTTTGGTGCAGCCTTCAGGTTTTTGTTCATGCCTTCTATGATTACGATTTCTACTCGGTCATTCACGCTGAAAGTCTCCACTATTTTTGTTTGGCCCCATTCCTTGGTTCTGGCTTAGAATGCATCATGTTTCTGTGCTAAAGCTATAGATATCATGATTATGCGCAAGATGAATACGGATATACTCTGGACATCGTGGTTATCGTACATGGTATTTATCAGGAAAAAGCGGTTTTATTGTTGCATGTCTTATATGATCACTTCCCCCTTGATACCATCTCATAGATACCTACTTACCATCTTCACAGTTTAATCATAAGCACAGAACTATCTTCCTGACACTCTGTTCTCACGCATAGTCTTCATAACATTTCATAACGTAGCCGTTGTCGTTCATTGTCTATGTTGCCTCACCTGTTTCATCTTTAAGATATAATTTGCTGTTCTATTATGATGCCTTCCCCCACTCTGTGTGGGGTCTCTTGCCGGTATAATTTAGGCTAGCCTTGTTTGTTGCAGTGGGCCGCCCCCCCCTTCCCCAGCAAAAAAAAAGAAAGAAAAGACAACACAAAACTTGGAGGCCTTTTTTAGCAACATAGTTTACTTGATGGCGCTCTCACCCTTTGGCTCAGGGTTTATGATGCTCTTGGGATGTCGTGCGAGGAACCTCAGGGCGCCGAAGCCGGACGGCAACCTGGACCCGCAAAGAGCCCAGAAAAGGATGGAAGTCGCCAGCCAGAATTGTGGGTTGTAATAACCCAACTTGAGGTTGGAACCCGCAAAATTCCAGGTACCCACATGCGCACCGCCATCGCTTGCGACGACGCCCCGCAGCTCTTAGGTTTCACCGCGCCCGCGCGGCGCTCGCCTTTTACACGCGAAGTGACGCGGCCGAACGTAGCTGTGAGAGGGCTTTGAGAGGTTGTTTACTGAAGGTGCCCAAAACAAAGACCGCGTCCAAGCACTTTCAAGCGCCCACAAATTCCAGTAACCCTCACAAACAAAACTGCGCGATGCATTTACCCCAAGAAAGCGGTGGTTTTCCGAAAAGGACTCCGGGGGGTTCTGTGGTTCTTGGCCCCGAGCGCTGCCATTGCGGGGCCATGAACCTGGATGTGGCCAGCAAGCCCACGCTCGCCAGCTACAACATCCGCCCGGACGCCTTTGATCCAAAGCGCCCGGGGCCGCCCAACGCGCTGCAGACCGCCAAGGACGGCATGGGGAGTTAGTAGGTTGCAAGATCCAGCTTTCGCGCCACAAAATGAATCCATATTTCAATACCACCGGTTTGTTGGTATTTACGTTGGGGAATCGCATCTGTCCGTTGGGTTTCGGAGGTGGTGCCGGAGTTCCTCCATCCACAGTATGTAGGTTCTCTGGAAACCAGCGGCGGGAATGAACTGAACGACCCGCTCGGAAACCAGACAAGATGGCTGAAGGGTGTCATCCCCTGAATCCCTGAGAGCCAGAAAAAGCCCAAGGGTCCCTTGGTACTATGGTCTTTTAAGTGCTTACCTCTTAAAAACACAACTTTTCAAACTTTTTGGGTAACATGGGCTATATGTCTGTAAAAGATTAACTTCCCCAGGGCTTGGAGTTTTAAGGGGTAAGAGTGTCATCCCGTACCTGGCGAGAATCACTCTGGGACCCGATCCAACCAACAAAGTCGTCCAATCATATCTTGGTAGAGCCTTGGCCCCGGCCTGCAAAGTGTGGAATCCAAGGGGAAAGACCCACTCTGTCAACATGATTTATAGTTACCTTCAAGGAAGATCATCGTGTTTTGAGGAAGGGAGGGGGGGGCATCACGACCAGTAACAGCTCAGATTAAACTCATTGAGCGCGCAGACCTGAGGTCCTATATTGAAAGCGCAGACTTAAGGGGTCCTAATGCAAAGGCGCTGCTTCCAGTTGCCACTACAGTGGGCAACTACGTTTTACCTCTAGGCACTGCACTGTTCTTAGTTGCGTGTGCATCCCTTGGAACAAATGAACCTGAACCTTCGTCCTCCTGAAAAAACACGTTGTTTCCGCCTTTGACTGGATATTAGCACTTTTTGCCGCAAAAACCTGAAACCCTTAAAACTCCTAAGCATCACACTATTGCAGCAATGCTCGCGGCCTTTGACAGATTCAATCAGGCTTTGCAGGGGTAAGCTTCTTCATGCAGCCGGCGCGTTGGCAAGTGCTGCGAGGTGTATTTACTTTGTATGTCCAACGCGCGCTAAACCACTGGAATTCGGTTCGGGAGCTTGAAGGTCCAGGAAGCTATTATTTATCTGGACCCTCAAATTCCCTTAAACATGGGCTATTGCAACCAGCATGGCTGGTGAATTTCAACTGTGTTAGTGTGTAGCTCTTTCAGGTCCAGGTACGTGGGTTTGGTCGCAAATCCATCTCTAAACGCAAGCCACATCTCCAAGCCAGGCATGGAACTCCAGGCAGCATGGCGAACAAATCACCCGTCCTCGCACACACCCTTTTTCCAAGTGAAGAACCACCAAGTTCTTGTCCTTTTCTGGGAGCCCTCGGGCACTGATTTGAGGGCTTGTGTTGAGGTGCTGTCAATGGCGGCCTGGGCCACTGCAATGGAGGGTCCTTTCTGAGAGTGGGAAGTGAACCAGAAGGCTCCCAGACCCACGGCCGAAGCAACAACGCGAGGACCGGGATGATGCCCTGCTGGCGGTACTGGACCGACACTGCGAGGTAGTGGATGGGCCACCCAGCGGCACCCAGTGGCATCGTGTTTTGTGTTCTGTTGTCGTGTTGTTTGTTTGCTTGTGTGTTTGTTTGTTTGTTTCTTTGTTTGATTGATTGATTGTTTGTTTGTTTGGTTGTTTGTTTGTTTGTTTGTTTCTTTGTTTCTTTGTTTCTTTGTTTGTTTGTTTGTTTGTTTGTTTGTTTGTTTGTGTGTTTGTTTGTGTTTGTGTTTGTCTGTTTGTTTGTTTGTTTGTTTGTTTGCTTGCTTGTTTGTTTGTCTGTCTTTGTTTGTTTGTTTGTTTGTTTGTTTGTGTGTTTGATGCAACCATGTCTGTTTGCGTTGCTTGTTTTGTTGGTTGTCGTGTGCGTTCGGTTTTTGTTGTGTTGTGTTTCCTCCCAGACACCAGTATGTGTTTCTTCAGGGGTGGGCTTGCCTCGAACATGTTACATGTTTCCGATTTCCTGCCTCATATTGGGCCGGGGGTCCCCTTTCAAGGGTTACCCCCCCGCCCCCCCCCACAAAAGCCAATTGCCAGGTTGGCTTAAGGCAAACCAGAAGAAAGGCCACCATTTTAAAGGATATGCAGCCAGAGAAACTCCATGTAAATGGGAATTCGGACCCCCTTTTGGTTGTATAGGGATAGCCAAAACGAGACCCTTGCCAGTTCAGGAAATCCGAATTGTATGTCGAGAAACACCCATGCCTCTACCTTTTGGGCTTCCCGCCATGGTCCCTTTCAATCAGCCAAATGTTACCTTCTTGAGGGGGTCTACAACTTGGTTGTATCTGTTGGGGCGATTAGGGAGTCGGTGGTCCAAGGGGGGGTCCCCTAAGCAACCCACACCTGAGGAACCCCAAGTTGAGCAGAAATGTAGGGAACTTTGCAAAAGTATAGGAAACCCAAGAGCCCTCCACCTCCCCCCCCCCTTACCTAACGTTGATTGCAGATCTGGGTTTGTCTTTTCTTGAGGGACCTGGACCCTCAAACTGCCCCTCAAAAAGGGACTTCGCACCATACTTTTGGCGCACAGACCGATGTTTAATTGAATCTTCTATGGCCCAGGTAGCCTTTCCCTTGTTGGTGGTTATTTCAAGGGAGACCAACTTGTGTTGGGTCCAACCTTAAATTTGCATCAATAAACATATACTTAAATTTCTGCAAATATATAAAGTCACATTGTACATATGGTTATTCACTTGAGAATAACCTAGCAGAAAAAGAAGACAGAAGACCCTTTTTGCCTGGCGAGGAAGATGAAGGTCAGGGACTTCAAAGGCGCCGTCACCTTGCTGAGGCGGTCCCAGGCGGGTTGGCACGTGACCGGGACTGACCCACACAATCATGGGTAACGGTCATCTCCTTTTGACGCCCGGAAGCAAAAACACAAAAGCCAAAAAAAAAAATCACCCCCCGAGAAATTCGGGTCAGAAGGAGACTCCAGAAAGTATGAGATGGGTCAGAAGGAGACTCCAGGTATGGGTACCCAAAGCAGCCACTTTTTAGATGCTAAAGCTTGCCTGTGTTCCACAGCCGTCAAATCCGCTAGGGGCATCAACCGCAGTAAGCTTGTTAAAGCCAAGCCTGCTTCTTTCTTAAGGGCATGGGGAGGTATGATTTAGAAGGTATGGATGCCACAGCACCAATGCAAACTTGCAAGTCAGGACATAGGTCTCATATTAGTAGCATATAATCTGCATACCTTCAAAACCCATACCTGAAACTGCCCTTGATGAGCTCCAGAATTTCAAGAATAGCAACCAAGCCAGTGCGCCAGTTGCTGTTGGTAAAACAAGAAGGACAAGGGTGTCCGACTCACCAAGGTAGCACGTGCGTCGCCACCTCGGTTTTAACCCACAAATCACAAGGCTCACCCCACTTGGGGGTTTGGGAGTGGGGTTGTAACCCAGGCGCCGAACCACTTACTATCTTGGCGAATGCGAATCGGACACCTAAGTTACTACGCCCACTTCAAAGTTTGACCAAGCCAGTGCTTCCATTTGCTGTTGGTAAAAAGTCCAACATGGACAAGCGTTGCAAACAAACAACCGAGGGCTCGGGTTTCCTGCCCTTGACACCACGGCGAACGGCGCTGGGAGCGAACGCACGCGTCGCTTCGCTGAGACTTTGGTGCGGACGCACGACACCGGCAGCGACATGGCTAGGGCCTCGGACCGATCGCGGCGAGGGATCGTCTCTCGGACTCTCGGCCGAGGTCTTCGAAGTTCAAAGGCGTGTTGTCTTTGCTGCGATAGGTCGGGAATGGCCCAGGGTGCTGGCAAAAGTATGTAACATTTGTTGGGGCGGTGGGAACTCCTGAGTCATAAGTCCCTGGTGGATGAATAGAGGGGTGTCCTTGAGGTCCCTGCTTTAGTGGGGATGCATTGCTGTAGTGGGGATTCATCAAGAGGTCTTCGATTTACCTGGACCCTCAAGATTCCAGCCCAGTTTCAGGTAGTTTGTTGGGGTAGGCTAAACATGGAGCAGAGTCAGAAAATACTAGGGTGTGTCTTTTGTTTGATTTGTTGCATCCCTTAAAGGGGCTGTTGTCCGTTTGCTGTCCCTTCAAAACTCAAAAATAACATATGTATATTTTTGGGGAAGACTAATGGCAACATAACACCTTTGTTCCGTAGGGTGGGTAGGGAGCGGGTAGGGATGGTCATGGCCGTCTGGATTTTAAGCGACACCTATAACAGAGTGCATGGATACAAGTATACATATTTACATATTTATGTGTATCATAGCTCAAGATATGCCTAACGTCATGTTGAAGTTAATTCACATTGCATGTCTTAATCACATTGAATATGACTTAAGAGGACTTAACTTGCAAGTTGATTTCTCTGTACAAGAAGCAGGGGACCCCCAAAATGGAGGTTTTCCCTTTGACATCTCTTGAAACCAACCCGGTGTTGGCCTTCCCCAACAAACAAACAAAACAAATAAACAATAAACAAAGAAACACACAAGCAAGCGAACAAACAGACAAACAAACAAACACACACACACACACAAACAAACAAACAAACAAACAAACAAACAAACAAACAAACAAACAAACAAACAAACAAACAAACAAACAAACACACACACACACACACACACAGACACACAGACACAGACACACGCGCACACACACACACACTTGTGGTACTTCCCAAAGGAAAGTAGTCTAATGCCATCTGACCTCAAACATATCCCCCTGCTGGTAACAAATCGGAAGCTGTGGTCACCAGCCCTCAGCGCTCGACTGTATTGTTTTGGCGGGGCCCCCAAACCAACCAACGTCGCCGAACACATCCGAGAAAACGGAAGAAAACCGAAAAGAGGGGCTCTGTCAAACGTGTTGACAGATCCAACTTGCGCGGCCTCTCCGCTCCAATGAAGAACGGACAGGTGTGAGCATGAGACCTTAGTTCAAATCAAGAAGAAGAGAAACTAAAAAGGAAGGGCCCAGTCAAGGATCCCCCCGGACGCAATTTGCGTCACATGTCTTTGCAACGAGACGTACGCACACACACACACACACACACACACACACACGCGCCACACATGCATTTGTGTTTCACAAAGTTGGTTAAACAACCAAATGAACTCCCCCAAACTGGTGATGTTTGCTTTCAATTTCCTTTTGGAACCCCCCCGAAAGGGTACCGTCAAGAACACACACACACACACCCTTTTGGGCCTTTTGGGATTGTTTTGTTGGGGTGGCAATATACTAAATTCACTCGAGGGTCCCGATGAAAATTCAGGCCCATAAATTGTCTATCCAAGTCCTGCAACTGGAAGAAAAAGGAAGCGTGGCACTATGACTTCTCTGACTGCCCGGGTACCCTCCCCTCAAAAACACAACAACTTGTTGTTGCCCATCTGGGTTTGCTCGTAGAACCACCCCACAAAGGGCACCCTCAACAACAACAAACACACACACACATGGGTTGTGTGTTGTTGAGGCTACCCTTTTTTGTTTTTTTGTTGAGGCTACCCTTTTTTGTTGAGGCCACCCTTTTTTGTTGAGCCCACCCTTTTCTCTTTTTGGGGAGGGTTTTTTTCTACGGGCAACGCCACCAAACCCCAGGCAGCTTCTTGGTTCTGGGGCGCGACGCGGGCTGCGACTCGAGGTGCGAGTGCTGGCCTCTGCAGGTCTACGTCTTCAGCTCTGCGTGGCCCTGCGCCTTGCGGTCGATTTGTTTGATCCCGGTCGAGCCTGGGTGGGGGGGCAATTTGTGTGTTTTCCCGTGTTTTTGCAAAAGGCCGAGCGGGGAGCGGGACAAAGTCGGGGCACCTTTTTTTGCGTTGTTTCTTGTTTGGGGGTGGGTGGGCATTATTTTTCTCCGCGGTTGCTTTTTGTTTGTTTTGGGAAACCACCCTGTTGGCCGGTGTGACGGGAAAAGGACACCAGCTAGTCTGGTTTTCCAGGGGGGGTGTATGTTCATGTAGTTGCAAGGGCAGTTTCCTTGGCTACCTACCCTAAACCCTTCTGATGTCTTCAGCCGGTGTCCAACCCCTCAATCTTGCCTGATGGTCCCTGGTTACAATAAACACGGGAAGGGCTGGGTTGGCGACCGCGCAGCAAAAAGGAATCACTGGGTGAAGGGGATGTTCAGGCATCGCCATGAGGAGTTGGAGGCTGCAGGTCATATATATATATATACCACGTAAGCATGCATACCTCCACCTTGAGTTTTGGCCCATCCTAAGGTGAGAGTCCCTTAGGGGTGATGTTTAACCCCTGAGGTTTCTTCAATCGCGCCAAGACCACCCGCCTTTTAAGGGAATGATTAGGGCCTTAATACGCCTTCTTGGGGACACAACTTGCAATCTGGACGTTTGGGGCTGAATACCTGGACGCTCGAACTACCCCATAAAGAAAGGGACCTTTACCAACCATAACTTTGGGTTGCATTTACCCATGTTTGATTGAATCTTGGATGGTCCAGGTAGCCTTTTTGTTGGCAAATGAAAACCAGCCAACAATTCGGGGCAATAAAGGATGGGTCAACATTAAACCACCAGCGGGCTAGGCTTTTGGTGTGACGCGCAGCTGCAGTATCGCAGGTTTAGTAGTTGTTGCCATTCACCAGGGTTCCATTTTGAAAACTTATGTTTGACCCACACCCATTTGTTCCGCGAATCAACCACAAGTCTTTCCTAGAAGAGTACTCTCAGTTCACAGGTTCTTGGTTTTCTCAAAGGCGTGAAGCAATCCTGAAGTGTCCTGCCGTTGCTCGCCGCGTTACATGGAAACCTCCGTTTATTAAAGCCCGTTGAGTCTGGGGTCCGAACTTGACTGCTATTGAGTTGGATCTTTAGACTTCAACTTTTTGGGAACTCAAGTTGGGTTTTCCACGAAACCCACAAAATGTTATGTTTTGTGCAGAGGGATCAACAGCAATCAAGCGAAGAGGGTCATCGTTTGGTCTTTCTATGTAACCCTAGGGTCCACTAGCGCCCTCTGGTGGGATCAACATTCTTCCGCGGAATCCGCTGTTTTTTCCACTTTGTTCAGCGGAAAAAAATCCGCGGACTCCGCTCCGCGGAATCCGCAGGTCCCAGATGGGCCGGCACGGGCCTGCCTTACAGGAGGCCGAGGGGGCGAAGGACCGGGCGATGGGATCTTTGGCAGGGTTGCCCATGGGGTTTGGTCGAGTAAGAATGGTATGTTGGTTAGTTATCTCACTTCCTGAGTTGATGGACTTTAAACTTTTTGGAAAGACCATTTTAGTGGCAAATAAAAAGTTCGGACTTTTTTTGGCCAGTCAGCTTGGGAAGTGACTGGACCCCTTTTGTTTTGGGGGTCATGTTGCGACTTGACCAACATACCCGCAAATGGCAAGCAAAGATGTGTGAGTCTAGCTGGACCCTCGAAGTACCCTTCTCCCCACCCGCTGGAAGTCGGGGAAGCTGCTGGCCGCGACTGAACTTGGCTTAGGGTGTGAAGGGGACGAGGGCAGTACCTGGATCCTGAAGATTCCAACTTTAACATGGGCTATGGCAAGCCAAGATTGTAGTTTTTGGTGGCTTCCTACCTTTTTTAGTGGAATCTTGAGGGTCCAAGGGAAGGATGTGCGACTCCCCAAACTAATTACATCAGCAAACTATGGTTTTAAGCATGATGTCAAAGCGGTTTAAACGTGCAGCCAGCAACTGGACCCTCAAAATACCCGCAAAATATGGGTGATTGAATCAACATTATGGTAGGCGAATTCCATTTGTTCTAGGTAGTTTGAGGGTCCAGGTACTTCTAATGGAGGTCCCAAAAGGTGAACACCTTCCAGCACCCCCCAACTGCTTTTCGGACTCGAGAAGAGGGACATGGGAAAAGCTCTACGGGTTGATTCCTTCAACCATCGTTCTTTCCCTCGGTTTCCGGAGGTTTTCTAGAAAGAAGGAGCCCTATAGAAAGAGTGGGGAAAGTGCCCCTTGAAAAGCAGTTAATGGGGGTGCTGTTTTTGTTGTTTCCATGTCTGAGTAACCTTTTCTGGTGTTGTGACCGAGTCACTCAGAGCATTGGAGACGAAATGGCAGGCCCAGAAAAGCAAACATGGCGAGTGCCGGGGGGGAGGATAGTGTTTTTTTTCGTGGGATGGCTGCGGACCTTAGCCCTTAATTGTGGGGTTTGCAGGCCTGCTAGGGTAAGTGGGAAACCACCAACAACCCCTAACCTCCAAACCGCGACTAATGGTTAAGCCATGGCGCTAGACTGAATAATCTGACTTCTTGCCCGGGTCTTTGTCTGTGGATGTTTGCGAAATCCATTTCGCACGGCGAAATGAAACCGTGGGTGAAACCATGCTACCCCTAAGGGTCCAAGTACCTTGTGCGGATGTATGTTGACCCTCTTTGACCCCTTAAGCACATCTTCAGAAGGTTCCAAGGGAATCAGACCTCATTCCGTTGGGTTTCTGAGTTTGGTGTGAGACTCACAGAGTTCGCAGCCCACAGTAATTGTCATCCACCTTTCACTCAGAAACCCAACGGACTGATATCTGAATCCCCAGTAAATGCCAAGAAACGTGATGGTTTCATTAATCCATGGTTTCATTAACTGTGGTGCGAACTGGAATTCTTTCATCCACAATATCCACTCTTAACAAGTCTAAGTGGATATGTGGGCGTGTCTTTCTTGGAGGTATCGCCCTTTCGGAAAATCAAGAGGGAACATTACCATGTTGGTGAGTTTTTGGGGCCCCCAAAAAAGACACACCCATGCAAGGTGACATGTCTACCTGACTGACCACAAGTGCTCAATGGCCCCATCAGTCTGAGTTATAAACCCGGAAAATCGGTGATAAAATGGTCACCCAAAGCTTGAAAAGTCAATTCAACGAATGGTGGGCCAGTTTAGATGATGAATTTCCTCTGGGCTGTCCCTTTTTTAAGATCCCCTGAATTCCTCTGGGCCAAAAAGACAAAAACATACACACACACACACCAAACAAAAAACACATCCCCAACGCGCGGATCGGACGCCCAGGAGCAGCTCGAGGAGCTCTGGGTGGCTCTGACCGGCACAGCTATGGATATGGCCATGGCGGAAGCAGGAGACGGAAGCGGAAGTTACGTCTCAACGTCTCAACCCGCCATGAAAACGAACAAAGAACGATGGTGTTTCCTTTTTTGGTTTCCCAAGCAAATGGGGTTGTTTTGTTTTGATTCCCCAAATGGGTTGTTTCCTTTTGGCTTCCCAAACCTTTTGGTTTCCCTTGAAACCTCCCAACCTCTCAAGTGAACCACCCAATGGTCAAACTCAAGATAACTCCCATTGCGGGCAACCAAAAGACTGAACCCCAATTCCCTGCACGCTGTGAACCGACCACTCAATAGCAACAATCAGCTACGGTTGTCTCGGGCAAAGCCCCCAGGCTTTGCGTGAGGTTAGCGGATGGAGGTCCTTAAGTTCTTCCCATGGTTGTTGTTGGGAAACATGTTTTACATTTTTGCTTATTGTGGTTTAGTGGTTGAAATCCCCACTTAAGCGCTAAAATCTAAAATTTTGCTCCCCTTCCAACGTCAACCAAGTTCCCCCAACGGGGCCCCTGGGATCGGGGGACCTACCAGGAGGCGACCCCAACAAGATCCACCCGGTGCTGCGGGCTCACATCGTGCGCCCGCCCCGCTGGCTGGAGCGCGCCCTCTGCTGCTCCGTGCAGGCGCGGCTCTGCGTGGCCATGGAGATGGAGCCGCTCGGCTTGTTTCGCTTCGAAACGAAACCCTGGGGCTCAGTTGCCACCCTAGGTGCTCCAGTAAAGTCCTTGGACCGTTTCTTTTTTGGGGGAGGGCTCCCCTACTAAAATAGACTAGAACAAATTGCTAGCCTTATTCTAACCTCTCTACTGGAGGACCTCTATGGAGCCGCTCGGCACCGAAACCCTGGGGTTCAGTTGCCACCAGAAAAACAAAGGCCAGGACCCAATTTGGATGATGGCAATCCTTTGGTAATTAGAGAACCCCCCCCCTCCTTAAAAAAAAGAGGCGAGAACAGAGTGCCTGGGGTGAAGTTACCACCATGAAAACAACTGGGGTTCATATTGCACCACCATTATCTACCTAATGATTGTCATCATCTAAAATGGGTCCTGGCCTTTGTTTTTAATGGGGGCAAAGAACCCCAGAAGAAACGAAACGAGAGAGATCCATCGGATCGGTCGCCGGGGTTTCCGTTGAAGCAAGAAACCGGTTAAACCGAAATGTGGGTGCCTGGACCCTCAACATTCCAACTTAAAGATGGGTGATTGCCCCAAATTTGTGGGTGAACGCGCTGTTTTAAAAGTAGTTTGAGGGTCCAGGTGTGACCTGCAACAATTTGGAACCCCGAAAAAGGACTTAACCCACCACAAAAAGGGGTAATTATCGAGCCTAAGCAAAATTGAACCCCAAATGTATAAAGGCCGAAGGTGAACCCAGAGTTCCGTTTCGGACTTTAGTCACTTTTTGGGTTTGGACCATGTTCCCAGAAAGTCCCTTGGTCCCTACTTAGGGGATCAAAAAGGGGTCAAAATGCATCCTCACAAGGTACTTGGACCCTTAGGGTTCAGTGGCGTTGCCAACAAGTTTGGTGACTTTTTTAAATCCACTCGATCGAAAGTGAGTCAACGCTCAACGGGAAGAATACATTTTCTTGGTGGCTTCCAGCCATCCCCTCAGCCTTTTAGTTTTTTAGTGTTTTGTGGTAAACAAAAATATTGGGTTAATCTTCAGGCAATGGGCATTCCCCGCGCAGCTTGGATTCCAAAATACGCTGAGGTCAAAACTTTGTTGTGCGACTACCTCAACACATTCGGAAATGCTGCCAACTTGTCCAAGCCCTTGAAATTACCGCGGCGGAAAATGGACATACGGCCAGAAGATGGCATATACACATCTAGGGGATTGCTGTGCAATGCCAACAGGTGGCGGGTTGCATGTGCCGCAAGTCTCGTGTCCCTGTTTCGGGTGGGTCCTAATGTTCTGAACTCCCGGCCTGCAATGTGAATAGCACTTGGGCAGAGCTGCGCTCAATTCAGAGGCCAGACCGGCTTCTTGTTCGCCCAACAGCCCGGCAAGCTAACCGGGCAGCATGGAGGTCACTAAAAGTTAAACTTTTAGCGGGGGATCTGAAATCGGTCCAGCCCAGTTTTGGTGAACTCCCCAAATGGGCTCTTGGGTTGGATTGGCCACTTGCCACACCCAAGGCCGGTTCTGGGAGGTTGTTCCCGTACAGATGGGCTTCCTTCTCATTTTTTTGAGTGCACCTTTCTTTGAGGTGTAGCTTCTCCAGGGAAACCAACAGGAAGTCCAGAATGTTGAGGCTGCAACAAAAGACACCCAAATGCCCCCAAAAGTTTGGGACTCAGGGACCTTCAGACCTCAGAGCCTCCCCCCCCGAAGCCCAATGCTACCCCTGCTTGGGCAATCTTTGGGGCAGGGCTTGCTCTTTTTTTCCAACTCTAGACCCCTCTAGTGAATAGGATGAGCGCCACAACATGTGCTCTTTTGGGTGTTTTAGGCCCGCGGTTTGCCGTTTATGTTCTCAGCAAGGTTCTGCAGCAAGATGTGCTAATTGTGGTTTACCAACCAACACAGCCACATGCGGTAAAGCTTGCCCAGTGGTTACCTAACTGGCCGCGTGAAGGGGGAATTTCAGGGATACCAATGAAACCCCTCCCTGCCCTTCCCCCCCTTACAGTGACTATGACTATGATACTGTTAATGGGCGAAATCCATTTCGCACCACCGAAGAAACCCTGGAATGATTCGATTCCCCTGTAAATACCAACAAACACCTTGATCTTCCAGAACCCTGAAAAAGCAGGCCTTTGCTTGATTTTCCGTTTTCAACCAAGAGCAAAATCAAGAAGGACCCTGTTTTTGCAGGCTCTTGGAAGACCAAGGACAGGGTTTCAAACGTGGTTTTGAGGTGGCGCGCAATGGATTTTGTACACAGGGATTGACTTTGGTAGCGCAGACTTCGGGTTTTCCAGCCGCTGCCCTTTTGTCCGTCTGTTGGGAAGGGTTGCCCTTCAAAGTGAACCAACCAAAAGGATGCCTTTTTTCCCTGGAACCCACTGGGCATCTGAGTTGCGGTAAGGTTTCAAAGTGGTTTGAAAAACAAGGGTTTTGTCCATGCACAGTAGGAATTCACGTAGTGACTTTGGTATCAGACTTGGGGTTCTCCACCAGTGCGATAAGGTTCCTGCTGTCCAACGACGAGCTGCAGAATCAGAGGTCAACGCTGCCACCCATCGCCTCGCCGTCGGCTCCGGCCTCGCCCTCGGCTCCGGCCTCGCCAGCCTCGGCGTCGCCGAAGTCGCCGAAGCTGGGCTTCGTTGAGTTGGATCTGTGCTCGATCCGAGCGAAACTGCCCGGAGTCTCCAGGACCCTTTGAATATGGGGACCTAGAGTCTCCATGACCAATCAAAAATGGGTCCGTGACCCCCTTTAATTTGGGTAATGACGCATTTTTTAAGGGTCATGGAGACTCCAAGTGCATGTTTAAAGGGCCACGGAGGCCCCCGCCCCTTTATTTTGGGCAAGTATCTGTCATTTTTCAAGGGTCAGAAGACTCCATCTTAAAGGGGCATAGTACTGGGTAAGTGGTCAGCAAGCCAGGTTATGTGGTTGTAAACCACAGGAGGAGACGGGAAACAAACAAAACATAAGCCTGGTTATGTGGTTGTAAACCACAGAAGGAGACGGAAACACATGCTAGGTAGGAAAGGTCAACGGGGCTTAGGAAGTGACCCACTCCAAGTGCCTTTCATTCAGCGCGGGCGGGAGGGGGGGGGATGTTGGCGCCGAGGAAGCCGCCGGCGTCGCCAAAGTCCCCGGCTTCGCCGGACAAAGGGCGGTTGACGCTGGAGGAGAGGTTGGGGGTCTTTGCATGGTCGTTGTTGGGAAACATGTTTTACACTTTGCTTATTGTGGTTTAGTCGTTGAAATCCAACCACTCAACAGCTAAAATGTAAATGTTTGCTCCCCTTCCGACGTCAACCAAGTTTGGGGTCTTTGCCCTACCCGGAGTCTCCTTCCAACTTCCGACCCCTAAAAGTGCCGAAAAAAAGTGGTTGGTACCCAAAATAAGTGGGTCGGACCCATGTTTTCAGGGTCACAAGGAGACTTCAGGGAGGGGTTTCTGGAGGGGGGGTAAAACCTGGGCTTATGTGATGTCCGGCAGATGTCTTGTTGGAAGAAATGCGGCAGGTTAGTTTTGAAGCCACCAGATCAACTTGGCAGCTCACGGTCCCTCAATTCTCAACTTGAGCTTAAAATACGTGTTCCTTACTGAAAGCGAGCATGTTCTCACCATGACAGCGGATGTTGTTTCCTTGCAGCATTTATTTAGGTTGAAGCTCTAGTGCAAACGGACCTCCCCCCAAAAACCACCATTCCAAACCACCATTCAGAGGGAAGCTGATACGTCGTGCAGACTTCGGAAATTGGACATCCGTGAGGAAGCCATTGAGGCTGAGGAGGCTGAGGAGGCTGACGCGCCCGAGGCGAGCGATGCACATGCAAGTTATGGGGGGCTGTCTTCTGGTGGTTTCTCGCCAGTTGAATGGATTCTTGGGGTGCGGTCCGGTCTCCTCCAAAATCGTGTTGTGCTTGAATACAATACAACAGAGTCTGACAACATGTTGGGACAGGATTCCAACCTCCAAATTCTCTGGCGTTTTTTGGGTGAAAATCCCATTGATTTGGGAGGAACATGGAAAAAACTCGAAATCCGCAAAAACACAGGGGACTATCTTAACCCGGAGTCTCCTGTTGACCCTCAAAACATGTGGACCCATAGCCCATAATTGTGGATAATCACTCCAATGTGTAAGGTTCATGGAGGCTCCAGGAACACAAACAAAAACAGGAGACTCACGAAGACTCGCAAATGTTCCCACCAAACAGTGCTTAGATGTTAAGCCCACTTAGTAAAGTAGTTTGTTGTTGTTTTACCATACTTAGAGGTGCGACAACCTCAGTTGGTCACCATCAGATGGTCACAATCCACTTGCCTGGAACATCCAAGTGGGCTTATGGCTTATTTGGATGTGGGTGCTTTTTGAGGTACAGTACCCTTTTTTTACCTTGGGTTAAGGGAACACAAAAGGAAACCAACCGTTTAAACCTCAGTTGCCCAAAGCCGACCTTTTGACATTTAGTCATGGCCCCAAAAGGCTAACCCTTTCATTTCTGCATCCTTTGGGCAACTGAGAAACACAGAACAAACAACAACCTCTGATGTCCAAGCGTTTTTTTCCGGCGAGCGTTTTTTTCTTTAAAAAGAAAACAAAAAAAAACAGTCATACAGGTGGGCCTACCCTTGGCCAAGTTCTCCGAGTTGCAGCAGATGCACCAACTCTACCAGGAGCGAGACCGAATCCGACGGGCCCCGCGGGCCATGGGCGTGTCGGAGATGTTTCGGGGTTCCTGGAGTCTCCTTCTGACCCATAAACCTACAAAGTGGGTCCATAACCTTTTCGGGGAACTGACATTATCAACCATTTGATAAGTGTTATGGAGACTCCAGGTACCCTTTTTATAGGCTGTCCCGGGTACCCGTTTTAGGATTGTTTACCAAGCCACCATGGGTGCCGTTCCCCTATATCAAGAAACATGATAGGGTGTGTGTTTTGAGCCTCGGTATACCCCTTCTTGGGCTGGTTTAACTGGAGTTCCACCCACCCATTTTACGGGTTCCATATTCTATTCTGACACCTATGAACAGGCCGGAACCCCTGTGAAGCCTTTAAAACAACCCTGTGGATGGATGAACTCGAGCCTGGCCCAAGTCATCGGAATGCGATGATGACATTGCTTGAAAGTCTTCTATTCACAAGCCCTCAATGCCCCACAGAGTGAACACCTGGAGTCACCATGACCCTTCAAGAATGGGGTCATTACCCAATACAATTGGGTCATGGACCCATTTTTGAAGTTCGCAAAAGTACCATCAGGGCCCACCAGGGCATGAATGTACTGGGCCCTTTGGACATCAGAATTCGGGGATGAAGTTCCACCACTTTCAAGGTTCCAACAGTTCCAAGTCTTTCAATTCCTAGCCAGACGCAGTGAATCCATTTTCTGGCATAGGTAGCCAAGGGGAACCACACTTGAAGCACTGAAAGGACAACGGCTGAGTACCTCAAGGATCACTCCATTTCCGGTTTTTGGACCCTTGAACAGTCGGCACTTAAATAGCGGCATCCAGTAAATTGAGCAACAGGGGACAAGTGTAAATTAGTGAGAGTAGTTACTTACTTGCTTGTTCTCAGCATGGAATGAGAGTCGGAATGACCCCGAGAGAAACCATCCATCGTATGGTTTCCTTTATTCGGGAATCCCAAAACGATTCATTCCATTTCTCATTCCCTGCTTATCGCACCGATCGCAAGCTAAATGGAAACCCAACCACTAAACCACTTAACAGGATATCTCAAAACCTTTCTGCCACCGGATGGCTTTTAGCCAAACGGGACATGTCCAGTGACAGTAGCTAAAACCGCCCAACAAATTTGGGTAGCTTTGAAACCACCCCAAAGCAAAGGGGTACCTGGACCCAATAATAAATCCAACTAAAGAAATAAGTGATGATGGTGGGTGAATTCTCCTTTTTGAAGGGTAGTTTGAGGGATGATGATTGGTGAATGTCCCCGTTTTTGAAGGGTAGTTTGAGGGATGATGGGGTGGGTCCCCCTTTATTCTGGGCAGTTTGAGGGATGATAAGGTGAATTTATGCTGTATTCTTGGTAGTTTCAGGGTCCAGGTCGCTTCAAGACTGGCTGCCTGGCCTAGGATCTCCGTCGCTTGCAGGAGGCCCGGTTCCTCGCGGAGCGCTTGCTGCCCAAGGGCCACCAGCTACAGCTGGACGCGGACCCGGCCTCAGAGCTGTTTGAACGGCGCCGTGAGACCAATTTGGGTATGGGTCAAAATCAAACGACCAGGGTCACCCTCTCAAAACTAAGTCACCCATTCCGTGCCAAAAGCCAAATCGTACCCCCCAGTGAACATCCCTATCCCCACCAAAAGAGGTTCTAAAATGGGTGGTGCACCGAAAGCCCCAAAATGTTGATACTATTGGTTTTGACAACCACAGCCATTTGTTTGGACCCAGGCCGGTGGGTGGATGCCAAAATGTTCTCCATTTTTGTCCGAGTTTTTTGGGAGGTTAGGTTTGGCAACCTGTCCTATGGCGACCAGTGGGTGTTTGGATCTCACATTTCTTCATGTGTTTGTCCGATCTTCTTTTTGGGGAGGGGCTACCAGAAGATGTGCCTGGATCCTGAAGGTGCTTTGTGAAAGGAATTCGCCAACTATGGTTTTGGATTGCAAGAACCCAGTGTTAAGGGAATTTTGAGGGTAGAGGTGTATATTTGGGAGGGGCGGGCTTCCTTTTCCAAACAGACTACCAAAAAACCTGTCCTTTTCCATGGCAACTGGGAGTCTGGGAGAAATGCGGGCAGAAGGGGTTTAGGAGAATCACTTGGATGTTCAACCTGCTAAAGGTTGTAACCAACTTATTCACTGGGGGGGGGGGGAGGGGAGGGGGAAGAGCCTTGAATAAGGCCCTAATAATCGCTTAACAAGGGTTTATTTGGGCTCCTTCCCCCTCCCCTCCCTCCCCCCAGGACCCCGTGAAATGAGTTGGCTGACTATCCAAGCATTTGTGAAATTTTGTGTACGCTTAGACCGTTTTGGGTCACCCAAGCTTTCGCTGTCGTGTCTGCTTTTTGGCGGGCCCATGCAAACACGTTGTTCCTGTCGGTTTCTAATCAAGAACCACACACAACACCGCAAAAAGCAACCAAAACCAACACACATGGTTGTTTTCCTGTTGGCTCCCCTTCAAAAACCACAACACACAAAAGAGACAAAACAAAAAAAAACGGGGTGCCCCTTAAACAAGATGTCGACCAATCATTCTCAATCCCATCTCATGGACCCCAGGCGACCTGTTGCAGCAGGTCACCGCCCTCAAAGCAGCCTCCAATGCGCCCGTGAAACTCAGCTTCAACTGATCGAAATCGACTCAGAGTCTTTGAAAGCAACAAACTTGGAACAAACGCGTGAAAATCATTCAAGCTCTTGAGGCAATCTGCGACACAATGTCTTCCTTGGAACCAAACCTGATGACGGTTTCGCATGTGGTTCCATACGGCTATTACCATGTTTTTTCACATGCCCCGTAACGCTTGCTTCAGTTCGGGGTAACCCATAAAGAACCAGAAAGGGGAAACTGGAATCCAGTCGAACGATAACTTGAGGATGCCCCTTTTGGGCTTCGCAGGTCCCAGGCAAGCCAAGCGATACCCACCCATTTGCCCTTGCTTTTGAAGGTTGGTTCCCTTGGTAGCCTATGGCATATGGAATCACAGGGCTTGAGCTAAACGGGGTTTCCCAAAGGGAAACTGGCAATCACTGGGATTGAATTAAACGGGAAGCCAAACAAAAAAAGGCAAACAAAGTCACTGGGCTTGCTTTACCGGGTGTCCCAATGCATTTCCTTGAAACAGCACCAGGGCTCCGATTCTTCGCGCCTTGGCTCCGATCAGACTCGTTTTGTTTGACGACCCGCCGTTTTGGGCGCCAGGACAAGGCGGCCGAGCGGGCGCTGTCACGCTGGGAGAACCCCCCAGACCTCAAGGACCGGAGCCGGCGGGTTTTTTCCGGCGCCCAAGCCGCTGTGGCCGTCCGCTTTCTGGAGTTTCCAAGCCACCCCTTTGTGCTTTAACAATTATGATTATAAAAGAAAAACACTTGTTTATTATATTATTACTATTCTCAACAAAAGAAACACCTTTTAGTCGGCTTTTTCAGCTTTTTGCCCTCCGGTGTCTGAATGGTTGCTAGATCTGTTTTGTTGGTTTATTGGTTGGGTTTCCCCATTTAACCCACTAAAAGTGTCCTGGAGTTTCCAAGCCATCCAATTCCTGAAAGGTTTTTAGATCTTTTTTGGGCTTGGGTGTTGGGTTTCCCCATTGAACCCACTAAAAGTGTCCTGGAGTTTCCAAGCCATCTAATTGCTGAATAAAAGTGTTCTGGAGTTTCCGGTGCCTTATATTTGTTTTATAGATCCCCATTCAACCCACGAAAGTGAACAACTTTTAGCACGGAATCGGAAAACGGACAGCCCAGGTACCTGGCTATCACCGAAAATAATAATAAAGGGATGGCCCATTTGCGCAGGGTCAGACGGAGACGGCCCAAAGTCTTCACCAAAGGGCTGACCCACACCCGAAGGCCCGAAGAGATCACAGACACTCCAGGTTCTTTCGGGACCTACAAAAAAACACCGAACCCTGAAGAAAAAGCGGAGACCAGCACCCCAGGAGCTCCTCCAGGTAATTAGCGACCTACACCACGCGCCTCGCAGCGAGCGAGCGAGCCACTAGTGCCACGAGCAACGCGCCAGGAGCTGCGGGGCAAGCAGCTGCGAGCGCTCAGGGCCATCAAGGCCTTGGACTCCCTGGAGGCGAAACGGAGCGCAAGATGGGTCCCGGAGGTTCCCTAGGTCCCCAGTAAAACCAAGGCCTTGACACCCAATTTAGATCATGACCATCCTTAGGCAAGTAATGGTGGTGAAATATGAACCCACCCATTGTTTTAATGGTGGTTTGAACCCCCTCATTAAAACCCTGGTAATAAACCATCCAACTGGTGGTTTCCTTTCAAGGGAATGAGGGAATGACCCTTGAATCTTATCTGGGTCGCCCAGCCAGGGGTGGCTTCGTGTGTTTTGTTCAAGATATGGAACCACTTATGCAAAGAGATGCTTGGCGGTTGTTGCCCCTTGAATAAAACATGTGCTCACCTCACCTCTCAGACACCATGCACCATTCTAGGGGTACCTTCCAATCATTCTTTCCAGGCATCCTTCTTTTTACAAACCCACCCGAAACCCTGGGGAAACAGCTTGTTAAAGAAGGATGCATGGTTGCAAAGAATGGGGAATCACCCCCTAGAAACATGGCCCGTGAGGTTCCTTGCCCCCATTAAAACAAAGGCAAGGACCCAATTCGCATGATGAACCATGGTTGTTACTGCTGGCAACTGCTTCAACCCAACTGAAGCCCAGGCTAAGGATGTTCATCATCCGAGTTGGGTCCTTGCCTTTGCTTCAATGATGATAATCCTTAGCCTGGGGTTCAGTTGGGTTCAGTTGCAGTTGCCACCAGCAACAACCATGGTTCATCCAAGTTGGGTCCTTGCCTTTGTTTCAATGGGGGCAAGGAACCCTAGGGGTGTGGTCGGTAAATTCCCTAGAAAACAACTTAAACATGGACCGTGATAAACTAGGTTGCCATTCCCCAACTCACTTCCTGAGGATTGGCCAAAACTCCAAACTGTCTCAAAATTGCACCTAAAAAATGAGTTCACCCCCTGATTGTTTCCAAGACCAGCCAAAAAAGCAAACCCAAAGTCGCCGTGGGTGGTGAAACCACCCTTTTGCGAGCGGGCCCATGAGACCTACGACTTTGAGGCGTTACGGATCTGCTTCAACCCGTGAGAGCTTTGATCAAAGCTGCAACGACCACTCGTGTCTTTTGGTTGCCCAGTGGTGCCCCTTCTTTTCCTTTTTTTTGGGAGGGCTCCCTTTAAACTCAACCCACCAGAAAAAGGATGCCCCTTTTTCCCCCTGGGCATCTGAGCTTTTTGTTGCCAGGCTCAGCTTTCTGTTTTGACTTGTTGCCTTTGTTGTCCCTGCAAACCAGAAACAAGTTCTCAGCTGTTTGCAGGTCTAAGTCTCGCCAAGTTTTGAGAATTGCCTTGCAGACGAAAACCGAAAAGCGGTCAATGGACCTTTGCGGGATACATGACAGGAGTGGTTGTAAGCACTTCCTACCCTTTCAGCGTCTCAGAAATGGCAAATGCCTTCCAACACTGCAACGTAGGGGGCAAACAAATAATTTACCCGCATTTGTGTTTTCTACCCATGGCCGCTGGTCTTAAAGTACCCCGCCTTCCACTCGCTTGGCCCCTGGAGACTTTACTATCGGAATGCACTTCGCAGGTCGGTGCTTCGGCTTCAGGGCCCATGCCAAGGGGCCTTTCGAGGGGCCCTTGGAACCCGAAGGGAACTTCGGAGCTTCTGCTTAAGGCACCTTCAGAAGCGGTGGCCTGCCAGCCAAATCGAGTTGTGCTCAGTTAGTGTGTTTGTTTGATCAGTTGGTTACCTAGTTAGCGAGGTAGGTAGATAGTTAGCTTAGTTTAGTTTAGTCTAATCTAGTTAGTTAGTTAGTTAGTTAGTTAGTTAGTTGGTTTTGTTATTTGTTGTTTGTCAGTTAGTTCGTTAGCTGATTAGTTAGTTACTGAGTCATTCAGTTTGCTTGCTTGTTGCTTGCTCGCTTGCCTGATTCTTGGTTTGTTGTTGTTTTGTCTGTCTATCTGTCCGTCTGTCTGTTTGCCTGTTTGTCCATCTGTCTATCTTGTTTGTCTGGTTTTTTAGCCAGCTTGCTGGCTGGCTGGCTGGCTGGCTGGCTGGCTTGCTTGCTTGCTTGTCTGTTTGTGTGCGTATTGTTGCTCGTGTTTGTTTGATTGCCACTTCCTAGCACATCCCCAGCCGCGCAGGATCCCAACGCCAAAGCCGCGAAGGCCAAGGCAAAAGCGGAGGCCGGGCAGTGGAGACGGCTGAGCTCAGAGACGTGGATGGCTTCCTTTCCATCTGCTTTTGGAGCAACCACCAAGAGTCGGGTCTCCCCTTGGCTTGGGGCAAATGGTGGGATTCTTTGCCTTCTTGTGGGTGGATGGGAAACTACCCGCCAAGCCACCGGGCTCCAAACCACCCTTGTTTAGATTGGGTTTATGATCCATTGTCGAGGGAAGCCCATCTAATGTCCTCAAAAGACTGCCACGATTCTTCCCAAAGGGGGCCCATGTGTCTTTTTTTGGGTTTGGTTTCCCTTTAACAACGACAAACAAATGCCCAAATTCTCAACGTCGGGGCAGCAAAATATGGGTATGTCTCAAAACTAGAGGACGATTGGCCCGAAAGCATTTTTCCACAGGTGCTCATCCAGCCGCGGAGACACCTTTTTACATCGCTGCGGCGAGCGTGTCTGCGCGCGGCAATGCTCAGTGTGTATGGTCACATGAGAGCTCCATCTCATCATCCTACTTTCCTCTCGAACTGCGCCGCACGATTTCTCACGAAAGTGGTCTGCGGAAGCTGCATTGTTCCAGGCTGCTGCGCGCAAGTTGCTCTCTGCAAGCTGCTGCGTGCAAGTGCTCTGTGCAAGTTGCTCTGCGCAAGTGCTCTGAGCAAGTTGCTCTGCGCAAGTGCTCTGCGCCAGTTGCTCCGCGCAAGCGCTTTGCGCATGTGCTCTGCGCAAGTTGGTCTGTGCAAGTTGCTCTGCGCCTGCTCTGTGCAAGTTGCTCTGCGCAAGTGCTCTGAGCAAGTTGCTCTGCGCAAGGGCTCTGCGCAAGTGCTGTGTGCAATTGCTCTGTGCAAGTTGCTCTGCGCAAGTTGCTCTGCGCAAGTGACTCTGCGCAAGTTGCTCTGCGCAAGTGCTGCCGGAGCTGCGGGGGTGTGCTCCGCGTACTACGTTTGTACTTAAAAGTTGCGATTCTCCAGCCGGAGCTGCGGGGGTGTGCTCCGCGTACTACGTTTGTACTTAAAAGTTGCGATTTTCCAGCCTGAGCTGCGGGAGCACGCTCCGCATACTACGTCTGTACTTAAAAATTGCGATTTTCCACCCGGAGCTGCAGGAGCACGCTCCGCGTACTACGTTTGTACTTAAAAGTTGCGATTTTCAAGCCGGAGCTGCGGGGGTGTGCTCCGCACACTACGTCTGTACTTAAAAGTTACGATTTTCCAGCCGGAGCTGCAGGAGCACGCTCCGCGTACTCCCTAGGCTTCCAAAGGCCATTAAAAGAATGGTCGAGGTCGCTAGACTGGTTTTTTCCGAAAGACCGTTTTTTGCGCCTGGCCCTGAATATCCCAAAAATCATGTTTATTGTTGCCCAAGAATTGCTTAGGGTCAGGTCACTGAAAGTCACGCCGCCCCATCCTCCCAGCTGCAAATGACTGCACCCAAGCCACTCATTCCCCGGCTTGCCAAATGTATGGTCGCATCACTTTAAAAAATCGCCAGGTGTCCCGCCTACTGTAAAGGCGTGCATAGATTCTTCGCATGTTGGTACTGAAGTCCGGCTTTTTTGAAAATGCTGCAAACTTAGTGGCTTCGGGGCATCGCTGCCGATCAGGCATGCGTTGTGGGCTTCTGGGGGTATGGTTGTCCACGCTTTTAAACGTACTTTCCACGCTTTTAAATGTGCTTTCCACGCTAAAAAACGTACTTTCCACGGTTTGTCCATGGTTTGTCCACGCCTCATTTTCTTTCGAAATCGATTCAACAATCAACGCACAACACGCGATCAGACTCTGTGCAGCTGTGGACAAGAAGTGGAAAAGCACGCACGGGCATGTGAGGGACAAGCCAAATTGACACAGCATGGTGACGGGTGATTACAACGGGATGAAGCGACAGTACAACATACTTAGCTGATTTCAGAAAAGGCAGCAATCAAGTTCTTCAACCTCTCACTGCACAGAAGCGCGCGGGGATGTCAGGAGCCAGCCGTCTCGAGTTGGCCAAGTTTGTCTAGACCTACTTTTAATGGTCGAGGGACATTACTTTTATAGCCTTTCGTTTTTTAAATGGTCGAGGCTATTTAAAGAATAGTCGAGGAAGCACAGGGTACTACGTTTGTACTTAAACGCTGCGATTTTCAAGCTGGAGCTGCCGCGGACCAGGGGGGAATCGAACCCGCGACCGCGGGATTGCGAAAGCAGGCGCGCAAACCACGAGACAACTTCCAAAGGCCGTTTCGCGAGCAAGAATATTGCACGGCGCCACAGCGAGAGCACTTCGACACGCGCAATCTCCGCAGAGGGTTCGCCGAGACTAAGACAAATTCGCACGGCGCCACAGCGAGAGCGCTTCGACGCGCACGATCTCCGCAGAGGGTCGCGCGCGGCCAGCAGAAATCGGCTCTCTATGTAACTTGGCTCTATGTAACTTGGCTCTATGTAACTTGGCTCTATGTAACTTGGCTCTATGTAACTTGGCTCTATGTAACTTGGCTCTATGTAACTTGGCTCTATGTAACTTGGCTCTATGTAACTTGGCTCTATGTAACTTGGCTCTATGTAACTTGGCTCTATGTAACTTGGCTATGTAACTTGGCTCTATGTAACTTGGCTCTATGTAACTTGGCTCTATGTAACTTGGCTCTATGTAACTTGGCTCTATGTAACTTGGCTCTACGTAACTTGGCTCTATGTAACTTGTCCAAGGGCTCCGCACGGAAGAACCCTTTGCGATGCTTTCGGGAATAAAGAAACCCCCCAAGATAGGTGCTTGTTTTCCTTTTGGTTCATTTTAACCCCCCCAGGCCGTCAAATTTCCGGTAATTCCCTTTGTCGGGTGGTTTGAGGGTTCCGGTTGCCTAAAAGCGGGTCCAAAGCATGCACGTCAGGGGTCAACCTTCACGGCCTCCTCAAAAGATATCATGGCCAAAAGGACGCCACGATTTCTTTGGGGGGAATGTTCAGGTGGGTGTTTGTCCAGACAAAAAGCCAACACGTAGTTTGCTTGTGGTGTTGTTCTGAATTAATTGTACGATTATGAGAACTTGACAGCCATAGACTGACCTCAGAGAGAGCATTATGTTATCAGTTGTTTTTTACATTTGGGAGATCATTTTGATTATCCGTATTTCATCATTTTTCCATCATGTGTGCATCATTGTTCATCATGTTTCATCATTTCGCAAGGGCATGAATCCGCAAGAAATGATGAACAAATGAAGAAAAATGACGGGGCCAAACGATGCCAAAACGATGAATAAATGATAAAATCATTGTTTGCACTTTTCTCCGTGTTTGGCTGCCCAAAGATCTCTTAAGTTTGGGATTTTCGCTCGTTTTGCACTCTTTTGCGCCGATTCGCGCTCGTTTTGCACTTTTGTTGCGCTCGTTTCGTTGATGACTCTTCCCAAACTCGCCCCCGTGAAAGACTATGAAACTACCGAACTTGATTTCTGCTCGAATCCGAAAAAATGCTCGAAAGCAATTGCGGAGCAGAAAAAACGCTACAACGTGTCGATTTGTGTATCGACCCAGGGGGAGGCATATTTTTGTTTGCCACGATGGCTCCAGGTATGGTGCATCCTTTTTGCCCTCCTTGCCTGGGGCTTTGTGTAGCCTCACCTTGAGCCCCTGGCTTGCATGAAGCTAGGTTTGTTACCAAGCTGAAGGTGTCCCAAGCATAGGTTCCAATATGAAGGTCGGGTGTGTTTAATTCATCCCCTTTGGTTTGATTTGGAGTTAAGAAAGCCCATCGCAAAGAATGTACGTTTGACAGTCACATCTCTTTTTGCGTTCCAAGTCGGAGATGTGCTTTCCCGTTGTCCCCTGAGTCTTCTCTAAATCACATACCCAGCAAGGCACCCTTTTACCAACAATCATGAAAGTGGGTTTCGGAGGCTTCCCCAAAAGGAGGGCAGGATTCTAAACGGCTGTCAGCTTCCACGATTGTTGGGAGGGACAAGTCTGCAGATCCCCAAAATTAAAAGTCTAAGGAAAGCAACGACTTTTCCCAATAGTATACCTGGACCCTCAAAATTCCAACTCAACAGCGTGTTTTTGCAACATAGTGCAACCCCAAATTATGTTTGGTCAATTTAACTTTGTTTTTGGGTAGTTTGAGGGTCGAGGTAAGCAGATCTTTGAGGAAATGGTTGCTTCAAGCTCCAGGCGCGTAACTCGCGCGTAACTCCCCTTAAAAACGTCAACATTGCCTGCCCCAACATTCTGGTGAGTGAATCTGCCCCTTTTGCCACGGGTACCTGGTCGTTTGAGGCTTCCCGTGGGTCTCTCTTTCGGGCGGTCGCCGGGCGGACGCCGGGCGGACGCCTCGCAGGCCAAGGCGGAGGCCAAGGCGGAGGCCGCCAAGGCGGAGGCCGCGGCCTTGCCCGAAGACGAAAGGCCCGAGAATTCCGCGGCCCAGGAGGGCTGGGGTGTGTGTGTGTGTGTGGGAGTTGAAGTGTTTTTTGTTTTTTTGTTTTTTCTCGCAGAAGGTGGTCGTTTTCCTGTATACGCTTTTAGGTGGGTTCCCTTGTTTTTCTTTTGGGGTTGTTCTTGGTTTGGTGTTTTTTTGGGGTTCTAGAACGGTTTTTAGTTGGTGTTTAGTTTGCTTTTGGTCCGTTTGGTTTCCCCTAGTGTTCCTTTTGATTGGTTTCCTTTTGATATTTTGTTTTTGGATTGGTTTGCTTTTTGGGGTTGCCTTTTGGTTTGCTGTGGTGTTTTCGTTGCTGTTCCCAGCCATCCGGTTCCTTTGTTGTTGGAATTGTTGGGTAGTTTAGAGTGGTATTTCCATTTAAACCACAAGTGAAACTTTTACCGGGGGTTCTGAGGCCCAGTTTGGTTGCCCTTTGAAAGTCCTTTTGACTGGTGTGCTTTATGATTTGGTTGTGCTTTCCAGTGGATCTCGGGTGGTTGTGCCCCCCCAAAGTACTGTATTAGGATCCCGAGTCTCGCACCTAGGGGGTGAACGCCAAAACGTTTGTCGGTATCTATGGAGTGGAATCGAATCATTCCAGAGTTTCCTTTCTTTTACAATCGGTGGCAAGCGCTTGGTTACCCACAAATCAAGGTAAATGGATCCACTGGGCTTGGTTTCCCTTTGGTTTCCTTTTGGTTGGTTTGCTGTTGGTTTGCGTTGTGATTGGCTTTTGCCTTCTGCTTCCATTGGTTTCCTTTTGGTGTGCTTTGGTATTGCGTGAATGATGTGTACCAATGGGTACCTTCAACAAACAATGCCAATGATGTTCAGACTTAGCTTGGCTGGTCTTTGCCCCCAAATGCCCCAGAAAAATCAAAAACATGTTTTGGAAACAAGTGGCTTTCCATTAAACCCACAAAGCCTGTTGGTTGTCAGCAGGGAATCAGGGAATGACCCCCATAAACCATGCCCTATGCTTTCCTTTCAGGTAATCCTCTTCCAGTTCATGTCCAATTTTCGCACGAAGGAAAAGGTCTTCAAACATCGTCCCTGGGCGTCGGAGGCCATTTCTGAAATATCCTAGTACCCCTCGGCCATTTTAAGAACATGCTCGGCCATTTGTGGGTCTTCACCAAAGGCCTACTAAAGAACATCTAACGGCCAATTCTGAAATGGCTCCTAGACATGGCATTGCTTTGTGATTCAGTGTGCTTCAGTGGGTTGGGGTTGCCTTTTGAAGGTCTTTGCCAATAGGCCCGAGAGCTTTTCATCAACGCAAACTACTAGGTCACGGTTGCGCTAGTCGCCTGGTGCTTCGGAGCCGCCAGAGTCAAAAACGTTGGGTTTTTGCTCATTTCGCTCGCTGCGTTGCAGGCATCAACATGCAAAACTACTTCTTTCGGCAAACGACGCAACAATTTCGCCAATGCCCCCAACAAAGCATTAGGCGAAGCGGTTGCCAAACTTCGTCTCCACATGAATTGGTAAGTTCTTCGTTTCAAATCAACATTCACATCCGAATTATTGTCACACCGACATTTGCGGTGGAGCTGCGCAGGTTCCAACGTAGGACAGCGACAAGGCTATGGCGCCAGGGTCAGCAAACATCCCTACCGAGCCGTGAAAAGAACCGCAGGGACCGAACGTAATACCCGCTTCACCCCCTCAACCCCCCACCGCGCTGAGTCGATGAGGGAAAAGAAGCACCTGAGAAGAAAAACCGTGTTTGATACCAGGCGACCAGCGCAACCGTGACCAACTACATATATACAAACCCTGACCATCCTCGACCATTTCTAAAAAGGCCTAGGTAGCCTCGACCATTCTAAGGCAAATGCTGGACCATTTCCTTATATACAAACGTCTGTATAAAATTCGTCGAACGGCCTTTTCGAAAATGGCTGTTGTCATGGCCCAAGAGCCTTGTGTGTCATGGGTTTGGTCGGCATCATGACGTGCTTGAAAAGCCACCTTAGCGCTCGCTCTTGCGTGAGCGTTTTGGTGCAATGGGCGTCTTACAGCAGTCTCGGAGAAGCTGGAGCGTGGACAAAGCGTGGAAGAGCCATTGGCGGGCGTGGAAAAGCCATTTCTGGGCGTGGAACATCCATATAGGGGAGTGGACAAACTGTGGACATCCCGCTGAATGCCACCTCAGACTGAAAAGCATGCAAGTTAAAGTGGCAGAGCTGAAGTCTACAGAGCTCAACTGCACGACCTTTTCACAAAAGACGATTCCAAAACGAGCCTGGCTTGAACAGGAACACGGGCCTGCGTCATGGCTGGACTACGGCCGCGGTAGCGTATTGGCTAACATCAGAGCTCCACAAACGGTTGTCCAAAGCCACTAAAAACGCGTGTTGCTTTGGTCCTCTGACAAACAGCCAGTTCTCAGAAGGAATGTGGGAAATTCAGGGGGTCAACATTGGGGCGTATATGATTGCCAGCTTTGGCTGGCGGGGTCTTGCTTATTGGACAACATGGGGATCCAGAAATGGCTCTTTTTAACCAGTGAAAACATGTATTCTTGCCACAAATGGCTCTTCGACAAACGGCCGTTTCTGAAAAGGCCTTCTGAAACCCACTCATGAATCCTGACGGGTCGGTGTGCTCAAAATGCTTCCCCCTAGCCGTTGGGCATTTGAAAGAATCGGAATCCGGATCATTCTATAACTTATTACCTCACAAACCAGCGGCCTAAACCTGCAAACGTCCCGCAAAAAACGGGATACTTCCCCAACATCATCTAGGTTCTGCAGCGCCCTTTTAGACTTTTTGGGGGGAGGGTTCCACTACTAAAATAGACGTCCTGAAAAACGTTGGTACCCGTATTATAACCTCTCTACTGGAGGACCTAGATGGGTCGAGGCTCCAGCAACACCACTTGACCACTCGCCAGGAGCATCCGGAGGAAGCGACCCAGGCGGACGGTGAAGCCGACAACGGTGACACAGCGGAAGCCAACAACTGGGACGACTTTTTGCGTCTGGGCCGCAATGAATCTGCACAAAAACCATACTGAATCCATTTTTAGTTTTTACTTGTGTTTTATTGTTCTTTTTCTTTGGGGGGGGGGTATGGTGGACACTTGGAGTCTACCTTGCCATCTTTGTGTTTAGGGTAAGGGTTTTGGTTCTTGGTAGACGTGAAATACACCTGGACCCTCAAAATTCCCAGCCTGAAAAACGGGTTGGAATTCAGAATGATGGAATTGGCGAGTTCAGTTTTTCTTTGGTTTGAGGGTGAACATGTGGCAAATGGCTGGGCAGTTGAAAGGTAATCTTACATCGACTTTAACTTTTTGGTTGAAACGAAGCCATGCGCCCATTGTCATTCCCTTCGGGAACCAAAAAGGGCAGCGATGCTATAAAACTAACTCGAACCAATGAAATAAACACAACCTCAAATCCGGCCGCCTTCTTAATTCTTTATTACAGTGTTCTGGGTAGACCATTTTAATACCGAGTTTCGATCATGACTCAGATGAGGGTTTTCGTTCCTCATTAACACCCCGTTGTTCAGGGGTGTTTCTCTCCTTCAGCTGGCTCCACCAGCCGCCCATCGCTGGCTGGAGGCCCAGGCTGCCCTCCATGCTGTTGGGCAAGGGCCGGCGGAAGCTTCTCAGCGCCAAGACGTGGCTCGGAGGAAAACTCAGTTGTTCAAAGGCACCATTTTTTCCCGTTTTGTTGGCTGCCCCACTAAAAATTGCCCAAGCCCTAAAAAGGGTTCCCTTTTTTTCCAGGGTCACTGAACAAGCAAGTGAGAATACGACATCCACCTGGCGTCTCCGAGACTGACCCGAAAAAAGAATTGGGCTTTTGGGCTTTTGCCGAAAAGAACGGGGTTATGGACCCATTCTTTGCATGTCGTGGACTTCCGAACAAATGGGCTGTTGGTCATTGCCAAAAAGAAGGGGGTTATGGACCCATTCTTTGCGGGTCGTGGGTCGTGGGGACTTCCATGTGCTGCATTGAATACTCGTGAATTTTCTTGTTCTCCGCCCGACAGGCTTGGGGTTGTTGGAATTTCAGTGACATCCGACCTTCCGTCGGGTCGCCCGCCTGTGACAGACAGATGCGACAGACAGCTGAGAGCCTATGACAGCGCCTGTGACGGACACAGAGCTACGACGGACAGATGTGACGAGCTGTGACGAGCTTGTGGCCGAAAGCTGCCCGACATCCCAAAGCGTGAGGCTCCCGACATCGGACGCGGCCGGTGAATCTGGCCTGGGGTCCACACAGGCTTTGGGAGCGTCACTTGCAGCACGGGGAAAAATGTATGTCTTAGGTGGGGGTCGCTCAGAGTAAAGCGCTTGGTGTTTTGTTGGAGCCTACCGGATGCAAAACAAATGGAGGAACACATTCTTCCCAGTGCATCCCGCCACCTGGTTTTGTAGGTATAACCAAAAGCTTGCCACCCGATAGAAAAACCCAAGCGGAAAATAGCTGGCCACCTCCGAAATGGGCAACTGGGATTGCCTGAAGTCGCCTCATGACCCCGAAAACATAGGGCCATTACCCAAGAGAAAAAAAGATGGGCCCATTGTTGAAGGGCCAGGCTTCTCAATGTTGACCGGAGGAGAACCCAACAGGCAGAAAGTTCTAAGTTCTAACAATGTGTCTTTGTTCAGGTTGAACCCCCCAAAAAAGGTTTCGGGTGTTCTTTTGGTTTTCCTTAAAAAGCAAAGCCGGGACTCCAAGAACCTTTTATTTTAAAGCTTCTCGAACATATCCTGGTTCTTTGCGGGAAAACCAACTTGTTTTGGAAAAGCATACAAACATATTTGGGTTTTGTATGGGTTTTGTACGGGTTTTGTATGGTTTTTGTACGGGTCTTCAGAGTAAACCAGGTCTTGGTTGGAAAGCCGCGTCTTTGGTAAGCAAAAGGTTCCAAGCCAGGTCCTTCGTTTGCATCCTTATATTTAAAGGTTCTGGGGTAGAGGTTTTGTTTTGTACCTGCAGCCTCCTTCCGATTGGAAGGTAGGGGTAGTGACCCATTTTTGGGGGGAATGTAGGAATGTCTCCACGTCCCTTACAAATAGGATCATATCCCCTTTTTTTGGGGCAACGAAACCATTTTTCTTTGACCCAGTTCTTACTCGTGACCTCCAAAGCCGATTCTGCACCCTCAACAATCCAACCTAAATGTGGTTTTGTGCCCAAAATTGTTGAATGGGTGAACTCCAACTCATTTTTGTGGGTAGTTTGAGGGTTCAGGCTCCCACTTGTAGCGACCTCAAAAGGCGATCATTCGCTGCGACCCAAAACTATGGAGTGATGTCCAACGTTTGCTTTTCATGGGTAGCTTTAGGGTCCCGGTATGCTCTTTAAGTTTTAAAAGCTGGTTTCTTTTTGGTTTCCTACTATTCAGTACCTTGGATCCACTGGCTGCCAGCGAAAACTCGCGGCAAGTGAGGTTGCCCTCTTTGTCCCTCAGCGCCGGCGACTTGGGTGATGAAACGGTTCCCGACGTCTCGGAACGACGCGCCACGGATTCCAACACCCACGGAGATTGGGTCAGGCGGGACCGTCGCCAGGGGGACCAAGGGAGGATGTTCTCCTTGGCACCCTTTCTGTGAGGAAATGCTCTCACCCCTCCAAGAAGAAAAGGAAAAGACAACAAAACTGGACCCGAAATAGATTCCAATTGAAACTGGGGCAAATTCCAGCCCAAGAGTATAGAAATTGTGATTTCCAACGTTTTCATATGGGAAGTTTGAGGGTTCGGGTAGAGCAAATGCCGCAATGTTTGAGAAGTCAATGACCCTGCAATGGCGGGGTTCCAAAGGTTTCGGTGTGCAAATCCCAGGTTCCCCACCCTGTGACACACAGACCAAGTTTAGCTGGTACCAAAATGGGCAACCCCAAACACCTCCCCGAATGGTCAATGGTCAACAAATCCCACCACAATGGTGAAGCAACAAATCCCACCAAAATGGTCAACCCCAAAAGAGGTCACCCCCCCAAACCTGGTCAACACATCCCACCAAAATGGCGCGCCCCAAAAATAGGTAACCCCTCAAACCTGGTCAACCAAAACAAGGGATTCAAACACCGCAATCCCACCAACATGGGCTCAAAAATCGCACCAAAATGGGGCAACCTCAAACAGGTCACCTCCACAAATGGTCAACAAATCCCTCCAACATGGTCAACCCCAAAAAGCGTTTACCTTGAAAAATGGTCCACCAAAAACAACATTCAAACACCTCCACTGGTGAAAAAATCACCAAGATGGGCAACCTCAAACTGGTCAACAAACCCACCAAAATGGGCAGGCCTCGCCAAGAATCCCGCCAAAATGGGCAGGGCACGTCATGGGCAAGTCGCGTCAAAACACCAAAATGGGCCACCTCAAACCGGTCACCCGTTTCGGGCCCCCCCTCGCCCACGGGTCAGAGCCCCGCCAGACGTGCCCCGCCCGGGGACGTCTTCTACCGCTCTCTGCCCTGGAGCTTCGGCGTCGAGAAGCCGAAGCGCCGGCGCAGCGTCAAGGGCCGGCGCAAGGCGATAAAAAAAATACCTCCAGGGAAGTGCTAGGCTTTGTTTTCGTGTATTTTCCTCTTCTTCTTTGTTTTGCGTAGGTTTCTCTCCGTTGTTGTTGTTGTTGTTGGTGGTGGTGGTGGTGGTGGGTGTGGGTGGGTGTGGGTGTGGGTGTGCGTGTGGGTGTGGGTGTGGTGTGGGTGTGGGTGTGGGTGTGGGTGTGGGTGTGGTGTGGGTGTGGGTGTGGGTGTGGGTGTGGGTGTGGGTGTGGTGTGGGTGTGGGTGTGGGTGTGGGTGTGGGTGTGGGTGTGGGTGTGGTGTGGGTGTGGGTGTGGGTGTGGGTGTGGGTGTGGTGTGGGTGTGGGTGTGGGTGTGGGTGTGGGTGTGGGTGTGGTGTGGGTGTGGGTGTGGGTGTGGGTGTGGGTGTGGTGTGGGTGTGGGTGTGGGTGTGTGGGTGTGGGTGTGTGGGTGGTGTGTTGGGGTGTGTGGGTGTTGTGGGTGTTGTGGGGTGTTGTGGGTGTTGTGGGGTGTGGGGTGTGTGGGTGTTGTGGGGTGTTGTGTGGTGTTGTGGGGTGTTGTGGGGTGTTGTGTGGTGTGGTGTTGTGTGGTGTGTTGTGTTGTGTTGTGTTGTGTTGTGTTGTGTTGTGTGGTGTGGTGTGGTGTGGTGTGGTGTGGGTGGTGTGGTGTGGTATGGTGTGGTGTGGTGTGGTGTGGTGTGGTGTGGTGTGGTGTGGTGTGGTGTGGTGTGGTGTGGTGTTGTGTTGTGTTGTGTTGTGTTGTGTTGTGTTGTGTTGTGTTGTGTGTGTGTGTGGTTGTTTCTTGCTTTATTTTTTTTTGATTTTTCTTTCCGACTTGTTTTTGAATTTAATAATTGGTACATGGAGTCACCGTCTGACCCAAATCAAACATGGTTGGTCATTATTCAAGGCGACTCCAGTGTTTTTTTAGTAATACCCTAGGGTTCCTTGCCCCCAATCCTTAGGTACACAATGGTTATATGAACCCCATTGATTCGATGGAAGTTTGAAGCCCAGGGAATACTATAGATCCGGGGTGAACAATACCCATGTTCAACAGCTGGAAGCTATGGGGTCTCTGCCCAGATTAGCTCTGGGTTTTGTTTGGGGCAGCTTTCAGGGAGGCTTCAAAAGGAGGGTTGCAGGGGGTGCAAGGGGGCTGTTGCGGACACACCCTATTCTTATTTATACACCTGGAGTCTCCTTCTGACTCTCGATGTTGTTCTTTTTTACTTATCTAGGTGTGATCTTTTGGATCATATTCACTTCGCACCAGTTGGTAGGTGGTTTATCCCACTATTTACAGGGAACTGGGTACCTGGAGTCTCCTTCTGGCTGAAATGACAATGGAGAATGCTGACCCCGGATCTAAGTAGAACCTGTCTGATTAAGGGGGTGTTCGCGCCAAAAGTGACGACTCCCCACTAAAGATGGAACCCCTCGGTAGTTTGGCTACAAGGAGTCTTCTTCTGATCCTTTGAACATGACAGGTCTCAAAGTGGAGCTGACCCCATGCTCAAGGGTCAGAAGGAGACTCCAGGCATAAACAAACCCATGAAGGAGGGTGTTTTTTTCAACAACAGTAGGTTTTCTCCGAATTGGGTGTCTTTTTTGAGGATACCCTGTCTGGTTTTGAAGCAAATGGAAACCACCCGTTCTATGGGTCCTCTTTTCAAAAAGACACACCCATTTGTGTCTTGCCTGTGTTCGATGCTTGGCTTTGGTGGAGAAACCCACTGAACATATGAGCAAGCATCAGTCGGTTCTGGAAACCCCAAACTGCCATTAACAAAGAGACGTGGCAATGTTTTTGGGGAACACAATATTTCCAAGTTGTTTAGTGGTGCCCGTGTTTCCTTTCTTGTTTTTCTCGGGAAGGGTTGCCCTTAAAATTCAACCAACCAAAAAGAAAGATGCTCTTTGCTTCCAATGGCCACTGGGCTGGCTGAGATTTTACATTGACCGGTTGGTTGAATCGTTGATTCCACCTCTAGGTCCCCCAGTAGTGTCTTTTACCCCTGTTGTGGGGGAGGGTTCAACTACTACAGTAGACGACAGAAAACAGGGTACCCGTATTCTATCCTCTCTACTGGAGGACCTAGAAGCTTTTTGTTCACCATTGGTACCTTTTTGCATCTCATCGTCTGTATGGACCAGTTCGAGCGAGTTTGGTGACAGCCTGCAATGTGTTGGGCGTGCCAACAAAAACGTGGCCCCCAACCGCCCGGAATGATTCCTGAGATTGCTTCAGTGGCGAATGCTAGCAACATGATGCGTGTGCCAACACAATCAGGTTTAGAGATTGTTTGAATCAAAGCCGGCGTTCAAGCAATTGTTATAGGGTGCTTGAGGGTTGGATTCCAACCGTTCTTTTGCACCACCTTTCTTTCAAAACCGATCACCGTTTTCCCAGGCTTTCCGGAGGTTTTCTAGAAGGATGTTTGGCAAGAAGGGTTGGCCGGCCTTTGTACCTGGAGTCTCCATGACCCTTTAAAAAGGGGTCAATGACCCCATTATTTTGGGTAATGACCAACCATTTTTTAAGGGTCAGAAGGAGACTCCAGGCAGAGGTGTCTTTTTCGGGGTTCCTACGTTGGCTTATTAAGGCAAGGCATTATTTAGGGATTATTTGGGCTCCCTCCCCCTCCCCTCCCTCCCCCCCAGCGCCCATTATTTTTAGGGCCCCCGGTGTCCTTGTGCGCCCAAGTTCAGGCGACGACCTCTGAGACCACGGCCGGGGAGAGCGATCCCTTCAAGGACAGGGAGCGGGGAGTATTGTGGATGGACAGAATCCTGCACCACTTTGAAACCATGGGAAACGATTTCTTGTTGGTATTTACAGGGGAATCATGATTCCAGGGTTTGTTAGGTGGTGCAAGATGTTGTCCATCCACAGTATCACTCGGAATTGTTTTATCCACCCGCTTCTGTTCATAAAATGTAAGAGGGCCAGATCGGGACAGTCTACATCGGGATGGGTTTTAAGACAACCCCAGAAATCTCTTTTGTGATCACTGGGAATTTATCCACCCACTTCTGTGATACAAGGGAAACAAGGGAAACAAATCTCCAGAGAAGGTCCACCTCCGATTTTTCTGGGTGCCCTGATCCCTGCAATATCCCGGTCCTCCAGTCTTCCCCAGAATTAGTTTCCCTCTTTTTGGTTTGTTTTTTTCGCTTTTTTGGGGTTTGCTTTGTTTTCCACTCACCAAGCAAAACGGAAAAGCGGAAACAAGTCGCTGGGGTCCGAAGTCCAGCCTTTAGTGGGTAGTCCCCTAACCAGCCCGGGTTCGGATATACGTGGAAGCTTGGAAGCTGTCCAGGTTACCTACCTGGAACCTCAAACTCCCCATAACAAACGGGCATGACCCCCTAATTTTGGGGCAACAACCATTCTTGCTGACATGTTTTGGGGAAGTTTGAGGGTCCAGGTTTTTGTTTATGGATAGTTTGAAGGAAGCCTAGGAAAACCCCAAGGAACCCGAAGATATCCGAAGGAACTCTCAAATACCCATCCCAGTATACTCTTCTCTAAAAGAAGCGCCCATTTTTCCATTCGGAATCCAGGGATCCGTTTTTCTTTTCGGGACATTTTCAATACCCATGGGACACGGCGATTCGGTGATGGAAAAGAGCAATGGTCGAAAAGAATGGAGAAGCAACCCCTGGAATGATTGTATGCTCGCATCATGACCGGTTTTGAAGTGCTCAAACCCAGTACCAATTGAGGCGCTGGGGCCTTCAAACCTTTCCTGGGGCCGATCCCAGAACTACATTTGTATTTTAGGGTAGTAGACTACATATGAATCAAAAATAGACCATATTATGTTTGGACTACTCCTGTTGGCCAAGTTTTCCCAAGGATTCTAAAGTCTATAGGTACTACTTTGGTTCACTTCCTACACAAATCTCACCACTTGAACCCCCCTTCTGGTCGCTCACTTGCTGAAGGCTTTGGGTTGTTTTGCCCAAATAAGCTCAACAATCAGAAGAAACAACCAGCTTGTCCATCCTTTCCGGATTCTCTTTAAGTTCTAATTAAGGTCCTACTTGGAAAGGAATTCCCATTTAACATCCAATTAAATCAAAAGTCAGACTACCAGTAAAAAGGGGAATTCACCCCACAATTGTGGGGTGAAGACCCGATGAGGTTCCTTGATGTGGGTCTGTCGTTTTGGAGTTTGTACTTTCTTTGTGTGGTTCTAAAGGGACACCAAGAGGTAAACTGGCCTTTGTTTGGGGGTCCAACCTAAAAAACAGACACACCCATACCAGGCCATGTGTGACTGAGCCAAAAAGACAGGCAGCGTTTTTGGAGCTTCACCCTTACCGCTGGTCCGAGTGCCTAAGCATGTGCATTGACCCTCTTCCTACTCCTCAAACACCATCCTCCATGCCGGAGGTAAAGCCCACTTTGTCAGCAGGTATGGCCAAGACAACATCTGGGATAGCCGGGGTTAGTTGGCTCGTGATGGATTCCAGGCCCCGGATTTGGTAGCCATTGAAAGACAAACCAAAAGGACGCCAACGATTCTAGGGATCCATGTACGGCTTTGGAAAGCGACTGTCGATGAGTCCAAGCGGGTACAGGGTTGGTGCCCGAGGGGGGAACTGACCATTCAACCAGATCCCTTTTGAGAAATGGGATGTGAACTTGTTGAAACTCACTGGCGAACACCCATTCCGGCTCCATGGGATGCCGGTTGCAAAGGAATGACTTTGACTCAAGGACTGGGCCAAGGAGTTCATGCACTTGGAGAGCCTCGGACAAATGTGATGCTGATCAAATCCAAGAAACAAGACCCTCAAATCAGGGATTTCATGCGGCTGGACGGAAAAAAAACCTCAACGCTGAATTTCATGCGGTGGATGGGCACAAAACAGCACCACTGCCACATGCCGGAAGAAACCACCTAGTGCAGTTGATCTCCACCAGTATGTCCAGTTCATGCCACTGCGTGGGATGTAGCCTACACATCACTTACTGCTTCTTGGGTCTCCTGCAAAACAGACTCCGAACACACTATTTTTTGAGTACGCCAGATGTGGGCCAAGAAAGAACCTTGGTCGAGATGCATCCGCCCAACGGTCCCAATTTGAACTTCCAACTGTGTGAGGTGAGAAATCCCGCATGGAGTCACTCCATCGTGGAGAAGCGTGCTTTATTTGGGAATGACCTGTTTTGGTATGGAAAGGGCTATGTCCCGCAACCCATTTTATCACTTTGCCACTCACAATGCCCACTTTTGTTTGCCTATGATGTCAAGGTCTGACTACAAAAGCAGGTATTTGCCGTGGTAGAAGCTGGAAACGGCCGCACAACCAACTCTATGTTGGGAGGAGAGTTTGAGTTGTAGGGATGGTTAAACAGCGGAGCCCCTCAGTACGTCCCCCTATCGGCTGCGCGGGAGGGATTCGAACCTGCGACCTGCGAGTTTTTAGCAGGACGTTCTGCTTCAATGTCTTGCGCAAGAATTAAAGTTCATAGTTGGGGCATTCAAGAGATTCCCTGGAACATATGGATCTGTGTTTTGGTGAGGGTGCCTTTTTTTTCTGGTTTCCCCTCCAAAAGAGACACCCATATCTATTGAAGACGCATAACTTGGTGGCTCCCAGGCATCCCCTTAGCTTTTTTGCCTTTTAGTGTTTAGTGGTAGTTTCCATTTAACCCACTAAAAGTTAAACTTTTAGCGGGGGATCTGAGGGCAGCCCAGGGAATAATGTACCCATTGAACCCTTGGTGATTTGAGTGGGTTGGCCAGATTCGGCTGAGGAACATGACCCTCTTCCAGCGGAAGCTTCGGACGCTTGAGGGTATCAACAGCTTGCACACCGACATGAAGATCGAGACCAAGCGCTTCAGGCGCTCACGAACCGCTAAAGCTGTGTGTGTGTGTTGTGTGGGTGTTGTGTGTGTGCGGGTGTGGGTGTGTGGGGGTGTGTGGGGGTGTGTGGGGGTGTGTTGTGTGGGTGTTGTGTGTGTGTGTGGGTGTGGGTGTGTGGGTGTGTGTGTGTGTTGTGTGGGTGGTGTGTGTGTGTGTGTGTGCGTGTGTGTGTGTGTGTGTGTGTGGGTGCGTGCGTGCGTGCGTGCGTGCGTGCGTGCGTGCGTGCGTGCGTGCGTGCGTGCGTGCGTGCGTGCGTGCGTGCGTGCGTGCGTGCGTGCGTGCGTGCGTGCGTGCGTGCGTGCGTGCGTGCGTGCGTGCGTGCGTGCGTGCGTGCGTGCGTGCGTGCGTGCGTGCGGGCGTGCGTGCGTGCGTGCGTGCGTGCGTGCGTGCGTGCGTGCGTGCGTGCGTGCGTGCGTGCGTGCGTGCGTGCGTGCGTGCGTGCGTGCGTGCGTGCGTGCGTGCGTGCGTGCGTGCGTGCGTGCGTGCGTGCGTGCGTGCGTGCGTGCGTGCGTGCGTGCGTGCGTGCGTGCGTGCGTGCGTGCGTGCGTGCGTGCGTGCGTGCGTGCGTGCGTGCGTGCGTGCGTGCGTGCGTGCGTGCGTGCGTGCGTGCGTGCGTGCGTGCGTGCGTGCGTGCGTGCGTGTGTGTGTGTGTGTGTGTGTGTGTGTGTGTGTGTGTGTGTGTGTGTGTGTGTGTGTGTGTGTGTGTGTGTGTGTGTGTGTGTGTGTGTGTGTGTGTGTGTGTGTGTGTGTGTGTGTGTGTGTGTGTGTGTGTGTGTGTGTGTGTGTGTGTGTGTGTGTGTGTGTGTGTGTGTGTGTGTGTGTGGTGTGTGTGTGTGTGTGTGTGTGTGTGTGTGTGTGTGTGTGTGTGTGTGTGTGTGTGTGTGTGTGTGTGTGTGTGTGTGTGTGTGTGTGTGTGTGTGTGTGTGTGTGTGTGTGTGTGTGTGTGTGTGTGTGTGTGTGTGTGTGTGTGTGTGTGTGTGTGTGTGTGTGTGTGTGCGGGTGTGGGTGTGTGTGTGTGTGCGGGTGTGGGTGTGTGGGTGTGTGTGGGGGTGTGTTGTGTGGGTGTTGTGTGTGTGTGTGTGTGTGTGTGTGGGTGTGGGTGTGTGGGTGTGTGTGTGTGCGTCTTGTGTGGGTGTTTCATTTTTTTCTCTCTGTTTGTTTCTTTTGTTGGGGGGGACGAGGGGCACGGCAGGTGGGAGAATCAACCTCTGATTTGTGTGTGTCCCAGTCACATGTACTGAGTGAGAGCCAACAAGGGGACTCTGAGCTGGTGATGCTCTCCTTGGCCGATCAGGACCATGGGCCATGAAGGTTCCGGATGCTCCCCTTATGGCTCTGAATTGATATTAATGGCTGTGGGTCAAAAGTAGGTACATGTAGGTACCCAAAATGGGTTGCTCTGATACATGGAGAAAAGGACTAAGACCTGCGGTCCAATTGCTGGTCGAATTCTGACCCATATCCCTGTTGGATTCAATACCCTTGGTGTGTTTTCCAGACAAGTGCCGCAAGACCCGCACCTGCTAAATTGGTCCGAAGCCACGCCCGGACGAAGCCGCGAAGGGGTTGGTACCGGTTTTGGTTGGAATCAAAGGGACACGAACAGGACACCTACCATTTTGACACATACCCATTTGGCGGTCCTTAGGCCTCCAAATGGCATCGATCGGCGATAGAATCTTTGGGATAAGAATAAGAGGGTTAATAGTATACTACTGCCTCTTGCTTGGTGTCTAGCTTGCCTTTCAACCAAGAAACGGCTGAGTCTCTAGATTTCCAAATGTTCAAAGCAGAGCTGCTTGCTTCAATTTTCTCCCACCACTTAAGTGTCTCTAATAAAACAATACTGGGGCCAGGGAAACGGCGATTTTGAACATCACCTTGTAAGGCCAATTTGGACTGAGTTTCCTCTCACTTGCCCAAAGCGGACCCTTGGTCTACGTTCAGTCAAGGTCCCAAAAGATGATCCGCTCTTCTGTCCTTTGGTTGCAAGTGAGTGCAAGGTGACTTTTATGGTCATTTCCTTTGGTTGCAAGTGAGTGCAACAGGTGTTCAACAATCCCCTTCCTTGCCAGAAAGTGGCTGCCGAAAGTGGCCCTTTTCAAGGCCCAGTGGTGCCCTGAAGTCCCATTTTCGCAGGGGGGTCGCTTTAAAAACGACGAAACCACCATGTGCGAATGACTGGCACATGGGATCCCCCAAATCAGTCATTCAAAGAGGTCACTGAACAGAGAATTTGCCATTGGGGCCTGGAAAGTCTGGGAAGTCTGGAACGTCTTGCAGGCAGTTCATGCAGGACCTTGTGGCCTACGGTGGAGAAGACCAGGAGACCAAGACGCCATGTCTAAGGTTTGGCGTCCAATCCTGCCAAAGACCCCTGATTTTCCAGGTCCCCCGGTAGTGCCCTTTTACCCTTTTTTGGGGGGAGGGTCCCCCTACACAAATAGACTACAGAACAAAGGGTACCCCTTTTACTGGAGGACCTCATTTTGCTTGCTAGTGCCATAGGCAGGGAATGAGGGAATGAAGCCAGGGGTGCCCTCAAAGGAAACCACAAGGGATGTGTTTATAAGGGTTATTCACTCATCAGTTCAAGGGTTTCAACCGTGAGGGTCTGGGTCAAAATTAAGCTACCTGGGTATGGACCTCACTTTTTAGTCCATGGTTCCCCTTAGTTTTGGTTCCCGAACCAATGCGGCGGCTGACGGATTTCCCCCAACCCTCGAGGGTAGGTTTGGAGCCTGGTTTGGATTTGTTGAGGGTAAATGGGGTTCCCCACCCCGTTTCCAGCACCAAGCCACCGATTCGGCTCCAAACCACCTGTGTGGGGGGAGCTGAGTTTGGAGACTGGTTTAGTTTGGGCGCTGAATTCCTGGACTTTTGCGTCGCTAGAAGGATATCCAATGTTTGAGTTGTTGGAGTTGAGTAGCATTTTACTTCAACAACGTTAGGTTACTCAACTGAGTTGAAGCAACAAGTTCCTTAGCGTTTGGAAACTGAGCAACACGTTACTGAGCTGAAATGAGCAACTTCCCTGCTGAGTGTCCAAGCGTTAAGCTTGTTGTTCTCAGGACCAAGCAGATTACACTTGTTCTAGCAAGTCAACCAAGTAGCAAGCAACAAATCCTCAGAAGATGTCCTTAAGTGTCCTGACTGCTTGGAAGCCTCCCGCGAACAAGAGGCAAATGTGACTATGTGTCAATAGGGTCTCTTTCAGGATAGACTTGGGCCAGCTAAAAATAATATTTTTATCAGCATGCTCTTGCAAAGCAGGTTGTGTGTTGGAGGATCCTTTAACCCCACCCAGACCCCTCCCCCAACACAACTTGTTTCAGTCAAAACTTGTCCGTCTCCTCCTGATTTTACATGGATAGCTTTGCCTTATCTTCTAGTGTTTTTTTCTTGGCTGCAGAAACTGAGTGAGTCAGACCCAATGGATATGGATTGCAATAGGGGAGACATGCTGGACTGAGTGGCCCATTTTGGATTCGGGTCAGATTCGGAGACTCCAGGTTGTTCCTCAAATTCAACCACTCTGGTCAAGACACCCCGCATACTCCCTTCAGGAGCGCCTCATGAACAACCGCATCCTCTATACGGAGGCCGGAGGGATGACCAATTTGGGTATGGCTCAAAATTAAAGAGCTCGGGTTACGCGGGTTTTAGTCCTTGGTTCCATTTACCAGGGGCTCCATGTGTTTTTTCGCCCTCCACACTTGTTTATTTAACCCTTCCTTTTTTTCAACCCTCAAACCCTGCTGGGTGAAAAAAAAAGGCTCCCCCATTTACCTTTTGGTGCCATTTTGGTACCACTGTCTTGAGCCACCGCCATTTGAGAGACGAGGGATTAGCGAGTTTGGTCTTTTCTCGTTCCCTGAGTTCCGAAGTTCCCAGACTGTACATGGAAGACCATTTTTTAGGGACGAAAACAACAACACCCTCTGTTCTCCAACATTTTTTTGGAAAGACCATGTGAAGGTAAAACACGAGAAAGTTCGACTCTTTTCGGGCCACTCATGAAGTACCTGGATGCTATGGATTCAGGAACCAGCTGACAGCTGTTTTTTGGAACTAATTGGATCATACATTTGCGCTTGCAAATTGTGACATTTGACCTCCCCCGCTTTTCAGTCCTGCGTAGGGTGGGTGTTCCTTTCCAGACAACAAACTGCTGGCTTTAATGTCTAAATATAGTTGTTGTTTTTGCGGACCACCAAAGCGAGCCCTTGGCGCTTCCCACGTAACACTCCTTGCATGATCTTGCCTGACTTGTTCAAAACGAAGCTTTCGATTAATACCTCCCCACCTGATCCAATGTTAAAGGCACGTCATGGGATGCTGCTTGTGGAGTATACGTATCCTTATCCAAGAGTTTTTTTTGCGGGTTTGCAGGTTAAGTCTACTTTCTGTTCGACCAAGGATCTTCAAAATGGCCAAGTAGACATAAGCATGTGAATTTTATTTTGTTATTACAAGGATTATGCCATGATTTCCCACAACCATGTGCCTGCGTTGCGGCAAGCCCCAGCACCTCTTTCATTTGTTTGTCGCAGTTTCCCCTGGTTCATGTTGGTTTCATGTTGTGTTGTTTGTAGTCTTCCTGGCAGCCTGGTGGTTTTGCTAGTTTTCCCTGGCTTCAGGTTTGCCGCAAAAACTGATCTCAGTGGTCTATGAGCCTTTGTCTTGCTACCAACAAAACCACGGGAATCTACGACAAACAAATAACAGAGGTGCCTGGATCCCAAATCCAACTTGAACATGGGTGATTGTGACAACCATTTTGGTTGGTGTTTTCTTTTTTTTTACGGGTAGTTTGAGGGTCCAGGTGTTTGTTTTCGTCCTTCCCGAAAAAGCCGACTTTCTAGGGGTTGATTCCCCATTCTTTTAAACCATTATTCTTCTCAAAAACCGGATCGTTGTTTCTCGGATTCTGCTGGTTTTCTGAAAAGATCCGGATCCCTGGATTCAGAATGGTTAGACGTGTCCCCTAAAGACTTGGCCCGTTTTTTTTCTTATTTTTTTTTCCCGCTGGCCCGGGATGCTGCGCTTCTAAACTTCTCGCGCCTTAGGCGGGGATGAAGGCTCTGCGCCAGGGCCAGCAGCGGAACGAGGCGCTGCGACGCTAAGCGAAACAAACTCCCGGCCTCAACTCACCCAGGGGCTCCCTTTTTTTTTGACCCTTCATACTTGTTGTCGTTCGGAGGGTTGAAAAACAAGGTTCCCCCTCACCCAGCCGGGCGCACTTTGCACTTGCTCCCTTGGTGACTCTCCGTTTTGTTTCTTTTTGGCGGCCCGAAACGTGTGCACCTTTTTTTTGCTGGTCACTGGCCAAGTGAGTCAATCTACCCAAGAAAGGAATTCACCCGATAATTTGGGGGGGGGGGGGGTAACCTATGTTTAAGGAATGTTTAAGGGAACCACAGACCAATTCCCAGCCTCAAACTAACCGAACATCTAGGGGTTGATTCCTTGTCCATTCTTTTCAACCATCGTTCTTTCCAACAACCGGCTCCGTTTCACTGGCTTTCCGGAGGTTTTGTAGAAAGAAGGATTTCTGGAAAGAATGGGGAAGGTACCGCCAGAAGAAAGGGCATTCACCCGATTATTGGGGGGGGGGGCGGTAACCTATGTTTAAGGAATGTTCGAGGGAACCACCAACCAGAAGTTTGGAAAGCAATCACCCATGTTTATGGGTAGTTTGAGGGTTCAGGGTGTCTGCAAAGGACTGGCATATGGGTGCTCCCACCAAAACCACTGGAAAGTGGAATGCTGAGTCGCATAAGTTCCGCCCTTGAGGTCCCCTTTCGCTTCTTGAGCTGGACTTGATCGAAACTTTTTGGGATACCATTTTACTTCACCAGAATTAGCTCCCCTTTTATTGCTTTTTTGCTTTTTTGGGGTTTCCTTTGTTTTCCACTAACCAGGCAAACCATTGTTTTTTGCTGGGGTCCTAATTCCAGCCAAGTTTAGTGGTACAGAACAAGTCCCTGGACCTGTTTTGGCCCTCGATCGGAAGTGAGCAAGCAGCTTCCATCGGCACTTGGAAGCTTGACCTAATGCGCCTGCAAGTGAGGGCCCGGGTTCCGATTCGCCCGCATGAAAGCCAAGGCCAGGACCCAATTTGGATGATGACCATTGCACGGTACATGGCGGGGAAATATTAACCCAACCATTGTTTTCATGGTGGCCTACCTGAACCCCAGGGTTGACCTTCTCGAGGCTTGGAAATGAGGCCAAGGAAGGGGGGTGTGTGTTTTGAGGGTACCAGAAGACTTCAGGTTTGCCTCAGAATTTGGTATACCAAGGAGGGGTCTTGCGTTTTGACTTCAGATTTGCCCAGAATTTGGGTGCATTGTCCCTTTCTAGCTTAATTACCCTGCAGTCAAACAGTGGAGCCCTGGTTGCTGCAGGCCTCTTGTGGCATTACAACTCATTTTCGGGCGCAGGCTCCGTCGATTCGCTGGTATGGCTCCTGCCGTGGCATTCGCAAATTCAGAGACACCCAGGCATGTTCCGAAACAAAACACATGAAACACCAAAAGCAAAAGAATCAAGGCCCTTTTGGTTTTCCTTTTGGTTCCCTTTGAACACCAAACAATTGTGGCACCAACTCCAAAAAAGGGCATAGCTCATGGGGAAGGAGCGTCAGCCTCGTCAGCCTCGGACTCGAGTCCGATCTCGGCCAAGGAAAGAGTGCGTGGCAGAGCTCCGCGTATGCCCAGAAGTTCGTAGCGCATCGGTTGGTGGGAGCGATTCGACGTTTGGGGTGGGGCTGGGTTTCGCCTGGCCTTAAGGCCTTGGACATCCCTCCACCGCCCTCGCCATGACAGGTTTCGACGGAGTCTCGTGAGGAGAAAAGTTTGGGTTTGCTAGGCAAACCTGCATAAGCCTTGTTGTACCAAAACCGATCTGATGGGGCTTCAGGCTTGTCTGAGTTGTTCAAAGCGAATCGACCTGATCTGACCTTTTGGTCTTCCCTTTTTGGTCCATTATTAGTCATGGACCCAAAAGGTCAGCCTTTTTGTTCTGGGTCTTTTGGGCGAGTGAGTTATTCATGATTATACAAATCCGTAGGCTTAGAGGCTGGCACAGAAGCCGATCATTCAAAGGCGCCCCTAGCAAGAGCTTTAGTTTGATGGGTTGTTATCGGTGTCATTGGTTTCTCAGGGATTTGTAGGAGACAGTTCTCTTGTTTGTTGAGGTTCGCATGTGTTTATCTGTACATCGTGAATTTTGATTCATTGATCCATGTGTTTGGCATATGTGCGTTTGACGAAGGTGCTAAACAAAGTGTTTTCTGCATTAGGCCGTTAGCGCGTATAGGGTCAACATGTCTGACTTGGGCTTCGGGATGGTCATCTGGAAATGATTCTGCGCGCTCGCACTTGGTCACTTGAGCCACAATCAAAACCCGGGTACATGGAGGCTAGTAAGGGATAGTCCCAACCATATATAGGTCTGGCCCGCGTATTAAATTCTTTACATCGTCTTGAGTACACCTTTTTCGATATCTGGTTTTGAGTATGACCCACTTGTTCTTGTGTTCACTCAGTTGCCAGCCGACCTTTCGACCTTTTGGTTTTCACTGTTTGGTCCATAGAGGTCTCACAAGCTGATCACCTGGTATTTCTTGGTCCTTTGGTCGAGCGGAGTGAGTACACCTTGTGTGCTTGTGCCTTGTGCTTGGATGGCTCTAAGTGTCAGCGACAACCCAATCGGGAACGGGCATAAGTTCCAACCATCCCAACAGCAAGCCATTTGGGTCTGTGTTGCTTGAAGTCGGTAGCCCTTTGACTAGGTCCCCCAGTAGTGCCCTTTTACCCTTTTTCGGGGTGGGTTCCCCTACTAAAATAGACAAAAACCAAAAACAGTTGGTGCCCTTATTCTAACCTCTCTACTGGAGGACCTAGTTGATTTGCTTTTGGAACTTTGCGGGGCTCTCCAAGGAGAGGGAGAAGCAACTCTTCGGACACTACGGACTTGGCACCTCGGACTCGTTTTTTTCGTTCGGCCGGGCTTGGGAGTATCCCTGGACCAGGGGGTGGCCCTCTTAGCCTCTTTTTTTTTTGGGGCGGGGGGGGGGGGCGGGTGGGTGGGTTCTCTTTAAAACAAGACTGCTAAAGGAAGGGTGGCAAATCTTTGAGCCCCCATTGGTCTGGGTCGTTGATTCAAGTCCCAACATGCAGTTTTTTTGTTTTTTTTTTGCGACCTAAAGCAAAGGAGGAAATGCCTGGACACTCAAAATTCCAACTAAAACTGTGTTTTTGCGGCCCAATTTTAGTTGGCGATTCTTTTTTTTGGTAGGTTGAGGGTCCAGGTTGAATGTTGATTTCTGGAATTCCAATTATGGCAGCCCATTTTCATTGCGGGGAAGACTCGATAAATGGAATTAGGTCCCGGACCCCGCATTGGCCCCCTGCTACGCTTGGGATGTAAAGATATGTAAAGATGATCCCTACATTACCCGCCTTTAAAGGAAAAGCAAGGGCTGAATGAGGACCATCCTTAGGTATAAGCGTTATGGTGGTTATATGAGCCACAATCAAAACCCGGGTAGAGGAAGGTTAGTAAGGGATACTCCCAACCATAAATAGCTGCGGCCGCCTTCTTAATTCTTTACATGGATACCGGGTTTTGATTATGACTCATATGAGCCCCCATTGTTTTAATGGCAACTGAACCTCAGGGTGAAGTGGTCAAAGGCCGCCTCGGAGTAGTTGGGACAGACTTACGCCTCGGCGCCAGCGAGCTTGTGGTACGGTTCGGAATGAACCAGTCCGGGTGTTGAGAATGACCCAAAAACTAGAAAGACCACGAGGGATGTGTTTTGTTTTTCAAGTTTTTGTTCATCAGCAAGCAAGACATTCCATCAAGGCAAAGGTGGCAAAGGCCCCAAGAAGTCGGTGGACAAAGATAAAGGTGGCAGGGCCCTGCAAACCAAGACGGGGGCCAGCAGTTCGCGGATAAAACACTAGTCCCAAACAGCTGGCATTGCCAGGCCGACTTACCTTGGCACTTTTTGCCTTCCCGCTGTACCACAATTGTCCCTGTTAGCCAGTTAAGTTGTTGGAGGAGGTCCCATTGACTGGTCCAGTGATTCCTTGGCACTAGTGAGTTTCCCACTCATGGATTGTTTCCCAAGCGATGGGCTTGTGGCTCTAGGCCATTGGGGTTGACAGATCTACGTGCAATGGTTATGGTTGTGAACCTCCAACGCGGGTTTCCTTTTAACCTGGAAATTCAAAGTTTCCTGAAAGAAGGATTATTGCTCACAATTAAGAGCTGAATCCCATTTTTGAATATTTTTCATAGTTTGAGACTCCAGGAACACACAATTGGATGCCTTTGCCTCACTATGTCTATCCTCTTTTAGGCTTTCCTAAACATCAAGCGGTGTCTCTCAAAATTGGGGTCCCGCAACTAAAATGGCTGGTTTTCCCTGTAACTCAACCCAACAGAGTGTCTACCATTTAGGGAAGCTGTTTGAACAGGAAATCTCGTCCAAGGGCTCAACCGCCACCCCCTTTCTCCCTAGTACCCGCGCCAAATAAATGGTGATCTACCCTCTACCCTTTTTATGAAAGACCTAGAGTCTCCAGGATTCTTGGAAAGAGTCTCGGATCAGAGTCTCCATGACCCCTAGAAAGTGGGTCATAACCCTTTGATTTTGGGTAATGACCCCATTTTAAGAGGGTGATGGAGACTCCAGGTATGCGTTTTATGACATATTCTGGGGGTTGATTCCCCATCCTTTTCAACCATTGTTCTTTTCAAAAACTCGCCGTTTCCCTGGGTTTCCTGAGGTTGTCTAGAAGGATCCCTAGAGAGCATGGGGAAGGCTGTGCATGGCCCAGAGGCGCACGGTGGGGCCTTTGAATTTAGGGAAAGTCTTTGCAGCTCCGGTGGGAATCCAGAACCCACACGCAGGCAGACCCGGCAGAACCCGCACGCAGGTTGCTTGGGTCGCGTGATCGCAGCCATAGAGGCTCGAAAACCGGACCGAATCGAAAACATGGAAGCTGAACAGAAGGGTTTTGGAAGCCTGAAACGAGACAAAAATGGTTAGAGTTCGGCAATTCCAGAAATTTGGGGTTGCACTACGACACCTTGAAGTTGGAATTTTAGTTGGGCCCAGGGAGTCCGTTTGGCTTCGGCGCTATCGTGGGTTGCCAGTGGTCGTTCAACGCCGATCCGGGTCGGTCAGTGTTCCTGGTGCAAAGACTGCAGAGCGGGGTGGTTGAACACGTGTGAGGGGTTTGCGAAAACTTCTCAGTTGCCCCAGTTGCAACCAGTGGCTTCCGCTCTTTTTTTTCCAACCTTTTTTGGGAAGGGTTCCGATTCCTTTAAAGTCAAAAAAAAAAAACACAAAAGGATGCCCTCTGATGCCCTCTTTTTTCTCATCACTGGGCATCTGAGTTGCTCAAAGCCCACCTTCTGACCTTTTTGTTTTTCCTGTTCGGTGAATGTTTGGTCAATATTCCAAAGGGTGATCACCTTGTATTTCCAGGTCCCTTGGGCAAATGAGTATAATACTACTTTGGGGAGCTGGCGGTTTTTCCTTAAGCCACCCTTACAATTCACTTAAAACTGGGTTATTGCTCAAAATTATGTGGTGCGCATTCCCTTTTGTTAGAGGGGCATATTGAGGGTCTTCAAATCACCAAGCTGAAATTCCAGGTGGTCCTGCCAATTGCTCACCGCATGCAATTATGTATTGTATAGTTCCATGTAGGTACAGCATGCACATATAGACGAGCAATACAAATTCCACGCACCTTGCGTGTCCTCGCGCTGAGCGCTCTGCGCTTCATGTGAGCTGCGCCATGCGCTGGGGACCGGAGTGTTGCTGCACGGCAGAGCCGGAACCGCCTGTGGAGCCAATCCAGACGAACTGTTTTTCGGAAGCCCCGGACGAAGAGGAGAAGGAAGCAACTCAGCGAGAACCTAGCTCCTTAACTTTTAGGAGTTTAAGGTTTTTTTGTGGTAGTTTCCATTTAACCCACAAGCCAGGGATCTGAAAACGGACAAGAGCCTCTCTGAGTCTCTTTCTGAGTTTCTGAACTGTGACTCTTTGCAAACGTTTTGGACGTGTGGGATACGAAAAATAATACTCAAAGATGACTTAAAACAAGACCACCAGGAGGAAAGACAGGTGATTTCCACAAGAAGTGCGTCCAAACCAGTTTCTCGACACTTGGGATTACCAGTGCGGCAAGCAGTAACTGTTGCCAAATATTTCAGGAAGCGAAGGAATCCTCACAAATCAACCTTTCAGCTTGCTACAAGTTGGAGCACGCAACCCAGCCCAGCTTCCTTTTGGTTTTGTTTCTCCCTCCCGGAGAATCATTGTTTTGTTTTGGACCACTGTGGTGGCAAACAATCACTTAGCTTTTTGTTGCCCAACACTTCCAGAAAGTGAGCCCGGAGTTGCCAAAACGTGCCAGCAGTGCTCTGGCACTTTTCGGGGGGCCTGGCAGGGCGGGCGTCACGCGTCGCGGCAAGGATACGGAATGCTCAAGCATTCACCTCTCGGCGCTTAAGAAGGAGCCCGCGACCCAGCTGAATGGCACCCTATGTTTGGCCAACGTCAGGTGTGTAGGTTGCAACCGTGGCTGTTGCGGGGGCAACTGTGGTGAGTTTTTTTTGTGCTTATAACCGTGGCTATAACGGGCAACTGGTCAGTTACTGGTATCCATGGCATTCTAATCTTCTGATTTGACGTTGGCTGAACATCCAAGTTTGTAAACTCGAGGAAATTACCCTGATCGCGGAGGAGGAGCTTGTTCGGGGCGTCTCTATCCATGCAACTTTGCACGGCGCTGGCTCCTTGTGGCGGAAGTCCCCCTGTGATATGTGTCTCGGCCTTTTTTAGTGGCGCCTTTTCCTTTGTTTTGGTGTGTGTGTGTGTCTTTAGCTGGGGGTTTCGTCCAAAACTACATATGAATATAAGCTAGACATACAGTATTTTGGACCAAGTTAAAGTCATCTACTCCAAAAAGTGTGCCTGTCTTGCACGGAACTCCACCGGGCTGAGGAGTGAGGCCGAGAAAGTTGGGCTGTGGGAGAAATCGAGGCGCGTCGACGAGTTCGACATGTTCTTGTCGCACGCCTGGGCTTCTTCTGGCAAAGTCAAGTTTTTGACCTTGCTGCTGCTTTGCCAGACTTAGCTGAGCTACGCTTCCTGTTGCCTTTTACTCCCTGCAAGCTTTTTGACCTGCTTGTTTGCTGGGGTAGACTTAGGATACATTTTACATTTTACCAGTGACTCAAAGTGAAGCAAACAACAAAATATGCATTCTATAACGGGCCTAACACTAATCATGTTTGGTTCATGTTTCCTTTCGCTGTTTCACCTTTTGCCACTTCTTGGCTGATCCGGGGACCCTCATATGCTGGTTTAAAGGGAAACTAAAATAATGGGGTCATTGACCAATTTTTAAAGGGTCATGGAGACTCTAGGTATGTTGAAGGGACCAAATTGTTTTGAGAAATTGCTTCGCTTCCTTTTCAAACTTTGAGCCGGCAAACCGTGATCGCATTTTTACTCGCCGTTTGGCCCAGGTTGTTCACTGGTGGCGGGTATTCTTTTCTTTTCTGGGCTGCTGCTATGTTGAGCGCGAGCTGGAGACATTGCCAGACTTAGCTCACGCTTTCTGTTCTTGCTATTTTGATTTTGCGACTTTTGCCTTTCTATATTTCCACAAAAACAAGCCCAAACAAAAAAGCACAAAAACAACAAACAAAGAACGAGTTGACTTCTGGCAGCGTAGCCGAGGCTATACATGCTCGATGCGCTCCCAATGCCATTCGTCCTGCCTGTGGACATGCCAGAGTTTTCTGGAGACTGCCCGGTCGGGGTGTGGATGCGCCTTGCCCGATCGCACATCGACCATGCGTTCTTTTTGCGCTGTTTAACCGTGAATGTTCAGCTTTCCTCTGATGGCTTGCAGCCCGGAGATTGAGTGGGCTGATGTCCCATCAACCAACCCTCCAGCACAACCAAGGCTTCAAATCTCCAAAAACAAATCAACCCTCTAGCATAACCAAGGATTCTAATCCCCAAAATGAAATGGAGGGGCTGAATGTTCCTCGTTTATGGTTGCGTTTGAGTTCCGAAAGTTTTAGGGCCCAAGGCGGTCCTGTGGTCCATGCGTTTGTTTTGTTTGGCGGAGAGGGAGTGGAAATGGGACAGCCCGGGTTGAATCACCCGGCCTACTCAAGGGATGCAGTATAAAGCCCTATGACCGCCGGGCTTTTTTGATTGGTGGCTCCCAACGATCCGGTTCCTTAGCTTTTTGGGTTTTTAGTTGGTTTAGTTGTGGTTTCCATTTATCTCACAAGTGAAACTGTTAGCCAGGGATCTGCAAGCAGCCCAGTTTTGGTTTTGGCCAAGTCAACCTGTTCCGCTCAGATGTGATGTGCTTTGCCAGCGGCCTTTGGGTTTAGAACCGCTTTGGATGTACCGCTTTGGATGTGGCCACAAATGGATGGGTTCCTGCTCTTCTCTACCGCTTTGGATGTGGCGAATCTGTGGATCCACCCCTGTAGATTATTGAAAGAGTATATACTAAACGATTAACAGGGGGGAGAACAGGTAAAATCCACAAAAAGCGCACCCTGGATGGCCTCGAAGCCACCAATCCAAATCACCGAGAGGGAAACGGATCATGACAACTGAGGCTTATCTTCGGCTTCATTGCTCAGCTTGCTGGCTTGGCATTGAGCCCTTATCTGCCTCACAGAATCATGGCAGACTTAGTTAGCTTTTGGTTCAATGGCAGGAGTTGGGGTGTGTTCCAAGACTAGTTCATATGTTTGCTTAGACTCAATGTGAAACAAAAACTCTGGAAGCTGAACCTTATTTTTTTCTCGCGACCCATCTTTTGGAAGAGGGTGAATGGGAAGAAGTCTCCTCAGGGGGCCCCCGAGAAAGCCCACAACACAGGGGCTTCACCTCATATGTTTGGGTTGCAATCACCCATCTTTCTAGGGGTAACTTCCCCATTCTTTCCTGGGATCCTTCTTTCTAGAAAACCACCAAAAAGCCTAGGGAAATGGCTGGTTGTAGAATGGGGAATCAACCCCTAGAATCTTTAAGCCAATGTGGAGGGTCCAGGTTTCTTCATTTTCCCTTAGCAATCCAAGACGTGTTTCTTTGCCCGGGAAATGCAGTGAACATCCAGGACCAAAACCTGCGGCTTTTTGGTAGGTTAATTTTGACCCATACCCGTCTAGCTGGATGTTCGACCTTCAACTTGATGCTTGCACCATCAAGTTGGAACGCAGGGTTGGGACCGCAAATGTTGGTCGAACCTGTCTGTCTCTTTGCTTTGAGTCTTCCCACTAGCCAGCAAAAAGCCAAGAGACGCTTTCCATCGCGACCCAACCAACAAGCAAGAGCAAGCAAGTGCATTCCCCTTCATGTGCAAAAGGACGGTGTGACTGCTTCCTGGACGTGGTGAGCATTAACCAGCACGATCCTTGGACGTGAGGGCAACCTTTTTCCTCTTTAACTCTTTTACCCCTTTTGGGGCTCGTCTTCAAACATGTTTCTTGTCGGGTAGACAAGGTATGGAGCAACAGGACATCTTCTGTCTGGAGTACCCCAAAAAAAATCGGCCCAAGTGCGGATTTCCAGGAAGAACCTTTCGGCAAAGCGGCTAGCTCTTTCGGCTCTCCTTCATGTTCGCTGGTTTCCTTTCTGATCTCCTTTCGCGAGAAGGGTTTTTGGCTGGAAATGCTTGGGCAACTACCTATGAAAAACCTAGTTACCCCAGGGGAGGCGCTGGGTTTTGCCAGGCGTTTTGGGTTTGAAGGATGAGCTGGTGGTATCTATCTAGTCCCCTATGGGACTGGGGCCTTGTGGGGGCTGAAGGGGCTGAAAGGGAGTCCCTAAAGCCTTCAGCTGAATCAAAACCCGGAGATTGATGAAAGTTAGGAGAATCCCCAAGCGTAACAAGCGGTGCGGCCGCCGTTCTGGGAGTACGACTCGTACGACCATTTGAAGACCGGGCTTTGATCATGACCCAGCCGTTGGGCAACAAATGCAAGAAAAGCATCGATTTGTTGGTTGCCTTGCTTTTGAAGGAGGGGTGCACCTCAAAGGGGCCCTTAGCACATGGAAAGACCCCCTAGCCCTTTCAACGTACCTATTCTGCGCCCCTTTAGCATCCAGTAAAGTCTCCTTTGCGAAGCCCTGTGGTTTGAGATTCCGGAAGAACCGGCCACCCAGGTGCAACCTGCGGATTCCGGAGGATTCCGGCCCCTGTTTTTGTTTGTTTGGAAAGACAAAATCCGATTTCTGGAAAGTCAAGCACCCAAAAAGGATGCCATGGCCACTGGGCATCTGAGATGGAATTCGCCAATGATTTTGGGTTGCAATCACCCATTTGTAGACGGATCTGGGTGATAAGAAGTATCCCCTATATAGAACCCGGTTTGTGAGGTTGGTTTTGAAGGAAATTGGGACCCCCAAGAAATATACGCCCCGGCCTGAGCAACATCTCGCGGAAGTCCGCAGCGAGCCACTCGAACCACCGAGGGCCATAGTTGGGCATTTTGGGCTCCTGGAGTCTCCGAGACCGACCCTCAAAAAATGGGCCGGGTCATTACCCAAAATAAAGAAACGGGTCATGGACCCATTTTTAGTTCGGGTCATGGAGACTCCAGGCATAGCTCTCAGCTGTAGAAAAAGAAGGGGTACCTGGACCTTCAAACTACACAGGGGAACTCACCCCGTAAATTAGGGTTGCAAGAGCCCAATTTTAATGAAAGCCGGAAGTTCGAAGCCTCCCAAGAAGACGCCACAAATCGGATGGTTCCCTTTTGGTCCCCCTTGAAAGCCATAAGGGGTAGCCTAACACGACGTCAGAGGATCCGGTGCAGATGCAGCGGGGGATCTATGCCCTTGGGGGCTTTCTGAGCCGGTCCAAAGAGCTCCGGATCTTGTGGAGTCCGCCGCTATTCACCAGGCACAGCCAAAAGGAGATGGGTGCTGGGGTCTTTGTTGCCAGGCTAGTAGTTCGCCACCTGGGTTTTAACACACAAATAACAAGGTGAACTCTACTGAACAGGGGCGTGTAAGTAGGTTATGTTCTAGGTGAGCAAACAACTTGCTATGTATACCCAAGTACCCTCCCAAAAAGCAAGCATGGAACCTGCGCAGGAACCGATCCTCTCAAAAAGGAAAATAGTGTTCTAGGAACCCCTGTGCAGGTTCGATTTGTTTTTTGGGATGGTTCTTGTTTCACTTTTGCAGACCCCAGGAAAGGGCTCAAATAAGCCAGTATACGCAAAGGTTGGATGTCTTAAGGCCCACATTTGGTGATAGGGAAATCCTCTTCAATTGCCCAGGTACAAAAAGGCCAGTCCCAACCATTTAAGAGGGAACACTTCACAACCAAGCAAGCAAGCAAGCAACCAGGAAGCAACCAACCAACCAAGCAACCAACGCACCAACCAACCAACCAACCAACCAACCAACCAACCAACCAACCAACCAACCAACCAACCAACCAACCAACCAACCAACCAACCAACCAACCAACCAACCAACCAACCAACCAACCAACCAACCAACCAACTAACCAACCAACCAACCAACCAACCAACTAACCAACCAACCAACCAACCAACCAACCAACCAACCAACCAACCAACCAACCAACTAACCAACCAACCAACCAACCAACCAACCAACCAACCAACCAACCAGTCCCAGGCTGTGCGCAGAAACAAGAATACATACACACACAACCTGGGCTCTGGGCTAGGCTTTGGTGCATCTTTGAGCTGGCCGCATACCGTGCCGCCAATCCGTCCGGCGAGATTCGCCTGATGCCGCACTATTTCGCGCCTAAGCGAATTGAGGTGATCGTTTTTGGTTCGTATTTACCTGGACCCTCAAAATTCCAGCTGAAAACTGGGTGGTTGCTCCACCTGATTGTGTGAATTCCCTTTTTTAAGGGTAGTTTGAGGGTCCAGGTCGTCAGTTTTGGATTTGGTTATGTTTGTTTTTTCCAATTCCTTTGGTGAAATACCATTCAGTTCGAGCCACACATGGCGTTTAATTTGTCGTCTCTTCCGTGCAGACCAGGTGGTGGTGGCTTTTCTCGCGCTGTTTCTGGACTTGGTCTTGGCGATGGCTCTATTGGGCCTCCGGACAGTCGAGTCAGGCGATGAATCTTGGGCTCACTTCCTCTTCATGTTCTTAATCGTATCTTGGCTAGGCTCCCCAGTGCCGTTTGACCGTTTCTTGCTTTGGTTGGGAGGGTTCCCTACTAAAATAGACTACAGAAAAGAAAGGGCACCCTTATTCTAACCCCTCTACTGGAGGACCTAGTTGGCGGTTCTCAGCCATAGCTTGGTTTGCTCCGACTTTTACCAGCACCCCCCCCCCCACCCAATACAAATGGCTCCCAAAATCGCGTTTAAGGAAGGCCACTGGATAGTTGTGGGGGGGGGGAGTACTAGTAGAGTTTAATGGATGGCTGTGGGTCAAAACCAATGGGATCCCATTTTGGGGTAGGTGAATTCACCACCCAGTTTAGGCTTCCTAACCACCTTCATTTTAGGCTTCTTATTTTAGTGGTTGGATTGAATGGGATGTTCACTGGGGCTAACCGATTGGGCTTTGGATTTTGAAAAGCCCATGGCCACATGTCATGCAGGTAGAAAGTCCCCACTTCGCGCCAGTTCGCCCGGGCCGGTTACTCTTTACCCAGGCTTCGATTCCCAGCCCTGGGAAAATCGTTTTTTTTGCTTCTCGACTCATGAACTATGAAGAGTTCAAATGTCAAGGGATCTGTGGGTGTTTTTTTGTTGTTTCCCTCAGTATGCACAGTTCCAATTTCTTGGCTCCCATCCTGTTCCTTAGCTTTTTGTTGCCTTTTAGTGTTCAGTGGTAGAGTCCATTTTGCCCCCTAAAAGTTAGCCACTTTTCGCGGGGGCTCTGAGGGCAGCCCAGATGTCAGCAAGGGATCCGTGGGCAATCTGAGGTGCTTGGGGCTGTGCATCTCGGCAGAAGGGTCAGCTTGCAAAAGCAACGGCTGATCGAGCAGTTGGAAAGCTTCACGCTGGATGGCGCGGGCTGCCGCTTAGAAAGTGACCGGGACTTCATCTACGAGGCAGTGAAGCAGTGGTATCCCGACTCAGGTGGCTTACTCTCGTGTTTTTTTTTGGGAGAGTGTTTCCCTTCCAAAAATGGCAGGTACTGTGGGTGGTGGAAGTCCTGCACCACCTAATAAGCCATGGAATGATGATTCGTCTGTAAATATCAACAAAGCATGGGTTTCCCATGGCTTCAAAGTGGTGCAGGATTTCGTCCAGCCACAGAACCCCCCAATTGGTGGTTTGGCTTGGCTTGGAACTGGGGAATTGAAACCTCTCCAGTGAACCACCAAACTTTATTACTAGGGGGGTGTTCCCCTTCAAAAGTGGTCTGATATTCCACTAAACCTGGACCAAAACACCGTCAAGTTTTAAATAAACTGGGCTTGGTTTTCATCTGGGGTAAACCCAGAATCGGACATCGCCCTATTCATAAACGGGGGTTGGCTTCATAGGTCGACATAGGGAAGCTGACAAGATGTGAGCTAGATGAAGCTTAGTAAAGGACAGTAGCCATAAATCGCTGCGGAGATCCGCCTTCCTAATTCTTCACATGGTTCTGGGATTACGACCATTTTAGTAGCGGACTTTGAGCAAGTGACTCATGTGCCGTTTTCTGCTGAGATCCACTTGGAGAGTCCCTTCATGAGCCTTGGGCTCTGGGCTTAGGTATGGCGGCCTGGATCAGTTCACCGACTTTGTCCGAGGCCCCTTGCGAGGACAGCTGCTCAGATGCTGCTCGCAGATCCCTGCAGATTTGCTCTTGGATACTTGGCTGACCTTTGATTGGATCTTAAGCCTTTCACTTTTTTGGAGGTCGCTCCCCAACAAGCCAACAAGTTAACTGCCGTCTCCTCCAAACCTATTTTTTCATTTCAGGGTAGACTAGAAATGAAACAGTGTTTGAACAAAGCATGTTTTGTGTGCCCCAGATTTAGTAGCCAGCCAACCCGCGAAAAGTGTAGTTTTGCAGGGGGCAACAGCCACCAAGGTTATGTCCTTGCCCCTCGTAGCCTACAAAGCGGAGTTTTTGCTCGCAATGTGGAAGGGAGGCGTGCCAGGCATCATCATGGGTGAGCTGGTTAAAATTCAATGTCCAATAGTTGTGTAAACCTAGTCTCCATGCGACCCCTTCAAAAATGGGTCCATGACCCCTTTCTTCTGGGTAATGACCCCATTTTTTAAGGGTCATGGAGACTCCAGGAATGATCTGGAAAACCTCAAATTGTGGCTTGGATAGACGTGTTTGGGGAGATCCGCTCGGTACTTATGGAGGGTTAATGAGGAAAGGCCCTCAACCACCAATGATTAGCCAAACCACCAACTAGGGAAGCTGAAATGATGCTGAAAGCTACGATGCCTGCCAGGCAACATCTTGATGGCGTACTTTTGCAGTTCCATCCTGGGCTTCGGGCTTTGGACGGCCTTCATAACCAGCGTGGGGCTGTACACAGTGGACTTCTTCGCCAAGCCAACTCGTTCAGGAATCTCAGAGCCACGCGCCAACCCCGCGTAAGTGATGGTTAATGAACGGAGAATTGATGCGGCCGCTCTGGTCTGTTTGTGTTGCATTGTTCTGGCTGAACCATCTGAATACGAGGTTTTGATTATGACTATTTGTCGATTGCATCCTTGTACCTGGAGTCCCTTTAGACATGGGTCCATGACCTCTTTATTTTGGGTATTGACCAACCATTTTTTCAGGGTCGGACGGAGACTCCAGGTACTTGTTTTTTGCCCACAGCCATTCTGCGACCCTTGCAAAGGCTCAAAAAGAAGCTATTTGAGGGCACGAAAAGGAGGTTTCTATCAGGGGTCGCCCCCATAAGAAGGCGCCACGAGCGTCTGGACTTGGAGTTTCTCACCCAAAAGTTCATTTTCTGAACAAGACAGTTGAAAGGTACGACCCCAATTTTTACGGGTCATGGAGACTCCAGGTACATGTGGCTGCTGAAGCTAAACTCTTAGCAGGGTAGCAGGAAGCAACCGAGTTTGGGGGCATGACCCCTTGATTTTGGGTAGTGACCTCATTTGTTAATGGTCATGGAGACTCCAGGTACTTGTTTTTGACCAGCCATTTGGCAGAACAACACGGCCGGACCGGCCGGCCAGCTGGCAGGACTTCTGCTGGACTTCTGCCAGTCCTTGGCCATCGCTGCGTTGACGTCTGGGACTTATTTCTCGGGCTATGTGCTCGACATGCAGGCGCGCCAGGGCCACGCGGAGATGATTGTTCTTTGGGCAACTTGGTTTTTGTAGAAGTTTCGGATTTCGGGGCCCCCAGAGCCCCAGAGATTGTTTTTAGCTACTTTTAGACATTTGGACGTGTGTTGTTGTTTTTCTTGTATTTTTCAAGGGATTCAGGATACATCCCTGAAGTCACTGAACTTTGAACAAGGGAACACCCGGCCACCTAAGGTAACTTTAGCCTGCCTGAGCGTGGCGTGGTTTTGCTGGGCTGTGCGCGATGGATGGCTGATAGCGCCATTTATCGGCCTTCCCTTCCAATGCAAGCCGCCGACACCTGAATGATGATGATGATGCCATAGCCGCCATATAACCATGTATGCCCGCCGCCCTTGCCGCCGCCGGCAATCATGCCGGAAGCTAACCCGCCCTTCCACGCCAGCCGCCGCCATACGCCACGCCCGCCGCACACGCCGCCGCCGCCTTCCATGCACGCCGCCTTCACGCCACGCCGCTTCGCCGCCGCTTGCTTGTAACCATACTTCATATTGCACCTTATGCTTGCATACTTCACTGTATATGCCATGCATGTATAGCCTGCTTGTATGCCAGCACCATTGTGCTTATAACATGGTAGCCAGTTGCAGCGCGCGCCGCCATGTTGCCGCCATAGCCATGGATGTAGCGCTTCTGTGCGAAACGCCGCCATGGATGCCTTGCTGTACCTTAACCATGCGTAGCATACTTCGTAACCATACGCTTGGTAGCCGCCGCCGCCGCCGTAGCCGCCGCCGTAGCCGCGCTTCGCCGTAGCCATACGCCATACGCCATGTATCGCCATGCCATGGCGCCATGCCATGTGTGCTTGCGTGCGTGCCAGCAGCCAGCAATATGGCAAGCGCTTCTGCTTAGTGCCTTCTTTATTATTGCTTATTGTGCTTGCATTGCTTCATGCTTCGCTTCATGCTTCCTTGTTAGCCATGCCTTTGTTCATGCTTGCTTGGCACTTGTTAGCAACCATTGACATGACGTGAATCTAAGTTTTCCCCGGTGTATTGGCAATGTGCTTACACCTTTGCATACGGTGGATGCTGCTTGTGTGCTTCAGTGTATGGCTTGCTTGTATGCTTTGTTGCGTAATATGTGCCGTAATAACAGCAACCATGTTAATAGTAGCCAGCAGCATAAATTATTAATAGTGCCATCTGTCATCATCACCAAATCTGCATCGCATGCATATGCATCTTAAAATAGCAATGTCATCATAGTAAGCAAATATAAATACTTAGTAATAAATGTAAATAACAAGTATGCGTATAAATATAAGTAATAATCATCCCCACCACCACCACCACCACCACCACCACCACCACCACCACCTGCTACCGCCACCACCACCACCACCACCACCACCCCCACCACCACCACCACCACCACCACCACCACCACCACCACCACCACCACCACCACCACCACCACCACCACCACCACCACCACCACCACCACCACCACCACCACCACCACCACCACCACCACCACCACCACCACCACCACCACCACCACCACCACCACCACCACCACCACCACCACCACCACCACCACCACCACCACACAGAAATGGTTCTTCCAAAATGACCCAGTAGTCTGATGACAGCGGAGTTTCACATTGGCGCGTCTGGCTTTTTGTTTCACACGATGACGATAGCAAAGGCAGATAGTGCCAGCTTCCGTTGTCGCCGCTTTTCCATTTTTTTGGGGCAGCTGCCGTTGTTGCCCCTTTGTCCACTTTTGAAAATGGGAATTGGTGGGAGAAACGTCAAAGGAAAATCGGAGTGATCCCAGAGTAGTTCCCTTTCCCCGCCTACCTGCGTTCCTTTTGCCTGGAAAGGGGCTCCCTTTAAGATCAAACAAGTGTTGGCTACGGCAATCCGGGCTTCTGAGGCGAAAGAATGTCACGTCAGAAAACTTGCGAATCGTCGACATAGCTTGTTGCAATTGCCAGTTGCTGTAGCTGAATTGCCAACCTATGCCATTGTTGGTGCCAACCTGTAATAGATGTGTATATCATATGAATTATTTATATACATGTTAATATATATATATATATATACTCTTCAAGGGAACTTCCTATACTTCGCCCACCCACATGAAAAATTATTCAACGCGTCAACTGGTACCAACCTACCTGAATCTCTCTCGATGTCCAGCTGCGCATGTAATGTACATGCCCGGATTCTCAGCGTGGAATCGGGCGAGCGGCTTTGGGAAGGGGATCCCCCCCAAAAAAAAGTCCGCAGGAAACTCCGGAAGCTCCGGAGGAATAATAGACCCGTCCTTTTAGCTTCACCAGAATGAGCTCCCCCTTTTTGCGTTTTTTTTTGGGGGGCTTTTTTTGGGGGGGGGTTCCTTTGTTTTCCACCAACCAGGCAAAAACTATATGTTTTTTTTTGCCGGGGTCCTAATTCCAGCCAAGTTAGGGGGTGGTCACCAACGAAAGTAACAATTCCTCAAAGGGGGCACGCGAGGGGTTGATTGGTTCGGGGTGAGTCCAGTTGTCATTCCAGCTTATGATGGAACAGTTGGCTGTGAAAGCAACGACCATTGGGAGCTGTTCAGTGACACCCTTCTTGGGTGTTCAACTTAGCAGGTTACAACAATGGTTTTAAGGGCACGAGCACCCCAGTTGCCCACCAGTTGCAACCATGGTTATAACCCATTTGCGCCCTCGCAATTCCCTGAAAATGAGTTGTTTCATTCCGGTATTCTTTTCTGGGTAGTTTTTTTCGGGTCCAGGTAATTGAGTGGGTTGATCCAAGTTCTTCCGTACTCAGTTTGCTGTTCCCATGGGTCAACCCAACTCGATTTCGGGCTCGGATCTTTAAGTCACTTCCTGGCTTTTGGCCATCCTTGGGTCGGTTTGAGTCAAGTCGACGGCTGGCTCGTGTTGTACTTGTACACTAGGGCTCTCGGCGGTTCAACCGCGGGTGGGTCATCGAGTCGACGGCGGCCTTGCAGTGGGGGATTAATTGAAGCCTTTTGGGCTGGGGACATGTGGGTGGTCAGACATAGGTACCCAAAATCGAAAATTGGGGAAAAAAAACTACAACCTGCGGTCCCCTGGTGGCTGAATTGTGAGCCACACCCATACCCATGTGATTTGTCCTTGGCTTCCTTAAATTTTGAGGTGTTGACGGTAATCCTTCCCTTTAGGCGGGTTTCGCTTTCGAATCTCGCAACATTGAGCCGGGAGTTGTTTAGAGAGCAACCTTCAACCACCAGCAATTGCGATTTCTCCGGCTAAGGTTGATGGATGCCTCTTTGATCAATGTGCCTACCCCTTTTCAGATAGCTTGCAACCATCAGCTTGGGCCATTTTGTGGGATTTTTGTGGAAGGGGAGATGTGGTTTAAGAGCCCAACCGAGTAGATGTACCCCCTAGCATCCTTTTGGACGGATAGGGAAGCTGCTTTATAGGTGCTTTTCCTTCTGGTTTCTGATGAAATTCAACCCACAAAAAGGGAACCAGCTCAAAGACACGGGACAAAATACCCGGTGATAGTCTGTATTAAAATATATCAAGGTGCCATTTGGGGCGCCTTGTGTTTTTTTGCCAGAGCCCCATATGCCCTTCATGGACCCTTGTCGAGGTGCGTGAAGTGTCCCTTGTCCGCTCACGGACGCCCAAAGTTGCGTCGCAGCCGTAGGCTCAGGTTGTGATCATTAATTGAGTCTATTTGGGGTCATAGTAAGGGCTATATTGGTTTGTAGCCATCTTCATAGAAGCAGTTCGTGCGCTGCTTCAAATTTTTAAGCAATAAGAATTATCGAGCCGATAGCTCGCCAAACGGGGCATGCGCTCCGCGGATTGTGCATGCTGCACGGCAGGGAATCTGCATGTGGAGACAATTGAGGAGACCGCACATCCGGAAGTTGAAACCCATCTCGGGGAGACAGAGAATAAATCCTCAGGAATGAGCACCCCGTCGGATGCTCCCGCTATGACGGATCACGTGAGTATGCTGATCGAAGATGATCATCTTGTTCGAGGCATCTCAATCCATGCAACTTTGCGCAGCGGAGGTTCTTTGTGGAAGAAGTCCCCCTGTGATATGAGTGAAGCGGAGAAAGTTGGCCTGTGGCAAAAATCGAGGCGTGTCGACGAATTCGACATATTTCTGTCACATGCTTGGGTCAGTTCTGGCAGAGCCAAGTTTCTGGCCTTGCTGTTCTACACTGGCAGCGGATATTCTTTCCTGTTCTGGGCTATTGCATTGGTGTGCTCTAGCGGACTATGCATGTGTGATGTGCTGCCAATGCCATTTGTCCTGCCCTTGGAATTGCCGGAGTTTTCTGGCGACTGCCCGCTAGGGCTGTGGATGTTTCTTATTTGCCCAAAGCAAACCAACTTTTTGACCTTGGATGTTCATTATGCCGGTCCACTTGCAAGGGCCGGTCCACTTGCAAGGGCTGTTTGGCCTTGTTTGTTGGTTATCAAGTTGTTTCCAGTCGAATTTCCGAAACGTTGAGCTCTTATTTTCCACTGCCTGTGGTTGCGACTGAGGCTGATATTTAGCTCCATGGCGCAGCTTGCTGGCTTGGCTTTGAGCCCTTACTTGCCCCATAGAGACTTGAATGCCATTTGGTTGGATTGTTATCCCAGTGACCTTGAAGGTAAGTTTGAACCAGCAACTTTGGTTGAACCCCAGTGTTGGAGATCTGCATTTCCCCACTCGCCAGCAGTGAGTTTTGTTTGGCGTTTGGGGCAACAGCAGGAAAGTGCGACTGCTTCTTGGACGTGGTGAGCATCAATCAGCATGATCCTGCCCTGACGAGCCGCGGGATTTATGCGCTGGGCGGTTTTCTGAGCCGGTCCAAGGACAGAATTCGCCAGTATCGCCAGTATTTCCCGTTTTGTTGCGGGCTTTGACTCATCACTTTTGGGCCCCAAGAGTGAGTTTCCCTTGGGAGGGTGACTTTTTGCCAGGAGCTGCGTATCCTGTGGAGCGCGCCGCTCTTCACCAGGCTTTGGCACCTGGCCTGACTAAATATGTAGTGTTGGTCGAGGCTTGGAAACCGGTTTCGTTTTGGCTCAAACAGGTATGGCCATGGGTCAAAAGCCAAATCGTACCCGCAGTGAACATCCCAATCTCCACTAAAATAGGTTCTAAAATGGGTGGTGCACGTACCCCAAAATGGGAGCATTGGTTTTGAGCCACAGCCATATTTCCATTTCAAACATGCTCGTTTAGCCCAAATCAAAGTGAAGTCCCTTTTGATGTGAAGCTGAAAGTGGAAGTAGGAGCCCTGTTCAAGGGAACCTGAAGGAACACGGGTCATGGCCAGGTGCCCTGAACAAGGCATTGGCCGGTGAGAGGTGGTCGTGTTTTGCCTTGCAATGACTTGGCATCTTGATCTCAGTTGTTCAGGGCTGCCTTTTTCCATTTCTTTTGGTGGCCCCACTAAACTGGTCCAAGCCCCAAAAGGGGTTCCCTTTTTTTTCCATCACGGAACTGAGTGATGGTACTTGTAAAGGAGCAACCTTTTGCATTTCGCCGTGTTTGCCCTTTGGGACTCGAGATTCTTCGACACGGAAAGCTTAGGTGCGTCTTTGAGCTGGCAGCCTTCTGCGCCGTGAATCCATCAGGCCGGATTCAGCTGATGCCTCAGTATTTTGTGGCCATCGCTTTGCTAAGCATGGTATCCATGATGGCCCTCCCGATGGTTTTATGGGGCATGCGGCTTGGCGTTGACTTCGGCTGGCTTCACTTGCCCTTCACCTTTGCAGCTTTACTTGGATCTATACACTTTGGAAGGCGGGTCAGCTTGCAAAAGCAGAGTCTCATTGAGCAGTTGGAAAGCTTTACACTGGATGGAGCGGAGTGCCGATTGGAAAGTGACCGGGGCTTCATTTATGAGGCAGTGACGCAGTGGTATCCCGACTCAGGTTGCTTACTGTTTCGCTTTTTTTGGAGAGTGTTTCCCTTCAAAATGGCAGGTACCACCCAATTGGTGGTTTGGATGGGTGGGAAGCTGACCAGATGTGCGTTTGTTTTTTGTATTCCATGAGCTCCACTGGGCTAAGGTATGGTGGCCTGGATCAGTTCACTGAGCTTGTCCGAGGCCCGTTGCGACGGCAACTCCTCCAATGCTGCTCGCAGATCCCCGCAGAGTTGCTCTTGTTTCTGGTCTTGCCCCTCGTAGCCTACAAAGCGGAGTTGTTGCTCGCAATGTGGAAGGGAGGTGTGCCAGGCAGGGTTGGGCAAAAGCATCATAAATATGTGTTCAACGACCAGATGTTGTACCCCCTTTTTCAGCACCAAAACAAACGTGTTTGAATGCTATTTGTGTTTTTGTCTGAGGAGTTGGAACGCCCAAGCCCATCGCCAGGCAACATCTTGATAGCGTACTGTTGCAGTGCCATTCTGGGCCTCGGCGTTCTTTGGACGGCCTTCGCATCGAGTGTGTGTCTTTGCTTGGTCGACTTCCTTGCAAAACCGATTCGGTCAGGAGATCTCACCGCTGCTTGCATGCTTGCATGTCTGGTTTTTGCTTTTGGGTTTCTGAGAAGTGTCGCAGGAGTTGCGTGGGACTTCTTCCAGTCGCTGGCGATTTCTGTTCTGACCGTCTTTCCATTTTATTCCGGCAATGTGCTAGAAGCAGGAGCGCGCAAGGGCGACGCGATTTTGATAGCCACTTGGGCCGCTTTACTCTGCCTGTGTGTGGCTTGGTTCTGCTGGGCTGCAAGCGCTGGGAGGCTGACAGTGCTCTTTCCCCTTCAATGGAAGATTGCCAGGGGGCCGAAATGCCAGCAGCACACCGAGAAGTGAAGAAGGGAGCTGGTACTTGCTACTTGCTACGTGACCGGGTTTTCGAGGCTGGCTTGAAGTCGAAGGGACCGTCGCATTCTGCCAAGAGACGTTCTGTTTTGCCTGGCCACACGTGTCCAAAGCGGTCCCCCAGTACTGCCCCCCAGTACTGCCCTTTTGCCGTTTCTTTTTTGGGGGAGGGTTCCCCTACAAACATAGACACAACCGGAAAACCATTGGCACCCTTCTTCTAACCTCTCAAATCTGGAGGCCCCAGTTTAGCCTCTCTTTTTAGTTCTTCACAGGAAAGGTTCGCCTTTATGGGTCCTTTGGGCACCTGAGTAACCACCGACGAGGGTTGTCTCAAACAAGTCCGCCGTTTGATTGGTGTTCAGACTTTGAATCTGAGCAAAGGCCCGCAACCAAACAGCTCGCCAGCACCAGCTGCAAGGAGGAATTGCAGCCCAAACAAGAGGAGAGCGACAAACAAAGAAAGCCATGAATTCTCAGAGACCATTTTGAGGAACACAATGGGTGCCAACCTACAAGAAGTAAACGTGTATGCCTATAATATATATATATATATATATGTCCCTTTTTTAATTGGGGTACCGGGTACTTCCTATGTTGTGGCGATAGCCAACCCAACATTTCCAGTTAACTGGCGGCCATGAATTTCTGTCTATGTGTAAATATATACGTTTCGTGAAATATATTGTTTGGAGTCTCCTCCAAGACCGTATCACATGTTTGCATTTGAGCCCGAATCTGAACATACTGTGGATGAGCGCAATTCTGCACCGTCTAAAGAAACCCTGGAATGAACTGTACGTGTCCTGTAAATACCAACAAACATCATGGGTTTAACCATGGTTTCACTAGATGGTGCAGGAGTCCATGCAAAGCACAACATCTGGGCGTGTCTATTTTTCAGGGGCCCCCCTAAACAAATGTGGTTTTCCTTGTTTTTCTTCAAAACCATCCAACAAGGGGCACAAACCCATATTCTTAGGCAACGGGCTTGGTTGCCGTTGACCCCACGCCCATTGGCAACCGCGCAACCATTGGGCGACCCGGAATCTCAGAAACCAGTTGGATGTGGAGGAAAGGGTCATTCCAAGTTGCTTAGCTTCTGTTTTTTATGGATCTGTAGGGAGGGGGGGGGCTACGGCGGCTATCCCCAGGATAAGCCCAGGATAAGGCCTTAAGTCCTTTTAGATCATTTTAGTTGGTTGAGTGGTACCTGGAGTTTCATTTATGGAGTCTCCTTCTGACCCTTAACAACTGCTTGGTCACTACCCAAAATCAAGAAATGTGTCATGGACCCATTTGATTTCGCTCAGATTTGCAGACTCCAGGTAGTGTTCCGTATATCGCCCGCGAGCTAAGCCCACTTTTCCGCGGGATCTGAAAGCGGAGCTCGGCGCAGGCCAACTTCCTGCGCTGGTGGCTGGGTTCTGCTGGCCTCAGTAGCTCGCTCGGTCGCTCGAGGCCTTTGGCCTTCATGCGGCCGAAGCGAGGGAACTGAAGACATCCGCGAAGTGGCTGCGCTTCTTTTCTTTTTTTTAAGTTACTTCCAGAGTTCTTGGACTTGAGTCACTTGGACTTGAGTCACTTGGCGGGAGTGGCCAACAACAAGTCCTTCTATCTTCTGTTTTTTTTTAAGCAGGGGGTTCAATCCCTTGAAAGCCGAACTATCAAGCACAGCGTGCCTTTGTGGTCCCCGACAGCTGAAAGCTGTGGGGTCGCAATCGCCTTTTTCTCCCGATCTGGCCTAGAGGCTCGTTCGGGGTGGTTTGGGGCAGCTTTTTCTTGGGTAAGAGGAGATTCAGCTCCAGGGATTCGGTTCCACTTAAAGGGGCAGGGTGGGTAGCAAGCCTGCTTAGAACCCACTTAGCATGGTCATAAGTCTTCTAAGTGGGTTAGAACAAACCACTTACTAAATACCCTGCCCCTTTAAGAAGGGCCTTTGGGTCTCGCTACCACCTTTTTGCAGGTTTCGATGTACCGGTCTCGGGCGAAAACCGAGTCTGACGTGCTCCCGAGTTTCACATGTGAAAAATCCTTCGGCAAAATGCTGGAGGTAGAAAAGACAGTCAGATATCATATCCTCCCGGAAAAAAATGCGGCCGCCGCACATACTTTGCCCTTGGCCAGCTGGTCTTCCCGTTGAATTGGGGCGCGGCCTATTACATATACATATATATGTGGTACCCCCCCCCCCCCGGTGCCTAGGTGTTGCTTGATTTCAGTCATTTGTTCAGGTAATTGTGCATTTGTGTTGGCCAAACTTGGGCACCAAAGAAGGGTGTGCCACAATTCTACAATCAAGAATTCTGGACCAAAGATTGCTGGGAGACGTTCAATGTGACAATCTGGAATTCAAGATTAAATATTCAATACAATCTTTTCTGGAATTCTGGCACATTGAATCTTGCATCCCATATTTTTACATTTAGAAAAACACTCGGATTCAATATTCAAGATGTCAATACTCTCTTTTTCTGGGAATCTTGAATCTCGTATTTTTGAATCTGTTTAAAAAACAAAGCACCTGGGATTCAAGATTCAAGGTTTAAACATATATATTTTTCTGGGAATCTTGAATCTTGAATCCCATACATTTTTTGAAGACAAAAAACAGGTTTGTCCCAATACTCCCGGTGTTCAATAAGATTATCGGAAAAGCTTTCCGTGAAATATGTCAATCTCGAATCTTCAATCCAGTGGTAACATACTTTCAAAGCTTTAGGACAACTTGATCATTTTAGGGTTTGACCAGGATGGATGAGTCTCAGGAAAGTTGTTGTTTGTGCAATCCTCGATATTGAATCCTCAATCCAGTGGTAAAGCACTTTCAAGTGTGAGAAGAACTTGAATGTTGTTTGGGTTTGGCCAGGATTGACAATTCTCAGGAAAGTGTTCTGTGTAATCTTCAATATTGTTTTTTTCCATCCAGTGGTAAAATACTTTCAAGTGCTCAGCGATCCAGTGGAAACACTTTCAAGTTATTGGTTAGACAAACTTTCAAGTGCTTTTAGTGAGCGATTTGCTTCATGTTAGCTATGAAGCATGTCGACCCTTTTCCAGGAGGTAAACAAAGGTAGGTGTAATGCTCAAAGACACTGTATTTTACAGTATGTTATGAAGAGGCGCAGGATCATTAGGGGTACTATATATATATATGTATGTATGTATGTGTATATATATATATACATACATATGTTCACACACCGTCACCCCCCCTCTTGAACTACCTCTCCACATTTGCTCATCTACTACCTCCGCCTTTTGAGATAGAATGAATGTTGTTTTCCTGTGCAAACAAAACTTTAAATTCAACTGATTCAGTTAGAATCCCTGTTTGGAAACAGTTTTTGAATTTGAACCTCTCTTCCCTTGACATTTCCTTTTGGAACACCATCTAGCAAGTTTAATTTCGGACCTTTCTTAACACAAATCGCATTTAATAGTTTAAACCATAGTTAATATATGTAGAAGTCCCTTAAATGTTTAACCATAGTTAATATGAGCTAAATTTGAGAAGTAGTCACTATTAAATTGTTACGGTGAAAAGCTAGTTGAGTTGTGTTCGTATTAGATTATATCTAACACTTAGATTACATTTGGGAATAAACTCCTAACTTGTTTTGTTGAAGATTAGTTGGAGTTTGCCCGAAACTATGCTTATATTCTTATGTAGCTCCTATTTGGAAAGGATTTGCTTATATAAGCTGTAGTTAAGCAATGTTCAGCATAAACACATTTTTGAAAACTATATCCTAACCAAATTATATTCAAATTCCAATTCTAGTTGAAGTAACATCCTATTTTGAAATGGTATCATATTGGGACATTTCGGATCTTGCCATGATGGACTGCAAGCCCATTCGTCTGTGCTTAAAATATATTGCAACGAATCTAAACTCTACAGCCTTCGCGCTGAAATCAAGCAAAACCTAGGTGCGTAGCATACATATATATATATATATCCCTTCAGAAAAGGAACTCCCTATGCTGGGCGCCTACTTAGGTTTGCTTATCAACCAACTGGTTGCTTGTCTCGCTGACCATGACTAAAACCGTGGCAGCAAAATCAAAGTGTGTGAGTTTCTTTTTAAGGGAACCCCCAAACAGGCTTCGGCTTTCCTTTTGGGTTCCCTTGAAAACCACAAAAAGACACGTACCAACTCCGAAAAATTGCGCCACACTCAAGTGCCAATGAAATCGAGTCTACCTGGAGTCGCCTTCTGACCCGTAAAAAAAGGTTGCTCATTACCCAACATAAGGGGGTCATGACCCATTTGTCAGGGGTCAGAAGGCCAGGTATCTAGGGAAGCCAAGCAAGGCAAGCAGTACGAGAAGGGCGTCGACATCAAGGTGCTGCGACGGCTGATGGAGGAGCTTGCAGCCATACTGCGGATGGACCAAAAAGTCATTTCGCACCACCTGATTCGATTCCCCCGTAAATACCAGCAAACAATGCTTTCCATGGTTTCAAAGTGGTGCAGGATTCCGTCCAGCCACAGTAGGTATTCTGTTGTTCACTTAGTTTGGTCAAAAATAGATGGGCAATCCACTGGTTTAGATGGGTTTTCTTCCCGATCTACCAGAAAAACCCATCGATTTTTGCAAAAGGCCACCTGCTTCCAGCTGAAGCCCGCAAAGAGCTTGTGGCTGAAGGCGATCGCGGAAACCCCCAATCGATAAGTGCGTAATATGTCTGAGTGACCGCCTTTACAGAAGAGACTACAGTAAAGGCCGGGCGGAAATCCGCGTGCTGAATTGCAAAACGAGGTACCTTGAGTCTTCAGGACCCTTCAAAAATGGGTCCATGCCCTCTTTGATTTTGGGTAATGCCACCCATTTTGATTCGGGTCATGGAGACTCCAGGTAGGCGCACCCTCGAAACGAGGTACAGGGCCATGACATTCAGGTGAAATCACAAAGACATGCGGCGTTGGACGAGCGTAAGGTTGGAGAACGCCTTGGGAACACCCCACCATTCAGCCATTGCAAAATACAACCACTGCCTTTGCATATATATATATATTATGTAGTATCTATATGTAGATATAGAGATACAGAGACAGGTCATATGCACATAGCTGTGTATATGTCTGACTAATGCCACAATGTATTCGGAAAGCACTGACTATTGTAGCGGTGAGACATATGAAAGTAGTTCATGGGGGGGCCTGACCGCAATATTATATATACATATATATATATATAATTATATGTAACTTTCACGGCACAGATGCGTGCATACATGTGTATGTATACAGGGCTCCTTAAAAGATCTCCATTTTGCAACCATTTGAATCATGCTGCTTTTTCAACATCAAAAAAGGGGAACCACCATTTACAAGTCAATGTTCAGGTGTATGATGCATCCGGATCCCTGATATGTGGCATTGGTGAGCCTTCTTTGAGTCTCACCCTGGGTGTTTTTTGTGCACTCCAGTTCATCCCGAAGAGAAGGCGCAAAGGAATTCGTGGATCCTCGATTCTTCAGGAGTCTCCTTCTGTCGCTTTAAAAGACAGGTCCGTGAGCCTTTATTTTGGGTAAAGACCAACCCATCTTTGGCAAAAATGGGTTATGAGCCGGCTGGAGTCTAAAAAAAAGGGGCGTTGTTGGGGGAGTTTGGTTCGCCTTTTTCAGGGTTTGCTCGAGTGGATCCGTTCGCCGATACCGCGGCCCTCGGTTTGAGTTTTCCCCAGGAGTCCTACAACCGGAGCCCGGGAGAGAGGCAGCGGCGCAGGCTGGAGGAGGAGCAGCGCAAGAAGCAGGAGCTTGAGGAGGCCCGGGGATGCCGAAGCGAGGTCGAGGTTTTTCGGTGGGTTTTTCGCTGAGGCTACCTTCCCCTTCTAATTGCTTGGGGTTTCTGGAGGTTTTTTCTAGGAGCCACCAAAGCCTGAGGATTTTATTCATTCTGAATAAGGCCGCAAGTCCCCCCTTTTCTAGGGGTCACCTCCAACCATTGATTCCAGGCATCCTTCTTTCTCCAGCCAGAAAGATGGGTTGGACCCGAATCAACAATGGGTCAGGTCATTACCCAAAATCCAGGGATGCGATCATGGACACATCTGTGATTTGGGTCAGATTTGGAGACGCCAGGTCAAGAAATTCCCCCCCCAAAAACATGGGTTGCACCCCGAAATTGTGGTTGGCGACTTGAACTCACCAATCATCAGATCGGGTTGTGGTGAAGTTTTGTCTTCTGTGAGTCTGCCTGAACCCGAAAGAACTACCCTCCAAGCAATTAAAGTGGAAGCTGACGTTCAGGACCCGGTCCCTCGAGGAAAATGGTCCAAACAAGGACCCCCCAAACGCCAGGTTGTTACCCATCGAAAAGTTGGAGAATTCACCCACTATACTTCTAGGGCAGCGACCCATTGTTTAAGGGAGTGTTTGAGGGTCCAGGTGTCTTGTTGAGGAATTTGAACCGCCAGCATGATGGCTTTCCTTCAGGTTTCCCATTACCAACCGCAAGGTTTCAAAGGGAACCACTCTGAAAGGACTAACAAGCCACGGTTGAAACCGCTGTTTGTTGGTATGTTAGGTGCTGTGAAATGGTTTTCGGCGACAGTATGTGTACCATGGTGAAAAGACGGGTTTCTACTTGTGGTGGGGATGCTTATGAGCCTCCAAGGGTTGCTAGACCAAGGGAAGGTTTCTGAACGCAGAAGGATGTACCAGGGCTCCTTAAAAGATACATTTTGCCCATTTAACACATGGCCTTTGTCCACCAAAAAACGGGAAACCACCATTTACAAGGCAATGTTCAGGTGTATAATGTAAGGATCACTCAAAATTAAGGGTCATGGACCCATTTTCGAAGGGTCATGGAGACTCAAGGTCCCCCCCCCCGCCGCACATGGGAACCTGACGAACGAGGCTGCTTTGAAAGGGGCCCCACCAGATTGACACGTGGTTCATCCCGGTAGGTTTCATCCATCCCAACTGGTGCATGATTTTGTCCATGTACTATAAGGGGTAAACTAGTTAGTAATTTGTGCCCTAGTTATGACTTCGTTTGGTTTCGAAGTACCCCACAACCTCATTCTGATTATTTAGGCCCTTGTAGAATGTATTTATATTTATGTATATATGATATTAAAACCAGAGCACATTAGAAACATGGAATGATTTGTAATGGAGCAATTGGCACCTTCGCCTTGGAGTACGCAGAGCAGGAGAACGCGTGGAGTCGTGCTAAGCCACGGCTTTCAGTTACTTGCATAGCAAGTTGCAGCAGGAAACATCATGCAAGACCTTGTTGGTTTTCCTTCAACTTCTGTTCAGCCAAGCAACGCCTAATGGGTGCTTCTGGAAACAGGAACAGGCCCCCTTCCTGTTGCCCTGTAATTCACAAAGCTTCCCATAAATGGCAACAACAAAGACACACACACACACACCAAAAAAAAACCGAGCCCAGGTGGTTTCCCAACAGCACCCCCTTTTGCACCCTTCTGGAACCCGAGAAACACAAATAAGCGCAAGTGGCACCCCCAACAACAACCCGCTTGGTAGTGTCAATCAGCGTGATTGACTAGGCGGCCTGTTGCCAGGTTCATCGTGCTATGCCTGAATAGCTATCCCCACTTCTGAATGAAGCGGGTTTGGCTAAGAAAGGAGTTCAATACAAGCAGAGGGGGCAGGTTATCGCGGCAAGTTGGACCCGATGTTGTTGGAGTTCTAAGCTAGGTTTGCAATTGGGTTGTTCCCTGAGAATTGGGGAGGGTGTGATCGCCAAAATCGTGTTGGTTTCCTTTGGCTTTCCTTTACCCTCTCTGATTGTTCATTGGTCATTGGGGTGTTTGAAGGTGCGCCTGCTGTTTGTTGCAGTTAGATGGGGTTAGTTGGCTTATACCACGGTTGTAGCCTACTAAGTGGTTGGTTGAACATCCAAGTATGACTGGTTGTGGACAAGAACGAAGGTCGAACAGACTGGTCGCAGCTCCCACAGTTTCTGAACTCTAACGTTTCGGAGAAGCCATTTTAGCGGGAAAGAGCCAGTCCGGACTCAAGCACGGGTCAGAGTACCTGCAATTTGAAGGCAACAACAGAGCTGGGTGTGAAACAACATGGTGGTTTTCCTCTTTGTTTCCCCTCGAATCGAAGCAACCTTGAAATATGTGCCCTCAAATTGCACCCAGTGGGTTGCTTGGGTTTGTCCTTTTGTTTTGAAGGGGGGTTCCCCTTGAAAGCAACAACCAAAAACAAGTGCCAATTAGCTTAATGAAAATCCACCGCGTTCAAAGGTTTGCGCGCACAGCCAAGTTCAACAAACGCCTCGGGGCATTTCTTTTTCGCAACCAAAGGTCTGCCTCAGAAAAACTGCGACGCAACCTACCCTGACAGAATGGGGGGCTCCTGTTTGCCCCAAAACAAGACCTTATTCCGGCCTGACCGCTTGATTTTGGAGGAAATGCGGGGGAATGGCCGGTTGGGAGTGGGGTGTGTGTGTGTGGCTCCTGTGACTTTCGTGTTACATGGGCGACTGGCTGACTCGCTGAAGACTTATTCACTCAGAATATTAATCAACCTGGAGTCTCCATGGCCCTTAACAAAAATGCGTCCATAACACGTTTATTTTGGACAATGACCAACCATTTCTTCAGGGTCATGGAGACACCTAGACCCTCAAGCTACCCATAACAAGGAACTTCACGCATAAATTTGGGTTGCAATGTTTGCTCATTCTTAAACTGGAATTTGAGGGTCTAGGCATGTCTAGGCACTTGTGGGAGAAGTTGTTGCTTGGACCTACAGGGAACCAACCCCAAAAGAGCCCCTGCCCAGTTGCCCAGTGGGTTGCTTCCTTTTTTCCAACTTGGTTTTGGGGAAGGGTTTCCCTTTAAAGTCAACCAACCAAAAAGCATGTACCGATTATTTTTTCCATATGGAAATCCACGGGGCATCTGAGCCACAATGAAATCCCACGTAGATGAAGGTTAGTAAGGGGCAGTCCCAGCCAGAAATAGTTGTGGATATTTGCCTTTTTACTTCTTGAAGCATGGTTCTGGGATTATGACCACTTAATACCTGGTTTTCACTTTTTGGTCGATAGAGGTCTCAATAATTACAAAACAAATCGCCTTCAGTTTCTTGGTCCTTTGGTCGACATCTGGTATTAGAAAACATACTTCTTGTTCGTCATTACTATGGTTTTGATTGCGACTCATCTGAGCCAAAATTGGAGAGGCTGAGGAAAAGAAGCGCGCGGAGCCCCAATCCCAATCCAAAAAACCGCTCGCTCAGCGCTTGAAGAGCTGGCTAGATATGTCTACGTGAGCATACACGTACAAATTTGTGCTTGTTTTGCGTGTTTGGTTGTTTGGTTGTTTGTTTGGTTGCTTGATTGCTTGCTTGGTTGCTTGCTTGCATGCTTGCTTGCTTTCTTGCTTGTTTTTGTATTTCTTTTCCTCGTTTGTTTTTCCCCCTTGTTTGTTTGTCTGTTTGTTTGTTTGTTTGTTTGTTTGTGTTTGTGTTTGCGTTTGCGTTTGTGTTTGTGTTTGATGTGTCCGTTTGTTTTTCTTTCTCTGAAGGTACCCATTTCGGGTTTGTGTAAAGAAGAGGCAACCATCACGTTTGGGCTCCACTGATTTGACGTGTATCCATGTGTACATACAAGCACATGCACATATTGTGTTTGACACATATCCATATGCATATACAAATTCATACATTAATATATATATATATATATATATATATAGATGTGTGCGTATGTTTATGTTGTTTGTGCAATATATGTTATAGCTGGGCCTCACTCCACTTATGTTCACTATTTGCTTGAATACTTTCTGGGCAAACTCGAACACAGCCTCACCAGACTCACCAGGGAAGTTGAACCAGCCTTGCCAGGGACATGTTCATGTTAGGTGAGGGAAACAATGCGCTCGCAGGAGATTGGGGCATCCCTGGTACAGTATGGGCGTGTCTTTTAAATGGAGGACCCCCATATAGAAGTGGTTTCCTCTTCAGTGTCCTCTCATGATAAGAAGCAAAGGCTACCCTCAAAACAAAGACACCCATACAACCTCCAAACCCTCCATGCTCTGTCTCTTCCTTAGTCCGCGCTTCCGGGATCCAAAAGTCTCTTGGATTGATTCTTTTTGGACAGGGCTGATACTGTGTTTTGGGACGAAATCCGCTTCGCACCACCTGAGAACCCTTGAATGATGATTCCGCTATAAGTCCCCAACATGGGTTACGACGTGGTGCAAGGTTTCGTTCATCCACAAAGAAACACATCGTCAGCTTTGCCTGTTCCCTCTCTTCCCTTCGGCTTTGGGAAGCCGCCAATTCATCTATTCAGATGTGAATGGTAGGGAGTAAAGGGACGCCCTGGGAGTAAAGGGACGCCCTCCCCACCCGCTGCCCTAACAAACGAGGTACAGATTCAGATCTCGCGAGGTCTTGTCCAAGCTTTTATTTTAGTTTCCATCTGATTGAGTATCGTTCGACTGCTTCCACTTGGTTTAGTATGGCCGCTCAGAAAATGCCCGAGCTCCGGCGGTCGTTTTGGGTGTCTGAAATTTCCGCCCAGCCTTGAGATTTCTTGGGACTTGGTTTTGTTGGCTGCAAGCTGGGCCCAAAGGCCCGGAGAGGTCCTGTGGTTTGGAGTTGGGCTTGGCGTCCGGATTCCGGACAAGTTTCTCAGCTTGCAGTTGGGAGTTGGGGGAAAAGAGCCACCTGGGCGCAATATTTTTTTCCCACCTCGGCGGTTTTCCGTTTTCTCTTTTAAGAACTTGTGCCACTAGAGGTCTGGGGCTTGGGGACCGCACTTGGGGACCGCACTTCCGGGTTGTTTCCTTGCAGGTTCGAGATCAGCCGCGAAAAAATCGCACCAAGCATCCCTGGCGTTTTTTCTTTGAGCCCTGATTCCTGGAGGAAAAGTTCAACTTGGCGGTTCTCAGTAAAGGGGCAATCCGGTGCTTGGTACGTGGTTAGCAAGCCTTGCCATAACCCACTGAACGGAGACTTAGCACCATGGCTTTTGTGCGTTATAACTAAGTACAACGCCCCTTTGAGTATCGAATCAGCCTTGAGTGTTTTGAAACTGAAGCCTTTGAAAGATCATATTGGGAACCAGCCATCCAACTGTTGCTACTATCTGATTTAAAAAAAAAAAAAAAAAAAAAAAAAAAAAAACGAAACAAATCCCCAGCCCCTGGTTGCCTTGTCGAAACCAGTGCCAAGCTTACTAACCAACGCAATTCCCGTCGCCTTCCGAGCCAAGATCCGCCTGGATCGATTTGCCGCATCGATCCGCTGCGAGGCGAGTTGTCTCAGATCGGTTTCCGTCAGAAGTCCGCGAAGCTGAAGACCCAGAAATCCAAGGACGCCGCTCAGTGGATCCCAGGCGTTGCGCCCGGATCGTAGGGAAGCAACAGTTTGTTTTTGTTTAATGTTTTTTTTGCTTTTGATTTGGTTTTTCAATCGTGGATACCTAGCTGACACCTACTACCCTTACAGATAGTAGGTAAACAATAATTGTCCTTTTGGTTGTTTGAAGGGTGGTTCCCTAGGTGACTACCCACCAATTGCGGGTACTGTATAGTAGGTAGCCAACAAGTTTCCTTTTGGTTTTTAACGGGTGGCGCTTGCTCTTGGTTATCTACTACACAGGTAAATGGAAGTGCTGGATTGGTTAAAAGAAGGGGCTAAACTAACAAGGATCTACCTGAACTCGAAAGAAGTTCCATCTTAGCAAAATTGGGTATTACCACCCACATTGTATGGAATCTGTGAATTCCCTTTTCATGGGTAGTTTGAGGGTCCAGGCAAACAGAAACTCTGGAATGATTCGATTTCCCTGCAAATACCGTAACATACAACGCTTTCAACCATCTGGAGATTTCTGCTCCTGCTGCAAAACCCCTAGTGGCTCAAATGGAGCCCGCATTTCTTGTTGAAGCTGACGGGTTATCTCTGAAAAACAGCAAGTCAAGCAGCAGGACATGGTTGTGGAGCATAGTTTCCAGGGGCACTGGGCCGAAGCTCAAGACGACCTTGTGGGGGCTTAGTTGGGCTCCCTCCCCCTGCCCCTGAGGATTTCATGATACTTGGTTTGACCGCGCTCGAGCCCTGGAATCCCCAAGACATGCGAGACTCCGAATCTGACCCGAATCAAACATGGCAAAATAAAAGGGCCATGGACACATATATATTTTAAGGGTCATGGAGACTCCAGTTAAGCTTCTCCCTAATTTTGGGAAACCATGTGAATTCAGGTCAGAAAGAGGGCTCCAGAAGTCTTTTGGTTGAATCCTAGGACTTCCTTGGCGAAGCCAAAGGCTGTGGGTCCCTTGTTGAGGTATGGGTTTTTCATGAAGCCAAGAGGAAGCCACGTGTTTTATCCTCACTCCCCTGAGTTCATGCTGACTTTAGTCACTTGTTGTCCTTGCGGCTTGCCAAGTGCACTGAGGGCACGGCGCTGTGGGGGGGGGGGGAAAGCAAGTCCAAAAACGGACTCAGAATGGACTGTAGCCACTTTTCGGGAAAGCTTGGAGTATTTGAGTGGTAAACAAACAGCTTAGATAAAAGAAATGTTTGGGCCGGTGCACTCAGGAAGTGAGATGTAGGGGGGCTGCCCTATTTTGACAAATAGACCCAGGTCAACGTGGAGATGATAGCTCTTTTGACTGCTACTGCCCTTACGCCCTTTGTGCAAACAATGCAAACAAAGACTAGAACTGGTTTCGTGGTTGTACGGCTTTATACTGTAAGGTTTACCCAAGCCCTCAAACTACCCACGCAAAAGGGAATTCACTTCATAATTGAGGGGCAACAACCCATTTGTTTAAATGAATTCCGCGTTCAGGCACTAAATGCGGAACAGCGCATGATTTTCAGCGTCCAGGCAAAACTCGGCATTCACGTAAAACCCTCCGGGGTAAGAGCGGTGCCATCCGCGTCTTGAAGGTCCGAGGGACCCTGCCCGTTGCATCCCAGTGGCAAGCCCTCATGCTGCGGAAGACTTCGCACCACCGAACTAAATCCGAAACCCAACGGAATGATTCGAGTCCCCAACCTAAATTCCGGAACAAACGTTATGGTTTCATGGATGCAACGTGGTGTGAACGGATTTTCCTCCATCCACAGTAGGCAGCACTTCGCCATTGTCCTTTTCATTTAATATCGGGTAACAAGCCCTCGGATACCTATACCTGGAGTCTCCATGACCAGTCAAAAATGGGTCCATGACCCCCTTGTTTCGGGTAATGACCCCATTTTTGAAGGGTCATGGAGACTCTGCGACGATGGATCAACGAAGCACTAAGACAGGCGAGTGGCGAGTGAGTCAGAAAGTGCCGTGCAGGACTTCCACTGAGTGACTGAGCAATAGGCCAGCGATGTCCTTGTCGCTTCAGGCGGCCAGGGTGGGGCTATGCTTGAAGAAGCTCGAGGGCTACCTTCCAACCATTCTGAATCCAGGGATCCTTCTTTTCAGGAGGGTGTGGCTCAAAATTAAACAGGGGGGGGTTACGCAGGTTTAGTCCATGTTTCCACTTACCAGGGTTCCATTTTGGTACCGGTTTTTGAGCCACAGCCAGGAAACCATCAACAAACCCAATGAAACAGCGATCCGGTTTTTGGGTTAAGAACGATGGTGGAAAAGAATGGACAAGGAATCAACCCCCCTGAAGAGGGACCAAGAGAAGGTTGTTCAAGCAAGAGTGCTTTAAGCAGGTCTTGCCCAAATAGGCTTAAGTCGATGCCAAATAAAACGTGCTTTTGTTTATCACCAAAATCGTCTTCTCAAAAAGGACAAAGCCCAGAGAGACTCAAAACGGAATCTATAAGGGAATCTGTACATGTGTCTCCCAAACAAGACACTGCGCGGTTACAGGTGCAACTCAATCATCCCATGCCAGCTAGTGGACCTTTATAGAAGAGAACTGTTCTAGCACATGGCCAGGATACTACACGCTGACCCTCTATTTAGGTTCTAATGAGTTCAAGGACATATGGGTGATTTCTCTAGGTTCTTCTTGATATTTGGGTGACCCTAGGCTGTGACACATGAGTTCAAGGATTCTTCGCGCATGAACCCGTCCCCGACCATGGAACCCTCCGCCCTCGCCCAAGGTGAGGGCAGCCGAATGAATCGATCCGGACAAGGTACTGCGGAGAAACCACGTTTCAGTGGCAAACAACAAGTCGACGCCTGGAAATTCAGCCATAAAAAAAGGGCATTCAGCCCATACTTTTGGGCCAATAATTAAACCATTCTAACGGAATTTTGAGGGTCCGGGTATATATGTATATATATTTATTTATTTGTATATATGTATATAGATGGCTTGGGAACCCTGGGTCGTCCATATTGAGATCTTACAGCAAGCTCGCAAAGCAGGCTCACCACGATGTAGCTTGTTTACTTGGGGACATGTGGGGCCTTTTCCGCAGGTATTAGCATTTTTGCAAAGCCTTAAACATGGTCAGTGGACATGAATCCCCACCTGCATGATGTCCACCAAGGGGTCCCTAATTGTAATTCACGCGCATACATACCTGGACCCTCAAAATGCCCACATACAAATGGGCGATTGCAACCCGAAAGTTATGTTTGGTGAATGTCCTTCTCCAAATTGTTTGGCCAGGGATCCTTTGAATGCAGCTTGCAGCGCAGGTGCGTTTTTCGCCATGTCCGCTAGAGAGCGATCCTTCTCGCGTGCGATCCTTCTGTGCCGCTCGAAGAAAAGAGTTTCAGCAAGGGCCGGCGCCCACGGCCCCTTTTTCGGGTCGACCTGCCGGTCACTTAGAACACGAATTTGGATGTGGCTAATCTTCACCGGAATTAGCTCCCCTTTTTGCTTTTTTGCTTTTTTTGGGTTCCTTTGTTTTCCACTAACCAGGCAAAATAAATAAATAAATATATATATATATATATTTGCTGGGGTCCTAATTCCAGCCAAGATCTGTGGATCCACCCCTGTAGGACATTAGAAGGATTACAAAAAAAAGGACCAACAGCGGGAAGAACAGGTGAAATCCACCAGAAGCGCATCGAAACCTTGTTGCAGCAAGTTAATCTAAACAACGGCAACCAACTGGTACAAAACAAATTCTGTCCACATGCACAGCCAGAAGCTGCGTCTTGGGAGATGCTAGAGATGTTCCGGGGCTATGTCCAGTTGAACGCACCTTTAGCAAATCAAGCGAAAGGGGCTCAAATCCCGGGTTCACTTGCCCAGCCCTATTCCAAACACATGGAACCGTTTGCGGGGCTTGGCCATCTTTCTAGAAAACGGCTTGGATGTGGCTTTTGTGGATCCACGCTGCAGAATGCAACAACAAGACCACTGCATTCCTGGTAGTGGTAAGGGAAGCCACGAGGAACAGAACCCGGAAGCAAACCCCAGATCCCTTTTCCCTGGTTGCCTGGTATCCTTTTAGGTGTGCAAAGGAGTCAAAAAAGGCCCCTGATGAGAAGTGGCATGCGCGCTTGCGCCAACAGGAGTTGATGGTCACGGTAAATGAAGATCATTTGCAGCCATGCACCCCTCTTGTGAAGGAAACCCACGCTTGGATACCAGCATTTGACTTCCTTTATCAGGGAGCACCTCCCCCTCCCCCCCCACCGCCAAAGAAATGACACACGTATTCCAACAACAAACAAACAGCGGGTTTGGCAAAGCTGATCGCCGAGCCATTGCAGCATTTAGCTTTCAGCGGTCATGGTATGCGGCATATTCGAGTGTCCAAGCTCGCCTTGACTCGTTCAGCGCTACTGTTGCTTTGCTTAAAGGAATAGATCTTTTTGACGGTTTGTTCGTTCCGATGTTTTCCATTCATAGTCAGCACAGTGATTCCACTTGCCATGATGGTCAGAAAGCATGCAGGTAAAACAGGGCTCCTTAAAAGATACATTTGCCCATTTGAAACATTGCTTTTTCCACCAACATGAAGGGAAACCACCATTTACAAGGCAATGTTCAGGTGTATAATGTAAGGATCCCTGTAAATTAACTTCCTGCCTTTCTTGAGAGTGCCTGGCTCCAGGCTTCTTCCGTCCGCAAGTGAGGTTTGCCGCGTTTTGGTTCTCTGCCTTTGGCTGGGTTGGCCCGGAAAGGCGACAACATCAGCCCCGCAGCCCTCTTGGCTGCTCTGGAAGGAAGCGCAGGGGGAGTTTTGAGCCAGACGACATGGTGCGGTTGCCCGATTTCGCCCAGTGGCACCATTTTTTGGTCGCATTCCTTTTTGCATAGTATTCCTTTGAACAATGACACACACACACACAAACACACACACACACACACACCCACCCACCCACCCACCCACCCACCCACCCACCCACACACCCACACACCCACACACCCACACACCCACACACCCACACACCCACCCACCCACCCACCCACCCACCCACGCACCTACGCACCCACGCACCCACGCACCCACCCACGCACGCACGCACGCACGCACGCACGCACGCACGCACGCACGCACGCACGCACGCACGCACGCACGCACGCACGCACGCACGCACGCACGCACGCACACACCCACACACACACACACACACACACACACACACACACACACACACACACACACACACACACACACACACACACACACACACACACACACGCGCGCACGCACGCACGCACGCACGCACGCACGCACGCACGCACGCACGCACGCACGCACGCACGCACGCACGCACGCACGCACGCACGCACGCACGCACGCACGCACGCACGCACGCACGCACGCACGCACGCACGCACGCACGCACGCACGCACGCACGCACGCACGCACGCACGCACGCACGCACGCACGCACGCACGCACGCACGCACGCACGCACGCACGCACGCACGCACGCACGCACGCACGCACGCACGCACGCAGCACGCACGCACGCACGCACGCACGCACGCACGCACGCACGCACGCACGCGCGCACGCCGCGCGCACCACGCCGCGGCACGCACGCACGCACGCACGCACACGCACGCGCACGCGCCCACCCACCCACCCACCCACCCACCCACCCACACACACACACACACACACACACACACACACACACACACCAAACATTCATCTTTCCCGGTGTTTCCAGTTCCCATAGAGAAAGCCAGCCTTTTCTACGGTGGATGCCCAAATCATTGCAAATAAGGGAACAACCCTCACCCTCATTTATGTGTTTTAGTAGGGTTGGTATACTTGCAATATTTAGGGCATCCACTGACCCCTTCCAATGACCCCAAGCGTTCCATCCTTATTCGGCCTCAATGAGGCTGATTCTGCTTTCTGCGGTTCACAAAGTTGATCAAAGTTGGCTTGCCCCGCCGCAAGCTTCCTGATTGCCTGGAAAAGGGGCACCAATCACCAATCTCATTTATTTTTGATATTTTCTCCAGACCCCATGTGCTTTTGTTTTGCGACCCCCGCATTTTTTCGGTGAGGTTGATTTGCACCTCCGACAAGCACCACAAGTTCTGGGAGATCGAGGTGTCGGGCAAGGAGACCACCGTGCGGTATGGCCGCATCGACACCAAGGGCCGCACCTCCAAGAAGTCCCACGAGGACGCGGATGCGGCCAAGGCCTTCATGGAGAAGCAGATCAAGGCCAAGCGCAAAAAGGCCGGGGCTGATCCCTACCTTAAACAGAGTATGTTGTATTTGTATTGTTGAAACGGCCCACCTTGAATATGGAACTGGGGGAGGAGGGAGAAAACGACCTCTGGAGACCATGTGAAACATGGAACCTAGGTCCTCCAGTTCTTAGTGCCCTGTCTCACCCTTTTTTGGGGGAGGGTTCCCTTACCAAAATAGACTACAGCAAAAAGGTAGTTCAATTCTAACCTCTCTACTGGAGGACCTAGGGAACTGGGGGAGGGGGGAGCAAACTGGAGATAAATGGATGTGGGTCCCGGACCTTCCACGACTTCCTTAAGGTAGGGGGGTCCGGGCTTCGCCTGTGGGGTCTCCGCAAAGTACTTGCGTAGCCAAGGCTTTAAAAGGCAAGGGTCAACTGGCCAGGTAAGTGAACGTTAGGGGATGCCCGGAGTCTTCTGACCCTCTTAAAATGGTTTGTCATTACCAACAATTAAGCGGTTGTCACCCCATTTTCTAGGGTCATGGAGACTCTAGGTAGTCCCAACCACAAATGGTGCAGCCGCCCACCTGTTTAGTACCGATCGGATTGGATTGTTTGACCCTGGCAGCTTCTGGCTGGATGGGTTTGCAAAAGAGATGTATCTGGAGTCTCCATGACCCTTAAACCAAGGGGTCCAAAGTCCCTTTAAATTAACCCTCCCTTGGCTGGAGCTGCTTTGGATGAGGGAACGAGCTTATTTGGGCAGCGACCTCATAGCTTTGAGCTGTTGGATAAACAGCATTGTGATGCAATGTAATGTCCGGCCACCCCTCAGCTGTGACAAGCGCAATATGAGGGAAAGAGCCGGCGCGAGCGCGGTACCTCACAGGGAGAACCCCTGCAGGTCGGGGCTGCGCGCCTTTTGCAGATTAGTCGTGATTTGAGAAAGCGGTAGCCCATGCCTCTACCCGATCTGATTCATCCATGGCAGAGGTGGGCGGCGGCCCGCAACAAATTGGATGGCAAGCGCCGAAGGCTGGGCTCCTTCCTTTGGTCAAAAAGGTCTAACAGTCGCTCCAGCGAGGCTCCCTGACACTTCTGGTGCCCGAGGACATATGCCACTGAGATGTCAGCCAATCCACAGTCAATGCACAAAGGCAAGGTAAGCAAAAAGGGGCTGACGGCAAACGTGCCTGCTGGCCACATTCCTGACAACCTCACAAGCCACCAGATCCGCGTGCGCCTTCAGCCAACATGAGCAAGCAAGAGTTTGTAGTGAAGTCGCCGTGGCTGCTTGGCAGCTGGGGTCCGGTCACCCCCCAGCTGCCGCTCCGGCAAGGTTCAGAGCATTGCCAACCATCTGGATTTTTCTCAAATTAGGAATCGTAGCCACCCAAGAAAGAGACCGGTTTCGTGCCAAAAGGGGACCCTTTAAAGAAAGATCCAGTAGTCAAGGCACAGTCCTGTTAGACAAGCTTGACGTGGTTTGTTGCTCGTATTTTTTTCCAACAGAAAGCTACGGGGTCGATAGGCTCAATTGGGCTCCGGATTGAGTGGACCAAAGCCGAGGGTTCCGGGCTTGGCTTGTTTTTCCATTTCCAAGGCTCAAGGAGAGAGTGGGTCAACCTGTGCGCCCAAAACTTTGGGGCCCTTCCTGTGGATGGTTGCGAAATCCAGAAATCGCACCACCTCAAAAAAAAAGAACATTCCCATGGTTTCAACCTGGTGCACATCCACAGTATGAGCAGTCTTCGCAGAACGAGGCTCGGTCAACATGCGCAGTAGTCGGTTTGCCGTTTGAAAGTTTGGAGGGACAACAAGCCCTAGCGCAAGGCTGACAAACCCTGCAGGGTTTGAGACAAGCTGAGTCTTGCCTGTTCAATCCAGGGGCCTTTAAGACTTGTTTGGCGCATGGACGATCCAGAAGTGCAGGTGTCCTTTTGGTACGCTGAGCCGGTCCCAAAATGGTGTCAAAGGACCACCCTGGTTCAGTTGGCGTGCTCTCTTATATTTTGTATTGTTGCGCAGTTTCTTCTTCAACTGGACAGCCCCAAACTCAGAGGAGTAGTCTTTGATTCGGGCACCGCCAATGCGTTTTGCATACAGGAAAATGCAATTTTCCGCCCCGGCTGTTTTTTATTTGCTGTCACAAGTTCACTTCAAGGAAGCGTCCCAAAAAGGCGAGAGTGTAAACCTTGTTCACCCCCCCACCCCCACCACCTCTTGGGCATAATTTGCTCTTATGTTGGCCTTACCCTCATTGACCTTGGTGTGGGTCTTTGGGTCCCTGACTTCTGACTTGACCCCCCATTGCTCAAGGGCTACATCGAGCCTGAGCAGAACGAGGCTGAGACTGAGGACTCAAACTCGAAGTCGCACCTTTGGGTTTGCGCGTTGGCTTTCCCATGTCTGGGACACCCCCCCCCACTTTTCAAGCGATGGTTGATCAGTCTCAGCGTGCGACGGGGAATTCAGCCTAGACGAATGGCCCAGTGGGTTGTGGTGCCTTTTTTTCGACTTCTCCCTCGAACATCAACCGCCAACCCTGGCCACATGGCTACTGTGTTGGGGTCAGGGACCCTACACATCTCGGGCTTAGCCCGTTTGAGTTCCGGAGAATCTATCATGTCTCACTTGTTTCCCCTGCTGCCTGTTTGTTCTTCCTGGTTTTCAGGGCTGCCCGGTCCGTCCTCTCATTGATTTCAGCGTGTTTTCGGGCACATTGCGGGCAGACCCCATTTGAACCCAGACGGTGCAGCAGTTTTTGGCCGCAGTTGGCTCTTGCTAGCCCTTTAAGCCTTCAGGGGAGGGCTGGTCTGTAGGGTCCCAGGACCTGTTTGCTTTGTTTGCTTTAGTCAGGGCAACCCAAATAGCCCAAAAGGTCAGATTGCTTTCCAGGTTTGAGTTGGCATCTTTTGGATGAACCGGAAAGCCATATATATATATATATATATAAAAGAAACCTGCGAGGTTGGACCAATTTGGCACCATGGGCACCCCGAAACGCAGAGTCCCAAGATTCCGATTTCGTTTGGCCAGCCCGGGATCCTTGCCGATTCAATTCAAGTTGTCAAGGCCTCGTGGCAGTACTCCTTCCATGGGTAACATGCCTGGACCCTCAGAATTTGCACGCACCAAACATGGGAAGTCACCCCACAGCGTTGGGGCAAGAACCCATGTTTAAGTTAGAATTATGAGGGTCCGGGTAAACATGTAAATTGTGAAGGAGCATCTACGGAAGCAAACACCACAAGAAGACACAATGATCTCACCCGTGGAAGAAAAACAACATCCAATGTCAACATGTTGACCTTGACTCAATGTAAGGCAGGTTTCCTTTACGTTTTACCGGGGACCCATTTGCTTGGTTTTAAGTTCACGGGACCATTCGCAAAACACTTGGTTGATTCCCCTACTTGGATGGCTCGGCAGTTTTTGAGGGTACCGTGTGTGGTTCATAGAAACCACACGTAAAATCACAATTTTGGGGGGTTTGGCAGGCAACCTCCAAACCAGCAATCCAAACCCTATGGAATCCCTAAGGCGGGGTGCAAGGGGGGTGGGTAGTGGGAGTCCTAGTGTTGCTTAGGGTTCTTTAGGGCAGCCTTAGGGAACCTGGACAGAAATTAAGGATTCCATGGAAACCACGAAGTACGAAGATCTAGGGGTTGATTCCAACCATTCTTTTTTGACCACCATTCTTTTCAATCACCGAATCGCCGTCTCCCATGGGTTTTGAAAATTTCCTGAAAAGAAAAACGGATCCCTGGAAAGAATGGAAATGGAAGGTTTTTTCTAGAGAAGAGGGGTTTCCTAAAATTCCTTGGGCAGCCTTGGAGAACTTGGGCAACCCTTAAGGATTCCATAGAAACCACGAGGAAGCTGGTTTCCTCGGATCCCATGAGGAGACCGACAAGGCCCCGGTGCCGGCAGTGGACAAGGCGGTGGCGAACCCGCCCAACCTGGTGCTGAAATGGGGGGACTTCGCCGGGCACGGCGCCTGCAAGGAAAACGCCTTTATGACGCTTGTCTACAACACCGGCGATTTGTCCCTTCAAAAATAATAAATAAACCTCAACTACCCATGCAAACGGGAATTCACCAATTCCACCATGTTGGGTTGCGAAGTGATTTTTTACCCAACTGGGACCGCCCCACCCCATTTGGCTTGTTTGAGGTTGGACCCCCCAAAGTGGGCAACGGCTTTCCTGTTTTTTTCTTAAAACAGCAAAACAAGGCAGCCTGAAAAAGACAAGCCCATCTAGCATGTGCGGTGGGCCAACACCAATGGGATCCCATTTGGGGGAAGGTGCACAACCCATTTTAGAACCTATTTAGAGGGGATTGGGATGTTCACTGGGGGTACGATTTGGGTTTTGACCCATGGCCACATGGTTGTTGTTGGGAAACATTGCACCTGTTTGCATATTGTGGTTTAGTGGTTGATATCCAAGCACATAACTGCTAAAATTCGAAAATGGTTGCTCCTCTTCCAACGTCAACCAAGAACACCTGAGGCGATTCGTCCGTTCCCCGAAAAAGAAAGAAGAGAATCCTGATCCTTGAAACTACCACGACCGGGAATTCACCATTTTTCACCATGTTGGGTTGCAAGAAGCCATTTTTCTGGGCGATATCTTTCGGGCTCAGATGGTTGCCAAGATCCGAAGTCGCCAGTACGAAGTTTTGAAAAGGCCAGTTCTAAACCTACACGGGCCGTCGATTTCTCCTGCCGATCCCAAGTGTGTGTGTGGGTGTTTCCTTTGGCGGGGGACAGTCCCAACCATCAACATTGGTGCGGCCGCCCTTTCAATTCCGTACTTGGTATTGGGCAGACTGTTAATACCAGGTTTGCTTGTGACTGAAACAGAAAGCCTCAAAAGGAAGGTGGGTGTCTACTTCTGTTGCCGGGGGGGGGGAATCTCTTTTTTTGGAGGGCACCAAAATATCCACCGAAGCAAAACCCTTGTAGCCCACCTTTGCAGCCAGCCCATGTCTCCCAAGCTCTGAAGGGGTGGCTCGTGTTTGTTTGGAGTTGGTGCCCTGCTCTTCTTATTTGGGCCGGGGGCTTTAAACGGGGACCAAAGGAAGAACAAAGCTGTGGGGCCCCCAAAACAAGACACATCCCAGATAGACGGTGTTGCGATCAGGACCATCAGGGACAGATGTGGGCCAAACTTGCAAGCTCATACTACTCAGTATGTAGGTCACAACAGGGTTATGGGAGAAACTGAGGTTAGTTGGCTTCCTATGGCTATAGCCTACTTACTACAGCGGTCCCTAAATATGTTGTTCCTGTTGTTTGTTTTCAGAACCGGCTTGTTGGCCCATGTAAGGTGAGTTTCCAGTAGGGGTGACTTTTCAACTTGTTTTTTGGGAGGGAACCCAAACTGCCAAGTGGGTCCCGGACCCTCAACATTCCCTAAAATCGGCCTATGGCGCCGACAAATTGTGGGGTGAACTTCCCTTGGAATTTTGAGGGTCCAGGTATTTTCCTTAGAGGTGACTTTGCATATATTTTTTTTGGGGGGGGGGGCAAGCACCCAAAGGGTCCCTTAGAGGTGACTTTGTTTCTTTGGGGGGGAATCTAGTGCTACCTTACCCCATTCTTTCCAGGCATCAGAATCTTTCTAGTAAACCTCCGGAAAATAAACAAAAACAATGGTTGGAAAGAATGGGGAATCAACCCGTAGAGGTTTGTTCTGAATCCGAAGGAGCTTGGAGGAGCCCGAAAAGTGGGTTTTTGTTGATGTCCACTTCCAGAAAGGCAACCATCTGAGTGGGTGCACCCAAGTTGGACACCAAAGTGGGATTTTCGATTCGAGGAAGGCCAGTGGCCGGGAGTCTGTGGGAGCGCGCAGCTCGCAGCCGCTGCCAAAGGATGTCACCTGGACGGTGAGGCGCCTGGGAAAAAATCGAAGAGTCCCTTGAGAGGCGTGGAAGACATACACCCGTAGTCTCCATGACCAATCAAAAATGGGTCCATGACCCCTTGATTTTGGGTAATTCATGACCCCATTTGTGAAGGGTCATGGAGACTCTAAGTGCGAGTCACGTCCTCAAAACCGATTCGGGTAATTGTAGGGTAAGGGACAACCCGAGACCATTTTAACACCGGGTTGTGAGTATGACTTATATGTGGATGGACGAAATCCATGTCGCACCTCCTTTCAGAAGCTCTGGAATGATACGATTTCGCTGTAAATACCAAAAAAGAATGGTTCCCCCAAAGGTGGTGCAGTATTGCGTCCATCCACAGAAGGACCCCCCTCAAGGAATTCTTCCTTTGGCATTCTCGGGGTGTGGCTAAGGTTTGAAGTGCCAGGCACGGTGTTTGTCTCTCTGGCCATTTTCCATGGTTCCTTCTTGAGCACCTATCTTTCCGCCCCCCATTCGCGGATGGTTGCCTTTCTGGAAGCGGACATCAACAAAAACCCCACTTCCGGGGCTCCTCCAAGCTCGGAGTCATAACAAGCCGCGAATTGCGCAAGTCGGGAGTCATGGAGACTGCAAGAGCCACGCGAGCCAAGGACTCCCATTCTGACGCCGCCCCAGGAAAAAAAAGAAAAGAAGACACCTATTTCGTCCTATGAATCGGGGCGGTTTGAGCCACTCAAGCGGGACATCCCCCATGAGCCAGTTTGGCAGACATCCGCAGGGTCAGCATGATCATAGGTGTCCTTTTTGATTCATTTGGTTCAAAAAAATCGCAGGGGGCGATGCCTGGTTGACCTGGTGGTTTTCAATCCACCAGGGCCATCTATGGCCCCAAAAAACGGACACCTGTGCGCTCACAGTGAGCCACGGGAAGGCAACCATCATGTTTGGTGGTGCGGATTTCACCCGCGGAGTTCACTCGAAACCATTTCCACAGTGGAAATTCCACTTGCCTTTTCAGAAGACGTCTTTTCCCCTGTTGGTTTTTTATAGGGACTGTATCCATACCTGTGTTCTTTTCTCTTTTTTTTTCTGACTCAAGTTGTTTCCTGGTTAAAGGGGCTGTTTTGCCATATGGCTGTGGGTGAAATCCCATGGTACCATTTTGGGGTGGGTGCACCACCCATTTCAGTCTATTTTAGTGGGGATTGGGATGTTGTTCACTGGGGGTACGGGATTTTGACCCATGGCCATATTTGTTTCCTTTCGGACGGTATTTCTTCAAAAGAATCCCGGAGAGCCTCTTCCCTACTCAGCTGCCCCATTGGCTCCATTGGGAAGCCATCCACAGTAGATCCATTTGATTTGCCTTTCAGAATATGACTTCCCCTCTGTTGGTTTTTAAGGGACAGTATCACAACTGAACATATGGACATATTTGTTTCCTGGGGCACGGTTTCCCCTTGACTCGAGGTATTCCCTCATCGGCTCCCACCAAGCTGTGGGTGTCGCCACAAAGGACGCGCCCCTCTGCCGCCCGGCGGATTTTTTTTTCTTGGTCGCCGTTGGGGGGCTAGGTCCCCCAGTAGTGCGCTTTGGCCCTTTTTTGGTTGGGAGGGTTCCCCTACTGAAATAAACTGCAGAAAACAGTTGGTACCCTTATTCTAACCTCTCTACTGCAGGAGCTAGGAGGGCGGAAGGGTCAGGTGAGGATGTTCTGCATGGGGAGGTTTCGTGTCAGGTGAAGTTCGACATGCTGGAAGCAGCGGGAAGCCGCTGTTTCCCCTGCTTCTTTTTTGTTTTGTTTTTTTTTTTGGGGGGGGGGGGTGGGGTGATTTCGCTCTTCAGGGAACCACACAAATGAGTGTTATTATTGAGATTGGCTCTTCGTCTACCTTCTTTTTGTTGGTTGCGGGTAATCTGTTTGGACCTTGAATGCAAACTGCGCAAGCTGTAACGAACTCACCTGGGGAAGAGCCAATCGGTTTAGCTTGTGAATGAGCATAATCAAGCCCGTGGCATCTAAAAGAGTCTGGTTGCAAGGAATGTTGGTCCCAGATTCATAAACCCTTCCCATTAATAGGGGGTGTTCCCTCCAAAAGTGACGAATCCGATCAAAGTACGCCAGGAGTTTTGCTTGCTCCGGGGTTCCCAGTAAGGCATGGACGGCTATCATTTTGTCTTCGGCGACGAGACGGAAAAAGGCGCGGCCCAACCTGTCGTGTGATAAACGAGCGTTGCCAAAATGTGCCCACGGTCAGGTAACAAGAGTTTAAGGGGGATAGTTGGCTCAGAACCATGGTTCTGACTCACTTAACCAGTGGATCCATGTACCTGTATAGTAGGTAGCCAAGGGAACCTGCCTTTAAAAGCCAAAAGGAAAGTAGCGGTTACCTGCTACAAGGGTAACTGGGATCCACTCACTTATTAACCAGGCTCCCGCCTGCTGCCGCCGACCCTCGGCGCATTGAGGGAAAAGTCAGAAGGACCGGTCCTGAAACACGTCCGCAAACCCAGGGACCGCTTATAAGATTTTCTACGACCACAAACAAGGATTAACGGAAAAGTCAGAAATATGGCAGCTAGTCCGTTAATTGCCGCTTCAGCCGGCTTGCGCCCAAGTCACTTCGAGTTGGCCCGGGAGCAGTCGCCTGTCCCGGGTCGCCCTGAAACTGGCCCTCCCGAAACTGCCCCGGCGACAGTGGCCCTAGTGGCCCTGGACCAGTCGCCGGCAGTAGATCCAGGGATCCTCTACTACCACAAGGATTAGCGGCGGCAGCTCGTCCGTCAATGACCGCACGGGCCGGCTCGCGCCCAAGCCACGTTGAGCTGGTCCTAGAAACAAGGCCGTCGGTGCCTCAACCGGTCGCAGGGAGGGACTGGGACTTGGGACCCTGTCCGGTCCTAAACACGGGTGCCAGTCCGGAAACAGCGACACTGAAAAAACAGGTGTCTGGAGCTGTTTGAGGTGGCACCGGGTTTCTGCAGCGGTTTGAAGTGGGACCCGATACCAGCGGCTGGGACCGGACCAGTCCTGAAAGCGGTCCTGGCCGCCAGTCCCAGGACCAGTCCCAGGACCGGTCCCAGGACTGGTCCTGGGACCAAACCTGGGTCCCAGTCCTGCGACCAGTCCCGGACCGGTCCTAGGACTGGTCACTGGTCCCAGGACCGGTCCTGGGACTGGTCCCGGGACCGGTCCGGACCGGTTTTGGCTGACTGCAAGTAATCCGAAGCGGTCCCAGAACCGGTCAGGACTGGTCTGAGGACTGGTCCCAGGACCGGTCCTGGGACCGGTCCCGGGACCGGTCCCGGGAATCCACTTTTTGTACTTTCGGGCGTGCCCCGCAGGGACCATCATTGATTCCAATCACTTCCAGTTGCATCCCACGCAGGAGGTTGGGACGGGAGGCAGAGGGTCGGCGGATTTAAGTGGCCAAGTTGGGTCGGACACGTGGTTAGATTCACTCCTCTCACCCTAAAAAGGTTGCACTGGTAGTGAGACCTGCTGGCGGACATCATTTAGGTGGGGATGTATGTCCACCAACAACTTTTGGGTGGTTTCCCACTATTCTTTACAACCCTATAAGTCTTCAATGTCTTGTTTAGCGCACACCTTGTGTGAATAAGTTACTTCCACGGATCTTACCACTGGCTTGTCCAAACAGTCCGTACTTCAATAAAGAGTCCATTTGCCTTGTTCGGAGTCTAGAGGTTGTGTTGAACCCAGGTCCGGTTTGATACGAGTCCATTTTCCGTCGGTTTCCCTCTTGGATGACGCCCTGGTCCCCTACGGCTTGCACCCGGCAGGGTGAGTCCGCGGCAAAGGGGGACTCATTTGTGGTGTAGTTGGCAGTCATCCAATCCGTCGCCGAATTTCTGGGTTTCCATTAAAAAGCAAAATTAAAATGGGGCTATTGCAACCCACATGTACCCTGTGCTTCCTCGACTATTCTTTAAATAGCCTCGACCATTTAAAAAACAAAAGGCTATAAAAGTAATGTCCCTCGACCATTAAAAGTAGCTCTAGACAAACTTGGCCAACTCGAGACGGCTGGCTCCTGACATCCCCGCGCGCTTCTGTGCAGTGAGAGGTTGAAGAACTTGATCGCTGCCTTTTATGAAATCAGCTAAGTATGTTTTACTGTCGCTTCATCCCGTTGTAATCACACGCCGTCACCATGCTGTGTCAATTTGGCTTGTCCCTCACATGCCCGTGCGTGCTTTTCCACTTCTTGTCCACAGCTCCACAGAGTCTGATCGCGTGTTGTGCGTTGATTGTTTAATCAATTTCGATAGAAAATGAGGCGTGGACAAACCATGGACAAACCGTGGAAAGTACGTTTTTTAGCGTGGAAAGTACATTTAAAAGCGTGGAAAGTACGTTGAAAAGCGTGGACAACCATATCCCCAGAAGCCCACAACGCATGCCTGATCGGCAGCGATGCCCCGAAGCCACTAAGTTTGCAGCATTTTCAAAAAAGCCGGACTTCAGTACCAACATGCGAAGAATCTATGCACGCCTCTACAGTAGGCGGGACACCTGGCGATTTTAACAAGTAATGCGACCATACATTTGGCAAGCCGGGGAATGAATGAGTGGCTTGGGTGCAGTCATTTGCAGCTGGGAGGATGAGGCGGCGTGACTTTCAGTGACCTGACCCTACGCAATTGTTGGGCAACATGTTTTTTGGGATATTCAGGGCCAGGCGCAAAAAACGGTCTTTCGGCAAAAAACAGTCTAGCGACCTCGACCATTCTTTTAATGGCCTTTGGAAGCCTAGGGTGTACAGTTGGTAGTGTGAGGGACCAACTAAAGTGGTGTTTTCCAAGATTGCTCTAAGCAACCCCTGGACCCCCCCAAGTCCCGGTCCCATGAAACAAAAACAAAAACACGAGGTTAGGTCCTGGAGCCCTGTAGAACCTCAAGTAGGTTGTTAAAACACCAGCGGTTTTGTTCAGCACTTTTAAAGAATGGGGGTGGCGCAACCCTGCTTGGGCTCTTATTTGGATGTGAATTTGAGCTTCTCAAAATGGGTTTGCCATTGAAGTTTTAGAAGATGAGGGATCATTTCCAGACTGGCTTTCTTTTTCCTACCTGCCGGCCTGGGTTGCCTCCATGTCGGATTGCTTTGGCCGAGCGGCGGTTGGGCCACCAGCACGCAACTCTTGCCCAGGGTGAGCTCGTCTAGGAAAGCCCTTCCAAGGGAAGACAAACAACTTGCTGATTCTGAGTAAGGAACGACCTAGGGTTTTGGGAATGAACCCAGGGGTTCCCTTAAAGGAAACCACAATGGATGGTTTATAGGGGTCATTCCATTTCTCATTCCCTGCTGAGAACCAGGAAGACAACACCTTGGCAACCAAAAGATGGACATCCACTCTTGCCCATGTTTAAGGGGATCCTCAGAACACCCCCCAACTGGTTGGGTCGCCGCGTCGTTCCCCCGGCTAGATCCGCATGGCAATCCAATTCGGATTGGCACCCTAAACCCAAAATCATAAACCCCAAACCCCAAACCCGAAACCCACCTTTTGCCCCACCAAGTGAGATGACCCGTTCGAAAGATAGGGGCTCCTCCCGTGGTTTGGAGGCTTTCACGGACAAAGGTACACCTCCGCTAAGTGAGATGAACTTCTCGGATTGTCAAGTATTTTTCCCTGAACTCTAAATCATAAACCCCAAGCCCACCTTTTTCTCACCGTTTCTGGGATGAATTGACCCTGAAGCATAAACCCCAAACCCACCTTTTGGCAACAAGCGCCCAACCCCAAAATGGGCTAAACCTCTTCCCGCACTAAGTGAGGTGAACATTCTCGGATACCTCCAAGCAGGATGAACCTTTGGGTACACCTCGCCCAAGTGAACTGCAGGGTCTACCTCCCCCAAATACCTTAGGTTTTCGCCATTCTTGGCAACAAACCCCACCTTTTGCCCCACCCCCCACCCCCACCCCCCACCCCCACCCCCCACCCCCCACCCACCCACCCACCCACCCACCCACCCACCCACCCACCCACCCCCCCACCCCACCCCTGAAAGGCGAGAGCTGGGCGCTGTGCTTCACCAAGTCCCTGGACGAATTCCTGGCGCGCCACGAGGCCCACGAGCTCGAGGAGCTGCACTCCGAGACGCCGTTGAAGGAGGGCCAGGCGAAGACCGGACGCCCGGCGGACCGGTTCCACGCGGGGCATGGGAGAAAGACCTCCGAGAGGTTTGCCCTCAATTGCGGGGGCCTTAAAAAGAAAGGCCTTTGGGAAGCGGCCGTGAAATGTGGGGAACGTGCTTTGTTTGCAAGCTGGACGCTTTTAATCGGGTTGACCGTGTTTTGTTTGGCCGCAGTAGCCACATAGCTTTGTAGTGCTCGTGGCTGAAACGTACGCTTTCCAAAGTTTCGAGAAAACCATGTAGACATGTTCAAGCTGTTCAATGCTCAAGGTCTTCGACTTTATGGGATTTCTAGAAGCATTGATCATGGGCTTATCAATGGGAAATCGACAAGGGGAAAGCGTGAATATGTCGTGAAATTAGTGTGAACGGCCTTCGCAGGTCTAGCTTAGTGTGGAAAAGGCCTGTTGCTGACGATGTATAGTTTGAATCCCACCCAGGCCCCCATCCCCCAGCTAGCCAAACAAAGGATGTTCATGTAACGGTCTTTGTTTTAAAAAGCCTTTTACCCCCCGGGTTTGTGTATATTTGTTTTATGTTTGTGTCTACTCATATTAACGTAGATGTGTGTATTGTATATATACAATGTATGCATGTATAAGAAAAACTGGACTTGAACAGGGGTTATTGCACCCCGAAGTTGTGGTCGGTGAGTTCCAACATGTTCATGGGTAGGTTGAGTGTCCAGGTATATATATATATATATTTATACATAGATATAGATATAGAGAGAGAGATAAGCTGAAAAGTGGTTGGTGGACATGAATTGGAACGTAAATGATGTCCACCAAAAGGTCCATATTAAAGCTGATGTCCATACTGTGGTTGTACAAAATCCACGTGGCGCCACCTGAGAATCCCTGGAATGATGATTCCCAGGCAGAAAAAAGAAACTATGGTTTCTTGTGGTTTCAAAGTGGTTCAATATTTTTTCCATCCACAGTATGCATGACCAACCCGTGGCAATGGCTTCCTAGAAAGGAGGAATCAGCCCTTTTTGGGCATTGGCTTAAATTCAGGGAAAGCCAAACGGAACTACCACGTGTTGTTTTTAGGATACCCGTTGGGATTGGCTTAGATTCGGGGCAAGCCAAACGGAACTTCGCGCCTTTTTTGTGACTTTTTCCAAGTCCGGAAGCCCACGGGCCAGGCCGTGGAGTTCCAGCTGCGCTTGTCCAAGGGCAAAGAGCTCTACGTGCCTCAGACAAAAAACGCCCCATAAATATATATATATATATATATATATTTTTATGTATATTATACAGGGAAACACCAAGGGGATGGGTCGGATGGGCAATTTCCGGATGTGTAAAACAAATGCCCAAAGGGAAACCTCAAGGGATAGGCAATAAGTAAACATGCCAGGCCACCCAACGAAGCGCCCAACATTTGAAGCACCGCTTGTGGCACTTGTTGCCGGGCAGTGGGTGGGAGAATGGGTCCGTGACGGCGCAGTTCAATCAAATTCAAGTGTTGGCTTTCAATCGTGCAGACAGCTGCGTATCCTCTTGACTTCGGGATGTTTTCAGTGCACAAATCCAGCGGGATTTGCCCGCACAACTTATGGAATGGGGACTTGGGGTGACCCAGCTACTGTGGATGGCTGCGAAATCCCACAACTTGCACCACCGAAAGAAACCCTGGAATGATTCGATTCACCAACGAAAATACCAACAAACGTGATGGTTTCCCATGCTTTCAAAGTGGTGCAGGTTTTCGTCCATCCACAGTATGGCCAATCAGTGTTGAGGGGTCTTGGAGGCTCCGAGTTGGGTGCAAACAGACCAGGTCCACTTTGAAGAGAACACCAGCGGAGATTGCTTTAAACACCACATGATTTAAAATGAGGTTAGGTCAACCACATGTTGCTTTCCATGGCGATTCCCTTTCAGAAAGAGGGCACCACATGTGCCTGTTGAAACGCCAGGTATTCTGCAAAATGGCGTTCAAGTTGCAGAACTCTTTGATGGCTTCGCTTGCAAAATTGAGGGTGGTTGGTAAACATGCTTGGTTTTGCCTCAAAATGGTTATTCTCCCCTTTCAGATGGAAGGCTCCCCTTTGACACAGATGGTTTCCTTTGTTTATGCGAGTTTCGTATACGACATGGCTGTCGTCGGTCTCGCTTTTAAATTGGTGTTCTTTTCTCCCAGAGGGTCAGTCTCGCTGAAACATCAAGCAACCAAAACGCGGGCGAGTCCACATGAGGGACCATATTTTCATATTGGTGCATGTTTTCCTCCATTTCCATGCTTGGAACCTCCAAATGGTGGCAGTGTCAACGGACACCAGCTGTAAGTTGCAACCTTTGAAGGGGAAATCCAGTCCCTGTAGTACTCGTTCTTTGAGTTCTGCTTTGTTTTCTATTTGTCAGTCATTTGCCCGACAACCAGGGGCTAAGTTTAAAAGGCATGTCCATGGCTCTGAAAGAGGATCGTATCATATGCAGATCCGCGCTAACCTGGATGTTCATTGTGGCGCGTGCAGTTTTTAAATTGGTGACCCTTCGGTGGACATGGTGGGGACCAACCAATTTTGAGGCGGTTTCTTATTAAGATTCACCGTTCCTGGTTTTAATAGACCTCGCTCCTAACCCCCCCCCCCCTAGGCAGGGGGGTTTATTCAACACGGCAAAGAAAACGGTGAGGGGTGGGTTCTGGGGTTTAGCCAGTGGATCAAGGCATGGCTTATGTTTTTGTTTTTGTTTTTGTTGTACCCTTGTGAGTTTTTCCAGGGAAGCCAAAAGGAAGCTGCCAAAAAAGGGGTCCCCCCCAATTATTTGGCACATTTATGGGAGTCAGACAATTGTGTTGGTGTGTGGGTTGAGGGCGGGGGATTTCACCTCCGTCCAATCTCGACGAGCCAACTTGCGAGGAGGGCCACCGCCGAAAAACGTGACTGGTGGCTTAGGGGCTACGGACCACCATAGTCGTGGGGTCCCGTACGGCTCTAAGTAGCTATGTGATGTGTCAAAGTTGTGGACGCCCAAACGGGTGGTGTTCGTTTTGCACCACCCACAAATCATTGCCAGCTCTGTGATTCCCAGGGGCTGGTTGGATTTGTCTGGCCCAATACCGCGTTTCCCTTGATACCTGTAGAAGTGGGTCACCATGACCCTGAAGAAATGGGTCCATAACCCCCTTTTTTAAGGTAGTGTAGTAGTGACCCCAGTTAAACCAAAAAAACACACACGCACAATATTCGCGCCTGTCTCAGAGACTCCAGGTAAGGTAGTGATCGCAGTTAAACCAAAGAACACACACAATCTTCGGGTAAGTCTCGGACACTCCATGTAGTCTTTCGAGCCACAATCACAACCCGGGCAAGTGAATGTTAGTAAGGGACGATCCCAGCCATAAGTAGCTGCGGCCGCCTTCTTAGTTCTTGAAGCAGGTTTCTGGGTCGACCATTTTACGCCGGGTTTTGATTGTGACTCAAATGTTTTTGCCCAAACTTGTGGTTGGTGAAGTCCATGTTGTGAATGGGCAGTTGGCGGCCAGGCAGCCATTCTGGAAGACTCCAGGCCAAACTCTCTCGAGCTCCGAGGTGCGTTTGCCCAACTCCAAGAAGGAGGAGCTCCTCTTCAGCGACCTGCCAGAGGAAGAGCTCTATGCAGTGGCCTCGGCCACCTATTATCACACCCAGGCTGCCTAGAGCGAGCTCACCGGTTTGCGGTTTGGGGGGTAGAACGAGCGACAGCCATGACAAAGGTCCTTTGGAGATCCCTCAATTTTAGCTTTTTAGAACTTTTGTTGTCAGATTAGCAGATTCGATTCGGGTGAAGTCGGAGTCCAATGTTCGGGTTGCTTCCTCCGTGGCTTCACTTGGTGGTTTGGATGGTATTGGTTTCCCAGCCCTACAAGACCAAGGGCTTGAAAAATCCCCAGACAATCCATCCAAAGTACCAACTGGGGGTGGCCGGACAGTTTATGGCGAGCTCGCCATGATGTATCCTTACGGATTCCTTGTCTTGCTGGTGCTCAGTACGGAATGATCTTCCGGGTGTTGGGAATGAACCGGAAGGGGGGCTTCCCTTAAAAGAAGCCAAAGGGGATTGTCTTTCTCCGAGCCATTGTCATTCCAACTCATTCCCTGCCTATCGCACCAGCAAGTTTTTGGCAGGTTTTGGATTTGTAGGATTCGCAAATGGTCCAGGTGCAAGTCGGAGTAAATGGAAAACAACACAGGAATTCCCTGAGGGTCATGGTGCTTAGTTTGGAGCACCATTGGCCATGTTCCGGCTCTATAGCTCATTTAGTCGGTTTAAAAGTTAAGAATTCCTACTCCAAAATTCAAAAAGAACTTTTTGGCCTGAGGACACGGGCATTTCCACTTTCGATCGGGTATTTCTACTCTTGAACGGATATTTTCACTACCATCGAAGTGTTCATAAATCAGCACTGCACATAAATTATCAAAGGCTTATTGCGTAATGTTGGCGTATTTTTTACGTACCTCCGAACAGGTCCGAACGGGTACGAACGGGTTCGAACGGGCTCGAACGAGTTTCGAACGGGTTTCGAACGGGTTCCGAACGGTTCCGAACGGATGCCTGAGCAGTCGGAACTACCCGAACGGGCATTTTAACACGGAGTGAAAATTATCACTCCAGCATGGAAGAAAGTACTTGTTTCTTTTTGGAGTGGGAATTATTAACTTTCAAGAGATGCAGGTAGTCAGATTTAGCTTATTTCCTTGGGTTGGCGTTAATCGGCCGGCAAGCACCAGAAGATTCCTGGGTGCAACATGTCCCACAATGTCTAGATATTCCACAAGGACACAAGCAGGGGATGGGCATTGTTTTGTTTATGTTTTTTGGTCAAATTCCCTGTTTGGCACCCACCTTGGGGCAGAAACAAATTTAACTCTTCCCCAGCCTTTTTTTTGCGGGGAAAACCTTTCTAAGGGCGAATCCAAGCTTGCGAGACAAGTGTCCAAGCTGATGGTTTAAGTCAAACTTTTGTTTAAAGTTTAAGGCGAACTTGGTTTTCAAATATGGCTGCGGCTCAAAACATGGGACCCAAAATGGAACCCATGGACGCGAAAAATAAGACTACCTGCTGTTTGCCCCAGCTGTTTCATTTTGAGCCACGCCCTACCCAGAAAAGTCGATCAACCACTTTATTTATACCTGGCCCCACATTGAAAAACACTCGGTTCATGTTTCGTCCATTGGGAAGTGGACTTCAGACTGGGCTAGGGTCAATGAGGTTGAACCCTGCAACTGCGCCCAAAAGAGCCGCCCATCTAAGAAAAAGGCTCCAGTTCCATAAGTTTGGGGCAGCAACAATTCCCCATTTTCAAGTTGGAATGTTGATCGGCCTCAACCAAATACCCGGACAGTACTCGTGCCGCAGGTGGTCATCCAAAATCCCAGCGATCCTCAGCCCGCCCCGGACCTCGACCCGGACGCGAAGCAGGTGAAGAAGATACCCACGCGGCCGCACCCGGCGGCGGTTCGAACCCCCCCACCCAAAAGGAAGAAGCGTCTCGGCGGCGAGTTCTTTGTCTTCCATTTGTTAGTTGTTTTTGTTATTTCGATTATTATTGTTCCCTGTTAAAGGGAATCGATTTCACTACTGGACATAATTTTCTTCCAGGGAACTGAAGCAAATGGAGGTATGCGTCCCTTGGCTAGGATCTATGTTCACCCCTGTTTCACTTTAGGCTGTTTGGTAGGATATTAACACTTGTTGGTTGAAACATGGTAAGACATCTTTGTAAATTATTTTTTTTTTAGTTGAAACAGGTTCATGATATGTATAGTCATAATTGCCCAATGCGCTGATTGCACTCCGTGTGGTTTTGGCTCAAGAAAAGGGTGCGCTCCGCAGTGCACCCCAGAGCCGAGATATTGCATTTTGATGGTAGCGGGTGAGCCTCGACGGTCCATTTGGTTTGGAAAGCCGTACGAGGGGCCCAAGGGCAAGAACAAGGGCAAGAAGGGCAAGAGCAAGGGCAAGAAGGGCAGGGGCAAGAGTAACAAGGAGGAGCCGCCGTGGAGGCGGCCCGCTCGCGGCAAAGGCAAAGCCGCAGAGCCGGTCGAGGAGACCGGGGCAGCGGAAGAGCTGCCGGAGGAGAGGCCGGAACTAGTTGCCCCTCCGAGTGAAGAAGAGGAAGAGACCCTGTCCGCTGAGCCTGCCGCTGAGTCAGAAGCAGACTGGGGAGGATCCCAGGCTGCATCTCCTCCCTCCTCAGAGCCAGAGGCTCTGCCAAGTGGCCACAGGGGCCCAGAACCGGCTCGAGGAAGCCGGGCAGAGGAGAAGGAGGAGGAGCTGGAACAATACACCAACGAGGACAAGAAGGAGGACCTCCACCCGCCGCAGAAGAAGCAGTTTGAGCCCGAGGCCGCGGACTTCGACCTGGAGCAGAAGGACCAGAGCGAGGACGAGAGCGTGTGGGGCGATTGGGGCAGCGGGGGCAGGATCCAGCCTGAGCCCGAGCCCAAGGTCGCTCACACGCCTAGGTCGTCAGGATCTCGGTGGTGGCAGAGTGCGACTGGCAAAGACAAGAGGAGAAGCCAAAACAGTCGGCACTTTAGGATCCTCAAAGGCCTCCTGAAGCTCGCGCAGAAGAAGCAGGAGGAGCCATCTGCGGAGCTCCAGGAGGAGATCGAGAACTTCGGGCAGGCGCCCTGGAAGAGGCGCCGGGTGCAGCCCAAGACACCACCGAAGTCCCCGCCTAAGTCCAGCCCTGCTCCGAAGACACCGCCGAAGGGATTCACAAAGGCCCAAGGAAAGGAGCCTTCACCGGGCGCTGAGCCCGAGCTGCTGGCACCGGTCGCCGAGGCAGCCAAAGCTCTCGGCCGACGGGTTACGGTGCACAGGAACATCCAAGAGCTTGCGGTGGCAAGGACGTCCCGCGGTGAAGGGACGAGCGAGCAGAACCTGGCCTCGAACTACCGCCTCAGGAAGGCGGCATTGGCAGAAGCTGCACACCGAGCCGGAGCAAAGGGCTCGGTGGCCAAAGCCATCCAGCAGAGTGTGCTGCAACTGGACGGGTTAGGGAACCCGTGTTCCTCGTGCGACGAGAGGACTCGCCTTCAGAGGCCATCATTGTTGGCCAGGGCCGCAGCAATTGCAAAAGGGGCGACAAGGAGGCGCGCACCGGTAGGAACGACCTCAAAGTCAGTACCGGAAGCTATCGCGAAGCCTCAGGTGAAGCCACCTCCTGCAAAAGCGGCTGTAGAGGCGAGGGTACCACCTCCACCGCCAAAGCCGAAGCGGGTGCTCAAGGAGAAGGCCCACATCGAGAAGCCCAAGAGCGAGCCGAAGGTTTCGCTGGCTCGGCCGAAGCACCCGCCGAAGCGGCCGCCACCTCCGCCACCGACTCCGTCGCCGGCCACACCCCTGAGCGAGACCGAGGGCAGTGTTCACCTTCACGATCAACCGGCGCCGGAGCCGAAAAGCGGATCGAGCTCGGGGTCGTACTATAGTACAGAAGAGTCCGGGAAGGCGGACTGACCTCCCGGTGCTTGGCACCGGATATAAGGCATGGAGGAAACAGTGCGAGAGTTGCAGCAGGCAGTTGAGCGGTTGTCACAGGAGAATCAACTTCTTAGGCAAGGCCAGGCAGGTATAGCTGCTTTGGCAGAGAACCTTGGTAGGTTAGCTACAAGCCTGCAGAAAGGCGATAGGAAGTTGTTGATAGACACCAAAGGGATTGGAAAACCGGAAGTCTTCTCCAATGATGACGGCCACTTCCGTAGATGGGCCCGGTCTGTGGTGAACCTCACAACGGCAATCTTTGGATCCAGTTTCCAGTCAATCCTTGAATGGGTAGTTGATCAGGATGAGGAGATCACTGTTGAAAAGGTAGAAGAGGAACATGGAGGCGAACTAGGAATGGCCGGACTGGATGATAAGGGAGACCAACTGTATCGGTTGTTGTCATCCCTTACTACTCATGAGTCCGAAGATCTGGTCATCAATGCCAAGAACGGGTATGAGGCATGGCGAAGGCTTAACAGGAGATGGGACCCCCTCACCGCAGGTAGGAAGAGGAACATCCTAAGGGCCATCCTCAACCCCGAAAGAGTTAAGTCTTGGGAAGCAGTTCGACCGGCCATGGAACAACTAGATGATTTGATGCGCCGATATGAGGCCAGAAGGAACGAAAGGGGCGAGAGGGAAATCCTCTCTCAGGACATAAAGTGTACGTCCCTAGAACTTCTGGTTCCAACCGACATTGAGCGCCACCTCATTCTGAACAAGAACCGGCTGGGAACCTACGAGGAAATGAAACAGGAGATTGAGGTTCTGATTGAAACAGTCACGGGAGCCAAGGGGACGATCCATCGACCGGGGTCCAGTGGGGCTTCGAGATCGGGGCAAGGCCCCGCTCCGATGGACGTGGACGCCATCACGAAGGTGCTCAACTCGCTGGTCAAAGGCTCGAAAGGTTCGAAAGGAGGCAAAGGTAAGGGAAAGGACAAAGGTGGAGGCAAAGGCAAAGGAAAAGGTAAGGACAGCAAGGGAAAAGGTAAAGGCAGTGGTCCAGGCAGCTCAGGATCCGCAGGAGCATGCTTCAACTGTGGTAAGACCGGCCATAGAGCGGCCGAGTGTTGGAGCAAGAAGAAGAAGTCTGGCTCCAAGCAGAAGCATGTGGCAGGATTCGAGGACGCCGACTACGAAGCTGGAGACCAAGAAGAACAACCGGAGGCCGAAGTGGGAATGTTTGAGCTGGGTGCATTCACCCAGGGAGAGTCCCCGAAAGACCCAAACTGGGTTCGGTTCAACCTTGATACGGGGGCTGCTCAAACTGCCATTCCAGTGGATTGGAAAGACCGCATCCCCACTAAGGAAGGAGCCCAGATGATGTTCAAGACAGCATCGGGGGAACTGGTCCCTGGGACCGGAACCGGGACGTTTCAAGGTAAGAGTGAAACAGGTTCCAGGTGTAAAGTCACAGGGCCATTAGCACCGGTACACAAACCGTTGGTTTCAGCTTACAAATGCCTCAACCATGGAAGGATGGCTGTTCTTGATCAAAATGGTGGACAGTTGATTCCAGCAGACTCAGCGACAGGAAGGAAAATTCAGCAGTTGCTCAACAAGCCCAGTAAAGCCCAAAAGAAGACTTGGTTGCCCATATACCAAGAGAAAGGAGTTTACAACTTCTATTTGAAGTCGGAAGATTGTTCGGGTTTTGGACGGCAGTCCAGCGAGGCGTAAGTCCGGCCAAACCACTTGCAGCGGCAGATGATGCCGTGGGTGCCGGACAAGGGAACCCAGAGGCACCAGCGGGCCGACCCGCAGGTGTGCCCGAGGGTGATGAGATGGATGAGAGCGGCGAGATCGCGCCGCCCGCACTGGTGAGAGCACCAGGAGGCCCATCGAGGGCCGAGGTTGCGGAGCATGAGGCAACAGGTCACGTGCAGTATCGCAACTGGTGTCGGCATTGTCTTGCCGGCAGAGGATTGGGTCAGCAGCATCGCTCACGACCCGAAGAGGACAAGGCGAGCGATGAGCTCGCGACAATCTCGTGCGACTACACATGGATGACGCGAGATGGAAAGGAGGATGGGAAGACTAAGCCTATCCTGGTGATCCGAGACAGTCGGACACTGGCCGTTGCGGCCACCTTCGTGGACGCAAAAGGACCGACGCCATATGCGGTCAAATTCATGGCGAACTTTATAAAGCATCTTGGTTACCGTCGTGCAGTCTTCAAGAGTGATGGTGAGCATTCGATCGTTGCCCTGAAGGAGCAGGCGGCCAAGGAAGCAGGAGTGGAGAATGTTCCACAGGAGTCGCCGGTGGCTGACCACCGGGCGAATGGCGCAATCGAGAACTTGTGCCGAGAACTCAAAAGGCAGGTGAGAGTCCTGCGATCCTCACTGGAGGAGAAGTTGGGTCGAGTCTTGAAGGATGACGACCCTGTGCTGTCTTGGTTTCCAAGGCATGCAGCAGACCTGATGTGCAGGTACAAGAGAGGTTCCGACGGGAAGACACCGGAACAAAGGAGGTGTGGCCGAGAATGGAGAAAGCCGGCAATCGCCATAGGAGAGCGGTTGTATTACCGTGAGGTAGGAGAAGGAGCTAGGCCACTCAAGGAAGGCAGGTACATAGGTCACCACGGAAGGACTGGCACTTTGCTGGTTGTGACCTCAGAAGGAGTGAAGAGAGGCACTGGTGTTCGTCGACTTCCAGAAGAAGATCAATGGAATCCACAAGGATGGGAAAGCCTTAAAGGCTACCCGTGGGAGGTCTCAGTGCGAGCGCCGGGAACGCCGGGGCAGAGGGCCCCGGGAACTCCTGCTCAAGGAGTGGAGGACCTGCTGGTCAGTGAAGACCGGGTTGAGGTTCCGCCTCAGGTTGTGCCTGTTATGGCACCGCCACAGCAGCGACGGATTTACATCCGTAAGGCAGATGTGGAGAAGTACCAACCTACTGATGGATGTCCTGGATGCACTTGCGTGCTACTAGGGGAATCCACTCAGTTGCCGCACACTGAGATGTGCCGAGCGAGAATCGTCGGTCTCATGATGGATGATGAGCAAGGACGACGCCGTGTCGAAGCTCACAAAAGGAAAAGAGAGGAGACCGCGGAAGTAGGAGTGGAAGCAGATCTCCCAGCCCAAGAGGCCATGGGAGAGCCGGCCGCTGAGGCCGGAGTAGGATCTAGGCAAGACCCTGGACAAGTGATGGAGTATGTGGAGGATCCCGCGAAGAGGGCTGAACTCAAGAGAGCAGCAGCAGACCCGCCAGCATCGAGTAGCCCAAAGAGCAAGGCGAAGCCGACCACGCAGATCAAGAGACCGGGAGCGCTGTATATAGCGCCCGGAGCCAAGCAGAAGACGCAGCAGAAGCAAGGTGAGAAGCGAGAGCCCGCAGTATCTCCTGAAGAACTCCGAACGGAGACTCAACCGGCGGCTGACGCCGAGACTTCAAACACCCCGGACAAGCCCCCAGACGTGGGTGGACTTGAACTGGGTCGATTGAAGAGGATGTTGAAGTCCATGGTTGGACGGAAAGTAGAGAGAGCGTTTTTGGCTCAGGAGGTGGAGATCAACGCGGTCGAGCTGGAGCAGATCACCAAGCTGTGCGTGGAGATGGGCGCTGTTGATATCATGGAGATCTACAGCCCGAAGCGGTTCACGGCCCAAGCCGGGCAGTATGGCTTGAGGCCGGGCTTTGCGGTAGACCTTGAGGAGCAGAAACCGGACGGTTCCTACTGGGATCTCAGCAAGACTGAGGACGTCCGAGAGCTCGAGGAGTATGTGGACGAGGTCGAGCCGACATTGCTCACAGGGAGCCCACCTTGTGACCAATTCTCCCAGCTCCAGAACATCAACAAGTACAGGGTGAGCCCAGACAAGAGGCGCGAGAAGATGGATAGAGCAGTTGCTCATTTGCATACCGCCTGTAGGTTCTACAGGAAGCAGTTGCAGGCAGGTAGGTTCTTCTTGCATGAGGCACCGTGGAGTGCTACCTCTTGGAAAGACCCGGAGGTCCGTGAGCTCACTGAGAGACCGGACGTGTACACTGTCCGAGGCCCAATGTGCAGATGGGCTATGGTCGCTACGGACCGGAGGGGTTTGCAGGGCACAGGATATGTGCGGAAAGAAACTGGCTGGATGACCAACCATCCAGGTTTGGCCCAACTGTTGGAGGGCGAATGCACCAACAATGTGCCGGGGAAACCATGGCACCGGCACATCCACCTGATCGGAGGACTCGCTAGACCGGCGGCCCGTTATCCGCCAGCGCTAGTGCGAGCGGTCCTGAAGACTTTGAAGAGCCACCTTGTAGAGAGTGGCCAGTTGAGTGCATTGGACGCAGCAGTTGCAGGTCCAATCCCAGAGGAGAGCTTCGTGACGCCGGAAGACGTGGAGCAGTACTGGGACGACGTGAATGGTGGGTTTTTGCCACCAGACCGAGTCAGGGAGGCACGTCAGCTCGAGTTGGACTATCTTAGGAAGCAAGAGGTTTACGAGAAGGTGCCGCTCGAGGAATGCCTCAGAGAGACCAACGGGAAGGGTCCAATCACCACCCGTTGGATAGACACCAACAAGGGAGACCCCGCCAATCCCAACTTCAGGTCGAGATTGGTGGTCCGGGAGATCAAGGCCCGGAAGAGTCCAGAGGAAAGGATTCCTCAGAACATGCTGTTTTCGTCAACACCGCCTTTAGAGGCTATGAGGCTGCTATGTAGCCTATGGGCCACTGAGCGTGTATCCCATGGAGGACGACCACTCAAGATCGGACTTTGGGATATATCAAGAGCCCACTTCTATGGCGTACCCAAACGCCGCATATACATCCAGTTGCCGGACGAGGACGCCAGTCCGGGAATGGTGGGTCGTTTGACTAAGTCGATGTACGGGACACAGGATGCCCCTAACATATGGCAGCAGCACTACACGCAGCTGTTGATCAAAGCCGGATATCTCCGGGGAAAGTCAAATGGCTCAGTGTTCTATCACCCGACACTGGGAATAAGAGTGCTGGTGCACGGAGATGATTTCATGGCGTTAGGAGACGCCGAGGCGCTGAAGGAAGTAGATACTTTGCTTCGCAGTGCCTACGAGTTGAAATGGCTCGGGACGATAGGTGATGAGGAAGGAGACCACAAGGAGGTCCACTTTCTCAACCGGCTCATTCGTTGTGAACAACATCAAGGAGCGAGTGCGATCCTGATCGAGCCAGATCGACGCCATGTTGATTTGCTTGTGCAGCAGCTTGGCATGGAGAATGCCAAGGGAGCGGAGACACCGGACGTGAAGAAGTCCGTGGATTTGCAGATGCAGGAAGCCCGGAGCCCAGCTCTACCGAAAGAGCAGGCTTCCCTGTATCGCTCATGCGTGATGAGGGCAGCGTACCTGTCACAGGACAGGTTGGACATCAGCCACGCTGTGAAGAATCTTGCGAGGAAGATGGTTTCTCCTACAGAGGCATCTTTGCAGGATTTGAAGCGACTGTGTCGCTACCTCATCAAGAAGCCGGACGTGTGTCAGGTCTTTGCACGGCAAGCCAAGCCGAGCAAGCTCCGAATCCAGGTGGATTCCGATCATGCCGGAGACGCAATAACGAGGAGATCCACAACAGGCATGGTTGCTCTGTATGGGTTGCATGTGCTCAAGCACAGCAGCAATGTGCAGTCGACCATCGCTTTGTCGACTGGGGAGTCGGAGTATTATGCTCTTGTCAAAGGAGGTTCAGTTGGTCTAGGCCTACAGTCACTCTTGGAGGACTTTGCGGTCGAGACCCAGGTGCTGATTCAATCAGATGCGACTGCAGCGAAAGGAACTGTCAATCGGGCAGGTCTGGGAAAGGCCCGTCACATCCAGACGAGGTTCCTGTGGTTGCAGGAAAGGGTCAGCATGGACCATCTGAGGGTGGAGCATATCCCTGGCAAGTCCAACAGGGCGGATGCTCTAACAAAGAGCATTCCAGGTGTACAGATGTCTGAGACCATGCGAAGGTGTGGTTATGTTTTCCTTAACCAGCGTAGCAAGGGACAGCTTAAGCTACTAGAAGGCTAAGGTCCCTGGCCAGACTCCGCTACCTATATTGCTGTGCGAGCGTGTACAGAGACGCTCTTCCAGCAAGGAGGAGTCATGATATGTATAGTCATAATTGCCCAATGCGCTGATTGCACTCCGTGTGGTTTTGGCTCAAGAAAAGGGTGCGCTCCGCAGTGCACCCCAGAGCCGAGATATTGCATTTTGACAGGTGCGACTTGTCATTCCCATAAAAAGTGAACAACTTTTGGCGGAGGGGTGGTTACAGCAGCCAAGGTTTGGCCTCTAAGGTGCTTGGACCCGGGTTGCTTTCTACCGGTGAGGTTCCAACTCTATTCGCCAAGGCTGGGTGAAAACCTCATTACCTGGAATCTCCATGACCCTTTAAAAATGGTTGGTCATTACCCAAAACAACCGGATCATGGACCCATTGTTGATTCGGGTCATGGAGACTCCAGGCAGGTTTTTAGGGGTTGGTGGGGGTTTCCGCTTAGCCCACTAAAAGTTAAGCTTATTAGCATGGGATCTGAGGATTTGCCCTTCGGTTTGTGAATTTGCCGCGAAATGTGTTGTTTTGGGCATGGCAAGCTATGGCAAGACCTTTTGCTGGTTGACCAATTGAATGTTTTTTTTTTTTTTTTCTGACAAATGAGTTCCTTTCACATGCGAAAAGCGACATGCTTTTCCTGCGCAAGATATTGGATCCCATTTGGGGTGGTTGGACCCCTTTCTTTGGGGCGGTTTCCATTTTCCGAGCGCAAGCTGCACGGAAGTGCCTTTTTTCGGCAATTCCAGGGAACCCAGCCGTGAAATATAGGCAACTAGGTCCCCCAGTAGTGCCCTTTCTCACCCCTTTTTTGGGGGAGGGTTCCCCTACTAATATAGAGTACAGAAAAAAGCTGGTACCCTTATTCTAACCTCTCTACTGGAGAACCTAGCCAAACAGGGATCGAAGGGTTACCGCCTGTCTCAGTGAAGCGAATCGACGTTTTGACCTTTGGTTTTCCCGTGTTTCCCCATGGGAAAGCTATGGGGTCAATAGGCCAACAGTAGAAAGGCTTATTCGGGGGGGGGTGTGTAAGGCAGCTGAAAGAAGGAGGGTTCCTGAGATTCGGTTCCAGGAATTCGGGTGCCAGGGCTGTTGGGGTATCACCTGAGCTTATTTTCCATATGTAGTCCAGGTTCCACCATGTGATTACCTTGAATTTCCTGCTGCAAACTGTGCAACTGAGTGGCAGGCGCCTACCCTGGGGTTCAGTTGCCGGTTAATATAACCACCATTTACCTAAGGATGGTCATCATCTAAATTGGGTCCCAAGGCCTTTGTTTTACTGGGGGCGAATCGGAACCCCGGTCTGGGCTCGGCCCAGGCGAGCCTTCCCGCCCTTGCCGGCCTTTAACAAGAAGGGCCTCGTCGAATCCGCCGTGGCGAAAGTGGAAGGCGGGGGCGGCAAGCCGGGCATGACTTACTTGAAGTTTGCATGGACCCTTTCAAAATGGGCCCACAAGCCCTGTATCCCCTTGAGTTTCATTGATGGAATCAATGCCAACAATTTTTGGAGGTCGTGGAAACTGCGCGAGGAAGCCAAGTTCCATTGTTCGGGCGTTTGGAGGTTTGTGTGTTTTACCTCCTCAGGGCTGGGTTGAGTTCTTGGGTCTGGTTGCCTGCCTGGTTGGTTGGCCGCATCTCCGGATCTAGGGCACTGCCTCTGATTTGGCGGCTGGGAGTCAACAGCAGCCTGTCAGCCCCAAAAAGAACCCAAACCAAGACCCAGCCTCAGTAGGAGCTAGGGGACAACACAACACAAGTAAGCCTCTGAAGCCCTTCCTGAACTGATTGAACCCCGCTATCGACCCCAGGGCTGTCAGGTGTTGGGAGTGTTTTGGTTTTGAGTTGGTGCGCCCTTTTGGTAGGTTCAGGGAATCCAATTTGAATCCCGATGCCATTTGTTGAGGGCTCCAAATTCTAAATGAACCGCCCTTGACAACTGCACCATGTGTGTTTCAGTAGAATTTCAGTTGCCCACATAGTGGCCAGCTATCTCCCTTTAGTTTTTATATCGGATGGTGCGGCGCTTGCCCTTGGTTGCCTACAAACTCAGGTACCCTCCCACCCTTCTCACATGGAAGCTGACGTTCGATTCGGGGCTCTTGGTTTGGACCATCTTCCTCAACGATGAGGCCCGAATGTCGGGTTCCTGGTGAAAAGAGTTGGAGGGTGCCTACAAATCCAGGTACCTGGGCCCTCCAAATCCCCTCAAATAAAGGGAATTCACCCCATAACTATCAGGTTCCATGTGAAAAAAAGTTGGAGGATAGCTACAAAGCTTGGGTGAACTGGATCCACCTGGAGTCTCCATGACCCTTCAAAAATGGGTCCATGACCCCTTTATTTTGGGTCATGACTCCATGTTTGAAGGGGCATGGAAACTCCAGGCACGTCTTTGTGTGACTTCAAGGCTTTCAAGTCCTCACAACTGTCAAGCCTTTCAAATCCTTTCCAATGACCTTTCTTCAGTGTGTGAAAAGGGTGGGAAGGTACCTACAAAACTTGGTTAACTGGATCAGGATCCACTTGGTTTCAAGTCTTCAGGTGGTGCGGCTTGGGAGCTTGAGGAGCTGGAGCGGAAGGTCTTGAAGAACGAGCTCCTCGGCATGCCAGGTACGGAAAAAAGTTGGTACCCATCCTCTCTACTGAAGGACCTAGGTGCCCGACTCCAACGCTAGCACCCGCCTGGAAGAATTCGATTCCCCAGCAGAATTTCCAAGACTATGGTTTCAACCACGGGGTATTAGGTGGTGCAGGGTATTGTCCAGCAGTAGGGGGGGGCGGGGGTGAGGCCCCTCCAAAAGTGGTCTGATTGCCCACTAAACCCAAAAGACACCCCCCCCAAACTGGGGGGTTTATGTCATCCGGGGCTAAGATGAGTCACGGAAGACCAATTGAGTCGCAAGCTGATGGCTAATGCCCTGGCCAGTCTACCTGGAGTCATTACCCAAAACAAAGGGGTCATGGGCCCAATTTAAGGGTCAGAAGGAGACTCCAGCCTACTTGAAATCCAAAGGAACTGCCTGGACGACCGCATGCGTCAGCAGATGGCCTTCCTCATGCAGTACGGCATCATGTTCCGGGAGTGCGACTCCCTGGAGGCGAGCAGATGCCTCCGCCCCCCACAGGCCAAGGATAGATGAGTCAGGATCAAAACTCGGTGTTGAAATGGTCTACCCAGAACCATGTAAAGAATTAAGAAGGCGGATATCCGCAACTTTTTCTGGCTGGGACTGCCCCATACTAACCTTCATCTACCCGGGTTTTGATTGTGACCCTGATGAGCCTGATTGGAAGTAAGGCCCGAGGGCCAAGTAATTGGCACCGAAATTCCTCAGGCCCCCTGAATTGGTGAAGTGTGTGCAATTTTCGCTCATGTATGCATACGTCAATGTGGAAAATCGTATGTCCAGAGGTCGTGATATTCCTCGACTTTTTGGGTGATGAGCACCACTTGGTTGCCTTGTTTCCAGCTTCATTTTGCAAAGGTGATGTTTAGGGACACCAGGAGTTTGAAGGTTTGTTTGCGGAGTGCTGATATTCCCCGATTGGGTGATGAACACCACACTCTGAGGTGCTATGCTTTCAGGCTCCTGACCCTACCATCTTACCTCCAACTTTTCGTTGTTGTCTTCGATTGGCTGGAGCCAAGAAACAACCAGCTTGAAGTCACTGGAACTCGGTGATCTTCGGATGCTTGGAGCTTGCAGCAACTGCACAAGGCGAGCATTTTCCGCACCAAAGCCGCGGTGTGTCACCGGTGTGTTTCTTCTACCAGGGTGTTTGTGCATGTGTCGTGCTTTGAAGGGAAACCGACAGCAACCACCCGTTCTGTGAGTTACATCTTCCATTTTTTCAATGAACCGCTTAAAAGACTCCATAATGCATAAGGGACGTCTAGTAAAACAGAATGTCCTGAATTGAAATCCCACAGCTCATTGCCTTATTTGAAACCGCTTTGTTCACGTTTTTTTTTTGGGGTTGCCAGGCATGCTTCAACGAGCGCGTGGTGGATGACGGCATCATGGTGGTCCGGACGCTGAAATCGGCGGCGCTGCCGAATGTCCTGCTGTCCTACTTCGAGGGCGGCTTTGGGGGCAACTCCATGGGCTTCATGCAGCTCGATGCAAAGAAACATGGGCGTGTTCTTTTTTTCAGGATGCCCCGTTTATGGTGGGAAAGCAACTTTTCACAGAATCTATGCCAGGATTTCGACTAGTAATCATGGAAAATGGAATTTACCAACCACGCTTTTCGGTTGCAACAGCCCATGTTGACGGGAATTTTGAGTCTGCAGGTGTTTGTTTTTACAGGATACCAACAATTTGTGGTGGTGTTAATTAAAGGGAAACCTGAAGGACAACCACTGTTGACAGAATCCATTGAAGAATTTGGACTAAGGGAGCTGTGATCATTACCTGGATTTTTGACCGTGGAGCATTTACTTGTTCCTCCAGCACGACATGTGCCTGTTCAGAGTGGTCTCCAGAGACCTCACACCCCCCAACCCCCACCCCAGCTTGTTTGCTTTTCTGGCAGATACATCACTCGTGTCCACGTTGACATAGAACCCAGCAGAAGGCTCTTTTAAGGGAAAGTAGTCCAAAACAGGATCCCCGTGTCAGGTTCCGTGTGGATGAAAGTCCAGGATCCCCCAAAAATTGGATGCCGATCCGTTTTTTTGTTTTTGTTTTTTCCCCTCCCCATGGGACCGACCCTGGGCAGCTGAGCCATCGCACTATTTTGTTTTTTTCGCCTGCGCAAAGTACGCCTGTGGCTGTGCTTCATAGAAGCACCCCGGAGGATGGTGGAGGAGGATGGCGTCACAAAGTGCATCCTGGAAACCTTGCCTGACCGAAGCCTTACCTTTTGAGCTGTTTCTTCTTGTGTTTTTCTCCCTGGAAACTCACGCCTTAAAGTACCCTCAATTCAGCTTTCCTCTAATTCGTGGTTTGGATTGGCGGTTTGGGGATTTGAATCCGTAACCTTTGTAGAGAGTTCATGGGAACCCCTCCTTATCTACCAAACCACCAATCCAAACAACCACTAAGAGGGAGGCTGAACAACAACGGTTTGTTGCTCACATTTATGGTTGGTGAACACCAACTTGTTTATGGGTAGTTCTTTCGGGTTCCACAAATTTGTCCCTTTCAACCGGCCGAACGTTACCTTTTAGGGAGCCGTTTGGCCAAGGAAAATTGCGACACAGACCTGAGTTGGCGAGGTCCCAACGAAAAGTCGAAGGCGCGGTCAGTGAGGGTATGCGGAGGGTCAGAAATGCTTGGACCGGACCTGGCTATGAATTTTGAGACTTGGAACCACCTCAAATCTGATTGGTTGACGCAAATCCCTACACACCCAAAGCTTCTGGGATGGATTTTGAGTGTTTCTCGATCTCCCAAACATATTATGTGGGCAGTCTAAACCTAAACCAGAATCAGAGCACATTATCCTGCTCAGTTGCCCAAAGCGAATCGACCTTTTGATATGTTGTCAAGGTCAGAAAGGGCGATCATCTCTGTTTTTTCAGGTCCCTAGAAGGAGCAAGTGAGTCTTCTACGCACCATTTTGTAAATGCAAGTTGGTGTGCAGAGTGTCCATTTCGTTTTTTACTCTCGGCCCCGCTTCAGCACTCTGTCGATCGGCGCTGATTTTGTCCATCAACATTTGGCGTTCCTCTCAAGTATCCTTCCGTTCGAAAATGGCTCCCCAGGGAAATGGCTCGCAACACATTGGACACGGGCAGACTTAGACTATCAGTTTTCACCTAATTGGTGATTTGGATTGGTGGTGTGGGTTTTTGACCCCCTGGTTCTTGTTGAGGGTAAACGGGAAGCCACCCCTTAACCACCAAACCACCGGGCTCCAAACCACCAATTAGGGCGAAGTTGAGCTTATATTGCCATTTTGGTTATTCTCAATTTTACTTTTGAAGCAACACAAAACACACATAGTTGTTTTTGTTTTTGTTCTTCTTTCCGGGTCGTTCTTTTGCCAAGTCAACAGAGGGGTGACGAGAATGGAGACACTCATTTAATTGAACACCTGGAATCTCCTGCTGACCCCTTAAGCATTGGGGGTCAGAAAACCATTTGATAGTTTAACCGTGTGTATTTTCCTTTGATGGTATCTGTAAACATTAACAGGAATTTGCCTCAAAATGGGGGACCACTTATGGTGGCTGGTTTCCTCTTGGTTTGCTTGTTGCGGCCATCCAAGCTTCCAAGAAAGGGGCCCCCGTTTTGATCAACGCACACTTTTTCTGAGGGTACCCCCTTTTTGGTGGTCCTCAAGGGAAACCAAGAGGAAAGCGCAACACTCTTTGGGGGGGTCCGTGTGCGTGCTCAAGAACTCCAGTTTTCTCCTGGGTTTTACAGGGAATCCGTAGACGAATTTTGGCCGGAGGACTTCAGGAAAGCTGAAGCCTCGCTGGGGTGGGGGGGGTACCCTAAAAACGCCACCCCGGACCCTCAAAATCCAACTTAAAGATTGGGTAATTGCCTGCCCCAAGCCTATGGAGCTGGTGAATTCTAGCTGGTTTTTCTGGGTTCTGTCGGGTCTAGGCACCCTCAAAACGCAACTGTGTCTCATGGACATAAACCAACAACGACCCCCATAAATTAAACCATCCCCTGTTTCTTTTCAGGGCCCCCGGGTTCATTCCCACATTGCTGAAGCAAGAGAATCGGGATACATCTGGCGGTGTCCCCCATTTTGAGCATCGCACACTTTGTCTGAGGCTACCCTTTTTTGGTGGTCTTAAAGGGAAAGCCGAAACACTCTTGGGGGGAGAAAAAAGCCCTAGAACTAACATAGTTCCGTGTGCGTGCTCAAGAACTCCTGTTTTCTTCTGGGTTTTACATGGAATCCATACTACTGGACGAATTTTGGCCGGAGGACTTCAGGAAAGCTCTTGGGTGGGGGCCGGGGGAAAAAGACATACTTCTGCGTGCTCACGAACTCTCGTTTTCGAGGTGCTCCAAGAACTTACGGCCAACCTAGTTGGCCCAGGCCCAGCCCCAAAAGCCACGGGATCGATCCTCTTGGGGAGGGGGGGGAGGGTTCCCCCCCCAAAAAAGAATGCCACACCCCTTGGACTTACGTTAAGGAAAGCAGAAACCCTCTTGGAGGGTGGGGGTTCCCCCCCAAAAAACCGCCACACCCCTTGGCTTCAACTGGAACCGCCTGCTCGCGAGTCCGCAGACGCCAGGCGGCAGAGGCCTTTGTCCAGGCCTTTTGGACCATCCGCTACGACGACTAGCCCCCCCACTTTCGTGGGGATTCTCGAAAAGAGTGGCGGAGCCCCCCGGTCTTAATTGTGGGGAGACAACGTGGGTCATTTGAGTTGTTGCTTTTTGTCCAAAAGGCCGGTTGAGTTGAAGTTTCTTTATTGGAGGCAGTTGTGTTTTTGGGGGTACCTGAACCCTCAAACTACCCATAAATATATAGGGGAATTCACTCAATGTTTGTGTTAATCACCATTTTTTAAGCTGACAATTTGAGGGTCCAGGTACCTATTTCGGTGTCTGAGAGGAAAACTAAAAGGAACCACTTGCGCGGGCCCCCCAATTGACGCACTTAGTGGGCTCTTTTCTCCTTTTTCAGCTTGTTTTTGGCTGGAGCTTCCAACCTTCTTGAAAATCAAATGCCAAAGGTGCCCTTGTTTCCGCATCTTCGCTGGGGATCTGGATTATTTAGAAGATCATTTCAGGGAAGAAAAGGGAACCCGTATCTGATGCACGTTCCCTTGGGGAAGGCCCAACGTGACCAGGCAAGTTGAGTCACTGCGTGGCTGCTCCCCGATTGATTTGAAATCGATTAGATGCCTAAGGCTCCATGTGAGTAAGACTCGGTTTAGTTTATCCCCAAATGGTTCTGGAAATGTGGAAGTACTGCATTAACAAATGCCCACCAAAAATGAGTAGGACATGGAGCCTTGGGGACGGGCATGTGTCCACCCGAGCAAAATTTATGACTCAAAGAATCTGTCATATTTGTCCCCCAACGAGCGGCCCTAAATGGGTCTGAATCGACACATTGCTCAGAGACCCGGTCGGGTCTTCTAGAGATCGGCTTAGCTGCAGAAAAGACTTGAGCCATTGGCACTGCGTCACTCACTTCCCCATTGGCAAGCGACAGGGACTTTTGGGGAACCCCAAAGAAATTCCAACTTAATGGGGTGAGTTGCAACCCAAGATATGGAACTGGTGAACTTGCCAACTTGTTTTATGGGTAGTTTGAGGGTCCAGGAAGATAAATTGAGCATCCTACCTGGTGGATCCCAGTTACCCATATAGTCGGCATCCAGCTATTTTCCTTTTGGTTTTTACACCGGGTGGCAAGCCCGTGGTATATACAGGTAATCTGAGGTTTCATATGTACCCGGGCCCTCCTTACATGCCAGGGCTTTGGGTGCTCCAACACTGCCCTTCATGTGGGAGTAAGCAACTCACTTCCGTGTATGGACTTTAGTCACTTTTCGGGTTTGGACCATTTAAGTGGCAAACCAAAAGCTTGAATTAACTTGTTTGGCCAGTCCATGGGTTGGAAATTGGTAGCATCTTTAGGTGGTGCAGGATTTTGTCTATCCGCCATAGCCGACTTCCAAACGTGTTGTACGGTGCTCATATAAGCAGAACATGGGACAATATCCTCATGGGTACGTATTGCCCATTTCCAAGCTTGTCTTCACCTCATGTTCCGTTTGAACTACCTGGAGTATCCATGACCCTTCAAATTTGGTCAATGACCCCGTTTTTGATTCGGGTCATGGAGACTCCATTTGGCAGCAACATTTGAGTTTTTACCGGTTTTTGGCACTTGTGCTGCTGTCACTGCACCGTGCCCGCGGCTCAAAGGATTGGCCAAGATCAAGGGTCCATGAGAGTGAGCAATGAGTCCTCGAAGATCAAGTACCTTGTAAGAACCTGGACTGTTCTTACTCTCAAGACCGTCTGAAAGTGGGCTCGGAGGGACATGGAAGCTTGTTTTGGATGAAATGGATAAGCGCACAGCTTTTGGAACACGTGTTGTTTGTTCAATCTCGATCACGAAACCCGGGCCCCGCGCTCGCGCTTTGACTCGTGCTCGTCAAGACGCTTGTCACAACGAGTTCCCAGCCCAACTTTCAGATTAAATGAGAGAGGTGTGTGACACAACCCGTTTGTTCAAGAGGTTTTGTGGCACAGCCCACACATCAGTGACTCATCACATTCATGATCTGACTCTTAGCTCGGGAGTCAGAAACCCTCAGAAACCTCATGCATGGAGCTGCTGCGTGCATGGCTCTGAGCCCGGTCGCCGTGTCCTCGGACGAGGCGAGCATTCAGTTTGAAAAGGATGACACCACCAAGACCCCCCCAATGCCAAGCTGTCAAATGGCTTGTTGCATGACCTCCTTTGGAGGGGTGACAAACACTTGACTGGGAGAATAGCTCATTTGGATGTGACTCAGAATCAAGCACCCAGGCCGCAGATGTTGTGTTTTGGTTCTGCAAACTGAAGGTGGGGCAGGTGGGGGGGTTCCCAATGATTGAACCACAGCCATGTGGCATTTCTTTCCCGCCACTGGAGGTCTGAATCAGCCCCCTGAGAGTTCGCTGTAGCCAGCACTGGGCAAGTAAAATGGGTCTCTTTGAAGATCCCATTTCAGCGGCCGTGGCTGGGCAAATCAAATTCTCTTTGATCGAAGGGCGAACGGCATGGTATCTGCAGGTGGCAAGCCTAACCTCCACCGATAGCCACCGATTGGAAGTAAGCTAGGCTAAATTTCTCCAAATAATCATAAATATATATATATTATGCGTATATATATATATATATTATGTATATATATATATATATATATACATACACGAGTCTGCCTATTTTATGGCAAGCCCAGCTGGGGGAGAAACCCACCTCGAGCTCACTATGATTTGGATTTTTTCTCGGGGATCCCGTGCTTCCAGACTTGACATCATTCAACTTGTTGATATGGATGGGGTGGGCGTAAAACTACCTGGAGTCTCCGTGGCCGTTTAAAAATTGTTGGTCCATACCCAAAACCAAGGGTGCTGCCCCCATTTTCCAAGGGTCGGAAGGAGACTCCAGGTAGGGATTAGCTTCAACCGACACCACGTAACCCTCATGGGGGCTGGAGGCGGGGGCCCTAAATAAGGCAAGGCTTGCTGGGGCTTCCTTCCCCTCCCCTCCCTCCCCCCCAACCCACATGAAACCCAAGGGTTGATGCATTTCTTGTCCTTGCCGTGCAAGGAGCCGGATCCAGAGACTGCGAACCTGAAGCCTTTGCCTCAGCCCAGTCCTACTGTGGATGGACAAAATCCTGCACCTCTTGGAAACCAGAATGAAATGATTATTTGTTGGCATTTACAGCAAAATCATCATTCCATGGTTTCTTTGGTGGTGCGAAATGGATTTCGCAACCATCCACAGTATGTAGGCTTTGAAACGTCGATTCTCACCGTTCGGCTAAGGTTTCCACACCTTGAGCGGCGGTTGGGGTCTGTTGAGGGGGGCTCCCTCTAGAATCTAGAGTCTCCTTCTGACCCCTAGAAAATGGTTGGTCATAACCCCCTTTTTGGGGTAATGACCAAGCATTTTCTTCGAGGGGCAGGTCATGGAGACTCCAGGTACCAAACATTTGCCGCTAGCAACCCGGAAATGCCTGAGGGGTTACGATCGATCCGTGTTGTTTCTCCAGACAGGCAAGCCCCTGGTTTTCCCGTAATGGGGGGTGGGGGCCCTCCAAAAGTGAGGAAGCTCCAACGAAAAAGGCTACACCAATGATAAACTCAATCAGGGGTTTATGAATCCGGGGTAAACATACCACCGACTTCCAATTTAGAGCAGCTGCCAGCTTCAATCGGCAAGCTTTTCCACTGCAGCTAGACAATTGCATGAAAGAGCCACGTAGCCACGCGGTCAACACAGGCCACGTTTGCATGTGATGCACTCAATCGTCCTAATTGTTGGGAACCCTTTTGGAGGGCTGGCGAAAGGGAAATGACAAGAAAGCCTGCCACGTGTCGTTTGATTCTTATTTCTGGACCCCACCATAGCGTGCAACATATCATGTCAACACGCAAGGTGAATCTGAGAAAGAATCTCGTCCATCTTGCAACGTTGGGGCATGTCAAATGTTCCGATTCTTTTTAGGCATATTTACCTGGACCCTCAAAATTCCCTTAAATCAGGTTATTGCCTCAACATTTTGTGAAATTCATGTTTTTTGGGGTAGTATGAGGGTTCCGGTATATAATGTATCTTTGTCCTACCGAAGGCGTGTGTCACCGAGCAAACATGTCATGCTTGGATTACGTTCAATGTCCCAGACCTCCAGCCATGGGTCATGCGCGTTTTGTCCGCGCGAGTTGGCAAAACGGAGACCAGAGCAGCCAGAGGCAGCAAAGCGCCTTTCAGCTTGCTGTCCACTTCTCTGGTGCTCTTGCTGTCTCCACACTCACCATGCGGAGTCACTCGCGCCCGAATGAAGTTCCCATAGCCAGGCGAAGGAGAATGCTGGAACGACCGCGGCAGCAGTTCCGCTCCCAAACCGGGCGGGCGCCCCAGGACAAGGGGCGCTTCTTCCTGCTGACCCCCACGGATCCTAGTATTTGTACGCAGGTGGGGAGAAGCGAAGCGGCAGCCCCCATTCGACGAGCGATCAAGCACTGCCGCTCTAGAAAGGGGCTGCTGGATCATTTGGCCTCTGCCTCATGCAAGGGCTTGCTGGACACTAGCGTTCTCGCCGCAAGCCTGCAGACATGTGGCAATCAGCAATGGTGGGACACGCTGAAGGCCGTTTTGGCTTTGGGTCGGGAGGGCCAGGTTCCATTCAATGGCATAGCGCTGTGCGTGTTGTTTAGGGCTCTGGTGTCTTGTGTGCGCACGTTTGGTGTACCTCCAAAGCCCTTGTCCAGACGGAAAGAGCATGCGCTAAAGTTGGCCAAAAGGGCTTTGGGCGACTATGTTCCCGTGTCGGAGATCGATTTCAACTCCCTCCTCTCCAGCATGTGCCGGTTATGTGATGAAATCGGCTCTGCAGCAGCACTTGCCTGGGCAGATGAGAAGTGGAGCATTTCCGAAGGCTTTGGCTTTCGCAGGGATATCGTGACCTACTGCACACGGCTGCAGCTGTTGGAGCGTCATGGACGGCAGAAGGAAGTCGATGTCATTCTACGCAACTACTTGACTGGTCCAGATCTTTCTCCGAATGCTGTTGTGCTGGGTGGCTTGGTGAACGCAGCGGCCACAAATTGCGATTGGAAGAGAGCTGACAAGTTGTGGTCTTATTTGGTTGGAAGGCGGCATGTTGAGCCACATGAACCGGCTTACTTGGCTTTTGCAAAGGCACATTTGCTGTCAGGAAAGCCTGCGGAGGCTGCGTGCATCATTGAAGATATGTTGGCCAAAGGCTTTGGCGCTGACGACTACAAAGTTGCTGTGGACTATTTGCAAAGTTTGGTGGTTGTTGCCCACTCTGCGCCGACTCCAGCCAACCTGTCCAAGCTCACCTCCGCCCTGGCCAACGCAGATCTGGTGGCGGCAGCCACTCGAGGGAACGTCCCGAATTCCGCCAGGGTCTGGTGGGGAAGCCTCTCTCAAGTGGTAGACGCCTTGCAGGGCGGTGTGTTGGAGCTGCGGCTTAAGGATGTTCTTGTGACCAGCAATGCAAAGGAGCATAGCATCATGAAGGATTGGGAGAACTTTCAAGCAGGTTCAGCCTATCTAGGATGTAGATCTTGAGCCGCGAGACAGCAAAAGCATGCGCTCAGGATTGAATTCGATTTCATTCTGCAGCAGCATGCAGTCGGGTTCAGGAAGCAAAAGCTGTAGCGCAGATGTTTGGACATTGGCCTTCCTGCAGAGGCGCGGTGTGGATGTCATCACCGTGGAGGACCGTCCGGCTGTGTGCCTCTCCAACAAAGGCGCAAACAATGCATTAGGCGCATGTTTCCACTTGTTTGATTAGGTAACTTGAGCGCAAGAAAAGCCCCCGGAACCGCAGACATACATATAGATATATGTTTTTACTTTTAACCAGGCTCCCGCCTGCTGCCGCCGACCCTCGGCGCATTAAGGGAAAAGTCACAAGGACCGGTCCTGAAACACGTCCGCAAACCCAGGGACCACTCATAAGACCCTCTACGACCACAAACAAGGATTAACGGAAAAGTCAGACATATGGCAGCTAGTCCGTTAATTACCGCTTGGGCCGGCTTGCGCCCAAGTCACTTCGAGTTGGCCCGGGAGCAGTCGCCTCTCCCGGGGTCGCCCTGAATCTGGCCCTCCCGAAGTTGCCCTGGACCGGTCGCCGGCAGGGACCGGGAGGGGCTGGTCCCAGTCTGGCGCGGTTTGACTCGACGTATTGGACTCTCTTGCAGAATAGATCCAGGGATCCTCTACTACCACAAGGATTAACGGAAAAGTCAGACAGATGGCAGCTCGTCCGTCAATAACCGCACGGGCCGGTTTGCGCCCAAGTCACGTTGAGCTGGTCCTAGAAACAAGGCCGTTGGTGCCCCTCAACCGGTCGCAGGGTGACGACCCTGTCCAGTGTCCTGAAACACGGGTGCCAGTCCGGAAAGGCGTCTGGAGCGGTTTGAGGTGGCACCACAGCGATACCAGCGGTCACACCAGGACTCCATGCCGGGACCGGCTTCAGTCCTGCAGGGACCGGTCCCGGGACCGGTCCTAGAAATCCACTTTTCGTGCGTTCGGGCGGTTATGCAGGGACTATCATTGATTCCAATCACTTCCCCTCTGTAGGAGGCTGGGACGGGAGGCAGAGGGTCGGCGGATTCATTTATATATATACACATAGATTTATATTTCTTTATTAAAGAAAAGAGGTGGACGGTAGGCGCATGTGGCGCAGTGTCCGGGCGGGCACTGTTCGGTGTCACCTTTTGGCGCGCCCTTTCTCAGTAGGTCTGCGTTTGGACGCCACGGGGTTTGACTTTTAGTTTTTGTGAATATGTAGATGGATCTATATATATATATAGGTCTGTCGGGTTTTTGAGGTACCTTTTTGAGTGTTTTTTAGCGTGCCCAATTTCAGCTGTTTGGTCCCCTATTTTGGCCAAAGCCCATAGACCTTTATTCTATTTTCGCAAAGGCGCGAACACTTGAAGCCTGTCTGCCAGTTATCTCAGCAGCCCCGCATAGCCCCGCCGTATGGCGCATTTGCTTGCGGACAATTATAGGAGAGGGTTGTGATACTAGACCAGTAACCCAACTGTAGCTGTTTTGGCCTGGCGGGAAGAGGCGATTTTGACCAGCCGACTTGATCAAGTTAGACCTTCCCGGCAAGCCACACACCCACCATGCCATAACTTTAGAGCCTCCGGCTCACTCCGCCGACATTGTCCTCTCCCTTTTCTCCTTCTTCTTCTCTCTCTTTTCTCCTCCCCTGTGTGTTCCCCCATCCTCTCCTCCCCATCCTTCTCTCTCTCTCTCTCTCTCTCTCTCTCTCTCTCTCTCTCTCTCTCTCTTTCTCTCTCGTTCTCTCTCTTTCTCTCTCTCTCTCTCTCTGTCCTCTCTCTGTCTCTCTCTCTCTCTCTCTCTCTCTCTCTCTCTCTCTCTCTCTCTCCCTCCTCTCTATGTCTCTATCTTTCTCTACCTCATCGCTATGCCTCTCTCTCCCCACCTTGTTTCTTTGCTTCCCCCTCCGGTCGCTGCCTCTCTCTCTTTCCTCTCTCTTTCTTTACTCTCTTTGCTCTCTTCCCTCTCTTTCCTCTCTTTCCTCTCTGTCTCTCTCTCTCTCTCTCTCTTTCTCTCTGTCTCTTTGTCTCCTTTGTCTCCTTTGTCTCTCTCTCTCTCTCTCTCCCTCTCTCTCTCTCTCTCTCTCTCTCTCTCTCTCTCTCTCTCTCTCTCTCTCTGTTTGCATTGCAGCGTCATGTCCCCCCTAAGTTGCCTCGATTTCCGTGCGCTGCCCCTTCATGACCCTGATCTGTCATCTTACTACTGGCTTTCCCCTTGATTTCCCCTTCATGTCCTTTTCATATCTCGTCATTTCCCATGATGTCCTCGTCATGTCCCCTTCCATTTCTTTCAACTCCCCCTTCATGTCCCTGTCTTTTTCTTGGCATGTCCGCTGCATTTTCCATGTGTGTCCCGTTCTTTCATTGCCAGTCATTTCCTTGCATCTCCCCTCGTGTTCTTTGCTTTCCTTGTCCTTTGTTTCCCTTCCATTCCCCCTGCACTCCCCCTGTTTTCATTTCTTTCCCCTTCATGTCCCTTTCAGTTCCTCTTTGTTTCCCGTTCCTTTCCCCTTGCTTTCCTGTGATGTCGACTTCCTGTCCCCTGCATGTCCTTGCATTTCCCTTTATTTCCTCCCCTCATTTCCCTGCACTTCCTTGCATTTCCTCTTCGCTCCCCAGTATCTTTCCGCAAAAACACGTTTTTCACATGTTTTTCGCAAACATGATGTCAAAAACACAGAGTTTTCCAAGATTTTCGGCAAAAGGAGGTATGAAACCCAAACCAGCAAAGAGCCGGCAGGGGGATTCGAGCGTGGGACCCCTGTTTTGGGACACCAGCTCCCTGAAGAAAATTTCTAGTGGACCGTCAGCAAATTACTGCGCGGTACGTGGGGGAGGGGGGCAAACCCTCCGCAATTGACGTCCGGGGGGGGGGCTAGGGGGGGTTATGCTCTGTCCTCTCTGAGGTGCCCGACACGCCGAACAATGTCGGCGGATTTCTTCTTCTTTTTGGTTCCATGTGTGCCAAATGCTGGGGTCTTCTTCAAAGCTATATTTTAAAAACGCCCCAGAATATTGCGTGTGCACCTGGCAAGTGTCACCAGCTGGCAAAGAGTTTCCCGCCTTCGAGTTTGCAGGACCGAGAGCAGAGAGAGGCCCGGCGATCGCACCGTTCGCGCGTGACAAAGACCTTAACGTGGCAGGGGTCACACAGTTTGACATACTTGAACCCTCAAATAATCCATCAACAACTGGGGATTCTCCCTGATATATTGGGGCAATAGCAAAATATTTAAGGCAATTTTGGGGGTTTAGGGGGTCTATCTGCCTGGTTTGTGGATGTCGTGGGGCTGGTTCCACTTCGGCGTGATGAGTGGAAAGCAAGTTGCGTCATGATCAGCGCAACTTCTTGGGTTGTTGGAAAGGGAAGCCAGCTGTTTCGCCCACATAGAAAGCACCAGAGCTCTGGTCACTTGACTCGCTGAAGGGCGCAGCCAAACCAAAAAGTCTAACATGAAGCACGCCCTGAGTTCAACTGGACTTTAAGCATTGTGGGATGATAAGTTTAGTTGGCCAAGCCAAGCCGTTTGGACCTAGTTGGTCAAGCTACTCAGGAACTGAGAAGGTTATGCAAGTAAGTCCTTAAGTGCTGTTGTGGTATATGCGTGAGATCCTCTGTTTGTTTACTCCCGTAGGGGGATGCAGCAACACTGACCTGGTTTGTCATTGGGAATATTTCCCGTGCGGGTCTCTTGAAATGTCGGACGTCCTCGCGAAATTCGTTAGGTGAAGAGACCCCGGCAGATCACGCTGACGGCGCTGTGCTGGACACTCAGAAAGAGAAGCTTTTATGTCTGCCTGAAGTCTCCATGACCCTTCAAAATGGGTCCATGACCCCTTCATTTTGGGCAATGACCCCATGTTTAAAGGGTCATGGAGAATCAGGTAGGTCCAGCCTGAGCAACTGATGGCCAGGGCAACCACAAGCCTTGGGGAGGTCTTGGGTTCAGGTTGACCTTCAAGCCATCTTATAGGCCTGATGATTGCGAGTCCGGGTGTGTCGAAACTGTGGGAATGACACCATAACGAATTGGAGCTCGCAACTATCCCCACTATGTCTTCAGCATGTCAGGGCCTAAAGATGTACTAGTTGGATTCTACAATCCTTGAGTCATCACTATATACATGGAGTCTCCACGACCCTTTAACAATGGGGGTCTTTACCCAAAATTCAGGGGTCATGACCAACCATTTTCTATTGATCAGAACAAAGGCTCCAGGGTACAACCAAATCCTCTTTTATATTATACCAATTTTACCGTACTTCACTAGTTGTGTGTTTGAGTGGGGTTGGTATACTTGCAATTTATTTGTATATGAAGGCCGTCCTGGAGCTCCAGTCTTCGGTTTTGGAGAATTTTGGTTTATTTGCCGGGTAAATGTGCCTGGAGTCTCCACGACCCTTAAAAAATGGGTCTATGACCCCTTTATTTTGGGTAATGACCAACCATTCTTTAAGGGTCATGGAGACTCCAGGTGGCTTTGAACGTCCCCCACCCCGTTGGCTTCGAACACTTCGCTCGGACCTTCAGGCGGCGGCGCTTCCGCTTCTTCGGCGGTGCCACTTCCGTCCCGGCGCTGGCGGCGGGACCTGCTGCGCCCAGGACGTGGGCGGAGACGTCAGTCCATGGCTGCGAGTCTCCCCACAAGGATGAATGGATAAATGGGTTAAGCTCCAGATAGGCAACCAAGGGAACCTATCATGCAGAATTTAGAGGTAAGAAACCCAGTGGATGGGTGCGAAATTCATGGATTTTCCCCAACGGAAGTACCGTACAAAACGTTATGGTCGCATTCCCATGATGTCATGCTGGTGCGAAGTGCATTTCGCAACCATCCACGGTATTGAATAAACCCCGCTTGACGAATAGGGGGACGTCACGTTTTAGAAGCGGACCCTCACTTTTGCGGGAAATGGTGCCCCGCGTCAACATCCGACAGGTTGGTAAATGCGAGGTTGCCTGTCAACCCTTGCCAAGATAGAAAAGCCCGGAAGGACAGACTTTACCGATCAGCAACCATTCGAAGCAATAAGCTTCCTTGCAATCCTTGAGGGTGGCCCTAGGTTTTTCCCTCCAAGTCGTGTCCTTTGGTTTCCTCTAATCCAACCCTGAAAAGTGTACCGGGAGTCTCAAACTACCCATAAACGAGTTTAAATTTCCCAGCCATAATGTTGGAACAGCTCGATCATGTTTTTGAGTTGGAGTTTGGGGGGGTGCAGGAAAACCCTTTTGAGGTGGTCTTAAAAGGAAACCAAAGGGGTCACCACCATTTTGCGGTTACCTTGACCCTGTCTCGGACGCGACAACATGCGCCCACATGTGAATAATGAGGACCAGGGGGAGCACATACGAGCTCCAAACAGAGGTCTTCATGGACACGGAGGCAACTACGCCTTCCAGCTTCTGCCTCTCCCCAGTGGACACCGTGTCTGAGCCAGATTCATGCATGTCTACGTCGCCGCACACCCCACTCCGCTTGTCCAAGTCCAAGCAGGCGATCTGGCCACTGGCGGCGCTGCCGCCCATGTCACCACTGTGTGTGGTACCAACGAAGCGGCCCCTGGATGACGCGCCAGTGTTGCAGCACAACAAGCGCCTCGCAACTTTGTCTTCGACCAGCACAGCCCAAGCTCACAAAGTTCCTTCACACATGTGTTATTGCTCAATTTATGGGGTGATTTCCTATGTTCATGGGTGGTTGGAGGGTCCAGGTAGTGTTGACCCCGGACAAATAAACCCCTGTTTCTGAATATGGGGGTGTTCCCGACCAACAGTGATAAATCCCGACTAAAACCAGAATCGGACACCCTCGGACAGTACTAAACAGGGTTTATTAATCTAAGCCAGCATTTGGCCAGTGTTAAGCCAAGTAGGCCAAGTTGAAGAATTTGATCGGTCAGTTTGGGGTTTTACATCCATTGCATCCGCAGTGTGGCTGTTCAAGCGTGAAAATGTGCGAGCAGCGCACTTGGACGGTTTGTTGTTTCCTTTTGGGCCCCAAACCGATAACCCTTGAATCTATAGGTTATCAGCCGTAGGCCCCTAGCTCTAAGCAATGGACGGTTCCCTTGTGCCAGTTGATGGATCCAGCATGCCTGTGGATGCTGCCGGAGCTAGCTCCGGCAACGCCACCGGCGGCGGTGTGCGAATGTTCGCATCAAGCGCTAATGCGCAATACAACCGCACCCTGATGAATTCCCTTCAACTGTACAATACCGCAATCTTTGCTTTTGGGAATGATGCAGCCATTAGGTCTGAAGCCGAAGCCCTGCATCAAGCAGCTGTTACGCATTTGCAAGCGGAAAACCGTGAGGAGCTCCGTGCCGCACAGAATCAGCTGCATGCACACTACGCTGAATGTGTGCAAGCCCAGTCGCATAGGATTCGTGAATACGAACAGCGAGTGAGCGATGAGTTCATGCAAGAAGTGAACTTCGCTGAAGCTAGGATAAGCCAAGTGTGTGAGGAAAATGCCCAAGCATTGCATGAAGCGGAAATGGGACGCAAAACAACTGAGTTTAGGCAAGCCATTGAGTCCACCCTGGCGGAAGCCCAGCAGCTCCTCCATGAGCAAGCTGCCAAGCATGCCGATGACACAGCCCGTGTCGAGGCTACACACGCCAGAACGATTGACATGATGGCCCACCAAAATGGGCTTCTGCAGGACGAGCTCGACGAGCTGAAAAAGTATCAGAAGCAACACGACTTCCGCGAGGAAGGATCGAAGCCCAAAGGGGTAGGTGATACCCGAGAGGATTCACCAGAGTTGATGACCGACGACATGAAGTCAGCTCGGTCCCAAAGGTCAATGTTGGACCCGTTGACCCATCCGTTTCAATATGCAAAGGAAAAGTTGAGGTCGCTTGTTACCTATGACGGTTACGGGGATGAATATACCCCTAGCGTGATTCCAACTGCCGAATGCGAAGCACTGCCCGCAGACGCTCGCGATCCGCAAGGACCAGCTGAAAAGCCATCAGGTAGCAGCCGATCCCCGGTGAAAACAAGTGCACCGGTCCCACCCCTGCAATTCTCTCAGGGGCCAATGTCAACTGACCGCAAGCAGGGTGGTAAGCCTCCCGGCGGTCCGCCACCTGATGATGATGGCGATGGCGATGGTGATGAAGACGAAGGTGAGGGCCTCGGGCCTAACCTCGGCCAAGAAGCATTCGCCAAAATGTTGATGAAGTTAGTAAAAGGCCACACGAACGATGAAAAGCCCAGAACTCGCGAAAGCGAGACGTTGCGATTCAAGGAGATGCCAACTCCTGAAACGTACCGTGAATGGAAGACATCGGTTCGTGAGGACGTCCGCGCCGCATCTGACCGTCCAGACGAGGCTTGGCCTTGGATCATGGAAGTCTGGTCCGATCGCGAGGACAAGAAGAAGCTGTTGGAGGAGCTCGGCGAACCGGGAAAATTCGTGACCCTAGACACGAAGATTCTCGCAGCGCTCACGCGTTCAGCGAAAGGCGATCTGGCTCAGCGAATCCTAACAGCAAAGGAAGAATGTGCCAAGGAGGGAAAGGCCATGAGAGGAAGGCAGGTCTTGTTTATGTTTGACCAATATTTCAAGACCAGTGAAGAAGCCGGAAACCTCTACTCCTTGGAGGACCTGTTGCGTGTCTCGCGACACGGCGAAGGAATCATTGATCTCAAGCGTTTCCTGAACGCTTGGGATTCCGTGATCGCCGGCATGAAAAGGCCGCCGGAAGAGAAGGTGTTGAAAGACATCTTGCTTCGCCAAGTGAGAAGCTGCCATCTGTTGCGGTATGACATTGACACATATGATCGTTGCCGTGATGATGATCCCAACAAATCGTACGATTTCCTAATGCGTTGCATGAGGGATCTAATCGAGAGGGATAGGCTCCGCGAGAACCGAGAGCGCGTGTCCAAGGTCAATGCTAGTAAAGCCCCAACGCCCAAGGCTGGTGCTGCCGCCCCTGAAAAGAGGGACCCCAAGAAAAAGAGCGCGCCTAAGCCGAAGGACACCGAGGAGAAGTACTGCTTTGACTTCCAGAAGGGCTCGTGCACGAGGGGGGCAAACTGCCCTTACGCGCACCGCAAGGAGCCGCGTGGACGCTCAGCGACCCGTGGCAGGCCAAGTTCCCCTAAAGGCGGAAAAGGAGAGAAAGCACCGTGTTCTTTCTTTGCCCAAGGGAAGTGCACTAGAGGTGACAAATGCAAGTTTAGCCATGCCTCCACGGGCGGCAAATCTGCCGCCGCGGCATCGAGCAGCGAGGCCAATGCAAATCCTGCGGCTAAGAAGCGTGCAAATTCACCTAAGCCTAAGCCCAAGGCCAAAGCCGCTGCAGTCTGCACCAGGTACGCCATGTTCGCAAAGCCGATCGATCCAATCGGAGTGTCATTCGACACCAATGCTCATGTTCATGAGATCCCCGCCGAAGGCGATGGTTTCAAGCTTGAGTATGAGGAACGTCAGTACAATAGGATGTTTCCAAGTGCCAAGGACTGCCCCAGGCCGACCAAAGGGACTAACAAGGCAGCGCGCAAGGCCGCGAATCAGTTGAATGCCGTAGTCAAAGCCATGGAGAATGGAGCCCAGCCCGCTTGCGGTTTCATGTGCGATGTGGAATCCGATTCCATCTCAAGCCTATCGTGTGATGAGTGCCTGAGAGTTGCCATGCCGCCTCACGATGTTCGCAAGGATGTCGAAGCGCCAAGGGCAGCCACCCCTGCCCCAAAGGGAAAGGATGTGTGGCTCATTGATTCCGGCAGTGAGCAGGACCTCATCAGCAAAGCTGCACTGAGGAATGCGTCCAAGGCAATTCGAAAACAGGCCCCTCAGCCCATTCGCCTTGTGACTGCAAACGGAAACATCACTGCTTCCGAAATCGCCGACATCAAGGTCGATGCATTGTGTGAGCCTGCTCAGCCTTACATCCTCGAGAGTTCTCCCGCAGTGCTGTCGCTGGGTGTAAAGTGTCTGGATCAAGGATATTCCTTTCATTGGGAATCCGGGAAGGCACCAACCATGGTTCGCCCTGATGGTGCTCTGATCCAGCTCAAGGTTGACGGTCATGTGCCATACATGGACTCTAGTTGTGAAGCTGAGCCATCGTTAAGTGCAGTAGCAGCATCCAAGCCAGCGCATGCGCCGGTTCATGACGAAGGCATCGACGAAGGTGATGATCCCGACGACGAAGTTGAGCGGTTTGTGAGATCCCGCAAAGAGGAAGATCTGGTTGCCGAAGCGAGTACCAAAGAGCACTTGTTTGCACACTATCCGAAGAATCCCTTTTGCCGCACTTGCCAACGCGCCAAGATGCTTGCCCCATATGCGAGATCGAAAGGCGGGCAGGGAAGGCTCGAAACGAAAGCGTTTGGAGATCACATCATTGCTGATCATGTGATCCTCAAGACAAACATCGAGCAAGGTATCAAAGGTGAATGGTGTGCGCTCGTGATCAAGGACGTGCATACGCAGTTCAGGTACGTTTACCCATCGACCAGCAAAAGCACGGAGCAATCCGTTGCAGGGATCCAGCATTTCATTTCCGGTAGGGATGAGGTTGAAGTTCTCTACACTGATAACTCCCGGGAATTGAAAGCCGCAATAGAGCAGTTGGGGTATCGTCATCAGACCTCCATTGAATATGTTGATTCCTCCAAATCTTTCGTGGAAAGAGAAATCAGACATCTGTTGGAGGGAGCACGTGCGAACCTTGTTCAGTCGGGGTTCCCACTGTCGATGTGGCCATTTGCTATCCAGCACAATGCAGTCGCGACCAACATCCTGCCACAGTTGAATGGAAACGATTCGCCATGGTACCTCAGGTTTAACAAGACCTTTGATGAAGCTGAGATACCTTTCGGAGCAAAGATACTGTTCTGGAATAACCCTGCGCGAGCTGACAATCAGGCAGGCAAGACTTCGCCAACCTCGAACGAAGGCGTGTTTCTCGGGTACCATATTCAGCCTGGGTTCGCATGGAAGGGTGAGTTCCTCGTTGCAAAACTAGAAGGGCTCGATTACCATATCGAACATGCGTCCCTCACGGTACAGCGAACCAAGCGCATTGAGCTTCCGACTGATGAGTTCATCTTCCCGATGAGGTTGTTGAAAGACCCTGCATCTCATCCACCTGTTGCCAGTGCTAGGACACGAGATGATCCTGTGCCGTTGGAGCGTGGGCAAGCCCACATCGAGGAACCCGCCGCATCGGAGAAATCCGAAGCGAAGACCAAGCCTGTCGTGCCCGACAAAGGCGGTGCATTCGACCCGAGCATAATGCCTGATGGGTCACCAGTACCTGATGGCTACGTGTGGGATGGGGTTCGGCTCGTCCGTAGGAAGGCCGGATCCAAAAGGCCTCCCGATATCCCGTCTGACATGTGGGTCATGCTCGGCAGTCAGGACCGAAAGGCCCTAACCCAGCAGTACGAAGATCAGCTCCGTGCAGATGCCAAGAAGGCAGTGCTTGAGACAGCAGTCTCTTCGGAGGCCAGATCCGAGCACCCCGAAGCCGCATCGAGTGCAAAGCCGACCAGCGCCGCCCGCGAGGGCGAGCCGACATTGCCTGTGATCCGGCACGCGCCTGCGATGTCCGTTCTTCCGGAACGTGACAAGTCATCGAAGGAGCCGCATCGCCCGCAATTGCGTGAGTTGGTCAAAGAGCGAATCAAGAAAGTTGAATTTGATGTTGCTCTTGAACTGTTCAGTGCAGTCGTTGCTAGGCTCGTGCCGAAAGCCGAAGTAGCCAATACGCCAAAGGCCCAAGCTGCCCTCGACAAGGAATGGGAAAACCTTCGAAAGAAAGGCACTTGGGATTTCAGAGTAAATGAGTGTAGGCGCGTCATCAGAGAAGCCCAGAGCAAAGGGGAAAAGGTTCACATTGGAAGGATTTTCGAGGCTTGTTACGAGAAGGGTAGCGAGCTTCCTGATGATGATCCCAACAAGAAATTCAAAGGAAGGACCGTTTTCCAAGGGAACAATGTTTATGATGAAAACTCTGTTGCAGCATTATTTGCGGAGCTAGGGTCCAGCCCAGCGTCAATGGAGGCAGCCAAAATCCTCGACGCTTTCGGGTCGCAGCCCGGCTACCGCAAGGCGCAAGCCGATGCGAAACAAGCCTACATCCAAGCCCTGTTCAAAGGCGTTCCCACATGGCTTAGATTGCCCAAGAACAGATGGCCCAGCCATTGGAGCAAACAATACATTGACCCCATTGTTCCACTTGTGCTAGCCTTGTACGGACATCCCGATTCAGGGGGGCTTTGGGAAAAGCACCTCGAAGATGCCCTCAGCAAGCAAGGCTTTGTAAGAGTGTTGCCCGAAATATGGACATCCATTTTCCATCAACCGGAACTCGACCTGCTGCTAGTCGTATATGTTGATGATTTCAAGCTTGCAGGACCTGCCGGTAGCCTTGATAAGGGATGGGAACTGATCGGGAAGGTTGTCGAGATCGACGCGCCCGAGCCATTCGGAAGATACTTTGGGTGCCATCACATTGAAAAGAACAATGTAAGATTGTCCAAAGAGGAACACCCTTTCAATCACGTGTTTGAGGGTTCAGCGCAACACGCGGGTGTTTGCTCTCAAAGAAGGACTGAGGACTACTGGGAGCATGATGAGAACACGAAAACGTGGATACGCTATCACTTGCAGCCCAGAAAGTGTCTTTTCCGTCCCAAGGAGCAAATGAGTGCATTCGCTTGCAGCCTCGACCCCCAGCGTGTGACAATCAAAGATCAATCCAAATCAAGTCCAATTTGCGATGAGTGGTCGCGTCATGCAAGTGATCGCATTTCTGCGGACACCGCGTGGTGGACCGGACGTACTGTGTTTTCCTACGGTGAAAATCAGGAAGCAGCTTTGCAATGTGCATTGCCCTCAAAGCCTGGATCAATGAGAGACAAAACCGCGGCCAAGAAAGAAGTTAAGGTTTCGAAGTTCAAAGGACCCGAAACGATATGCGATAAACCTGTTGGTTGTATGACTAAAGAAGTCAACATTGTTGAGTACGACATGTCCGATTTCCTCAAGTCATGCGTTGACGCATATTGCGAACTTGCCAAGGTGAACATTTCTTCGTTGAGTAAGGTTAGCACTCCATTCATTGGTTCGAAGGTCGCGAGACCTGTCGTAAATGAAGAGGAGCCAAAGGGCAGGCTTCAAACGATCGCTGCAAAAGTACTAATGAAGATTCTATTCGCAGCCCGCATGGCTAAGTATGACCTGCTAAGAGCCACGCAAAGCCTTGCCTCACGTGTGAGTAAATGGTCCACTGAGTGCGACAGCGCTCTACATCGGCTTGTGTCTTACATACACTGTTCGAAGGACCTAAAGATGCGAGGTTTTATCGGGGATAAGTTCTCTGATTGTAGGCTGTGGTTGTTCGCTGATGCGGATTGGGCAGGCGAATACGACTCGCATAGTACAACTGGTTGCACCATGATCCTGGTAGGACCAAACACGTACTACCCACTGAATGCCTTCAGTAGGAAGCAGACAGCGACCGCAACAAGCTCGACTGAAGCCGAGGTCATCGCTGCGAACCAGGCGCTCAGAGCGGAGGGATTGCCGACACTGTCGCTTTTCTGCCAGCTCAGCCTGTTTGGGAAAGAAGCACATGGGTATGCTCAAAAGGCGGGAAAAGCCTCCCTTGATGTGCCCGATGGCATTGTCGCTCGCATTGACCCCGAGTTGGATGAAATTCGGTACGGAAATGTTGATGCGGGCACAAGTGTAGCGAACATCAATGCCCTAACTGTGCATCTCAGTGATAAGTGGAAAGTTAAGCTGATGGAAGACAATCAGGCCACGATCACTATCCTGCAGCAGGGACACTCACAGAAGCTAAGGCACACGGATAGGACCCAACGCATCAGCTTCAGATGGCTCCAGGAGCAATTCGTGAATAGGCAGTTCGAATTAATCAATGTTGACACTACCCTCCAAGCTGCAGACATCTTGACCAAGGCGTTTGACAGCACCCCAGTGTGGCACCATGCACTTGAGCTGATCGGTATCTCCCCCAATCGCCAGGCGCGAGCCTGTGCCACCAGTTTGCTGCTCTCCCCGTGCACGAAGGCCGGAGAAGTTAGTGATCAGGGGGGGCAGATCGCCGCGCTATGCAACGCTCAGCCCAAGCGCCTCCTTATTGAATTCTGTTGTTCGACGACCTCACGGTTGGGCGAATCAAGAGACTCCTCAAAAGGATGTCGTGTCATTCGGGTAACTGAAACCGAAGACGGGTGCTCTGATACATGCAGGCAGTGGCTAGTTCATGAAATTGCCGAGTTTAGGAGCAAGAATCCTAAAGGTGCAATAATGTTCTATGTTTCGTTGCCTTGCACTGGAGGATGCCCGTGGGGTTATGTCAACCAGCAAACTCCCAAAGGTGCTGCCAAAATTGAGGGTCACATCAAGCAATTCCGATCACTGTTGAGAGGGTTCAAACGCATTCTCAATGATGTCTATTCTGATGACGTTAGAGTTGCTTTTGAACTTCCCAAGGCGTGTCGTTATTGGAAATGGCCCGAACTATGGAGTTTCTTGACTAAGTATAAGATGAACAAGTATGAATTCCATGGTTGCAAAATCGGCATTAAAGGGAGAAATGGAAAACCTATGAAAAAGCAGTGGGTCGTTGCCAGTAATATGCCCACTATTTCCGTGGTTGAGTACTTCAAGTGTGATGGTTCTCACGAGCATGATGAAAGCCGTGGCACGCATTTGAAGGAAGCCGAGGGATACACGTTTGTTTACACCGATGCCGTTCACAATGCATTTTCTGAACATGCCACCATGCAGCCGTTGCTTTCGAGTGATTGTGCTGCATCTTCTTCGCAATGAGCAGCGCGACGGCTATGGCGCATCCCGCGAGGGATTGCGATCCGGCATGGAGGAGATGGATGGAGAATGTCGCTACCACTTCGGTATGCACGAACGGCAAATACGACGCTAACCTCGCCGCCACGGTCAAGGGCCTCCTCGAGACGACCTCTGCACAGTCGCTTATTCATACATGGGTGCAGGACCAACCGCACTACCTGCAATTGCTTACACCCCTGTTAACCATAAGCGAACCGTACTTGAAAGTCTTGCAGGCCCCACGTGTACCAGACCGCGACCTCCTTATCTATGTGACTGTCGCTGATTCAGGACTGTCCATGGTTTCGGGCAAGAAGCGCAAGCTTCGCAAGTACGACTTTGCGGAGCGTTTGGATGCCTCTCGCCCGGCGCGCGTCGGTGCATGGAGGTCTGAAATGCTTTGGGGCAAGGGCTTACAACAGCTGTGCAAGCGGTTGGCCGCCCTCATCGACGAGGTGCGTACCGACTACCCAGCAGCCACCATCATTCCGATGATTTACTGGAATGGCAACGAGCTCGTTGGGAAGGACGGCCTCGAGCCCACTGGTACATATCCTTACGACACCCCCATCGGAGACGCCGAGCAACTTCTTGCCGACTCCAAACGGCACCTGGCTTGGACCAGGGATTTCGCGGCCCGCAAGGGCTGCGCATGCCTTGGAGTCATGACCGGCGCGAAGAGCTATCTCTACGGCTTCTCTATGATTTGGGACCGTTTCATGACGGAAGTCCGGGATTACATCATCGGCGACCCCAACAATATGTTTGTGTACGTGGATGCCACACCCTTCGTCGAGACCATCGATTTGCTGGACAGGTATCATATGTGCTTCAGTGATGACAATATCACGAAGACCGTCCAGTTTATGCGCGGAACCCATCACATGTTGTATATGCTTTCCATCTTGCGCCCCGCAATGGGCAGCGTAGCCGAGCTGACACGTTCGCATGATTGCACCATGCGTCCGATCGATGTGCTCGAGGTGCGCCACCAAGAGGATTGCACAGTCAACGTTGAGGTTCTCGCGTACTGCAAGGAAACGCTAACGAAGTGCGGTGTTTCATTGTCAGAGATGATTGGGCTCCCTTTCACTCGTGAAGAAGTGGAGGTCCGGCAGCCCCTCGATTTCGCCCCTGTCGATCCAGCCGAGTTTGCAACTTCAGGTGAGCCTTCCGGTGCTGATGTTTCCGAAAGTGTTCGCCCGGCGCAAGCCGGTGCAAAGGCGGCTGCGGTGGCACAGAGGGTCGAGGCGACGAGCAGGCCGGTACCACTCGACTCCTACGGGAGGAACGTGACTGGAGGCCACTACGATTGTTGGGTTTATAGCATCCATGATGGCGTGAAGTATGTTGACTATGGTGAGGGCCCCAAGCGACTCGAAATCATCAAGCAGCCCTCCTTTGATTACGACCCTTCCGTCAGGAGAATCAGCAACGAGTACCACAGCTCCCTGACGTGCATCTCAAAGATCCTCCGTGGTCGTGGGACAGAAGGATGTGGGTACGTGATGGATGAGGACGGCTACATGGACCTTGAAGATTTGGGACTCGCGCTTCGCAAGGAGCTGCGACATCCCATTCCATGGAATGTTCAGAATATCATGGACATCTTCAAGCTCGACAAAAAGCAGAGTCGTTCATTGCGCTTGGTTGCCCGGACGCAAGCCGGTGCGGAGACGTCCCATGTTCTCATTGGATTTTCAAGATCAAGGCCTCTCAAAGCCACGAGGACTGGCTCCAAATCGACGATTCCGGCATCGCGAAGGAGTGGTACGTGAACCCGGGGACTGACCTCGGGCGCTGGTCTGGCTGGAACGTCTGCAGCAACCCTCCTACGGTGCTCTATCATCGCACCGATAAGCGGAACTTCGCCAGCATTATGCGAAACGGACTGCTTCCAGGAGGAGGTGACCAGCACGAGACAGGCAGACCTCACGTTTTCTTCGCTGACATCCCGAGCACGAATGAAAATTACATCTCAGGTGTACGTGCTAACAAGCCCTTGGAAATACAGATCGACCTCAGGATGGCCATTCGCGCAGGGCTTTGCTTTTTCAAGACAGAGAGCGATGGCGTCCTCACGCGTGACAAGGTGCCCAACTACACGATTATTTCTGTATTGGACGCTACAAATGGCGATGTATGGTACACTCGCTCTGAGCAATCGGACGCAGGTGCACCAGCTGAGGCGACTGAGGATGACCCCCAGGGGATGAAGCGCGACCAAGCCGTGGTTGATGATCGGTCTACAGCACTGGAGCGCATTGCTACAACCCGCACCAATGTGGCGTCTCCTCGCGCCCCGCAAGGGGAAGCGAAGAGACAGAAGACTTTCAACCCAATGGAGAACGTTGAGCTGAATGTCGCCACGTGCCCGGTTTGCAACAACAGTGTGTTCGAGGGGCAGGTCCACTGCTCATCATGTGGGCAGTTGTCACCCCTCAATCCTCGCCTGTTGAAAGAGCAGCAAAAGAATTACCTTGTGCAGCGTTCCAATTTGCTGAAGAAGATGGGCCTCAGCACCCATGTCACAGCTCAGGTTTTGGCATCCGTGGGAACTTTTGACCTCCGCGAGGAGGATCGGAGTAGCATCCTTCGTGGCTTGAACTCCCCGGACAGTGCTGTACTTCAGGAGGCCCGGAAGAAGCACAAGTCCGCCCTGAAGAACGGCTACCACTCTCTGCTTGATCGCTATGAACTCGACCTTCAATACAGGGTTCGTATGCTTGAGGTGGGCCGTCGGGATGCGGATATGCTCCGCATGGAGTTGTGTGCAAACCTCGTCTTGGCTGCTCCAAAGCAGTCGCAAGCCCAGCGCACTCTGGGAGTTGGCCTTGGATCAACTTCGAGTCGCGAATCGCAAGGCTCGCGTACGTGAAGACGGAGTTGGAGTTCTTGCCCAGTGAATTGCAGGATGCACTCAGTTCCCGCTGGATCATTATGTTCCAAGGTATGCCATACAGTCCTCGGGCTTTTGTGAATGTTGTCTCCGAGCAGGACAAGCCTCGCAGCATTGGGTGTTGGAATGGCATCATCCATTTGCGTAGCAACGCCCTCGAGGACCTCCGCCACGAAATGGACTGGATATTCAGCCAGAACGAGCGTTACGCTCAGAACTCGATCGAGTTTTCGAGGAACGAGAGCAGCAAGCACCTCGCTCGCAACGCCGCTCGCTATGCCGATGCAAGTGCTCCCGCCGCCCGCGAGGGTGAGCATTGGAGCCAAGGCAGCTGGCAGAACTGGTCCGGATGGAGCGGATGGGACAACAGTAGTGGAAACTACTCTACGTGGCAGTGGCGCTAAAAGCGCAACTGTCATGGTTTGCATGTGTCAATGGTTCCCCTGACCTCTCCCTCTGTTGTGTTACTGTTTGGCTGCTTTGTGAAAGGCCCCTTTAACACGCAGAGGGGGGTGAAGAATTTGATCGGTCAGTTTGGGGTTTTACATCCATTGCATCCGCAGTGTGGCTGTTCAAGCGTGAAAATGTGCGAGCAGCGCACTTGGACGGTTTGTTGTTTCCTTTTGGGCCCCAAACCGACAACCCTTGAATCTATACAAGTCGCCAAAAGAACAACCAAGAGACACCGAGGCTTTCCGCTCCATGCCGGCGCCCCCGCAGGCGCTCAGAGCAAGACGACCTCGGCCGGCCCGGCGAAGGTGCCAAAGACCGCGAAGCCACGGAAGGCGAAGACGAAGCGGCAGCCGGTGCCATCCTTCCTGCCGGGAGCCTCGAGCGCTGCGGTGGGCGAAATCCCTTCGAGGAAACATGTGCCCCCTCCCCAATTTTCCGGTAAGTTTTGAGGGGTTAGGGATACTACTGGGATGGCTGCGAAATCACTTCGACGCCATGATTGAAACCAAAAGGTTTCTTGAAAATTGAGGGGAATTTAATCGCTCCGTTGGGTTTGTTAGGCGGTGCGATTTCTGGATTTTGCAACCATCCACAGTGGTATCCCTGACCCTTTCAAAACGGGGCCAAGGGTTCTGGAATTCTGTGTGTGGCAACCAATTTTTCCTTGGGGCTAGGGAAATGGAATTGGGTCCCGGACACCCCAAAATGAATACTATAGTCAAACCGATTCGAGTACATGAAAGGGAAAACCCAATGATAGGTGAGCCGGTTGCAACATTCGAGCGTGGGGGTTTGGACTCCCCAAAATGGCGCTCTCTTTGGGTTCCCTTCAGAATCGCAAGCATGGGTACCGACTTCAAGAACGACACGCCCATTTGTGGGTGGACTCTAATACCAGTCTTCGATTTTGACTCTGAGTGACCCTGGGAGAAAAGTGGACCGTTCTTGCTTAGTGTCTTTGGGCGATCACGCCGAATTGCCGGGTGAAAGGGGTCCTGGAGGATAGAAGGGGTATTAGAAAAAAAAACAAGCAGATGAAGGAGGTGTTGTGGGAGGCCCAATGAGGTGTATCCCCCTTAATCGAGGCGAAACAAGGAGGGTGTAACACGATACCGGGTTAATATGTGCCATGGTCAAAAGACCCTTCTACCCAGAGTTGTCATTGGCCCCCAGTCTGTTTAAGGCTACCATTTAGGGGTTGCTTTCAAGGAAAACAAGCACTCCTTCGAGGGTGTCCCCTATTCTGAGACACACCTGTATGGTTCTTTGGGCCGATGGGGTTGTCTCAAAGTACCCTTGCTTGGTGGCCTTTTGATTCCGAAAGGTCCCCTCGGATCGAGGTTTCAGGAGAACGAGCAGACGGAGGAAGTTGGTCCCGCTTTGGGCGAAGTGGAGGTGTTCATGACGGTGGCCGGAAGGCAAGGCAAAGGCTACGCAGCTGCAGGGAGTGTGCTTCCAGTTGCTTAAGGCTTGTTTGTATTTTACCCTCTTGATGTGAAAAGGACATCTATCGCTATAGAAAATACGTCGTTTTGTTCTCAGGGGGCGCAAGCAATGGAGGAATAGGGGGGTTGGGAATGAATTTGGGGATCCCCGCACAAAAGAAGCCACCAGTTGGATGGTTCATGCCGGTCATTAGGTCATTCCCTCATTCCCTGCTGAGCGCCAGCACGAAAAGGGGAAAAGTGTTTAGGATGTTTGGCGAGATACCAGAATCGAAACCTCAACCCGGAGTCTCCTTCGGACCCTTAAACAAATGGTTGGTCAGTACTCACAGCAAAGGGATCATGGACCCATTTTAAAGGGTCATGGACAAATCCAGGGACATATCCTTGCGGTTTAAAGTGAACATGTTTAGTTCTCAACACTTTAGGGTTCCCTTGAAACCACATGTTTTATAAGGATTCTCAACACGATGGGCTTGTTTTCCCATCAAAACAGCCACGGAATTGTTCAACGACTTGGCGGTCGCCTTCGGTCCCCGGCGTCGGTTTGGTGCGGCTTCGGCTTGGCGAAGCAACATCCCAGGGGGGTCGGTGACACGCCGGGCCAGCGTGGAGGAGATGGAGAAGATGGCGCCTCGGTTTGCGAGCGCAGAACGGCTCAGGTTAGATGGGTCTGGTTCCTTTGGTGTAGTGGGCATCACTTTGGGATTTACTTCCATCCACCTTAAAAAGGTGCCTGGACCCGAAAGAAATCTCCCAGCCTTAAAAATGGGAATTATTGCCTGCCCCAAAATGATGGAATTGGTGAATTATCCCTTTTTTTATTGGTAGTTTGAGGGTTCAGGTGGTTCTTTAGGATTCCCCGGGATTTTGGAGTGGAAACCAAAAGGACACTCTCCTTTCTCAAGGTTTCTGGTCTGGGTTGCATCTTTCAGGGCTAAGAAGCAGGGAATTCGTGGAAGGAAATAATCCGAGGACCCTCAAGTCTAGCTAAGGGACAAACATATTTCGGGCGGACATCCGCACCTCTTCCTTCCCTGATCCGAGTTTCGCCTTCCCAAATCTCTATGATTGAACTTGCTGGTTGAAATGCTGGTTTCCCCACTCGCCCCATCCGAAAGGGTTGGCCTTAAGCCTGATGAACGAATATGGCATGCTCCGATGTGCAACACACCCCAGGCATGTATGATACACTTAAGGGTATAGCTGGGGTTAGTTGGCATATACCTGGAGTCTCCATGACCCTTCGAAAATGGTGGGCCACTACCCAACATAAAGGGGTTATGGATCCATATTGTAAGGGTTATGGAGACTCCAGGTGGCCATGGTTAGCCTGAACATCGAGCTGGGGCCTTGACGAGGTGCCGGTCTCCTTTGTGCCCAACCTTCTTCCACAGCCCTTTGCGGATCACCTGCTGCGCGCCTTCCTGCAGGAGGCGAGCGCGAAGCAGAGCTTGGTTCACGGGGTTTGAAGGTTGGAGCTTGGCCCCCTGAACCCTCAATCTGCCCGTGAAGCAAAAAACAAGTGGGAATTTTCCAACCCCGCAAAACTGCTTGATGGCTCATCCCCTGCCTTGGTTAGGGCGAAACCACGTAGAGTCTCCATGACCCTTTAAATTTGGGGTCCTTACCCCAAAATTTCGGGGTCATGACCAACCATTTTCTCCATGGAGGCCTCCGGCTGGCACACCTCCAAGCGACTTGGTGGGTGGCGGGGTGCTTCAACAAGCTGGTTGAGGGGAGCAAATCAGCAGGGGCGAGCGATTTTGCCCACAAAATATAGGATACAAGCGAGAATTGTTTCGTACCTGCCAGTCGAGCCTCAGCAAGCTTATGACCAAACCATTGCCAGACCGAAGTCGTACCTTTCAACTGTCCGTCTTCATTCCCTTGTTAGGAAATGCACGTTTGGGTGTCTAAATCTAGCCTAGAAACCCAAGCCCAGACGCTCATGGAGGCCCTCAAATAGCTTCTTTGTGGAGGCGGGCAGCCGTCATGAGCCTTTGCAAGGGTTGCAGAATGGCTGTGGGTCAAAAACTGGTACCCACTGGTGAATAGAACCAAGGAGGTGAAGCCTGCGGTTTTTGTGGTGGTTTAAGTTTGACCCATCCGCAAATCATGGTTCTTCCCGTTGCTTTCCTGGAGGCAGAAGGGACTCGCTGAGGTCTAATCTCAATTTTTAAAATGGGGGTATGGCAACCCAAACTTGCGGAATTGGCGAATGCCAACTTGTCTATAGGTAGCTTGAAGGTGACTGGAATTCCCCCTCAAAAGTTGCAAGTTGCTGGTGGTGTCCATTGAGACTGCCACTTTCCAAAAAGGGAAATGCCAACCTTCGTTTTTTGGGCAGTGTGAGGGTTCAGGTACATCCTTGGTATGGACTTCCGCTGGCTTCGATCCCGGGCCGTCATGAGGTGGTCAATTAGTGGCAAGCGGCAAGTTGGAACTTGTTCGGCTAAGTGAGCCTCGCCCCTGTTCTCCATTTTGGCAGGTGGCTTTACCTGGTTTCATGGTGACCATAGTTTTGCATATGTTAACCACATTTGTATTAAGCAGAGCGTCACCAGCTCAGCCATATGTTTGTTGTTCTTCTCGGAGAGGGGCTTCGTTTATATCCAGGGGGTGTTCTTGAACGGATTTATGGCGTGATGCTTTCAACATGATTCGTTTTTTGCACAGGGTAAACCAGTCGATTTACGGGTCTCTAGGTGTGTGCTTGGAACCCTTCTTGGGGTCGGCTTCAACGGAAACCAAAAGGACACGACCTGTGAGGGTTCCGAGCCAAAGCCTTTCGCCGAGGCGGTGGCTTCATGAGCGCGAGATCGCTGGGCGCTGAGATGTCGCTCGCTGAATCCCTGGTAGGTGAACACGATTGAACACGTCTGAGATCACATGCGTGCCAAGTAGCCCAATCGTTTTTTTTTCTCCATATGCCAGGACCCTCAACATTCCATCTCAAATATGGGGTTATTGGAACCCACAATTATGGTTGTTATGGTTGGTGACATCCAAGTTGCTTTGTGGATAGTTCTTTCGGGTCCGGGTAGATCCGTCTGGAGCCGAACCAATTTTTGTCTTGGGTGGACTAGAACTGGAAGATCTGCGTGCCTGAGCAAAAATGGGTCCATGACCCCTTTATTTGGGGTAATCGCCCCATGTTTGAAGGGTCATGGAGCTCCAGGCACAAGTATAAGCCTGGGGTGGTCAAAATGAAGGGTTGGCGAATCCTAATCCATACTCCCAATTGAGACCCTTCATGGAGACTCCAGGTATGTATTTTATATCTTTCCATTCGTTCCTCTTTTGGCTTTCGAGTTCTCGATCCAAACGGAGCTCAGCTCAGGAGAGTTCCCGCCTGGAGTCTGGCTTCAGCTCCCTGGATACGGTGATGCCTTCAGAGTGAGCGCCCCAAGTGGTTGATATCCCACCCCCCGAAGTTTGACAGGTCACCCCCCTTTTTTAGGGGAATTAACTGGGGGTGGCTCAAAAGAACGGGGTAACCCGATTGTGTGGTCTTCCTTCTTTTGTTGTCCTTAACTGGGGGTGTCTCAAAATCGGGGTAACTAGCCCACAGTTGGTGGTGTTCCTTTTGGTTTTTGTTTGAAGCAACCCAAAAGGGGTCATTGCATGGGTTGATTCATTCATTATCCAGGTTTCATGCATGGCTTCCCCGCAAATGATAGCAAAGGATTTTCCCGGATGCATGGTATGGCCTAAACCAGGTGCTTGTCCATCCTTTGAGCACGACAAAGGGTCCTTAACAAAAGGCATACCCATACGTGAGCATGTGGCATTTCCGCTAGTTCGTTTTTGGGTGGTCCTTTGCCTATCAACTTCTGGTGGTAATATTGATATGAAATAATATACATTGTATAATTTTGTATATGTACATATTATTTGAGTGTATCCATACATTGTCTGTTTTGCAAGGAGCAAGTGTGGGCAGTTTCTGGTGGTCATATTGTACTCTTGTGGCCCAGCGCGCCTAGTGAAACTCCTGCTGGGTAAAGCAGCATTGTTTAAACAACCTGAACCCTCAAACTACCGAAGAAAAGGGACCGACCCCCATCATTTTGGGTTGCAACAACCCATCTTTGTTCACGAAGCTTCTTTTTTCTGGCCCGTTGAATGGGCCAGTTGTGTTGGATCATTTTGTTCCAAGCATCTTGCCTGACACCTGGATCTCGATGTTAAAACAGCGGCGCTCTTTTGGGCTACCCATCGTTGTTGCTTGATAGTGCCTTGGGTTAAAGGTACTTATCGGGCTGTTCAAATAAAGTTCCGTACCTCGGTGTATGAAAATGGTGTTGCTTTGTAGTGGTCTTGCAGTTGGGAGGATGGACAAGGATTCGCCCGCCAACACTCCATTTTGACCACCCCAGGCTTTTATTTGGCTACGACGACGACTTTTCTTAATGAACCACCTCGGAAGTGGTGGACATTGTTCCCATCGACTGCTAATGCCCACCAAAAAGTCCGGGACCCATGAAATGTCACACCTGTCTCATGCGGATGATTCCACCTTTTTTGGTTGCTCCTAGCCATCCGGTTCCTAGCCGTTGACCTTTTTAGTTGGCCTGGTTGGGTTTCCATTTAAGCCACTAAGAGTTATCGACTTTTGAAATCCCCTTTTTATGGGTAGTTCTTTCGGTCCAGGCATTCTCGGGGTTGATTCCCCATTCTTTTCAACCATCGTTCTTTTCAAAAACATTTTGTCCAGGGTTTTGGGTGGTTTCTGGAAAGATTCGGATCCCTGGATTCAGAATGGTTGGAAGTGCCCCCTAGAATACCCGGAGTCTCCTTCTGACCCTTCAAAAATGGTTGGTCATTACACAAAATAAAGAAGGGGTCAGGGATCCATTTTTGATTGGGGTCAGATTCGGAGTCTCCAGGTATGGAGTCTCGTCAATTGTCGCCCTAGAGCTCTTCTTGCTGAAGCGAAGCCAAGAGAAGCCGCCTGCAAGCCAAGGCTTCAGCGACGGCCTGAGCAGCTCCCGCGGATTCAGCCGCACGGCTCCGTGAGAAGCAACGTGTCGTTTTTGGTGGGGGGGGGCGTGAAAACTTGGTGGCTCCCAGGCATCCGGTTCCTTAGCCTTTTAGCTTTTGAGTGTTTAGTGGTAGTTTCCATTTAACCCACTAAAAGTTAAACTTTTAGTGTGTTTTTTCCCGGTTGGTTTCTCGTTACAACCCAAAAGGAAGTTTCCCAAAAGGGGGTTTCCCTTTTTGGGGGGGACTGAGAAGGAACTCTTTTGCCGAGGGCATGTTGAAGTTGGGTGTTTTTTTCCCCAGCTGGAAGCTGTGGGTGGTTTGGGCCAGCTTTCAGAAGGGTTCCGCAGGGTTCCAGGAAATTCCGGTTGGGGATACCACCTGCGTTTACTTGGATTCATTGGGGACCCGAAAAGTGGTGGTTTTGTTCTGGTGGTTTCCCTTTACAACCACACCCAAACGTTACCTAAAAAAGGCACACCCATTTTGGGATGAGTTCAAGCCGCCGGTGAAAAGGAAGCGTCTGAGCGTAAAAGGGATCACACACGCACACACCTCCTTCAACCCCTGTTTTTGGGTTACAATCCCAGTGTCTTGTTAGATGTGTCAAGTTTCACTTGACACCAGGCAGCAAGCCCAACACCTCGAAACCGCCAATCCAAACCACCAATTGGGGGGAAGCTGAATCCTTGGTGTTGCAGTCCGGCGATTCCAGCGCAGTAGGCAATTCCGGGTTTGCCACTATTCAGAGACTAAGAAGAGAAACGTGAAAGGTTGCCTATAAGGGTGTCCCTGAAATCCATAGGGGGCACGACAAACAAACAGAACCAACAAAGATCAGACAAAACACATGCCCCAGCACAACCCAATGACTGTGAAATGACCATAAAGATGGCCAAACGAATGATGCTTGAGCCAGTTTGTACACATTTTTCTGTGACATACCCTTGGCATACACGACTCCAAACAGCTTGTTGTTCATGTTCTTCGGCCTTCGCTTTCCCACCGATCTTAAGGCAGGGTTTCCTCTATGTCCCTGTTTGGATCCTCCCAAAAGTGGCTGTTTCAATGAACACCACCAATAGATTGATCAACTTGTGAAAATAAAATCCAGTCATTTCTGTGAAACAAAAAAAGTTTGCTTATTTGTTTGCTTACCCTGCCAGGGGTTGAAAAGGAGTTGTGTTTTCTCTCTCTGAAACATTTCGTGCCGGCCCCAAAAGAGGCCCAAAACGGGCGGAAAAGCCTCGCCCAGCCAGACCTCCAGTGGCGTAGTTCCTTTTTCAGCTGGAAGCTGTGGGTCGATGGGCCCAGATAGGTTCGACAAGGGGTGGTTTGGCGATTCGGCAGCTTGCAAAAGGAGATTCGGTTCCAGGGATTTGGGTCCGGGCGGGTTGGATCCCGATACCAGCCGAGTTTAGTTGCGCCTTTTTTTGGCAGGGGACGGTGGGCTCCTTTGAAAGTCACCTGGAGCCTCGAAATTATATTTCGTGCAAAAATTGGAAACCATGAAAATTGTGGCTTCCCCTTTAGACTCCCTCTGAAACCACCCAAACCCTCAACAAAAACAACTTAAACATGGGGCACATTGCAACTCAAAATTTCTGGAATTGGTGAAGTCCAATCTTTTTTACTGGTTAGTTTCAGGGTTCAGGGGGCCGATGCTTTTGTCCCATGACCATAAACATCTGAGCCACTTATGAAGGTTAAGGGACAGTCCCAGCCATGAACAAGTGCAGCAGCCCTTTGGATGTGATCGTGTAGTCCCTGGTTTTGATTGTGTCACGCCTGCAAACCAAAAGATGTGCCCCGAATTTGCCGGCGTTCGGCTTCATTGATTATGAGTCACCCGAGCCCTTTGAAGCTGAGTTTTCTGGTGGGGTGATGTCAACCATCCAATCAACTCGCCGACCAACTCACCTACCAACCCGCCTACCAACCCGCCTACCAACCCGCCTACCAACCCGCCTACCAACCCGCCTACCAACCCGCCTACCAAGCCACCTACCAACCACCACCCCATCCCACGATCCCATGCCCGACTGAAGGCAAGCGCTGGGAGAATGGTGGCTTTGGGGACGACCTCCGACACCTTCGGAACTTGGCGCCCGTGGCAAAAAGCGGTTGCCGTCGCCCGAGGTTGTCCTTACACTTCTACCTGCAGTCTCCATGACCTCAACAAAGTCTTAAGCATGGGTCATGGAGACTCCAGGTAGACATTAGACTTCGGTTTGCAAGAATGAGAAGTGGACAAGCCCTTGCAAGTGGATGGTAGTACTCCAAAGCTCTTGAAGGGTGTACTTTTGCCCAAGGGTACACCAAATTTAAGCCGGGACACACACACAATTGTCCCACTGAAATTAAACATAGGTTATTGCAACTGTAAAATTGGTTGTTAATTATCCTCTTTTTCGTGGGGTTCAGGTAGACAATAGACCTCCATTTGCGTTTCCCCCTAGCTTTAAAGGGACGGTAGACTTTTAGGCTTTTAGACCTTTCGTGTTTGGAGGGGTTTATGGCATATCCCACCAAAGGTTGAACTTTTAGCAAGGGATCACCAAACCCCCGAGCAAGCAATCCTGGGGCTGGTGACTTCCCGGTTGTTTGCTGGCACCATGTTTCCTCGGTTTTCAAATCGGTTTTCAAAAGGGGTTCCACTGCATAACCAACAAGAGGCGTCCGGTTTGCCGGACGTCAGTTGTTCAGCACCCTCATTGCCTTGTTGCGGAGGCTCCCCCTTGTTAGGACTGGGGGCGCCTTTATTTAGGGACCCTCCTGTACCTTAGTTGCCGTTGTTTGTCCTTTGCCCCTTTTTGCGCTTGTGCACAAGGAGCCGCAACCCCCGAAGACTAGGTCTCAGGGTTATTGGGGCAATGCCCGTAACCCTACACGACCAATCCCAAACACGTAGGAAACCCTTTGCACTTTGCAAAATAGCAGGACTCCTTCTAATAAGGCATTATCCTTTGGCGGGGGGTCTTTGAGTAATTCGGGGGTGGGATGACTATCTTACATTGTGTTTTGCCTTCGTTGGCCTTACTTTGCGCTCATGAAGCGGGCTTACTATTTGAAGTTGGGAGATTTTCTAAAGGATGCCCTGATTGCAAAGGACGGGTTGGGTGGCGGTGCGTGGCACAATTTTCCGTGTTTGGGTTTAGTCACCTTGAGCTGTGCTGAGATGGAGTCATGTTGTCGGCTTCGTCATGGCCCTCCCTTGGGGTGCGTTGTTTACGGGTATCCATGGATAAGCCAAGGATACGCCCGTACGGCCTGGGTGTAATAGTCCCTTGAGGTTCATGATCCTTAGCAAGGTCCATGATTAGATCGCGAGATAGACTTCAGCTTAGGGGTTGTTGTTGTTCCTGGGGTTAAGTCTACCTTATGGATCCTTGGGGCCTACAAAACGGAGCCCTGTTCCTTAGAAAGCTGCTTTGGTGAACTTGCAGAATTCAATCTTCAAGTAGGCATTCACCACTTCCACAGAAAATTTCGGGTTGCAAAAACCCAGCCTTAAGTTGGAAGGTCTTTCGGGTCCAGGTAGCCTTTGAGGCCGTTTTTGGGGGGTTTCCTTCGCCCAGCGCGCGCCGAAAGTTTCTGAGGTCTCCGCTGCGGTGCAGCGCTCGCGCGTGGAGCTGCGGCAGCGCTGGCGCGGAACTTGCCCGGAGGAAGCGCAGAGGTGCTGGGTCCGTCCACCCATGGGTGGGGTACTTAAAAGACTTCCAGTTGCCTAAGAATATGTGTTTATTTTCCTTTGTTTTTTTTGCTCGAGGGGACTTAAGCAAATGGAGGATGACCGACCCACCTGAAGAATATGTGTTTGTTTTCCTTTGTTGGTTTAATGCAATTTCCAGGGAACTTAAGCAAATGTTGGACAATCCCACTGTTGGATTCATCCAGGGCACTGAAGCAACCGGAGGATGACCAACCCTTTTAGGGGGTGAGCTGTTCTTTAAGGGCAAGCCCCAATTACAAGGTGGCTTCGCTTTGAGGAGGGTATTCGCAGGTCAGTGGGTTTGTGTCCCGGGTAAGTCCCCGTTCCATTGATTTTATGTGAGGCAAATCCACTTATTGGGGATATCTACCAGATACTAAGTGGGGTGGTCAGCCAAGCATGTAATTACCCCCCCTCCCTCTAACAGGAGTGTCCATGTAGGGGCAATGGATCGTCCAGTTTGTTTTGCATGCTGCTTCTTGGTGCCTCCCAGTCATCCCCCTTGGCTTTTTAGCCTTTTAGTGTTTAGCGGGGATTTCCAGTACAGCTCAGGATTGTGTTTGTGCGTTGACACTAGCCAGTGTGTGGCGGCAGAGAGCAAAGTTCGGCAAGAAATGCGGCCATTTTTTTAAGGGTGTCAAAATTAAGGGCCCGGATCCACAAAAAACCAACCAAAGCATGGGTTACACCCGAAAATTGTGGAAATTTCGAATTCCCCCCCCCCCCCCATTTTTTAGGGTGGTTCGTTTGGGTTCAAGAAGGCCCTTTTTGGCAATTTGTCTTGCAGTTCTGTGGCACAGGCCAGCGTGGGGTTTCGGGACTCCAGGGACGGGAAGAAGCTAAGGGACTTCTTTGGCCTTTGCCTGAGCACGGATCCCAGTTGCAAGCCACGGTAGCCCCATTGGTCCTTTTGATTTTGGGCGGCAAGCCTTTTGCTACGGCTACCTAGGGCAGGAAAATGGAATCACTGGCTGGCCTTCTTCGTCCTAAGGAGCTACCCCTTAGGGTCTTGGGGCCTTCTGGTGGTGGGGTCCCGGATATATTCAGACAAAGCGGATCTGTGCAGCTGGCGAAATCGGTGCTTTGTGGATCCGATGTGGGGTGTGTGTCTAAGACTCTTTGACGGTAGTTTGGGTATTCAATAATTACAGGAAACCAAAGAGAACCTACCCATTCTTGGGGGTCCATTTCGAGACAAAACCATGTCCACCCAATATGTTTGTCCTTTCGAATGAAGGTTGGCAATGCGTGTTGGATTTCCTGGAACCTCAAGCTGCCCATGCAAAACCAAATTCACCCATAATTTGGGAGGGAGTTTTGAGGGTCCGGGCTGATGTATGGGATGTGTTTTGCAGGTTTGCTCTTGGGCACTGACCCTGCTCGGGGAATGAGGGAATGCCCACTATGAATGATCCCTTGTGATTTGCTTTTCAGGGAACATTTGGTGATTTCCTGCTGAGAACCTTCAAGTCAACGACTGATTGTACGAACCCATGGTCCCCTTTGGTGACGAGCTTTCTGAAAGCAAAGCCACGATCAGTGTTAACCGACACACTCGAGTGCTTCATAGCAAGGGTAGGACACCACGCTGTGGCCGGTTTTGATTCATTCCCAAAACCATCCCTTCCCAGGTGAATCTCCTCTAATTCTTTCTAGGCATTGATCTTCTTGTTTCCTCCTGAGAGCCAGGGAGCGATCGCTGGCCTCTAACCTTTTAGAGATCAACACCTGAAGTTTCCTTCTGAGCCTTACACAATTGTTGGTCATTACCCCCCAAAAAGGGGCTATGGCGGACACATTGTTTGAGGGTTAGAAGGAGACTCCAGGTATCCTCTAAGGAACCCATGTGTTAGGTTGGTTTCGAAGCAATACCCAAAAACAAAACGGTATCACCCGCAAAACTCCAGGAACCGTAGCCCGCAGGATCCGCTGGGCTAAAGCGGCGGTTGTGGTCCTCACTTGGGTGTTCGATTCGCCAAGTAAGTAAGCTGTTGGTAACCTAGGGTTTTCACACACTCTCCGGAGTCTCCATGATCCTTTTTGTTTACCCAAAATAAAGGGGCCCTGGACCCATTTATAAAGGGTCAGCCTGCCAACTACCTGGAGTCTCCATGACCCTTGAAAAATGGTTGGTCACTACCAAAACAGAATGGGCTACTGTGGATGGACGAAATCCTGCACCACTTTAAAACCATGGGGAAATCGCTTTTTGTTGGTATTTACAGGAGAATCGTCATTCTATGGCTTCTCAGGTGACAGGATTTCGTCCATCCACAGTATGACCCCTTTTTCTTGGGGTGGAGACTCTAGGTACGAACATCCAAGCGCAGCGTTTGGATTCGTAGGCCGCTGAGTCGCCACGCGCTGGCGCAAGAGACCGTGGCCTTGGCCAGCCGGGGGCAGCAGCTGTCCCCGGAGAGCATCGAGTGGCTGGAAGCTCGGCCAAAGACCTGGTGGATTTTGCTCGACCCTCAGAACTCCCACTTGACTTTGTCGCTATTGGGAAACATTTTACATGTTTGTCAATTGTTGCTCCCCTTCCAACGTCAACCGAGTTAAAGAACCCCAAAATTACCCACAGCCCCCGTGGTTTGCCGGCACCCCCTAATCCACCCTTGTCCAGCACGTGGTTCAAGTATGGCACCCCTTACTACTCAAGTAGCACAACTCGTGCAGCCATACCTGACACGTGGTGACCTGCGTTCTCTTCAGAACGTGGGGCCGTGGTACCACGAGGCGTGGGTAGCAGGCAGGTCTGCGGGTTTTTAGGGTTTAGGTTTAGGGTGGAGGGTTTAGGTTTAGGGTTTTTAGGGCTTAGGTTTCTGCAAGCAGGTTTGGGTCTTTTTAGGGTTTCGGTTTAGGGTTTTAGGGTTTAGGTTTAGGTTTTTTAGGGTTTAGGTTTAGGGTTTTTAGGGTTTGGGTTTAGGGTTAGGCTTAGGGTTTTAGGGTTGAGGTTTAGGGTTTTTAGGGTTTAGATTTATGGTTTTTAGGGTTTAGGTTTAGGGTTTTTGTGTCGGGACGTTGGCTCGGGGCGCAGGCAAACCTCAGGGGCTGGCCGCAAAATTATGGGTTGGTGAATCCCCCCTTTTATGTGTACCTGGAGTCTCCGAGACCGACCCTGAAAAAATGGTTGGTCATTACCCAAAATAAAGGGGTCATGGACCATTTTTTAAGGGTCATGGAGATTCCAGGTACCCGTAAAAAAGGCGGGGAAGGGAGCCCCAGTCGTTGGAGAAGTGGCTTCTGGTCTGGTGGGGGGGGGGGGTTGTGGGTCCCTAACAAATTGCAAGTAAGCCAACCAAACACTTTGCACAATTAGCATGAGGGTCTAAATGATAATGCACACATTGTTCCCCTGTGATGTATTGCTAAATTGGTTCTACAGTACCCTGCACCGACGTTCTAATAGTCCAGCATTTCCCGTCAACTGGAACCACGTCAAAAGGTGGACATGAACCCCCACCGGATTCTGAAGTCCAACAAAGGGTCCAACCAGTTAAAACTACCCGGCCCCTCAAATCTCCCACTTTTAAACAATGGGCCCAATTTCCACCGATTCACGGCTAAAACGTCCAGTTTTTTGGAATCCTGACTCCGGATTTGGGCACATTTCTGCAATTTATCCCAACTTCTGTGTTGTTTTCCTTAAGGGACCACATCCAAGCGATGATTTTGGGAGCATTAAATCCTTTTCGAATGCCCTCACAGTCCGGGGGCTGGCCGCTGGGCTTTGCTTTGGCTTCTTCGCTTCGGGAAATGGACTGTCCCATCCGCATGTACAGAAAAGCAACACGGGGAGATTAGCGTTTATGAACACAATGGGTAAAGAGCATGGGGAATCAACAAGAACATTTGCATACGAAAGTTGGTTTGATGTCTTCGCCGGCAGACGGCCAACCCAGCTGGCATTTGGTTTAAAGGCTTGCAATCAAAGAAGCCCCCTATTCTAGCGGTTGATTCCCCATTCTTTTCAGCCATCGTTCTTTTCAAAAACCAGCCATTTGCCCAGGGCCTTTTGGTTTTCTAGAAAACCTGGAAAGAATGGGGAAGTTATCCCTAGACCCATTGGTCGCGCTCCAGTTCGGCTTCCATGCCTGAGTGCATCCTATAGGAACCAATGAGCCAGTTGGATCCTTCCTCTGTGAGGATTCCATCGTGAACCGTGTGCAATGGCGCCGGCTGGTTGCAAAATCCTTGCTTTGGCTTGATAGATCCCAAGAACATTGTCCTCTTCAGGAAGCTCAAATTCTGCCCTGACCCGAATCAAAAAAAGATCCACAACCCCTTTCTTTTCGGGTAGTGACCCCATTTGTAAGGGTCAGAAGGAGACTCCAGGCGGGTCTTATCCGGCTCGCTCCGAACATCACGGATTCCCAGTTGGTGATGTTCAAGCCACACCGTTCGACCCTACGCACACCCCTCAGGGCCAAACTTGCTATCTCCAGCACTGTTTTTTTTGACCACCAGCTTTCCAACCCCAAACCAGTTTTCTCACCCTTTAACCTCCTAAGACCTCGGCTTTTGATTCATGGGCGCAACAAGCAGCTTCAGAACGACTGGGTTTGATGTTAGGTCCGGTACGCGGGCAGCTACGCCTTGAAGGCATGGCGATGGGAACCCAACTTCGCGGTGGCCAACCTCTACAAAGACAAGGCGCCATTGCCCTCTGCTGGAGGTTCAACCTGCTTAGTAGGTTTGCTACCCATGGCTATAGCTGAGACAACCCCAGTGATCCCCTGAACATCCAAGTGGGGTTGCTGGGTTCGAAGTGAACTTAGGAGTCTCCTCCTCACCCTTAAGCAAATGGTTGATGTCATTACCCAAAATGAAGACATGGGTCGTGGACCCCGTTTTTGAAGGGTCATTGAGTCATGGAGATTCCAGGTGCGTAGTAGGTCTGCTATACCCATGGCTAAAGCTGAGACAACCCCAGTTGGTTGACATATAAGCATGGTTATGACCTACTTAACTTTGTTGTTCTTGGGAAACATTTTACATTTTTGCTTATTGTGCTTTAGTGGTTGAAATCCCCACTTAACTGCTCAAATTTGAATTGTTGCTCCAACGTCAACCAAGTTAAGTCTGAACATTCAAGTGGGGTTGCTGGCTTCGAAGTGAGGCCGATGTCGCCTTCCTTATATACAGATGCTATGAACTTTCTTTATCTGGACATGGGGGGCCACCAAACCTTCCCATGCTCTCTTGGGTTCTCTTCAGAAGAATGTTATATCTTATGTAGGCAAATATGAAGCATAATCTGAACATGGAATTGGTGTAGCAGGAAGTTGGGCCAGGTCTACCCTATCCCACCGCTCCTTCTCGGAAAGGGTTCGGGGGTAACAGGTTCGGGTTACTGAAGATTGGCGGTTCGGGAACCGCCATTCCTCACAAAAGAACTTTGTTTAACCTTTGTTCTTCGCAACAAACGCAGTTGAGCACCCCCTGGCGGGGGCAACCGTAGTTTCACCAACCCCAGTGAATCCATTGACCTGTACAATAGGTCAACCAGGGAACCATTTGCCTGCGATCCATCCACAATATTTATAGGTCCTTGAGCCATTTGCATTGTTGCATTGTTCTCCGGGTTTTCCATTTTAATGTCCCACATTACCTCCCCTCCCCCTCCTTCTCAGCCAACGCCCCCCCCCAAAAAAACAAAAACAAAAACGGTCACCGGAGTTCGCGTTTATCCCGATAAAGTCCATATTAATGTCCATATACCAAATGTGCATTGTTTTTGTTCCCCTATGAATTTACCAATAAAGTCCCCCATTGACAATCCCTAGATCAACTCCCCTCCCCCCACCCCCCCCCCCCAACTCCCCCCCCACCAGCCCCTCCAGCAACCCCCACTCCCCCCCACCCCCCCCCCCCCCCACCTTCCCAGCCCCCCAACCACCAACCCCCCCACTCCCCAAGCAACGCCCCACTTGAAGGGGCAGACTGAGTAAGCGCTTAGTAAGCCAGGTTATAACCCACATCGACCTTTGGCCATGGCTTTTGTGGGTAAGGCGTAAGCCAACCACTCACCTGACGGTGCCATGCCCCGTGCAGCCCACCCAGCCAGGAGGACTTTTTGGGCGCCCACAGCGACCCGGTGGAGTCCATCGGGCCCTGGGCCATCATCGCCTCGCTGACCTTCGGCGCGGCGCGGCTCTTCCGGATGAAGCCGGTGGGGCCCATACGCGCCGAAGGCGCGAAAGAGGGGACCTTGGGGGTTTTGGGGGGTGGGGTTGGGGGTGGTGGGGGGGGGTGGAGACTGTGGGGGGGGGGTTGGGTTTGGGGGGGGGTTGGCTGGTTTTGTTTTTTTTGGGGGGGGAGACCCACATTTTTCGGGGTTTCCATTTCTTCCACTTGTTTTTGCCACCTGAAAAAGGGTAGCCTCCACCACAAAAAACATTCTTGACTGTCCAATACAAACCATAAAACAAGTTGCTTGCTTGGAGCCAACCCCCAGACCCGCCAGTCTCCCATTGCCTTGTTCAACCGTACCCAACCCCAGTCTTCCCCCACCCACCCCACCTTTCTCCGAATCTCCAAACCTTAGACCCTAATCCGATTCCAGTCTTCACCAAACCTACCCCCACCCCCCACCACCCCACGTATTTTGAGACAAAGCCAGGGGTCTGGGGTTAGCTGGGTCTCCGAACCAAACAAGGCTTGCGGGATTGACGAGATGGTTTAAAAATACTTGGCCACCTAGGAACTCCTTGCGAGTTGGCCTCAACGGTGACTTTCTCATCGCCCCAATCGGGCTCAGTCTTGGGTGTTTTTTTTACCCAACTTAGCTGGTAGGCTGTAACCAGGTAGGTTGTAAGAGCTTGAGAACTGGGACGACAGAGGTAACCAGAGCTTTGTTTGACCATGCTTGGTTCCACAATGTTGACCTCGGATGAAGAAAAACCCCTTATGGGAGTGTTCCCCTCCAAAAGAGGTCCGACTCCCCACGCCTTGTTTGAATTAGTTGGGGTTGATAAATACTGTGGATGGACGAGATCCAGCACCACGAAATGAAACCATGGGAAAACATAGTTTTTTTGTTGTTTAAAGGGGACTCATCCTTCCAGGGTTTCTGAAAGGTGTTGCGAAACGGATTTCGTCCATCCACAGTACAGGGTCAACATTACCTGCGGGTCGTTTACATCCAAGTTCCGATGTTCTCAGAGGTGGCCGCGTCACCTCCTTCAGCGTCCGACTGCCGCACAACAGCTTGCTGGTGTGCTGGGAGGGTTTTCAAGAGTTCTGGCGCCATGAGGCGGCGCCCGCGACCCGCGACTCGCGACCGTCCGTCGGGTGCTGTCACAGGATACACGGCCACTCTTCCGGCAACGATATGGAGGGTATACAAATATACCCGACTTTTTTCTGGAGGTGGTGGTTTGGGGGTAGTCAAAACCATCTTACATAGAAGGTTAGTGTGGTATTCCCAGCCAGAAATTTGTGAGGTTGTCCACCCGTTAGATTATTTACATGATTTAGAGGTGACCCCTTTGTCAGGTTTGGGTTGTGGCTTTTGGCCTATCCTTTCAGGCTCGGGCAACCCATCTAATCAAAGGGCGCTCCTATTGAAGCACTCGTGTCTCGGCTGCGACGAATCGCATGTGTTGTCCGCTTGAGCTAGGTGTCTCTTTGGTTTGTGCAAAGCAATGTTGTTGCAAGTTGTTGAAATCACGGTTTCCTGCCCAAGTTTAACTGTTGAGGGTTCGAAGAGCAAACCCAATGCTCTTGAACTGTGTATTTGAGATGACAAGATGGGACTAGCGTGCTTCCCAACATTCAACATGAGCGACCCCTTTTCGTTGGCAGGTGCTTCCGGGAAATAAGCCATAAACCAACCATACCAAAAGCAGCAATTGAACTGCATGGTTGCTTCAATCCAATTTGCCACTGACGTCTAAGATCCACATCGGTAAAACAAGACTTTGGGCAACAGGCAATTTGCAAATGTAATTGGTTGGTAGAGAGCTTTGCATTTACATCCAAGGTGACGCTTTGGTTTGCAGCTTTTGCACTGTGGGCACCGTTTTGGCTAAACGAGGTTCTGATAATCCTTCATCGTTTCTTAGAAGGCCCCTTCCGCAGTCTTTTTGCAAACGGCCCTCGGATGCCCTATGCACTCTTGAACTTAAACACCACTGAATATGCACAGCGCACCATGACTTGTGTTTACGAAATGAAACCATGGTTGAAGCCAAAACGTTTGTCTGTATGTTCATTGGCAATTGGGAAATCACCTTAGGTGATGCGAGACTTGCAGATTTCGCAACCATCCACAGTAGCATTTGTGTCACGGCTGAGTTTTGAATAATAAATGGAGCAAATTCATCGAATGATTTCAACTTCACGAGGTATACCTGGGCCCGAAAGAAGTTCCAACTTACACAATGGGGTGAATTGCAACCCAACATCATGGTTGGTTAACCCCCTAGACTGCCAACTTAAGCATGGGCCCTTGCAACCCAAAGCCTAAAGTTCCGTCTTAAACATGGTTCATTGCAACCCAACATTATGGTTGGTGAATTCCGAAAAACAATCCAATTTAAACATGATTTATTGCAGCCAATTATTATGATTGGTGAATTCCCTCAAAGCTTCCAACTTAAAATTGGTTATTGCAACCCAACATTCTGGTTGGTGATTTCCCTTCTTTTTGTTTGCGGAGGTAGACATGTTCAATGATAATCCGGAGGCTCCTCTGCACAGGTGCCCAAAGACAACGGCTTGAAGTGCCACCCCATCAGCGGCTCGAGTCGCCTGAACTTCACCTTTCGCAAGTCCGCGGCTCCGGCGAAGTTTAGTGCTAACGATTTCCAGCGACAGACGCAGGTCCACCAACACTACAGAGGTTGGCCTTGAACATGTGTGTGTTTGTGTTCTACGCGACCCCCAACATGTTGGTGCACCTTGTGGTGTTCCTTAAAAGCCAAAAAAACAAAGCAAACAATGATTCGGGGAGACCAAGGTTTAAGGGAAAGTCCCGACCAGAAATAGGTGCACCCTCCCTTTGGATTCTTTACACCGTTTTGGGCAGACCACCTCAAATCCAGGGTTTCATTGGAGAAGCAATGTGTGAACATCTAGGGCAAATCTCACTTGGGGTTTCCTCCCTTGAAAGGCAAATTGTTGGGCTGACTAAGGCTTGCGGTAGCCTTTATCAGGTGTCCTAGGGCTTACTAAGGCAAGGGTTGCAGAGGCTTTTCGATAGGGGCCTCTTTCGGGGTGACCCCTGCATGATCTCAGGAAGGGTGTCCGCTTGTTTTGCTGCAAAGGCACCCTTTTGGAAGCAGGGCTTCCCGCCTTGACACAAGAAGACCACCCGAGGATCTGGATCTTGCTTGGATCACCAGTTCGGTGAATTTTCCCCAGTTCGAACGTCTCGCTCAGATGCAGGGTATATTCTTAGGGCAATTACTGGGTGTGGCTGTTTTGGAGGGTATCCAAAAGGAGAACCACACTTTCTTTCTTGTTTCATTAAAAAAAAAAAAAAATCTTGGGGGGGAGGGGGTCTCTTAAAACAAACAAACGAGAACAACGAGAAAACTGAAAAACAGTACTTGTAGAAATCCCAACCTCCCAAGAGGTCCAAAGAAATGACACCTCCGCTCGTATGCAACAAACATTTCATGGGACCAGGAGACGCCTCACAAGAACCTCGCAAGCCTCGCTTCCACTTGCAACAAGTTGAACTGCGCAAGGGTCAATAGCCATGTATGGTATATAAATATACAACGACCTGAAACGGGTTCCTAAAAAAGTAGAAACAAACTCAGATGATTTTCGGCCTCAAGATTGCTGGTAGTTTGTGGTCGGGCTCACTAAGCTACCCACATAACCCAGGCGACTCGCGAATGTCCCACTCGTAAATTTGGATGCGGCTCACCCATATTGGTATCAATTGCAGTTGGGGACCTTTTGGTGGACGTCATTAGGTGGTCTACGTCCAGCCACCAGCGCATTCCCTTGAAAATGGCGTATGGCCCCAAAATCATGATTGGTGAATTCCTTCTTGGTAGGTCTTTCAGGTCTATTACTGGGTGAAATCCTTTTTTAAAATCATGGCAGTTAAACCTTACCTCTTAAAAACACAACTTTTCAACTTTTTGGGTAACATGGGCTATATGTCTGTAAAAGATTAACTTCCCCAGGGCTTGGAGTTTTAAGGGGTAAGAAACCATTCAAACGCACGCTTCCAAATTCCAAAGCTTGGGTTTGTCTGCAAGGTGGGCTCAGTGGCTGCCCGCAAACCCTTCTGCCATTGCGGGCGCAAGGCGGACTTGAAACCTGCCCTGCGCTCAGATTCCACTCGGGTTAGAAATGCTACTCCTCACTTCCTGAGGTCCGGTTCGGACTTCAGCCACTTGGGTCTGGAACCAGTTTGGTGGTACTGTAGATGGACGAAATGTTGCACCACTTTGAAACCATGACAAACCAGTGATTGCTGCTATTTACAGTGGAATTATCACTCCAAGGTTTCTTGGGTGGTGCGAAATGGATTTTTGTCCATCCACAGTAGGTACCCCTCTGAAGTTGGAGTAAGGGAAGATACGTGTGTGTGTGTGTGTGTGTGTGTGTCTGTGTGTCTGTGTGTCTGTGTGTCTGTGTGTCTGTGTGTCTGTGTGTCTGTGTGTCTGTGTGTCTGTGTGTCTGTGTGTCTGTGTGTCTGTGTGTCTGTGTGTCTGTGTGTCTGTGTGTCTGTGTGTCTGTGTGTCTGTGTGTCTGTGTGTCTGTGTGTCTGTGTGTCTGTGTGTCTGTGTGTCTGTGTGTCTGTGTGTCTGTGTGTCTGTGTTTGTTAAGGGTATGCTGTTCAGGTTGAATGAAAGGGCACCTATTTGGGGTTCAAATCCTCCATTGGACACATACCCATATACGCCCGACTCTAAATTACCCCAGCTTGTTCTTGGGGGGCATGAAAAACCAATTTTAGGTGGTCAGACACTGTTTTGGTCAAGGGCTAATACAATACCATCTCGGAAAAGCGGGTATCTGGATCAGGTCATCCGGGTGATCGGATGGTTTTCCATGCGACACACAATTGACTGTTCCATCGGTTTTGCACGCATGTGGCGGTCAGGGTTCGACTGTTGAACATAAAGGGATCCCAACAGTGCAGTCCGCTATTTCCGACTAAGTAAGGAGGTGGTTAGTTAGGGCTGGTCCCCTTATTTGCACAGGAGGTCAAGCAATAGACGTCAATGTTTTCGGCCTGTCCGCACAACTGCACGCGCCATGTTATCATTGTTGTGAGCTGAGGGTACCCTGTTTGGGCTGTTTCAAAGGTAAGCCTAGTGGAACATGTCCATGCTGTCCAGCATACCACCAACAAGTCCAGGGCAAGTTTCAAAAGCAGGTTTGTGAAAAGAGCAACGGGTGAACAGAATTAGGAACACCTAAACCCACGTCTGTTGCCAGCGCAATGAGGTCCTCAAGGCTTCACGGAACCGCGGCCGCTACTTCTGGTCTTGCCGAAATCCCCGCGTCAAGATGCTTGGAGAATGGTTGGGCCTACCTTAAGGCGCTTCAGATTCCCAGCTGCTCAGGTCCCTTGGTTGTCAGGTCCTCCCCCCCAAAAGAGGGGACCCCCGAAAAAACAGACACCGAAGAAGCCTTGTTTGTCACCATTTGTATTGAGATTGGGGGGGGCTTCTTTCCCCTTTCTGGGCATTTGGTTGGATCTTTGGACAGGGCTCCTTAAAAGATGCATTTTGCCCATTTGAAACATGGCTTTTTCCACCAAAATAATGGAAACCACCATCTGCAAGGCAATGTTCAGGTGTATAATGTAAGGATCCCTGTTGGACTTTAACTCTTGGTTGAAGCCGGTCCTTGCTTTTCCGACTTGGACCCACAAGTGAAATACTGGTTGCAGAGAGGTCTCGCCAGCGGCTGCTCGCTGGTAGAAAGAGGGCCTAGGAACAGTCACTGACATGATCAATTAAAAGCGTTAACAGTTGGCACCTGAAGCCGGTGTCAAAGATGCCATATTTTGTTTGCGCAGTCGCAAATGGGGCGAAAGGACATGTGGGTACTTGGCCACTCCCCCCGCCCCGTTGGCTATTTTAGTATGTTGTTAATATGTGTACATATATATATATATATATACACATACACGTGTATATATATATATGTGCTTGTTTTGGCGAGGATACCCCTTGTGGAGTGGTTTCGACGGGAAGGCCAAGGGGGATAGGCGCATGATCCTCAGCCCAAGGCGTACGGAAAGGGTGGTATCTACATACAAACACCAGACAAGAAAATGCAAGAACTATGAGGGGCAACATGATTTCCATCTTACCCCTGTCGTCACTAAGACTAAAGTACTATGAGAGGCAACATTACTAGTTTACCCCTAACTATCATGACTAAGTTTCACAAGCCTATTCTATTTTTGTGTGGTCCTTAGATTACGTGGTTGGGACCGTTTGTTTGTTTGTCGCTTCAGGAAGGGCACCTACCGCACCTGCGACTTCTTCAAGTGGGATGACGAGCTGGTCCAAGCCCAGGACGATTCGCTTTCCGAGTCCCAGAACCTCTGCCTGGAGTCTCCGTGACCCTGCAAAATGGGTCCATAAGCCCTTTCTTTGGGAACAACTCGAATGACCCCTTTTTTCCTATGGCCTACTTGTCACCCACCTGCCTTCCTGCCTGAACGGCAAGGGTAGGTTTCCAAACAAAGTTGAAGCAATACGTGTGGATACCCCAATTGCCCGTAGAGGCAACCGCCTGGGCCCTTATAAGATTCCCTAAACAAATGGTGATTGCCCAACATTATGGAGCCAATTCCCCCTTTTTGATGGTAGCTTGAGGGTCCAAGCAGCCATTTTCCTTTCAGCTTTTCTCGGGTGGTTCCCTTAACTGTTGGTTACACTTGGATTGCACAATTGGCAATTTCAGGTTGGGAGTTTATGAATCTCTTGAGTTGTTTGGAATTGGTTCCCATTTGGATTCCCCTGGTCTCTTTCCTCAAAGATTGGGAGGGGAACCTTTGGCTTCTCGCAGTTGACGAAATTGGAGAACCAAAGGAACCACCAACCCTGAACAAAGACAAACCCATGTTTGGAGGGTCATGTAGACACCAGGAATGTACGGACCCCCTACAGTGGATGGCGCGAAGTCCATGGGTTCCCCAACCTCAACTTGGTGGCTCCCAGACATCCGGTTCCTTAGCCTTGTAGACTTTTCGTGTTTAGTGAGGGTTGCCATTTGACCCACTAAAAGTTATACTTTTAGCAGGGGATCTGAGGGCAGCCCAGTCAAAACCAAGAAACGTTATGCTCAAACGCTTACTACCGGTCCTCCGACAAGACGCTATTTGAGGGTTTTGAGGTGTCCCTAGAAGGGGCCGGAAGCGTCCATGAGCGTCTGGGTGCTGAAAATGCCATGGTTACATCAACCGTCGGATGACTCGTCCAGGAGAAGGCGCCATTGCCCAACGCCAACTCTCGCCTCGTGGAGGTCCCAGGCGCGTTGCGCCTGGGCAGTTTGGAGACTTGACCAGTTCCATGGTTGTTGGAAAGAAGGTACCATTTGAAGCGTCTTTGCCCTTATCATATGATGGAGGTAAAGGGTGGAAGTCTCAGGTTTAAGGTTGAACGTGGGCAAGACCTTTCTGAGTGGCCCGTCATTTCTCGTTGATTGGTCCAGACGAGGACCTTGGCTTCTCCATGATTCGCAGGGTTGATGAAACCCATGGAAGGGGATACAATTCCAGCGAATCGATCTGATCTGACCTGGTCGTGGTTGTCCATGTTGAGTGCCCCCCAGGTGATCACCTTCCGGTGTATTCCCAATAGTGGAGTTCTGTACTGAGAGCCAGCAAGATGTGCTGAGTGCCTAGTGACCCCTTGGCAACTTGAAGACTTGGAAGAACAACCTGGAGTGCTCGAGACCAGGGAAAAAGAATAAAAACAACAACATGGGGCCATGAAGCAAGGGGCCCTTTGTTTTGTGGCATATGACTATATATATATATATATATGTATGTATGTATAAGAATCCATGGGAAATTCTTTGGTCATGGAGACTTCAAGTATGCAATGGGGACATGACTTGTTCTCTGCTATGATCGCCGACAGCTTGCGGCTGCCTCATTCATTGCTTAAGGGTACCCTTTTCACCGCTCTAAAAACTAACAAGGAGGTCGCCTTATAGGCCGGGTTCCCCCATTTGGAGACACCTACCAATGTCTCACTTTCAGACTGTGTTCCCCTGGGAAGATGAAAAAATGCGAATTGGCGGGCGAGTGCGGACTTCTGGCAGGATCCAAAGTCAATTCGGCACTGGCGAGTATCCCCAGCAATACCTGACTTCCAAAATTTGTGAAAACAAAAGCCCTGCAAAATATTCAGCATATAGAGTAAACATAGCAAACTTTACTTTGTGGCATCAACATGCCACCACACCATTTGTCAACCAAGTGGAGCACCCCCTGCTGCTACAGCCTTGGAACCTACCAGGTTGCTAGCTACCCGCCTTCAATTGAGATAGCCAATACTTTTTTGACGGTTTCTCTGGTTGTAGGTTTCTCTGGTTTTCTTACTTGGCTTGCCTAAAACTGGGCTGTACCAAGCTCTGGGCTCCAGATACTGGTGGGTGAATTGTGGATTCAACTTTTGTCGAAGGGAGGCATGTGCCTCGGAACGACTTGTTTTGTTAGAACTATGCTCAAGAAAGGTTGCTTGCAGTTCCTGGATGACTGCCCCAAGGAAGTGGTTGATATTCTGGTGAGCCAATTGCTTTTCTTGGGTGGTCGGGGAAGCATTCACTTATTGGCGTGAGCCAATTGCTTTTCTTGGGCGTTCGGGGAAGCGTTCACACCTTCATGCAGGCTCTGATTCGACCCGGAAGGCCTCCAATTCATAATTCGCCCAACTGGGCTTTGCCGATGGGGCGATTTGGCCACTGGGTACCGAAGGGTTTGATAGCGAGCTCCTGGACTTCAAGTTCATATTTTGGGAAGACCATATTGTTGGCAAACAGTTTAGACGTGGCCAACGCACCAACGCACTCAGGAATTGAGTTCTAGTTGCATGTGTAGGGGTGCTGCATACTCTCAAGCGCCCTCTTAGCTCCCCAATGGGACAGCGTCCTGTGGTGGAGGAAAAAGCCGGAGCGCTCAACTCTTTTGGCATTGGCCGAAGGATGAGTTGGTTGTGGCGAGCTTGCCCAGGTCCCTTGCGGATCCAACTATTGTCTGGGCTGTTCAAAGGCAATCCGCAAGATCCTTACCTTGGGTCACGCAAGAGTGCCCCCTTTGTAGTGGCTTGACCTTCCGATAGGGATTATGGACTAGGATTGGCCAACACTCCATTTTGAACAGCCCAAAATTGTTGTATTTCCGGTTTTAGACTGATAGAATTTGCCGATGGAATGGATCTGGACACTTGTTTCACGAGCTTACATCAGGGCCGCGGCCGGGGGAATCCCCTTCTTTCCGGTTGGTGAATTCAGGAATCCATTTCGCACCACGTTGAAACCATGGGAAACCATTCGTTGGTATTTACAGGGGCAGCGTCATTTCCAAGGTTTTTTGGTGCAGGATTTCGTCCATCCGCGGTAGCATTATGGTTCAGATTCGAGTAATCAAACAGATTTCAGTAGAGGGTCTTCTGTCTTCCCAGTTTCTGGCTTTGTACCTTTTTGTTGGGAAGACCTTAGTGGCAAAGGAAGAGTGTGCACGCTTTGCGGCCAGAATGCGACTCGAGGAATATGGAGCACGCAACACTCTACACGGTGATTGCAGCTTGCTCTTTGGTTCTGAGATCTGACGAAGCAAGTTTTTAAGCTTTTCGGAATGGCTGTTTTCTCTGCCTCCCTAGCAAGCAATCTACTTTTCTGCAGCAATCTTAAACAAGAAAAGGGATCCCGAATTGGAGATTTGTCTAAAAGGATGGTGGTCTTGCTGGTGCTCATTAGGGAATGAGGGAATGAACCTGGGGATTTTCCTTAAAGGAAACCATTGGGGATGGTTTATAAGGGTCATTCCCTCATTCCCTTCTGAGCACCAGCAAGTATTGGGGGTTCCATGTTTATCAGAGGAGGCCTTTCCGATGGTCAAAGATCACGCGACGCCGACGGGGTGTGTCACGCCTCGCCGTTTTCAAGCGGACAACATATCACCGCCACAAAAGTAGCAGCTTGCACCAATGTTCCCAAGCCACATGGATGAACCTTATGGTCCCCCCGTAAATACCAACAGACAATGCTTTTCACCATGGTTTCTTAGGTGGTGCGACATGGATTTCGTGCATCCACGGTATTGCAGTCAAGCACCCACCCCAGAGAAGTTCCCATTCTGTGGATTTGCCCAAACGCCTTAACCAAGACTGTTAACCTCTTGCGTGACGCGTCAACCAAGTTGTTTTTTTGGGTTCCGGGCAGTCCGGTTCCCTTACAGTGCTGGTGCCGTGCCTGACCAGGCTTGCGACAGTTGTTTTCCGGATCCTATTGTTATGTCGACAAACCGATTCCCTTTTCTCCTCCGGGTGGTTTCAACATGAGACAATGCTGAATGGGTTCCCCTAAAAGGCGTCAAAGAAGACACCTAGAGTGCGCGATGTTTTGGAATCAAATGGATTTTTAGACTTTCTCAACATTAGATTCAACCACACTGTTATAATATCTAGTTATTAGATATTCTAGCAAAACCATTTGTTTGTGTAAGGGGGTCAGAGGAAGCCCCTCTTCAGCGGGTGTCCTTTTTGGCCTCCCGGGCCAAAGCGAGCCATGGGTGACCTTTTGCTGTCGGAGCGCCAGAGACTCAGTTGGAACTCTCAGGTGGCCCGCAGGCCCGTAGAGACTTTTTTCGAAAGAAATGGCTGGCCGTGGTGGTCAAAACCGTTTTGGGATCCCATTTTGGTTGGTAGGTGAATTCACCACCCATTTTTGAACCTATTTTAGTGGTTGGATTCAATCGGATGTTCACTGGGGGTACGATTTGGATTTTGACACATGGCCAAATGAGTTTGCCTGGACCCTCAAAATTCCATCGTAAAAATGGAGGGAAAGCACAACAACCCGAAACGATGGTTGGTGAGTTCCCACTTTTTTGGGGTAGTTTGAGGGTTCATGTTTTTTTGTTTTTGATTTGGTACCCCCCCCCCCCCCGTCTTTTTGTGGTTCTTCGAGGGAAAGCAAATTAAATGGACAGCCACCATTTGGGGGGGTCTACTGAAATGCACACCCAATATTAAACCTACAGCCGGTCAGACATCTTGGACAAGAAGAACCCAGCTGATCGTCCATTCCTTCAGGAGAGCGGAGTCACTTGGGGGGCAACCAAAGAAATATTTAGCAGGCTGACGCAACCGACGAATTGGGTTGCCACTGACCACCAACCAATGAAAAATATCTGTTCAAACCTGCCACAGGTCCAATTGCAGGGCCAGCTCCAGGGCCAGCCCTAGGGCCAGGTCCTGGGAATCCGTTTGCTGATGCCCCTGCGACAAGTCCTCGACTTTGGACACCCCACCAGGCCCCACCACTCCCTTCCTGAGTGGATGGGCCAAAACAGCCCAAACTGTTTCTTTGCCACCAACATGGTCTTCCCAAAAAGTGACTAAAGTCGATGAACTCAGAAAGATTAAAAAAAAAAAAAAATCAAAACCACGAAACACACCTAAGGAACCCAATCGATTTCTGGATGGCTGGGAACCACCAAGAGGGGCTGTCTTTGACATTCGGCGTGCATGGGTCCGACGGTCTCTCTTTTGGGTGGTTGCATATCACTTGGACCTATCCTGATTGATTAAACAAGTGCTGCAAGCACGCTAAAACAAAAGGCTGGACCAACCTTGCTTACCCTCCCTGCAATATTAAGGCAGCCCGCGTGCAAATGGAACTTAGTTTCCAGGATGGTTTCTGAGAGGAACAAGGGTCGTATCTTCTTTACTCAGGAACCCTTAGGGGAATCCGCCGACCCCTCCTGCTGTTAGCCACTCACACCGAGGAGGGGACTGGCGTGGTTTACAAAATATTGAACTGTAGCAATGGGGGAAACTCCTCACTTTCCTAAAATGTGCGGGTGGAACCCTGTGAAAAACCACGAGTGGACCTGACCCCTCAAACCCATAAACAAAAGTTTCATTCCACACAACTATTTTTCACGGCTTTGTGAATAGGATGTTGGGGCAAAAATCCATTGTTAGGGGAATGTTGAAGGGTCCGGTGGATTTCACCCACGACTTTGGCTTTCAACTTGCGCATTTGGAACTTGGAAGTTTGATATGTTCCAGTGGAGCTAATTTTGTAGGTATGGCCTAAAAGGAGCGGCTGCAGCCGAATCCTGTGGTTGTCAAATGCCCAACTCGGGCCCCTCAACCCCAATAGGGGAGGAAACAAAAATGGAACGCGCGCGCTGGGGGGTGGGGGGGGAATGAATTGTCTGGTTCCTGTGGAGGGCAAAATTGGAAGCCACCCCCCCCCCCCCCCGACGGCAAAAAAAAAGAACAACAGAACGAGGGGATTTGTCCTGGTTCTTGTGGAAGGTATATTGGACCCCCCCCGCAAAAACACAAACAGCATCAACAAAAAGAACAGGTTTCGAGGGCCGCACATGCCATCGAGGTCAGGTCTCCCTGCTGGATGAGCTTGCTGTGAGCTCCGGTGCCTCGACTTTCCCAATGGAGTTGCAAGTTGCGGGTCATCCAAAACCATAGACGTGATTATATAGGGTATTATAGAGTGATGTTTGGTGTGTCATGATTCAGCCTCTTGGAATCATGACCATGTCCCTCGGAGTTTTGCCCATGGCACGTTAATACTTACTAACATAGAACTTGACTGGGGGGAAGGTCCCGCAAGCTTCCTTTGACGGGACCTATGGCCCTCAGAGTCTTGAGCGTGGCACATATATCATAGCTGACAGTTTGTTTGCTAGTCTTGGTGTGGGGAGGACCTGGGGGAAACCCATGTCTTTCTCGCGAAAGTCACGGGTTCAGACAAGCCCAATTTTGTCATGTCATAGGAGAAACAAGCCACGACGTCCCTTCCCGTTCTTGGCAACTGTGTATTTCCAGTTTGTTTTGGGATCTGTTCATGTTTGGCGGCGGTAGTGCAACATATGCCGTCGCAGTTGCTAACGCACGGGTTGGTATTCGCTGGTCATATGGACCGAACCGAGGTGTACCCTCTGGTAGCGCCAAGGAGGAGCCGAACGCCTTCGAGGCGGGCGGTGAGTTTCCCTCAACCCTCCACAATTCTGGTTGGTGAATTTCATTTTGTTTTTAATGGGTGGCTTGAGGGTTCAGGTAGTGCTAACTGGAAGCACGGGGCACTAGCTCATATTTGCTGGGAGCCTTACAGTTGTGTCAAAAAGACCAGCCGCTGTTGGATAGAGAATCGACTCAGATCTCAGCGATTCCATTCGCCTTGCCAGACGTTTCACAAGCACTGGCAGACGGTGCGAGCTCGACATGGTCAGCGGGAGGCACTGGTCATTTTTTCCGAGGGCGTGCCGGGAAGCGATTTGAGCCACAATCAGACCCCGTGTAGATGAGGGCAAGAGACAGTCCCAGCCAGAAATAGGTTCGGATATCGGCCCTTTTAACTCTTTATTGTTCCCAGACGCTGACATTTCGAACGGGAGGGGAGGGGTCCACCCCTCTGAACGGGACACCTGAAGTAGCTTCTTGTTGAACGGGCTTTGCCGTCGTGCGCCTCTGGGTGTTGGTCCAGACCCCTGACCAGCACCAGGTTTCGATTCTGACTCATTTAGGGCTTCGTTACCCTCCGATGGAATCGCACAGAAGCCCCCCTTTCAAATACAGAAAACTGTCAATTTCAAGAGGGGTCTGTGCTCCAAACCATGTTGGGGTGGGAGGCTATTTCCGGCCTTAGGGGGAATTCCTCTACTACTTGTGGAGGGGTTCGTTCCATTGGTTCCATGTTGATTCGCAGGGTTGCGAGGAACTTCCTTTCCACTTTCAACCCAAACCAATCCACCGACCTTTCCACATATTCCACTTGGCGTCCTTTCGACGGGACGTCGGTCAAAAACAGCTACCGTTGCTCCCGACGATTCCACGGAAGCTTCAATGACTTTCCAGGGGACCCCGGCCTCAATGGGTTCTAATCAACGAGTTCTAGAACCCAGTGGATCCATTTGCCAGTATAGGTAACCTGGGGAACTGAGACCACCCTAAAAATACCAAAAGGGAACTAGCTGGTCACCCACTATATGGGAACCCGACTGACGGTGTTGTTTGACAACCGAGCATTCCCAATTTACCACACCCAGTTTGTTTTTCTCGGGCCGTTTTTCTTGGTCGATATCCCGTACCCCAGCGGTGAATCTCCCTCTAGTCATTGAGTCTAGTGGGTGAACTGGGGTTTGCCTTTCTACCCACTTTGGGGACTTACCCAAAGATCTAGGAACCACTTACCTGACGCCTTTTTACGACGAGAACCCCGGCCACTCCGCGTGTAAAAACAAAAAATCCCGCGGAGCCTGGCCCACTCGACCCGCGGAGTCCGAGCCCATCGCAGGGCTCGAAGAGACGGGGCCGCTGGCAATGGACCCACGAGTTGCGAGTCGCACGGCTCGGGGTTCGCTTTTTGACCTCCTCACTTCCTGAGTTGGTGGACTTTAGTCACTTTTTGGGTTTGGACCAGTTTAGTGGTAAATAAAAAGCTCATATATTTTTTTGGCCAGTCAACTTGGGAAGTGAGCCTCCATTCTTTTCACTGGATCGGAGTTGCCACACAAGTAGCCTGTTCAGCGGGTTTGTGGACATATCTCACACTTTTAGCGAGGGATCAACGAAGGGCCAAGTATCAATGTAGTAGGGAATCAGATCGTGTAAAACCTGGAGAACCTTCAGAAAACCGTGTTGCATCGTGTTGCCTTTAGTACCTGGAAGCACTGGGCCCTGTACAATGGAAGCGGACAGCCGCTTCAAAGAGGCCACTCGTCGTGCAACAAAATCCTGTCGGCTTCCATTTGAAGGAGATTAGACTGAGGAAAAGGTCTCCAGGAACCGTCAGTGAAGAGACTTGTGAGCCCAAGGGGAGTGAGAGCGACCCTGTCAGCAGCAGCGTGTGGAGAGTGTGCACCTGGAGTCGCCATGACCCTTTAAAAATGGGTCCATGACCCCTTTATTTTGGGTAATGACCCCATTTGTTTAAGGGTCATGGAGACTCCAGGCAAGTGCCTACCGGGTCTGAGGGTGACTTGAAAGCGCCCGAGTGTCGAGTGCCGCTTCCTTGCTGGCAATTCTTCTGGACATTGGGATTCGGTTTGTTGGTGTGACCGAGGGGCCGTTTGGAAATACAATACATGTTTTTTTCTTTCAACCTGCCAAAGGTGATGGACCTGTTGCTCAGGGGGAAGAGAAAGCCCTACCCTGCAGGCTTTCCTCCATTGACCCCTGGGTTGGTTGAGTCTCCTTAAGGGTCCGGCTTCCCATACCACAGCCCAGTTTTGCCCCTTGCTGTCCACGCCTATTTGGGTGCCCAAACTCCATCGATCGGAGCCTTAGATGGGTTCAGTCCAAAGCGAAAAAGGCAAGGTGTCCTTATACCTCCCAAGAACAATCCACATCTCGATCAAAGGAGACCTGGCAAAGCCTTGCATGGTCTTGGATTGGTCTCCTTGTGGCGAGTGCCACTCGCAGTGTTCCCCCGGCGCTTTCTAATTGTTTGACTCGAGCTTGTTGGAGAAACAGGGTTCGGATCGAACGCCTCCAGAGGACTGCTCAGTGTTTCGGTCCTGGACTTTCTGCACGGGAAGACCTATTTGGTGGGATGCACACAAATAGTCACCTGGACCCCTTTTGGTTTTAGTGTTTGCCCACAAAATGTTGGGGTGAATTCCCTGTTTTATGGGTACGCAAATAGCTTGAGGGTCCAGGGACATGTTTTGGCCGATCCACTCAGGAAGTGAGAGAATCATGTGTAGTATCCGAAAGGAGCCCAGCCAGTCATTCAACTCCTCCGTGAGTTTGGGTCGCAGCGCCAGGATTTACCGGGTCCAGGAGATTTGCAACTCTGCCTGCGAGGAGTAGGGAGCTTGGAGTGATCAGGCCAGCAATATCTCACTTGCCCAAAGCCGACCTTTTGATCTTTTGGTTTCCCCTTTTGGTCCATTTTTAGTAAAGGTCCCAAAAGGTTAACCTTTTATTTCTGGGTCCTTTGGGCAACTGAGATATATGTCCACCTAGGTGATTGAGGATTTTGGTTGACCCAATAACAGGGTCCCTACATTTCCCTCCCGTTTAAACATCGCCTGGGTCTTGGTGGGGGGATGACGCTTAAGACCAACAGTCAATGCAAGGGTCCGATGGATGGATTAAGTTATTTGTTCTTCTTTTCTTTTTTTTTTTGGGGGGGGGAATCAAATGGGCGCTTTTTGCGACCCCATCCGCTCAAGTCAGGGGTGTTCCATGGTTTTCCCGGTTCGGAAAATTACAAGCCCCCCGCCGCGTCACTATGGCTCAAGTATTCGGTTGATTAGTGTCTCCATTTGCGATCAGTTCATCCATGAAGCCTTAAGCCTTATGTGGTTTTACTTTGCCTAGCTGAACAGTCAATTCAGTCGCCTATTTGTTGTCCCTATAAAGAACTCTTGAAGGCATCCACGCAATGCTCGCGGCAATTTGTTGATTAGAAGCTTTTGGGGGATCAACGACTTAATACAGCCCACACATTTTGTCCAGGCATGCAGCTGCGATCCACAGTTATGGAATGCAAGACAACGTACCCATTCTGACCGAACAACTCCCACAAAATTCTGCACATCTCCCGCACAAACCCACAAACTCTCCCGCAAGTCTGAACATGTCGTAGTTGTCTTAAGGCCTGTGCATTGACTTTGCAAGGCCAGAGAGCGGCTGGAAGCGCATAATATGTGTTTTTGGCCACATTGTAGCCAAACTAGATTTTGCTAAATTGTAGGGGTCCCCTACAACTCCCCCTCATTTCGCGGAGTTTGAAGGTTCAGGTTGGGTGTTTCCTGCATTTGTCCAAAACAAACACCCTGAACACAGATCAAGTTTGGGGGCTGCCTGTCGAACCAGGAAATTGCCAAAGCTGCTTCTTGGTGGAATCGCGTTGAACTTAACGCTAAGATCACTGACAACTGTCCACCAATTCAAGGGGTTCGAGAAGGGATGTACTTCAGGGAACTCACAAGACATCTGGCCCATGAGGGCCCTTGTTAGTAAATCGCGCCCCAAATAGTCCATCACAAGATGTTGTTTTTCTCTGGAGGGACGTTGTTGGGTTTTTTGAGGGGCTTCAAAGTCAATGACCAAGTACCAACCAAAAAGGGCGTATTTAATCAATCAACGACCCCGGACCTCCGGTGGTGCCTGAATTTTACTCTTTGTCCTCCATTTGCTTAAGAATATTTTGTTTTTCCCTTGTTGGTGTTAACAGGAATTCATCACTACTGGAAATATGTTTATTTTTTCCTGGGGCTTCGTTTGAAATCAACTATACAACAAACATGTGCCCCTTTGTTTTTCGTGGACACTGGGGGTCGAGCCAACGTAGTCCGAACAGCAAGTTGTTAGTCTGAATGTGGGGGTCAACCGCCATGGGTCGACGGGGTTCGCATCATGCGTGTCCTTCTTAGTATGATTAGACATACGAGGGTTTAGAGTTGTGTTTTACGGTATGTCTAACTACCCCCTAGCCAACTACCCCCCCCCCCATGTTAATTTGACTGGGGCTAAAATAAGACCCAACTCGGACCTTGCCAACTACCAGAGAAGCCGTCTACCAGAGCAGGGCTCCTTAAAATATCTCCATTTTGCCACCATTTGAAACATGTTGCTTCTTCCACACCAAAATAAAGTTAGACACCACCAGAAAACAAGTTGCAATGTTAAGGTGTATTCACTGCATCAGGATCCCTGTAAAGTCTACCTTGTGGTAGTCGAAAAACGGATCCCTGCAGATCTAGAGAAGCCTATGCGATGTTTTCTCCTTCAAACGGTCCGTGGGGAGTTTCTGCCTTTGAGTCTTCGAGCCTAGGCTGGACGCGGTGCTTGAGCAGCTCTCGGAGCTAGATCGGCAGCGCTGTGAGGCTTTCGGCGCTTTCGTGTGGCGTGGGGCCGTGGGGCCGGGGGGCCGTGGGGCCGGGGCCTGCTTCAGGTTACGAGTCGGTGGGTTGGAGTGGAAACTGAAAGACTTGAACCGGAAACTGGGGTTTGAAGTTTTGGTTCTTGAGGGTCAGGGGGAGAATGTGAAGCGAACGCTGCTTGATGTTTGAAGGGTCAGGTTGATGTTCGAGCCACAGCGCTGCTCTCCCAACCGCCCGAGAGCGCTAAAGAGACACCGCTCCGAACCAGCAGGCCCATGGCATGCTTGGACCGCCGTTCTGCGGGCCATGGGTACAACACTGAGCCGTCATAGGGAAGAAAAATCCCAAAGTTGTTGTGTTTCTTTCCCCCTGCACCACCGAAGAAGCCATGGTTCCTGGATCTTCGTTTGGCAGGTTTTTTTCTGTTCCCACCCGGTCCCACCCCCAGACGGATGCTTTTCAGCAAAACGGCCATGTTCTTGGAAACGCACGCTTTTTTGGAAGCGAGTGTTTTTGTTGGGACCCTGTGCACACAGGTGTGAAACAGCGAGATTCCGGCCAAGCAAGTAGGCCGCAATTTTCTGCACAAGGACGCAACTTCGCGCAAACGGGCGCAATTTCAAGATTCGTACTTTTTAGCTGTCCCTCTTCCGTTCTGTATTGATGAAAGCGAACACTTTTTGAGCAAACGGCATGGTTTTCACGAAAACGGACGGATTTCATTCCGAGCAGAAAAAGCGCAGTTGGAAGATCCAGGTTGAATCAGGTGTTTCTTGCGTATTTGCCGGGTTTCTGAACGGTGGTGCGAAATGGCTCTCGCAACCATCCGCAGAAGGTGGGATTCACAGGGGAGTGTGGGGCTCAGTGTTTGGCTTGGGCCAGAGTCGACGTGCTTGGACGGATCAGTTAAGCCAAGGGGACTTCTCTGGGAAGAATAGGCCCACTCACCCTCCCTCATCCAAGTAGGGCCACTGAGGGTTCCCTTGATTTTCCGGTTCGGTTTCAAGACATCACCACCAAGGGGCCTGGTGTGAGAGAATCAGAGGGGAAATGGGAACCCCATAGATAGGAACGCGCCGCGGGAGCCTCGGCGCAAAAAAACAACTCGGCTCTTGGTTTAAAACATCACCAATGTAGGGAACCCCATAGAGACATCCAATAGAAAACTGTTCCACGGATCCCTCCTGCGCGGAACGCGCCGCGCAAAATTTGCCTCGGCCTCGGCCAGGTGCTGCGGAAGACCACGGCGCTGCACGAGGAGTGCGAGCACATGGTCCAGGACCAGGAGCGCCTGGCGGCCGACGCCCAGGCGAAGCGGGGTCGTGGACGGGGCGAAGCGAGAAAAAATCTGTTCGGCAGGGGTCGTGGACGGGTCGTGGGCATTTTACGCGGGTTGGCCACATATTTGTTGACCTGTTGGACCATTTCTAGGTCCCCCAGTAGTGCCCTTTCTCACCCCTCTTTTGGGGGAGGGTTCCCCTACTAAAATAGACTACAGAAAAAAGGGTACCCTTATTCTAGCCTCTCTACTGGAGGACCTAGTGGCGCTTTTCCCATTTCGGGCAAGGCCCAGCATGTTTGGCCTTAGGGATCCTCAAATTCTTTCTGGAGCACCGGGCAGTAGTCGTGAGCCTTTCAAAGGAGGATTTCCCATGTGCTTGTCTAAGGGTCATGTCCCCTCCATGCAGACCCCATAAGGGGCCCTCCAATGAAGAACCCCTCAAAATCCCTCGAAAACAGCCAGTGTTGAGGTCCCCAACAACCATCAGGACCCTTAGAACTTTTGGTTTTCCAAGTGTCGACCATTTTAGTCAAGGTCCCAATAGGTTAAGCTTTTATCTCCTGGTCAAGTGAGTCTTATCAGCGATGCTTTTATCTCCCGGTCAAGCGAGTCCAAATGCATCAATGGAGAACCATGCCCTAGCGGACAGGACAGTCCTTGAAAGTAAATGGACAATAAGATGAGCAAGGGTTATCCACTCTTCGGGTTTCTGGACTTGTACTTTTTGGGAGCCACTTCTCCTCGGCTCATGACATCATGAGCCGAAGTTTGGCGGTCGACAACCGTTTGTGTATATCGTGGCTTTTTGCAAGTTCAGGTTTCCTCACCCAAAGAACCTGGAAACAAAACAGGTATCCATTTGGGCCGCCACGAACACAAAATCGTGCGGGACAAATGGGGACACCAAAGGTGACCTGGAATCCCGAATTTCCCTTACAAATGGCTTATTGCCCCAAATGTATGGGGTGCATTCCCTTTTTCATGTATTTCTTTCGGATCCTGGGACTCGCTTGGTAGAAATGAATGTGGGGCGAAATGGTTGGACATTCCTTTCACAAACCGGCCCTTCGGCCAGTGCGTCCCATTCAAGGTGGGCTTGCTCGCAGTCTAAACCTTCTTGGACGCTCATGGACCCTTGCTCGACCCCTCTTAGTATGCTCAATGCCTTCTGTTTGGAGGCCCGGGCCAAACTGCCCCGGTGGATCCATTGGCCTCCGTAACCAGGGGCTTGCCAGGACAACAGCTAGGGCAACTGGGATCCGTCGGGTGCCAGTGGACTGGAAAGCTCGAAAAGTGTTGGTCCGTTCTTGTCGGTTTGCCTTGATTTTTTGCCAACATTTGAGGGTTACACTTGTTGAAGATGTTGTAAGTCCTTGAAACCTGTGTTTTTCGGAGTTTGAAACATATGAAAATTGGTCTTCCAGCTTTCGGGTGACCCCCCACCCTACACCACCAAGTTCCCGCCCCTTTGGCCAAGTTTGGCACAAGAGCGCAGGGTTCCTAAAGGGAACCCAAAGCAGAATTGTTTCATCAATCATCGTCCTGGACTCTCAAACTGCCCTTCAAAAAGGAAGCTCGCCAACCACATGTTGTGGGCAGTGCCCCATTTTTCGAAGGGAATCTTAAGACTCCCAGTAGTGCTGTAGATGTTGTTGGAAGCATGTTTGAACAAGGGCTTGGCCGAAGCCTGCTGGCTTAGCCCTTAAGCCTTTCGGGGGGGGGGGGCTTTGTGGGGAGTTGTTTGCAGGCGTTCCATGTCGCTCTGCAGAATAGGAATCCCTTTAGAGGCGTGTTTGTTGGCGGCGGGGTTGGGGGGAGGTGGTACTTGGATGACCACGCGGCAGGGAAAGTGGTGACTATCCCCCAGTCAGTATGTCCCATGTAGGAGAGAAAACTCACGCCAGGGACCAAGGAACCACTACCCCCTATACTTTGTTTCTTTAATCCTATACTTGGTTTTCAACACAACCCCCTTCTAATTATCTACCTGTCCATGACCCTTATGAAGTGGGTATTATGACCCCGTTCTTTTGAGTAACGATCCCATTTTCGAAGGGTCGGAAGGAGGAGGTCAGGGCATCACCTGCTACATTCCAAAAACAAAAAAGATGTAGGTGCCCCACACAGTACGCAGGTATCCGTCGTTCCAATTCTCACTCCCCTATCGAACCAGCAAGTAGCGGTGCGGTTGAAACAACCTCCCAGACCCCCAAACTCCCACCACAAGGCCCTGGGTGAGCGCCTGGACTTCTTCGACCGTGTGGCGGACGTGGCGTGCGGGACCCGGTTTTGCCCAGTGCGTCGTCGCGGCCAAAGCGCGGCTCGTTGGAACCAAAAAAAACGCGGTCCCACAATCTCACTTCCTGAGTTCATGAACTTTAGACTTTTTGGGAAGACCATTGTAGTGGTAAATATAAAGTTTGGACTTTGTTTGGGCCATCCACTCAGCCAGGGAGTTATGGACCCTTCCAATCCCGCTTGACGCATCAAATGGCAGTAGTGAGTCGTAAGGGTCATGACAGTCATGACCCCTCCACTGCAGACCCGGCCCTCCAATGCAGAACCGCCGCAACCCCTTAGGGACTCAACCAGTTTTGAGGGCCCAGAAACAATCGGGACCCTCAGGCTTGATTGTTGTTGCGGAGGGGGAGACTGGGCAATTGGTGTCCGGTGTTCCACGCTTTGGTCTTGGCCTACTATACCGCCTTTCTCGGTTGCAACCAAAGGGGTGGCAAAAAGAAGGGACCCCCGAAATACTTCCAATACGCCTGCAAAAGGCAGGGTGAAGGGGCACGGTGTGTAAGTCCTGGACGACACCGGTAGTGTTGCCATGTACAAAATGTGAATCAACACGGATACCATGGCGAGCCCAGGCGCATGTCAAACCAACGGATCCCAGACTCGGCAACAAGCCAATGTTAGTTGGGTTTGAATGGTAGTTAGGGGGCCCTTTGATGGACATCATCTAGGTGAGATTCGTGTCCAACAACTTTTCCAACAGCTTTTGAGGTGCCCTCTTAAACTAAACCAGAATGGGAAATGGCGCCAAGGGAATCCCCCCATATCCCCGCTCCTTCCGTATCCCCGCTTGTTCGTTTGTCCACTGAAAAAAACAACCATGAGGTGGTTAGTGTTTGGGCGGCGCCGAGGGCGCCGAGGGGCCAGTCGTGCGCTTATGCAGCCCAGGTGCATGCTAGATCACCAATCAGCCAACGGTCTGCTGGCCGGCAACCTCAGAAAGCTGAGCGCTTGCAGTGCCACAGATGTGGCCCCCTACCAGGCTTGGCTTTTTCAGGGTTTCTTCAAGCTGAAACAATCTGGACGCTGAATTTGAACCAGGTGCCTGAATTTTCAGCACCAATTTTAGTTCAATGACCAAGTCGCCCAGCCCTGCCTTCTGCTCCATTCGGCGTTCGCAAGGCGTTGACTTCGACTGGGGGGGGGGTTCGGGTTGGGGAATCCACTGAGACGCCAGCCGGGCCCTTCGAACGGGGATCGAGCCCTCAAGAAGGCACCCAATACATTTCGGGGCCTGAAATGGCTTCTTTTTGGAGCGGACAGGCGTCAGTCGTGAGCCTGGGGACATGTGAGGTCAAAAGACTGGTTCCTTTGTTTGGGTCCGGTTCATTGCGATCATTCGCCTGGCCAGGTAAGGATCCACCAATGCGATGGTTCCTATGAAGAAACTAGAGAGAGCCACGACACAAAAATCGGCAACAAAAGAACGAACCGAGTGTTTTTGACCACGTCACATACGAACTTGGGGCATGGGCCACAAATACGTTGGGGTCCTATGGGTCTGTCGTTTGGAGGTCACCCGTTTCAAAGGGCACTAAACATACAGAGACAAGCTCATCCCCTCTTTGTGGTTTAATTATCAGCTTTTTGGGCCGCTGGTGATTGCTTTAAGAGGGCAACTAAGGAAACACAATCGACCAGCGACAGCAGAAACAAAAAGCTTTTGCTGGGAAGCCGGAACCAATTGGCCCAGATTCAAAAGCTGCCTGAAAAGGAGAGTTGCTTTCCTTTGACTACAAGGGGTACCCCCTTTTAGAGGAACAGCCCGGGTTGCAGTTTGAGGCATGCCTATGGTAAATGTCAGATGGAGATATGACAATTTTGCATGTCTACTGTAGGGGTAGTTGGAGGGTCCAGGCCACCTTTCAAGATCACACAGAAGTAGATTCATGGCGAGGTTGAAACCACCGAGAAAAGGAAATATAAGGACGCCAGCGCTCTGAACCATGTTTTGGAGTTGAGGGTACCCTGCCCAACATGAATGACACCTGACTGGGGTGAGGAAAACATATTTCTCAAAAGGAGCTTCTAGGTTCTTCCGTGGTAGCTGGTGTGAGGGTTTTAACTTGCAGGCATAGAAGACAAGAAGAGGACTATCAAATCTAATATCCAGTTACATTGGCATTTCTCATATTGGGCGTGCCAAGCCCCTGTCTCGGACCTGCCTTTTGCGGGGAAGCTCGGCCAACGGTGGCTCCGAGCGTTCCTGCATTTTGGCATCCCAAAGCAGGGCCAACCTTGGATTACAGGTTCCGGAAAACTGTGCACCTCAACTATGCTACGGACACCAGCCCATGTTTGCACCTCGAGGGCTCCCGAGTAAAACTGACACCAACTAGGCACCTGGACCCTTAAGCTAGCTCTGCAAAGGGAATTCGCCAGCCAGAATTTTGGGGTTGCAATACCCAATGTTCTAGTTGGCAAACTACCCATACATAAGGAAATTCACCAACCATCATGGGGGGCAATACCCATTTTGTTTGGTAGGAATCGTGTGGGTGGCAACAAAGGAATCTCAACTCGATGAGCATCGCCCGAGAAGAGACTCAGAACTCAGGCTGGCACCGGCGGCACGTGGGGAGCTGAGATCAAGAGTTGCCAGACGTTAGCCATTTGCAAGCAAAGGGACCTCAGGACAAGGCTTGATTGACCCTTTTGCCATCTGCTTTCGTGGGTTTCCTCATGTCTTTGTTTTTTGGCGCAGGAAAGAGTCAAGTCTGAGTCTCAAGAAGATGTTTGTCATTTTATATGTCCGATTGCTGAAATCCAACCTTTTTTGTGGTTGCCTGGAGCCTCCACGACCCGTCAAGAATCCATGACCCTTTTATTTTGGGTAATGACCACCCATTTTTCTGGGGCTCATGGAGACGCCGCGTTCTTTTTCGGGTTCGAGTAGCCCCCCCTCTCAACAGGAGTGCCGGGAGCGATTTCCAAGGCCTGGCAACCACTCAGAGTTTGCCTCGGCACGGGTCTCGAACTGGACTCGTCGAAAGGCCTTTCGCCGGACTGGACCTTCCTGGACCCACTTCCAACAGAGAAATGGGTGGCAAATTGCAACCCACACTTGTGGAATTGGTGAATTCTCGAAGCTTTTTTGGTTGCAGTTTGCAACCCAATCTTGTGAAATTGGCTGTTGCAACCCAATCTTGTGGGGTGAGAGTCATGTTTTTATGGGTCGTTTGAGGGTCTAGGTAGATGCTTGGCTCTTTTTTGGTCGGGTGAGCTCCAAGTTATTCGGGGAGTTGCCTGGAGGAAAATCGCCTCCGGGATCCTCCCCCAATCTGAAGGTGGTGATGCTGTTACCCCCTTCTTTGTAAGGGATTCGGTTTTCGGTTGTGTGTGTGTGTGTTGTTGTTGTTGTTGTTGTTTTCTTGCGGGCTTGAAGGGAAGCCAAAGGAAAAACAACTTTGTTTCGGAGGGGGGGAAGTGCAATTCCAAGCTTGGCGTATGAATCCCCAAGCGTCTCTGCTTCAACCCTATCTCAACCCGGGGAATAGTTGTGACTGTTCAGGCGTGTGTGTGTGTGTGTGTGTGTGTGTGTGTGTGTGTGTGTGTGTGTGTGTGTGTGTGTGTGTGTATGTGTTCAAGGTCAGATTGTTTTTTTTGTTTTTTTTTGGGGGGGGGTTGTTTCTGTTTGGGTGTTGTTTTGTTTGCTTGTTTGTTTGTTTGTTCGATGGTGCGTTTGTTCGTTTGTTTTTTGTTTGTTGGTTTGCCTGTTTGCCTGTTTGCTTGTTTGCTTGTTTGCTTGTTTGCTTGCTTGCTTGCTTGCTTGCTTGATTGCTTGATTGTTTGTTTGTTTGTTTGTTTTTTTGCTTGCTTGTTTGTTTGTTTGTTTGTCTGTCTGTTTGTCTGTCTGTCTGTCTGTTTGTATGTCTGTTTGCCTGCCTGTTTGTCTGCCTGCCTGTTTGTCGGTCTGTCTGTCTGTCTCTTTCTTTGTTTATGACTATCTTTGTTTATTGATGTGTTTGTTTGTGTCTTTCTTTCATGTTATTTATTTATTTCTTTATTTATTTATTTATGTTGGTATTTATTTCTTTATTTATTTCTTTTTTATTTCTTTATTTATGTATTTCTTTATATATTTATTTATGTTTTTATTTCTTTATTTATGTTGTTTTTTTTCTTTATTTTTGTTCCTTTCTTTATTTCTTTCTTTATTTCTTTCTTTGCTTTGTTTCATATGATTGTTTGCTTGCTCGTTTGTTTGTGTGTTTGTTTGTTTGTTTGTTTGTTTGTTTGTTCTTTTGGTTTGCTTCGTTTGTTTTCCTCTCTGTGTTGCCGATTTGTGCAGGCGAACTAGGTGAAGGGAACCCCTCCTAATGGGGGGGGGGGGTGTCAACAAATGAAGGATTCCCAGAAGGGGACACCCGTCCACAAAATCCAACCAAGAGTTTCTCAAATCTCTCTTGCCCAAAGCAATTCGACCTGATCTGACCTTCTGGTTTTGCCATTTTGCTTCTCATGTCTAGAGTGATCGCCGTGTATTTCTGGGTCCCAGCCAGGGCAACTGAGTAATGATCTTCTTAATGCGGGGCTTTCCAGCTCACAATCCGAAGTCCTGCCATGGTCCAACTCCGAAGTCCTCCTGCCATGCACGTTGGGGATGAGTTGCTTCAAACCGTGGCCTCCACTCCGGTTTATCAATTTGGCAAAAGTGTCTCCTCAATTGACATGAGGAATCAAAGTTGCAAGCATAAGATAAAGCTTATCAATCGAACATAGTTGAAGAATGATTGGTCTGGCCGAATCGCTACACTCCGAAACCGGAAGTCGAGGAACCCCTAAAAGACAGACCAGTGAGCTCGTCTTGCCCCGCGAAAACCAGAGCAGAAAAGAAAGCTTCAGCGCATTGGAGTTGGTGAGAAATCAAGTTGGTTGCCTTTTTGTCATTTCTTTGTTTCCTTTTTGAACAGCAAATTGATGGTAGCTATTTCAACTCTTTGCCTCTTTGTTTGTTCTTCGATTTTGTGTAGCCAGAGAGTCAACCCTTTGGTGTGCATTGGTGGGAAAAGGGAGGTTGAACCCAGCTCCCTTTTAAGCCAAAAGATGGTTGTTTCGAAACCCCCACTTATCTGCTAAAATTTAAACAGTTGCTCCCTTCCAACGTCAACCAAGAACAGAGGAAGGTAGTTTATTTGGTTTCCAAACCCAACCAAACCTCCAAATAGGGCACATGAGTCTTCACGACCCTTTAGTGAGTCCACCCCTTTATTTGTGGTAATGACCAACCAGTTGTTAAGGGTCAGGTTTGGATGGTGGGATCACAGCCCATATCCTAAACACTTTTCACCCACAATGCCCTGAAGTCGGTGGTGGACATGGATTTCGCCACCATCCACAGTAGGGGTCAGGTGATTTTAGGCAGCGGGTCTTCTTGCCACCTTTTGTGAGAAAAGTGGCGACCCCCTTAAAAAGGAATTCTTCACTACGAGGGGGTCGATCGATTGTCCACAAGAGGTGGCAAGAGAAGACCCCCCTGATTTCCTCCACCAACAAACATAGCACTGGTGGAAGGGTACCTAGCAAATCAGTTTCCTCTCAAAGGCATCCCCTGTGAGGTGCTATGTTGGTGGAAGGCTGGGTAAGGTGATTTTAGGCCTACTTCGTACGAGGTCCTGGACCAGATCGATGGCTCCATCACCTTTCTAGAGGCGCGGAGCCCGCAAAAATCCCATTGTTTCACGGATCTTTTACGCTAGGTCCCCCAGTAGTGCCCTCTTACCGTTTCTTTTTTGGGGGAGGCTTCCCCTAAAATAGACTACGGAAAAAAGGAAACACTTATTGTAACCTCTCTACTGCAGGACCTTAACTGGGCTGCACAGGGCAGCTTTCCAAGACATGGGCCTCAGCTTACCTTGAAGGAAAAAGCAACTTGTTTCGACTCTTTTCCCCCGAAGAACAGACTGCCTGGAGTCTCCTTCTCACACCGAAAAAAATGGGTGGTCATTGCCCAACGTAAAGTGGTTATGGACTTTTTGAGGGTGATGGAGACTCCAGGTGCAAAAGAAAGGATTGGGTGTTTTTTTCCGTCTGGGTGGTGGGTGGCATTGGTTTGTAAAGGGTAACTGTGAAACCACCCCTCCAAGCCAAACCGGCAAGGGGGAAGCTGGTTTCTCTCTTGTGGATCCTCAAAGGCGCCACGGGTGGATTTCCCTCTCGAGCCCTCAACCGAGCAGCCGTTTTAGTGGCGAGCAAAAGGCTTGGTAGTTTTTCCACTCAGGAAGTGAGCAGCTGGAGGCTGATGCCATGGGTGGCTAAACTTAATTCACCTATCACCTTGTGGCCTGGTCAATGTGAGTTTCTCTTGGTGGGTGTGTGGGTTTTTTGGGAAATACAGGAAACCCCTGACGCTTGGATTGATTCATGCGGTCCAGTGCATCTCAACGCCCGAAATGCCGTAAATGGGGGGGGCGCCTGCATGAGTCGCAGGCGCATCCGGACTTCTGCGCCCGCCTCAGGTATCAAGCACCCCCTCAAAAATGGCATTAGGGGTAGGGGAGTGACCCCTGAGATTCCGTGTATGGCTCCATCTGAGTTTTCCCTTTGATGCAAATGCTAGATATAAATATAAGTGGAGGAGAGACCCAGTAGGGATTGACCGTTTTGCAGGACATGCAAGATATAGTGCCTGGAGTCTCCATGACCCTCAAAAAATGAGGTCATTACCCAAAATCATGGGGTCATTGACCCATTTTAAAGGGTGATGGAGACTCCAGGTGGAATTGGGGGCACCCCCGGCAGGGGGGGGAACACGTTGCCATGTTGCTCATTGTTGGGTTTGCGTCACGGGCAGTGTCAGCCTCAGCACGTGAGCCGACCTCTGAGGGTGGCTTGGTTGGACACGTTGCGTGTATCACCAGCAATCACAACACGTTCCTTCTAGGGTTGATTGAACCTTTTCAATCCTTTTCAACCACCTGGACCCTCAGAACGTGCTTAGGCACGGGGAACCCAAAATTACGGTTGGTGAAATCCCTTCTTTATGGGTAGTTCTTTTTCGGTCCAGGCAGCTTTGAATCAGCTCTTCTAGGGGTTGATTCCTTCGAACCCTTCTTTTCAGCCATCCTTCTTTTCAATCACCGGCGGCTTCTGTTTCGCCGGGTGTTTGGGATGGTTTCCTGAACAGGAAAAGGAGGATCCCTGGGTTCAGAATGGGGGGCATCCTTCTTAAACCCAAAAAACCGAGTTCCAGCTCTTAAAACCTCGGGTTTCCGGAGGTTTTCTAGAAAGATAAATTCGGATCCCTGGAAAGAATGGAAATGGGGACGGTACCCCTAGATTCCTTCGTAATTATTTCTCTTTAAGCTCAGTCCAAAAGGCCATATCGACAGTTCCTGCAGGCTGGGTTATGTGTGCCCCAGCGCATTTCAATTGCAAGTTCCGGTTGATTTCCTGTAAATAACTTCCATTTGGGTTGTCTGCTGTGTTCCTCAGTTTGGTGGTTCGCAACCATACCCTCAGACTTTCCGATGTGTAGAGATTAGAGGGATTAGCAAATATCCCACCAACAAGTTCAACCTTTAGCAAGAAAACAACTGGGGTAGACTTAGGACACGTTTTGCATTTTACCAGTGACTCCATGTGAAGCAAACAATAAAAACATACATTCTATACCTGGGCCTAATTCTAATCATGGAACTGAGTGGCTCACTCCCCGACTTGGACTTTCGGCCCAAAAGCTTGGAGAGTCGGTCCATGGGAAGTGAGGCGTCAGTCTTTCGGTTTGCTTGGGGTCCAGGCCTTGGACCCTCCAAACAACAATCCCACCACAACCCGGCAGTTTCGGGGGGGGGGTGATCTGTTGTTTTTTTCTTTTTGGTGCCGTTTGAGCGTCCAGGCGTGATTGTTTTTGCTTTTCCGTGCGACGAAGACGAGTCGAGTCGTTTCAACGAAGCTCGGGCCCATGCTCTAGGGGTTGATCCCTTGTCCATTCTTTTCAAGCATCGTTCTTTTCAAAAAGCGGCCGGTTTCCCTTGGTTTCTGGAGGTTTTCTAGAAAGAAGGATCCCTGGAAAGAATGGAAATGGAAGGTACCCCTGGAAATGTGGGCTTAGGCCAGGCGCAGGCCTATACGCACCAGTCCGGGTGCCCGGAGGCTTTAAGCTCGTGGCTCCCTATGCGTCTGGAACTTTTAACATGGGTCTGTACCCAACATGAGTCTGCAAATGAGCCCTTTGATTAAATGGAGTTTCGCGATTTTGGGTTTTGGACCACTAGAAAGTGGTAAGTAAAGAGCTTAGACGTTCTTTGGCCAATTCACGCAGGAAGTGAGGGTTAGCGGGGCTGCGGGAAAGACACGAACACACAATTTTTGTTTGGGGCGAAATGAGCCATTTTCAATGGTACTTGTAGATGATAGCAAGGGAAAGGTGTCGGTTCTTATTGTAGATGTTCCAGATACAAGGGGCTAAATAGCTTCAAGCATCATTGCTGGCGGGGTGGTCCTTTTTCTGAAAGCCCATTTCACTTTCTAGGCGGTCACCCCCCCTTTTTGATTTCGAAGGGTTGATGAATCCACAGGGTCGACATTGATATGTTCATGGAAGGTCCCCCAGAACTTGGTTTGAGTTATCCAAGCCCTTAGAGAGCTTGCCCTTCTCACCTGCCTACCCTTTGTTCAACTTGTTTTTGGGAAGGGTGCCCATTGAACATCTAGCACCAACAACGGTGGTGCCCGGTTTGTTTCACGGATCATGGGGCTTCCCAGCCTTCAATTTCCCGCCCAAGTTGCCCTTTCAAACGGCACGAAAGCCCAGTCTCGGCTCATGCGAGCAGTACAACCGTTGTGTTCTAGGTCCCCGCTTCCTTCAGGGATGTTTTCAGAATTTCAGATTGGCTCGCTTTGCCTTCAAGACACTTTCTCGGCATTTAGCTACCCCGAAGATTCCATTTCTTTTAGGGGACGCCAACAAATGGTTCCTCGTGGTTTCCCTTTGAAACCCAAAACAAAGGGGTACTGTACCAACTCGGGAAACATGCAGGTCACCCAAAATCCATGGCCAAAGCTTTAAATCGGATCTTCCAAAGCCTACTCTTGAGAGGAATATGTTTCTGGGACACCTCACTGGTTCCAGGTGGGTGACCGCCCGACTCAGATTCGCATGGAATCGGGCACACCCTGAGAGGAACATCCCGGATCCATCTGGTTCCATGTTCCTGGACCCGAAAAAGAAATTCCAACTTAAACATGGGCTCTTGCAGCCCAATATTATGGAGCTTGTGAAAAAACAAACAAACAAGCCCAACTTTGTTAACTCATGCGACTCAGCCAGCCGCAACTGGGAGGTTTGAGCATCTGCGGAATCGCGCGTGCTTGGCTTTGCGCCCAGCACTCAGATTCTCCCCGTGGCTTTTCCGGACTCCTGGAACAAAGCTCAGCGGTCTTTGGATGTCTTTGGGTCCCAGTTGCAACACAAGGGAGGTACCAAGCCATTTCTACTTAGGGCTTTTGAAGGGTTCCTTTGGTTAGACCGCGAGAGAGACGTAAAGAAAGAGAGAGAGAGAGAGAGAGAGAGAGAGAGAGGGAGAGAGAGTCACCTGAGATGTGTCAGTTGCGTCTTGTGCGTGGTGGCCGTTGTTGTTGTTTTGTCTGTGGGTTTTCTTGTATCGGTTTTGTGGGTTGGATGTTGAAGCTGTTGCTGGACATGTCGATTTGATCCTCCGAGTTGGTTTGGCTCTTTCATGATCTTTGGCGCGACCAAATCGCCCGTAGTACCGTAGACCTTTTGGCAAGAGATGTGTTGGTTTTTCCATGAATACTGTGGATGGTCGAAATCCTGCACCACCTAAGAAACCCTGGAATGATGATTGTCCTGTAAGTGCCAACACATCATGGTTTCAACCATGGTTTGAAAGTGGTGTGAAATGGATTTCGTCCATCCACAGTAACACCCATAGACCATTTGCTCAAGAGGAGGTGTTGTTGCTCCATTAAATCTCTAACCCTTTTTGCTCGGGCTTGGAGCACACCAGTCTTAGGTTCGACGCTGCAAAGAAGTCTGGAGAAGTCTGCCACGCAGGCGGCACCGGGCGAGCCGGGCTTTGGGGCCCTGAGCCTTTCAGTTGACTGGGCTTCTGAGCCTTTCGTCTGAAAGCCGCGCAAATCTCAAGCTGGAGCTCTGCTAGGTCCCCCAGTAGTGCCCTTTCTCACCCCTTTTTTGGGGAAGGAGGGTTCGGGACCCTACTAAAATAGACGAAAAGGGCAGCCTTCTTCTAACCTCTCTACTGGAGGACCTAGTCTGAGATCCCCATGAAATACGGGGTTGTGAAAAAGAAACTCACTCCCGGAGTTTCTGGACCTTAGTCATTTTTTGGAACCGTGTTAGTGGCAAGCAACAAGTTTGGAAGTTGTGTGGCCATCCACTCGGGCAGTGAAACAATTCTGGTTGGTGAATTTTGCTTTTGTTAAAAAGCAAAAAGTAGTTTGAGGATTCACGTGTCTTTTTGAGGGTACGCCTGTTTGGCTGGTTTAAAGGAAAACCATCGAGCAACAATACCCAGGTCTTCGCGGTTGGGGATATTGGATTTGTCTATACCCCATAGTTTATTAGTTTTGTTTTGGTAATCTTCCCTACCTGCTCAGCCCAACAAGGTTTGCACATCATTGGAAAGCTTTATAGGCTTTTGCGACTCCCGGTGCTTTTCATTTGCTTTCCTTTTCATGTGTTTTCCATATTTGTTCCACTTCATTTCCCCATGTCCTTTCCATTTCCTTATCAAATTCCTGATAGTTCCTGTTCCATTTCCTTTTCCATTGCCTTTCCGCTTCCTTTCCATTTCCGTTTCCTCAGCCCAGCAACCTCAAACAGTTTCTCTGGTTGCAGAACCTAAGTAGTGTTTCATATTTGATTTTGAACCGTTAGCACGTGAGCCCTCCTCCGTTTCAATACCTTGTGCATGTGTTTGGAAAGCGTTTGCAATCCCCAGCGCGCCAAGAGCTAGAGCCAATACGGCTTTTGCGGTGACGAGCATCATGAACCGCGTTGATCACGGATCCTGCTGCCAGGCTTCGTCAAGCCTTGAAAGCTATGTTTTGGGGTGACGCGACTACGGCGCCGTCCAACATAACAGTGGCCGCTTTTTGCGAAGCCGGTCAGGTTAGAGGACCTTCCCAGGTGATGAATCCCAAGGGGCACCTGATCAAAATCAGTTAGGGCCGTCGTTCAATGTGTGGACCACCATTGCCGCAGAGAAAACTGTTGCGTTGTTGGAATGACCTCAAGCGGATCTTTGGTTTGACAGGTAAACTTGAGGTTTCGGGGAAGTGTGCTATAGTGTCTGTGCAATGATTGCATGCGTTTGACCAGCAAAAGGCCCTGTTCCACTTTTGAGTCCCCAAAAGAGAGAGGAACAAAGATAGTCGCGGGGTCTTTCTGGAACACATGAACCCCCCCGGCTTTAAACCCTTTGAAAGTTTGGAGGTACCCAAGGATGTTGTCCCAGTTGTGACAGTCGTACTTTTGCAGGGTGTCTGTTGGGTCAAAATTGGATATCAGTTCCCTTCTTGGCCCTTGAAACAGAAAAAGAGCAATCGATGATGGATATGATGGTGGGTCAAAACCAATGGTACCATGTTGTCTATTTTAGTGGGGATTAGGATGTTCACTGCGGGTACGGGATTTTGACCCAAATGATGGTGGACTTACAGCCTTTTAGGGTTGATTGTTGCCCAAGTCGCCTTGCAACCAAAAGATGGGACCTTGGGTCGCCTCCAAGCGCACCATTTTTGTGCGTCAACTCATGGACAGGTGGAGCACCAACTCAAGGAGGGCGCGACCGTGCAGACGCAGGCAGATCGAGCTTCGCAACGCGTGCAGTACACGTGGATGGACGAATGTTTAGTCCAGGCGTTTGGAATTCCAATGCGACATGTGGAAACTGGGTTTGGTTGGCTTGTAACTACGCTGGATGGTTGCGAAATCCGCGTCTTGCACCACCGAAGACACCATGGGTGAAACCATAAGGTACGAGGGAGTTCTGTCATTCCAAGGGTTTTTTAGGTGGTGCGAAATGGACTTGCTGGTTTACAACTTGAGTGCTATTGGGTTGGATCTTTAGACTTTAACTTTTTGGGGAAATCAAGGGGTTGTCCACTAAACCCCCAAAAAGTTAAGCTTTTTGCAGGGGGTCAACAGCAACCAAGACAAGGAAAACCAAAAATACAACCCAGCGATTTGGGGAACCAGCGAACTCAAGCGGTTGGTGGCCATGAATCCTCAGGTTTTCCATGGCAGCTCTTTGGAACACTTGGTTCCAATTACTGGGAGCTTCCATGTTAGAGGGAGGGTATGAGATTCGGACGAAATGTCAGAAATCAAGGGTAATTTGCTCTGAGGAAACCAAGTGAAGTTGACCGGTGGTTGCTCTTTGGCGTGACCATGTTATCCTTTTCCGGGAAGAGAATGCGAAGTAGGCCTAAGGGTTCAAGCAACTTAAGTAAAGATGTACCTGAACCCTCAAGGGGATTTCACTCCATAGTTTTGGGGCAAGAACCCAATTCTTAAGGGGCTTAGGCACGTCAACCTCCGTTTGACCCATTCGGAACTTTTCGGGATGCCCACTTTGACCCAAGGGTGTCTTGTTTTCCCAGTAAACGGGGGGGGGGGGGAAGCGCCGCAACCCGCCTGGCTGAAATGACATGCGGCAAACCAGCAACCCCTCGACCAAAAAATTGGGGCATTTCTCCACAAGGTTAAGCCCAAAGTGAAACACATGTTGGGTCGAACCGTTCATTTGGGGCTTTATCGATGTCGATTTCTGCCGGCCAGGCGCCAGGCGCCCAAAGATTGTCTTGCGCAACTTGCGGCCAAGAAATCTACGAATGCGCCGGTTTTGGGGATGCTCTCAGAGGATAAAACATAGGGGATTGTCGCAACAGTGGTCACTCCAACTCATTCCCTGCCTATCGCACCAACCAGGCTAAGGTAACTCAGTTTTCTTTCGAGGGTGGGTGGTGCCCAAGAAATCGAAGGGCGAGGTCTGTGAACTGTGAACATATCATGTTCTTTGACTTGTCATGTGGGTATTGGTCAAATTAGGGCACTCTGAACCCTCAAACTACCCATGAACAAAAGAAGAAGAAAAAGAAAAAGAAAAAAACAACGAACCAGAATTGCGGGTTGCAATCATTCCTTTGTTGAAGTTCCATTTTAAAGAAGGGGAATTCACGAACCATGATTGTGGGTTGCACCAATTCCCATGAAGTTTTGGAATTTTGGGGTTCGGGACGGATTTCCCCCCATGGGAGCTCCCTCGCTCAGGTTTTCTACACGCGGTTCAAAGCCGCTGCGGGAAACTTCAGGCGGACCTCGGATGCGCGACTTCGGATGCGAGCGGGATGGAGAAGGATTCAGCGACGACTGGGGGGATTTTCCGTAACTGGGGTAGACTTAGGATACCTTTTACATTTTACCAGTGGCTCAAAGGGAAGCAAACAATAGAATATACAGTCTATAACTGGGCCTAAGTCCAATCAGGGTAAGTCCTTTTCTTGGCAAGCGGCTGGTGGTTGCCCCCGGTTGGCCACTGTAAAATGGGTCACCAAGCCAGGGGAGCTTCCGCCAGTACCTTGCTAGCTGCTTCGAAGGGATAGCGAGCCTCGGGGTATCCAAGTTTGGCTTTGAGGAGGGAGCCTAGGGAGCTACCAGGAGTCTTGTATAAGGACATGGTAGCTCACTTCCTGAGTTGGTGGACTTTAAACTTTTTGGATTTGGACCATTTTAGTGGTAAATAAACAGTTTTTGGGCCAGTCAACTTGGGAAGTGAGGTAGTTGGGTAGCACAGATGAGCCATGTCACAATCAAATCCCAGGCCATAAGTGGGAAGGTTAATACTGTGGATGGTTGCGAAATCTTGCACCACCTAACACTGGAAGGATGATTCTCCGGTAAATACCAACAAGAAATGGTGTCCCATGGTTTCAAAGTGGTGCAGGATTTTGTCCATCCACAGTAGGGTAGTCGCCGTAGGTATGGAATCCACCCTCCCGATTCTTTACATGGGTCGGAGGCAGTGAGCGATTTTCACAAGTCTGGTTTCGCGAGCCCCACGGGGGCTTCCCTTTATATCAAACAGCTCGGGTGTGTCAATATGTTTCAGGGTGCCGCTTGAGGTTGGTTTAGTTTAGAGAAAAACAAATTGTCTAACCGTTGCGCCATTTTTCATGGGTACACCAGGTACTCCTATTAGTAAACAAAAATATGATTCGAGGTGTCCCTTTGGTTTCTACCTCTGTCGAGCATGCGGGCCAGTGGAATCGATTCAGTGCACCGAGTGTTGGGAGACGTGAATTTATTTGTTCGTGGTGCGGTTCTGAAGTACAGCATAGGGGGCAGTACAGCTTCCGGACCCTCTACATTCCTTTGAAGGATGCGTTGTTGTGGGTGGTTGCTGCCCCACAATTATGGGGGTGAATTCACTTCTTGTTTTTTTTTGGGTGCAGGATGATTTATCGCCAACGTGGATTATCTGGGTGTCGGCGTATCTTGGAATGAGGACTCCCCCCAACGAAAAAACATGATGTCAGGTGCTCGTTTGAAGCACCAATGGGTTTGTCCCAAATGAGGGAATTGTGCCAAACGCTTTCACTCAAATGTCATTGCTGGGGGCTTTTTGGACGACCTTAAGTGCTTCTCCGCCCTTAAATCCAAAGCTTTCTGCTTGGAAACAATTGCCCAGGATTGATACCCCCCAGATCGACAAATACGGGGCTTGTTGCTTTCATGGCGACCCCGGATCAATCAACCATGGGCGGGGGATTTTCCGACAGTGAAGGATTCCCATGACCAACCATTTTAACCATATGGTTCGGGAACGCAAAAGGAGTAAACCCCGCGTTAGTTGATGAAGGCGTGAACCTTTTTTGGGGATCCTCCACTTTTCGGGATTTCGGTTTTTCCCATCGCCAAAAGCAATCCGCAAGGTTTCCCAATCCAGGTTTAGACATCACCCCGGCAAAAAGTGATTCATGGCCCGTCCCAGGTGATATTCAAATCATTCAAGAATGTCAGGGATTTGTGCGATCTACTTTCACCCTGGTGTAATCCATCGTTGCCTTCTGGCTATGAAGATTAATAGGGAACCACCTCAAAAGTGGCTCACTGTATAAAACCTCAAAAGGCAGTAAAACCAGGGTCCATGAAAAGGAGGCATATATATATATATATATGTAGTTTCAAGAGTTGTTTTCAAGAGTTGTTTTCATGGGGGTCCATGATTCATGAGTTGTTTTCAAGAGTTCTCCCACCCAACGGCCAAATCCCTTAGACCTACTGTGGATGGTTGCGAAACTGTCAAAACAGGTGCCCCAAAATGGCTGGATATGTCTCATGTCGCTCTCGGCCAACGAAAGCTTTGGGCCTTTAGTTCCAGGCCCTTGCTGGTTCTCCTGCACCAGCGTGTGGATGTGCACGAGACCTATGCCGCCCCTCGGCCCTTGGATTTTTGGGTTAAAGCAAAATGGTGGTGGGGGGGGGAGGGGGGCTGGACCCAACCAACATGTCAACATTTTTCAATGTAATTGGCCAACAGCTATGGTTGGTGAATTCCCGGGTCTAATGGGTAGTTTGATTGAGGGGTTCAGGTACTTTCTGGTTGCAAAATGCAACCCATAATTCCGGAATTGGTGATTTGCTTATGGGTACTCTCTTGCAGATCAACACGGAAGGCCAATAACCACATTGTTAGAGGAATCTCCTGGAATCATCCCGGTTTGGATATGCGGGGATTATGGAATCCTTGGGGGGGTGGACCAAGGCTAGGAGTCCCAAGGCTCCCAAAGCCCAAAACGAGCGCTCTCTCCACTCTCTCTTGCTTTCTCATGCTCAGCGCCGCCCGAAGGGGGCACCCCAAAAAGAGTACACCCTGCAAACTCGACTAGCCCTTGCGTAGGCGCTAGAAGTCGCTAGTAGCCTTTATTGGGATTCGGCCATCGGCCCCTGGGTTCTATGGGGGCCCCTGACAAGATCTTAGATGCAGACGTTTCCCGACTTTTCCAGGGGGCATGATTGTGCGTGGCCTACCAGTTTTCTGGGGTCTCCTCCCAACTGTAGGGTTCGCTGAGCATGAAGCAAAGCCGAGTGTATTATTATCTGTGTACCTGGGCCCTCAAACTACCCATAAAGAAGGGAACTCACCCATAATTTTTGATTGCAAAAACCAACTTTCAAGTTGGAAGTTTGAGGGTCCAGGTATACCTCTTTTTCTGTGGCCCTTCCACTCTGCCAGGTGACGTTGGAGGAGTTGGAGGGTTTCTTTGTGCACTTGCGCTTGAAGCTGCTCACGCTCCCTGCCGCAGACCAAGCGAGCGAGCGCGGATCAACCAAATGGAACGCTTAAAACAGTGGCTTTTGAGCGAGCGACATTGGGTGCAACAGGAGCACAATTTGTTGGGGTCCCCTATTAGAAACGCCTGACTTACTCGGCCTGAACGAATTCCACATCGCTTCAAAGCCAAAGGGCTCAGACCTAGATGGACATGGACTCCTTCGCAGCCCAAGCAACGCCCAAGCCCGAGTTGCTCTTGTCATTTGGATGTTTTGTTGTAGTGAATCCCCGAAACTGGTGGGTGGTCCATTTGGTTTTCCTTTAAAACCACAAGAAAAGAAGGAACACAGACACATCGATTGTTTTGCCAGAGAATGGCAATGATTTTGGCCAAATTGAACAAGATACTTTTTTTTAGCCGCAGCCGGAACAAGCGGGGGGGGGGGGTGTCACCTTTTTTTAGGTCGCCCTTAGTTGATGGTTTTGATTGGGATTTGAACCCTTGGTGTTGGTAGAGGGTAGATGGGTTTCCTCCAAAGCGATCCAATCCACCAATTCGGGAAATTGACCGGCAAAAGAACATTGCGAGGTCCCTCCATTTTACGACAAAGCCAACGCCTGTTAATTTGATTTGGCCCCAAAGGGACTCCCAAACACTTCAAGCACCACCTAACATGGATGGCCGATTGCATTCGGCTCGATTCGATGTTTGATTCGACCAGTGCCAAAGCGATTCAAGCGATCCGATTCGAACCCTCAAAACTCCGGGGCTGATGACAGTCTCTACCTAGAGTCTCCATGACCCTTTAAAAATGGTTGGTCATTACCCAAAATGGGGTCATGGACCCATTTTTATTTCGGGTCAGCAGGAGACTCCAGGTAGAAACCGCACGGTCCATGCCAAAACGCGGGTTGTTTCGAGGCTCACATCTCTTGATGGCTTCCGTTGGCTTTTTTTTGGGATCCCACGGAAGCCAGATCTGAGGTGTCCACACATCTGCAGTCCGGACGCCCAGCTGGGTGGAAATCCTACCTCTGAAAGTCGCCTGAATAGTGTGTTTCTTTTGCATATATATATATATATACATACCTAGACGAATAAATAAATAAATAAACAAATAAATAAATAAATAAATATATATATATATATATTTGTACATATGAAAATACATATATAAGCATCAACGCTACATGGGAACAACCACTGCTTTACCAAAAAACAACACTTCTCTTTCTGACACCCAGCGGGGCCAGTGGAAGCTCATGGGAGCCGACCGTCGATTGATGATTTAAAGGCTGAATGTACATGCACATATATGAACCCCTGCCATGAACCCCCAACTTTATGGGTTATTTGACCCTCAGTTATGGCTTAGGCCAGGGGAAAATCAGCCCATAAAGGGTCCAACATGGCCATAGGTTAATACATGGGCCTATACAAGCAGCAGTTGAATGAGTATTCATTGGTCGGACCCTTTTGTAAACATCATTTAAGGGGGATTTATCGGGCCCAAAAACATACCGGCACCCGAAAGAACTACCCATAAGAAAAGGGAGTTCACCAACCATAAGTTTGACATAATATGGCTGTGGGTCAAAACCAATGGCACTGTTCTGGGGTGGGTGCACCACCCATGTTAGTCTATTCTAGTGGGGATGGGATGTTCACCGGGGGTACGGGATTTTGACCCATGGCCATATGTTCAAGAAAATTGTGAGGGTCCAGGATGCTCCAGGCATCCTTTTGGTGGGAACACGTCTTTTTGTCTCGAGCTGGATTTACAACAGGGGCCGAGATTCCTTGAGTCAAATCTCTAGAAACATTCCCATGAATCGGCTGGATCTTGCGGGCATGTCCGTGCCTCCAAATGGGTGCATGCGTCGTTTTGGGAGGTTTTCCTTGTGGTTTCCCTCTAAGCCACCACAGAAAGGGTACCCTCATACCCCAGACGGTTACCGAAATTCTGACATCGAATGCGGGTACACCGTAGATGCTCGGTGGCAATCTATGGGTGTGTCTTTAAGGTTGGACCCCAAAAAATGGTTTTTTTTTGGTGCTCCTTGAAAACCGACCTGAAAAGGGACACGATGAAGAACATGACACGCCCAATTGTCCTTGTTGATGGGTTGTGTCCACTTCCAAGAGTTGCCGTTTTGCTTCGGGGGTGCCAAGTAGGGTTGATCAATGTTCAAAAGACCATGGGTAATTTTCCCGTGTGAGGGATATCATCTGTGGTTTTCCAACCAATGGTCATCCCATGTAAAGAACCTTTTCATCAAAAGGACACCGCCGCTTTGGGGGCTAAATTTGAGGTGAGCCACACTCAAACCCCGGCTAAGTGAAGCTAAGTTTCAGCACCATAAATAGGTGCGGATGTCCGCATGGTTGATATGATTTTCGCCCTCTTTTTCCGGGTACAGCAGTTCAATACCGACCGCTGTTAGTGCTGACTCATGATGTGGCCGGTGTTTTTTTGGGTTCGAAGCCCCTGAAACCCAACCCCGTGGATCCCAGGCGAGCCATAGGCAACCAGCCATTTTGGCTTCAGGAGTCGTTCATCCCCTAAGGTACCCTCCCATGGAACCCTTCGACGTTTGGGCAGTCCCGGAAGATAACTTTTCGTTTTAAAGGGACCAGCTCCCGGATCCATGATATTTGGTGGAAGGGCAACTGAAACGTTTCAGCAATCATGGAAGTGGACAGGGTGATTGTTGCCCCCTTGTTTTTGCCTGGTTTTCCACTTCCATGATTCTTGGAGAGAAGAGAGATTGGTACCTTTGGCAAGAAGCATTTGGAAGCCGCCGAAATGTGGCCATGGGTCAAAACCCCGGTTAGCCCCGGTGAACATCCGATTCAATCCAACCACTAAAATAGGTTCTGCAAAAATGGGTGGTGAATTCACCTGTCAACCAAAATGGGATCCCAAAACGGTTTTGAACACTGGCCATGTGTTGCTCCCTCGCGGAAAATGTCCAAGGTCCATGGTCCACCAAGAGCTGGAGAGGAGCCAGCGCCAGCCTCGAACCTGTCGCTCCGAACCCCGCGAATCGCGAGTCCCGTGAAGTCGTCTTTGTTGGTTCCCCCCCCCCCGAAACAAATATGAATGGTGGGCTTTCTGTTGGCTTAAAATCAGAAAAGCCAGGTTCAAACTGGGCAAGTGAGAATTGTGTACTGTTCACTTTGTTCAGGTGGAGTGGGGAGGGACGAGGGAAGAAATGCGAGACTGGTAGAACTTCTCTGCGGTATGTGTTGTTCTTGTTTGACCTGCCAGCAACGCGACTGAATCGGTACATTTTACTTGTTGTTGTGTGTTTTCCGTTTTGTTGGCGGTACTGGAAGCAAGTTATTTGCATTTGGACCCCTTTGAAAATAATCAGACCCCGCCATTAGTTTGAGAGACACTCCTTTTCAGGTGTGCCAGAAACCTCCAAACCGCCAATTCCAAACCACCAATCATGGCCCCCATTTTTAATGGGTCATGGAGAATCCAGGTAGATTTCTTGGATTCCCAAATGGCTGAGTTTGACCCGTTTTGCTCGTTTGGGGGGGGGAAACACCGCATTCGAGGCTGACATGTTCCACAGGATGTCTTGTTTGGGGTTGGTACTCCCTTTGTTTTGGTTTTCAAAGCGAACCAGAAGGACACCCGAAGCCATGTTAATGTCGACCCCATATTCATAACCCCATCCCCCATTCTAAGAGGAAAAGGCATTTAGGGGGAGGACCTAGGTACCTTATGCATTTTATGTTTATGCATTTTTCTCCCCACGTAGAATCTATAGTGCGCTATCATACGTTATTCGTGAGATTACATGAGATTTGCTTTGCCATCATGTCTGGTCACATGTTGAAACAAGTGTGAGAGCATGTATGTGAGAGCATGTGATCCTTGGCGCCACCCCGGCGCCACCTTTGTTGAAAGTCTAGCATCTTATTGCAGTTCTTTTGCGCGGGCGAAAAAACAGCCGCCTGACTCCTCGTGCATCTCTTTACTTTGTTGGATTCCTTCATCCCGGTGGCGTCTCGAACCCTTTGGTTGCACTTGGGACTAGTGCATCGCTAAGCCATCGCGTTAAGGAAGAGTGCAAATCCGCTTACGCCCAGCGGCCGGAAGCAGATTTCGTGGCGCGGCAGCAGATTTCCAGCCTGAAATCCGCTAGCACGCTGGCAAATCCGCTTACGCCCAGCGGCCGGTAGCCGCCCAGCGGCCGAAAGCCGCTCACGCCAGTTTCAGCGCGCTAGCGGGTTTTTTGCCAGAAATCTGCTGTCGCACCACGAAATCTGCTTCCGGCCGCTGAACGTAAGCGGATTTGAAGGACTGCGCAAAGCGCTTGCGTGCAGCGGATAGCGCATGCTGAGCGGCTGGGTGTTGAGCGCGGAGGTATTTGCGACCAGGTTCATATGTAAATAGCCATCACTTGAGTCATGCGAGGGCATGCAAGGGTGTATCTCCATTTGTGGTCTTGCCAGATGTAGGTCAAAAAACACCTAAGTGGCGGTTGAAGGAGGCTTTGCGTCATGTCCTGGCTCCCGGATGTCGAGGGGACCTTAAAACTGCAGATATGCATTTTCCAGGTCCCCCACCCCTTATGAGTAGGGGATATAACCCCCTTGTTTTTGAATATGCGGGGGTTCCCCTCCAAAAGTGGTCTATATAAATCCCCACTAAAACCAGAATCGCACACCCCTTTATATAAATGTGCTGGGGTTATTAAGATGGTTGTTGTTGGGTAACATTTTACATGTTTGCTTATTGTGGTGCAGTGGGAACTCCTCACCTAGCTGCTAAAAATTGATCATTTTTGCTCCCCTTCCAACGTCAACCAAGGTAATACAGTGGATGGACGACCGCCCAAAACACCATGATGAAACCATTGTTTGTTGGTATTTGCAGGGGGGAACTCTGTCATTCCCTGGTTTCTTAGGTGGTGCTAGAAGCGGATTTCGCAACCATCCACAGTATGGGGTCAACATGAGTGGGACGCCACGACCCAGGCTAGCTCCTGCCACCCGGCAGGCCGCGGGTGGGTGGCCGAGACGAAGATCTCCAAGCTTTTTTTTCCGCGTGGGGTTCAGTTGCCACCATTAAATCAATGGTTGGTGGTTATTTGACCTAAGGATTGTCATCATCTAAATTGGGTCAACCTTTGTTCTAGGGGTTGAACCCCAGGCGTTTTCTGTGGGCCCATGCCACACCCAGTGGATTGCAGGCAAGCCAGTATAGTCACTATAGTCGGTGACCATTTCAGTGGCTTTTGTTGTTTTTTGGGGAGGGTTACCCAGACAGGTAAATGGATCTGGACCACACCAACCTTGTTTCATGGAGGTTGACAGAGTCGGATTCCCCCACGGAAACCAATCTTTGAAACCCTTCGGATCACCAGCTTCGATGGTTTTATGGGGAACCACCTCATAAGCGGGTGGGATGTCCACCTTATTCCCCACCTAAATGCTGTCCGCCAAAGGCTTCCCAGTAGAATTCACACCCAATTGATTTGTTGGGAAACACTAATCTGCCACTTGTGCAGCATAAGATTCATCGCTTCCGAATAGTTATACTTACTGTAGGGGTCTGGAAATTGTAGTGATGAGTCGGTTGCACTCATGAATGTCAGTTGCGGAGACGGAGGACCGTCAGAGGAACCCTTCAACATAGGTCATGTCCTTGAACGCGAAACCACCTTTCATTTGCATGGGCTTCCGAAGTCAAGCAGGGGGAACCGATGAGCGGAGGCTACTGGCAGTCTCTACTCTTTTCTGTTGCTCTGAAGGAACTATTGGGTGGTTTCGGATATCCACCCTTTCATTCTTTTGCAGGGTTTGGTTTTGAACGTCACTCGTTGCGCAATAATTAAACTCAATGAGCTCCGGGAGAAGCAACCCATAAAGAAGGCTTCGGGGATTCCTTTCCGCTGTAGGACATGTAATTCGCCCAGGTAGCGTTTGCACTTGCCATTTTATCGACTCAGAAGACACGTGGCACTTACTGCCTGCGTGTCCCCATCGTACTCAGACATGTCGGTCTCTTTTGAGGGGTGATTGAGAACCATGAGCATTTTGAACCTTATCTGGGGTTAGAGCGGTTTCCTTCAAAGTTTCTGCCCGCCAAGGGGGTCGAATCCTGAAAAGTGTTGATCCCTTTCAACCCTCAGCCCCTAACAGCCGTCCTTCTTTCCGCCAGGCAAGCGCCTACATCCTGGAGATCTCCCAACTCGAGCGCCAGCTTTTTGAGGCGCTCGCGCGCGCGCGAACTTGCGCCGAGGGTGTTGAAACCCTGAAAAGCAATTTTAGCAACCTTTTTGAAAAGGGAACCATGGAAGGGTCGAAGGCCCCCTATTTTGACACATACCCATCTCTTGCTAAATCCGACGGAGGAAATGCAAGCAAAAGACAGGTCTGTCCTGTCTTCTATTTGTAGTGAACGTGTTTAAAGCTTGTTTGGTTGGAATGTGCTTAATCCGGCCCTGATTGGGCGGAACCGCCCCTGCAAACTGTCCCTCAGGAACAGCCCCAGTGTATGGCCACGAAGAACGGCAAGCCCTTTGCTGCTTCCCTTTGTCTTTTCTTTCTGGAGAGGGTTTCGCCCATAGTGCTTGCCTTTTTCCAAAACATAGCCATTCCATGAAGGCTGACTACTCTGGACGAATTCCGCGCCGACAGGCACCAGTTGGTCTGGATTTTCACACCCGATTATACAGCAAAGCTGCCTCGAGGGTAGAACCTTCCCAATAAATTTATTTACCTTCACAGCACACAACCAAAGGAAGCGGCCTTCAAAAGCCCTTTCTTTGATCGCTTGCAACTGGGATCTACTGGTGCATGGCGCGGATTGTCTTGCAGCATTTGGCCGCTGGCCTTCTGATTCTCCTTCCTGACCTGGCGTCTCCATGATTGGGCAATGACCCCAGTTTTTAAGCGTCATGGAGACTCCGGGTAGTGTCTGCGCAGCATTTTGTTCCTAAAGACACCTGAGTTTTGCAGGCGACTGCCAGCCAATACTACTTTAAAGGCAGCGACAAGGTATGGCCAGAAGGTCTCTCTCAATAATTGGTTGGCACTTCCCAGAACCAGAAACTTATGATTTCAATTTGTCAAGCAAAGAGAAAGATTTGACAAGCTCGTAGAGGGTACCCCCCTTCAAGGCTAGCCACCGAATCATCCTCTAGCCGCGGAAAACATGGCCAAAACAGTTTCCTTTAAGTCTCCTATTGCACGCATATTGGCCAGACCAGGCGCACACAGAATAATACCGCAGAGGACTCGCCTTGTCCGGATTACCCCGAAAGGGGCCAGAAAGAATCCCTCATGATTTCTACCGCGCTTGTGAGGAGACTTCACTGGGTGATTCCCAGCCATCCGGTTTCTAGATTTTTAGGGTTTGGTGGGGGCTTCCGTTTAACCCACTGCAAGTTAAACTTGCAGGAGATCTGAGGATGGTCCAGTGAACTGGGGATACCCTATCACCCCAGAGGCTGCCATGCCAAACTTTCAGTTGTGGAGAAACGGGCTACGAACAATGTACTTGGCTGTTCGTTGCCAAGTAAGAAAGTGGTTAGCCCCCGTGGTGTTGGCCCAAAAAGATCAAGATGGACTCCACTTTGGGGGGTGTATAAGTGGGTCATTACCTGGGTTAACAACGACTTGCTAACTTGGCCGCATACCTATGTGGTTGCTGATTGCACCCGGCCCAGATGGCCCCCTGCATCCTCAATGGTAGCGCCGCCATCGATTTGCGCTTGCTGCAGCATGATCTGCTATTCGCATTGACACAGGAGCCGACACCCTTTTTCCACCTTTTTTTGTTGGGGGGGGGGGTGTCCTCTTGCAATATAGCGCGCTTGAACTAAACGCGGTGGGGTTTTCTCGCTCGCGTTGGCCAACGGCAAGTTGCCTGGCGACCTACGCTTGGGATGAGTTGCGAAAAGGCCTTAAGATTCGCGAGCGGGGCGTAGGGGCGCGCGCCGCATTCCACGCAAAAAGCAAGCTGCTTTTCAGTTTTTGCTCCGGCTTTGGTGTTCATTCAAGCGAGTTGTAGCCAACAGGTGCGATCCAACTTCCTAAGTCCCCCAAAGCAAGTTGCAACCGGGTCAACTTCCTACATGTTACTTTCGGTCACCTAACTTATCCACGCTCTAGTCGTCCGATTTCGTGCCTGCGACTACGGACGACGCGTGGAACGCCCCGTGCCTCAAGTCCGCGTTGCTCAGCCGAGCTGGCAAGCATGTGTCTTTGCATGTGCGCACGATGTCCGGGTTCCCACAAAATCCTCGGTCCGTTCTGCCACACTTACTCTTTATCAGCAAAGAGACTCCGCAGTATGTTTGCCAAATAAGGTGAGGCAGCTTCAGCGACAGTGCTGAAACGTTGCGCCCTTTTTTTGCTGACATATGGACCCTTCCGCGGAGCCTCTGCGAGCTCCACTCTAGAGCCATTCTGTCATGGACTAAGGCCAACTGGCCTTTGAGGCAGTTTCAACCGAGCTTTCAGGGCCACGGCAAGCAAGGATCACACCGGAGACCAAGTGGATGGCAAGGAAGATTGCACAATTCAACCAAATTCTCTCAAACCCAACCTTGGTATGTTCCATTCTAGAATGATTTGAATGTCCCCTGCGGCAGGTTGGTTTCGGTCTGGGCGTGGGGTCGTGTTTGAAAAGCCCCGCGAGGCTTATTTCGAGCTGCGGCAGCCCCAGGAGGCCATCTGTGAGGGTCCAGCGTTCGAGTCTTGCACCAGGGTTGACGAAGCCATGGGAATGAGAGCGTAACCTTTGTTTGTGCTTGCCTTGCAGAATCGTCATTCCGTTGGGTTTCTGAAAGGTGGTGTAATTCGCAACCATCCACTGCGTCGCTCGTTAGAACAATAGGTTTATGTAAGTGTATCAGGAAAATATTAAATATGTAGGTGCGCATATATATATATATACCTGGGGTTCGTTGCGGCGGATATTTCCGCCGCAATTTGATTAAAGGCGCCTTTGTGGATTTGCGGCATTGCTGTAATTTGCGATGTTTTTGTTTGCATAGCGGCAGAACTTGTTTTCTCACCTCCTCTCACCTCGGCTAACAGGACAACAACTTGTACGACTTCGCACTTGTGACATTGGGCTCACGTAAGGTTTCGCAAGCCTTTGTGCATGAGATGAGGTGAAACCTGAGAGGCACTGCCGCTGCTCCTTGATGCAATCGAGCTTTTGCTTGCGCAGCAGGAGTGTCACGGCCTGCCCTGCCCCAACTCAGCCGAAATCGGCCCAAATCAACCCGGTACAACTGTTCTTTTTGCATTTTTCAGCTTGTTCCACCCTCGACTGCGGCGGGGATTGGCGGGCGTGCGGGCGGAAACAGGCGGGAATGCGGCGGAAATTCCCGGAGAACAAAAGTGGTCCCTGATAGTTGTTTGGGGCAGAGAAAGCTCTTCGTGGCTTGCATCCGCACATTTTGGGTCAAATGGCAACATGAGTGGCAAAGGCTTAGAAGATGATTATCAAATCGATTCGGGTTGCTTTGATAGGTAGAAAGTCGTCCTCTATGATAGCATACTTGCTTTGAACCATTGTTCGGGGAATGGAGCTAGAAAGAAGCGGCGTGTGCCCAGCATGTTTGTTTGCCGGGGGGCACAGCCAGAAACTCTGGAAACAGTGTTGCGGCGTTTTTGTTTTTTACGGTTGATTTTCTGGAACGCGGCTGAAAATTCCGTTGCCACGCATGGCGGCAGCAATTTCTAGAAGTTCTAGGTATATAAGTTTTTTCTATCTATACATGTATTTAGTTGGGCCGACTATTGATTGCGGCAAACTTGTTCAGGGGCCTGGAACAAGAATTCTTGCATTTTTCGACACGGGGAACTTGATTTACTGGGTCTTGACGTAAAAGTTTAGGTGAACATTTGTGTGCATCTATTCATGGGGGGTGTTGTTCTTCCGGGTTCAATGTCAACCTTTGCCAGAGAAGTTCAGTTTGCCAGGCACGGCAGGAAACCAGAGTTTCGTGCTGGTTGTCTACATTTACTAGGTCCATGTAGTAGTGCCCTTTTACCGTTTCTTTTTGGGGGAGGGTTCCCCTAATAAAGTAGACTACAGAAAAAGGGGTTCCTTTTCCCACCCTCTCTACTGGAGGACCTAGTTGAATTGTGCCTGATACTTTGCCAGGAAGCTTCGAGGGTCAATTGGAAGCCCCTTCGTGTAGGCTTCCCAAATGCCTCCCGATGGGCCTAAAGAACCCCGTCAGCGCACCCCTTTTTAGTGGGGGTGAGTATTTTGTGCAAAATTTTGTGTGCACTGAGTTTTGTTTGGATGGGATTGCATGTGAAGGAGGTCATGAAAGCATTCGCTGTGATGGGTGTGCCTGATGTACGGCACCCGAAGCTTCTGGAGGGGTCTGAATTGGCCAAATAGCCATAAAGAGCCATGTGGGCAGTCACTGTCGTTTTGGCGTGGCAAGGTCAAGATAGGGGAGTATTTCAAAATTATGGGCAGCAGAATGGTTGGTTTTCTCTTGGTTCCCCTTTAAACCAACAGTGGGGGCCCCAACAAAAACAAGCACAATTATATCAAGGGTGGACCAGAGGGCTCGATGGCTGATGGGCCAATGGGGCTGAACTTCAAAGGCAATCCGGATTATTTTGGGTTACGAAACAGGGCTCCTTAAAAGAAACTCATTTTGCCACCATTTGACACATTTTGCTTGTTCAACACTCCAATAAAGTTGGAACCCGCCCGAAAACAAGTTGCAATGTTCAGGTGTATGCATCCGGATCCCTGCGAAGGGCTCCGGGATTTGGGATGACTTAGCGCTTGAGCCGTCCAAAAACGGATCTTTGGAACGAGGCCAAAGGACTCAAGAAAGCGCGTCCTCCCAGATGGCACACTGCAGGCTTTGCGGACTTTGCTGGAGACCGTGGCGGACATCTTTTACCAGCTCCTTGGATCCAATGAGCCAAATGATTCAGAGGTGGTGTGAGGATTCTTTTTTGGGAGGCTTTTAAATCTCGCAACTCGAACCTGAATACTCGAATACTCATGGGCGACATCCTGCACCACTTTCAATCCATCGGAACCGATTGTTTGTTGGCATTTACATGGTACCTTTGAAACCGTTTGTGTGTCTTTTTTCAGACTTTTCGAGAAAAAAATCTGTTTTTTCATGAAACGGCATTTTTCCAAAAGTCGACCTTTTTTGGAGTTTCGTGGGTAGAGTGCATCTTGGAGAGCCAAACAAGGGCGGAACACCGAAGAAACTCTGGAATGATTACCTGCGAAGCCCATGTGTGCGAAAAAAAAAAAAGAAAGGAAACAACAAAAAAAAAACCGCCTTCGAGCAAAAAGCACCAAATTTTGGTCGTTGTTCGGAAAAAAGATCGCTGTTTGGAAAGACAATTATTTTTGTGGAAAGGTAGCCTGGCTCATCTAAGATTCCCGGAATTTTCCGCCCTTTTCCGCTTGTTTCCGCCTTTGTTCCGGGTTTCAGGATTTTGTCCATCAGCAGGTTCACTGATGCTTCTCGGGTTTCCTTTGGCTTTCCTTGAGCCAAACAATGCTTTGTCAGGGCCAGGAGATGACAAGTGCATCGGCCTTTGGTGCTACATCCTATGGGCAATTCGGGTTGGGCGCCCTTGTGGGCTGTTTTCGGGAAGCCAAAAGTTGAACGCCTCCATTTCTCGGGCCTCTTTTCAAGGCGCGATTTCGTGAGGCTCCAGGTGCTTTGATCCGAAAGCAGTGTCAGGTCCCAAAAAACCACTCCCATCGCCCCCCGGATGTCCTTTTTGCACGATGTCCGCGTAGGTTGCGCAAGGTCGCTGTGGAAACGCGGGGCTTGGAATAAAAAGCCTTTGGTTACAACCTGTCGTAAGGAACATCCAATGAGTCTATATGGCCTGTGCCGCGGCTGAGCTTATGTGCCCATCGCAAGAATCGGCTCTGGGGTGTTTTTGGAGCTTGGGTGTTCAACCAACGTCAGCTAAGTAGGTTGTAACTTTGGTTGTAAGCCAACTAACGCCACTTACTCCAGGTTTAGCCTACTTACTACTTACTAAGTTGATTGTCTTTCGCTGTGGAATCCACAAGAGCAACCACGCTGGGTCCAACTAGCCGGCAGAAATAAGCTCACCGATTTGGGGCTCAACTTCGTGCTGCCGCATGGGGTGCTCTCATCAAATTCCTGGAAACCCACGCCCGGGTGGAGGTTGTTTGCCTTGCTCGAAGCCCAGTATTGCCCTGTCTACGTTTGGTAGATTCAACCATCACAAATGTCGGGGCTTCTGAAAGGCGAGTTTCTTCTTTGGTAGGGATGACACTTTAAGGGCAAATATAGGGAACCCTGAATCCAGTGGATATGAGGTTGGGTTGTCCCTCAAAGAGCCCAAAACCACGTCACGGTGTGTGGCTTTTTGCTCCCAATCTCCAGAAGCCTGGATCGGAGCGTGGAGAGTCCAGATGGCCATCTGTCGGGGTTTTGTTCAGGATGTTCAGGCTCTCCCAGAACAGCCCAGTGGGCAAGAAAGAGCCGGCCGCAAAACCAGGCGGAGGCTTTTGCCTTGTCTTATTCGCTTGGACGGAACCCTCCTCACCGGAACCCTCCTCACCCCACGCCCCCCAAAGGATCCTGCTACAAGGAAGAGGAACTGGGAGAAGGATTGCATGCCACTCAGGACGATGAGACCTCTCGTCCGGATCTCGGATCTGAGCCAAGGGATTTATTTTGTTCGCGAGTCATGAGAAAAAAATATGAGTCCAGCTCGAACTACCTTGCATCCAAGCTCCTTACGGCCTTTTGAAGAGGATCTTGGGTGCACAGGTGTCCCTTTGCTGTTTGATCTTGGTTTTTGAGGGCTAAACAGAAACAGCAACCCTGTTAATGTTGGGTGTTTGAGGAATAGCACAGAAACAATATCAGAATCTACTTGCACCCGGCCAAAAAAATGCGCACAATCTCGAGGAGATCCCTGGCTGTCTTGGACCGGGAAAAAAAACAAAAAAACACGAAGCAACACCGGAAACACCATCTCGAGATTTCTTGGCCCGTGGGACTCAATTCAACTACAAAATCAGTATATGGTCAATTCAATTTCCATCTACTAAGTCAGTATACATATATACATATTGTCATCCCCCAACTTTTTCTCTGACTAGCGACTCGACTCGCGACTCGACTCAAGCGTCCCTTGAGCGTCGCTCGACTCTTCGTCGCTCGCGTTGCGAGGTGCTGACCTGCGACTCCATCGACTCCTTGCGCGAGATCGCGGATTGTTTGCAGATGGACGTTATGGAGCCCCGGCAGCCGGGAGCCCAACATGAGAATTCCTGACCTGGGAAAAGGAGAGCTCAGTAGAGACCAGAGGCAAAGAGGGAGACCTGGGAGATCGGGGAGAGACCGGGAGCCGTTCGGCCCAGGATCCCTTTTTGGGGTCGGCTGGGCCTCAAAAACGACCGACCCAAAGGAGCTGAGAAGAGTACCAAAATGTAGCAACGATATGTGTGACGCCGAAGGATAGGCAAGAAGTTGAAGTGGGCCGGCAAGTTTGAAAACCCAATGTGACCCTTGATCAAAGCCTATTCCGGTTACCTCCAGAGAGAGAGGTTTGTGTTTCTTAGCGATGCGAGGGCATTGGTTACTCAGCCCAACTCGTTCCCCAAGGCGGTTTGTTTTTGTATCTCCCCCAACAGGGAACCACACCATCTCTCCCAAGCTTCCGAAACCACCAAACCAGCTTTTACCCATGGGAAGGCGACGCGACGGAAACTCGGGCCCGGTGTTGGTTTCTATATTCGCTCAGCTGACCTTGGATATCCCATGCATGGTCCATAGTCATGGCGCCAAAAGGTGATCATCTTGAGCCATGCCCAAACTGGGCAACTGGGAGCACTTTTGATTCGTAGCCTCCACGAATTGGAGATTTGGTGCATGAAGCCATTGTACGAACCAGTGAGGACCAGTCGCGAGGGGTACTTGGTTTTCCAGGCGTTGGCGTTGCTGATGTTTGTCAAAGGGAGTTTCCCACGCAGACGATTGGAACATATCGCCACAAACCATGAAGGAACCCTGCCACCCACCCATCCCTCAGACCCTCCGCGCAGGGCTCTGGCGGGTGGCACTTTGCGGACAGCCCCACCTCGCACTGTTTTACCTCCCGGTATCGTTTTGAAAGGTGCGATGCATGTTTTGAAATTTATTTTGCGACTCTTGGTTCCGCAGTGATTGTGGGCATGAAGACGACCTTTCTTCAGGGTGTGTCCCTAGGGGGAGTTTTTGTTTTGCCTTAAATGACTAGCTGGACCCTCGAAATTCCCTAAACATTGGTTATTGCAACCCACGATTCTGGGGTGAAGTCCCCTTGTGATGGGTACCTGGAGTCTCCATGACCCTTTAAACATGGGGTAATGACAAACCATTTTTTGAGAGTCAGAAGCAGACTCCAGGTAGTTCTTTCGCATCCAGGTACATTTGGGTATGGGTCAACATTGAAGCACCAGGGGACAGGTTTTAGTTCATGTTTCCATTTACCAGGGTTCCATTTTGGGGTTGCCCTATTTTTGACCCACATCAACGTTTTTTTTCCTCCGCTCTCCCGCCACTTCGCCAGGCGGTCCAAGTCCGAGTTGGTGTCCTTCTTGGGGGTGGTGTACCGCCTTCACAAGGCGCCGTTTTTTGCAATGGGTCCTGGTGGTTCTACGGGTCATAGGAAAACCTTCGCATAACTTTGACTTCCATTTTGTTCAGAACATTGTTAATTCCCCTGTTGGTTTTTAAGGGAATCTATCACTACCGGAAATATGTTCATTTTTCCAGGGGACTTCAGCAACTGGCGGAAAAGTCAATGGGTCTGTTGGAGCCTCAGCAAGTTGCAAGTTATATGATTTGTTTAGTGTCAGTGGCATTGCGTGCCAGTCAGATTCTTCCTGTCGGGGACAATGGTCCGTGGCTCATACTCAGACTTGAACAAGCAACAGCTCGGCCAGAAAACCAGGTGTGGCAAGACACCCTTCTGATTTCTTCTCATGGTTTATCTCGTGTTCACGCCAAGTTTCCAGCATGACTTACCCAGGATGGGTGGGTGGCAGGATGGGTGGGTGGATGGACCGATGGATGGATGGATGGATGGATGGATGGATGGATGGATGGATGGATGGATGGACGGATGGACGGATGGACGGATGGACGGATGGACGGATGGATGGATGGATAGATTGGGTCTTTATGTTTTGGGCTCTGCTTTGATGTTTTCACGCTGCGTTCACGGTCAATGATCGCGTTCATGTCGTAGTTTGGGCTGTACAACTGTAACATATGATTTCATCGCTTGAATGCATCGTTTGTTTGGAGTTCCTTCAATGGAAGCGATGGAAAGATGCGTTTTGATGCTGATGTTCTCTTTGGGGGACCTTGGAGACAGCCACTTGGACCAGGATGTGCAGGAGAAGCTCATTTATCGGGCCGGGGGCTTGATGCTGGCCTAGTGCATTGCTCAAAAAACATGTGATGTCTATTCAGATGCGGTCTTTTTTGGCATTTGTTGGCCTCTCTCTTGGACGTTGCTGGCAACACAATGCCCTAAACAGTTGATTGGGAGGCATCTTGGACCTTTCTGCGACCTTTGAGAAATACTGTGGATGGACAAAATCCTGCACCACTTTGAAACAATGGGCAACTATTGTTTGTTGGCATTTTCCATTCCAGGGTTTCTCAGGTGGTGCGAAATGGCCACAGTATGAAGGGAGAGCACCGCAATTCCAAACTCGGGCTTTGTCTTGTTGAGCAGGTTGGCGATGGCGCAATCGGGAGGTTTTGGACCAACACCTTGCAAGCTTTGTGGGTCTCAAAGATGATCTAGAAACCTGTTGGGATGTGGCTTTTGTGGATCCACCCCTGTAGGATATTCAGAAAGTACTAGCAGATTACTAAGAATGGACCAGCAGAGGGAAGAACACGTGATATAGACCAAACACGCATCCAAACATGTGACATGTGCTAGACATGGGCAGGAGTTTGATCAAGTTTCTTGCCCACTTCCTGTGAACTGTTGTTTTGCGTAGCTAGCAAGCCCCCTTGGGGTTTTGAGCGTCTGAATTTGGGTTGCCCGCGTTCCAGACCATTGAAAGCCCTTTGCTTTTTATTGGGGGGGTTTGGCTCCCAAGTTAACCAAAAGGTGCCAACTTGTTCCCAAGCGCGGGAGGTGTGGGGGTTGAGCACTTCTAGGGCTTGATTTCCCATTCTTTTCGACCATCGTTCTTTTTAATCGCCGGCTGTTTCCCAATGGTTTTGAGGGTTTCCTGAAAAGAAGGATCCCTGGAAAGAATGGGGAAGCTTCCCCTAGAGCACTGCTCAAAGGTGGAGATGTACATCCGAGACAACATCAAGGGGTGCTCGCCGGCCCATGATCGATGTTCTCAGTTTCCCAAGGTGAATCGACCTTGTGGCTGCAGAATTGGGTGCGGGGAAATTCTGTGGATGGCTATTCTCCCGATAATCCTAGCGAATGCCGAGCCCCGGGCTCCCCATATATGACACTGCTGGCCGTCCTAACTTTTACTTGTCCGAAATCCATCGGGACCCGCAAGTTCGCAAGCGATGTGGTTTATCCACATGGTCAGTTTCCCTTTGCATGGCATGGCAACCGGATGGAAGTGCTTTGAGAGCCATCCATTATGTTTTACCGGATCTCTTGAAGTTGGTTTATTCACCAGCCAATTGGGGCTGGTCCTTCGGGTTCACCTACAAACGTGTCAAATGTTAAACCTTGTTGATGCCCACTGTTGATGAGCGAAATCCTGTTCGCACCACGTCGAAGCCATGGGAAACCATATTTTGTTGGTATTTAGGGGCAATCATCCTTCCAGGGTTTCTTAGGTGCAGGATTTCGTCCATCCACAGTATGGTGAACAAAGAGCCGGAATCCACCGGAAAAGGGTGCAATCGGCCAACCACCTTTCAGCATGTTGAGGTTGGTTTTCTATATTTCTCAGTGTTTTGAACATCACCTGGGCAGTTTAAACTTATTCTTCCTGTTGCGTGCTCAGCGAAATACATATGGCGAACCCGATCAAGGCCACAGCGTGTTTTTTCTTCGCAGGGTTGGGACTGGCTACAATGTTCGTTGGTCCAGCCCTTTTCTCTGATTTTGTTTTGAGGGGGTGGGCCTTCCAAATTAAAGTCAGAGAGAGTAAACACGCAAAACGAGAGTGCCAGTTTTTTTGCCCCATTGCCACTGCTCCGGGTTGAACATAATCATTGATGTCTCGTTTTATTTAAACAACGGCCTGGCAGGTCTGGCGGTTTTTACGTCTCAAGCCTGACAGTTCTTTGACTTTCGAGATTGCAGAGTAGCTCTAAGGCACCCTGAACCCTCAAAGTTCCAACTTAACATGGGTTAGTGCAACCCAAGAAGCGTGGTTGGTCAATTCTCTTTTCTTCCTGGGTCCTTTCTTTAGCCCAGGAGCCCTCCGGAGCATTTGTTTGGCTTTGGGCTCGCGGGGTCGCGAGCCCCGGCGAGCGCGGACAGGTACATGCCCACCAGCGCGGACCTAGACTACCCGTGGGGACCCAAAGGCGAAAGAACTCAACCCCGCGGGTGCTTGGGACACCCACGACATGACACGCTAAACCTCTTTCATTGGCTGAAGCGTATGTTTATTCAATTTATTAGTATTCTTATTATTGTGATTATGTAGTATTTCCCCTGTTGGTTTTAGAGGGAGTCTATCACTACCGGACATATCTCTACTGTTGCGCGGGGACTTAAGCAAATGGAGGAACCTTGGTGGTTCCCAGTTGACTGCGGTTATTGTAGCAGTGTTTGGGGTCAAATTCAGAAAACGGCGGGTGGACCCCTTCAATCGACCAATTGGGCAACTTTGATGGCGAAAAAAGGCTGTGGCCAGTGCATTGCCGCTTGTTCACGGGTTAGTTCTGTAGGCTTTCTCTATTGACTCCCCGGAATGTGGTGGAGAGAGGGGGCGCTAGTCCCTTTATCACATTGCCAGACCGAAGGCTTTCCTTTGTCAGGTCGTTCCTTTTTCGGCTGCCCATCAGTTTTTGTTGTTAACAAGAAAAAGTGAACTGTGCTACAGCGGTCTTTTGTCCAGTTGAGTGGCACCCTCAAATCCCCTTATTGTTTGGTGTTTTCCTAACCAAAGATGGCGCCCCAAACCCCTTGTTCGACGAGGTTCACTGGGCGACTGGGGGATGGTCAAAGGGAATACCGAAAAGACAACTTGCCTTTCCTGTAAGGAACCGCACATAAATGCTTGGTTGATTGAAAGGATCTTTCAATCATCCTCCACAAGTGTGGTGTTTTGAAGGTGAGGGATGGGTTAAAACCATCGCTGAAATTTGAAAAGGGGTTCGAATCGCCTTCCGTCCCCGCCAATCCGCAGCGTCGCTTCATGGATTTCCCTGCGAACACAGGAGCAGACAGGACAGACCCAGACTGACGGACCCGCCTGATTTAAAAAAAAAAAAAAAACATGTTGCTTGCTCTAAGACCGGTTTCCCGGACCCATCGACGCGCAAACAACTTGGGTGTTGAGCGGTTACTAACCTGCTGGGTTATACAGTAGCCCACTTGCACGTGCTTGAGCTCAATCAGGGATATGACGTGGGTTACAACCAAAATTCTAACCACTTAACTTTGAGGATACTTGTGGGATGATGTCAAAGGACAAGCAGACACCATTGAACCATTCGGAGGGGTCCTCCAATACCTCGCGGACCCATTTGAGTGGGCAATATCCCTGCTTGTGGATTGAGCCACCCACTCAGGACACTCAACCATGAGAACGTGTGTTTCTCAATGACCCTGAAATGCCCATGGTTTCCTGAAATGGCAATGCTTTCCTTTCCCTTCAACCAAGCAGAAGGTCTCAAATCCATTTGGGCTTGTCAAAATCGAGGACCCCGAGGTCGGTTTCAGACTGAAACCAGCAGAAGCCCTTGCCATAGGCCCTATTGCACACACACATTTCGACATCTCGGGTAACCCCTTGAATTCCATGTATGGTTCCCTTTTCCTTTAAGGACTTGAAACATGGTTGATTGGGGTTCCTTTCCCCCCACCTCCCCCACCCTCCCCCCCGCCCCCGAAAGAGGCGGGGGGGGGGGGGATGTTTTGACAACCTGACCGCACCCAGGGCCATTCTCTACGCGGAGAAAGGCGATCAGGACGCCGCCGGGGGCTAAGCTGCGAATGTGGATGGCTCGTCTCTTTCTGTTTTTTGGCTCGCTGGATTCGAAGGACGCGAAAAGCTGGGGAGTTCTTGGAAAAGCCAGCGATCCTTGAATTGGAAACCCTCTAAACAAACCAAGTTGCCACACAGTTGCCCCACACGAAGCCGTTTTGGGGCGGGTGTTGGTTGGGAAATTCCCAGAGCAAAACCTTAGCCTTTTACTCTCCCCGGCTCAAAGGTCAAAGCCTTAGCAATATTAATTTAGACTCAGGAATACTCTTGGCAATACTACGTACAGGTAGACTAGGCAATGCTAGATTCAGTATTGGCAAGTCGAAGTCGAACCCGCACCCCAAACTTGTTCACTAAAGAGGACTCCCCTGAATGTTTGCACTGTGCAGAAAAAAAAGATAGGGCTATTAGAGCAGGCCCAACATTACCCTTTTGGTGTTGGTTTGAAGGAGACCTCACTTCTTTAGTTCTTGGACTTCAGTGAGTTTTTTTTTCCGCTAAGACAGTTTTGTGGCATCCAAACTGTTTGTTTTTTCCAGGCTCAGAAAGTAATTAAACGAATTATTTGCGTGTGTTTGTGTGTTTGTGTGTCTGTGTGTGTGTTGTGTGTTGTGTGTGTTGTGTGTGTTGTGTGTGTTGTGTTGTGTTGTGTTGTGTTGTGTTGTGTTGTGTTGTGTTGTGTTGTGTTGTGTTGTGTTGTGTTGTGTTGTGTTGTGTCGTGTCGTGTTGTGTTGTGTTGTGTTGTGTCTGTGTGTGTCTGTGTGTCTGTGTGTCTGTGTGTCTGTGTGTGTCTGTGTGTGTCTGTGTGTGTCTGTGTGTGTCTGTGTGTGTCTGTGTGTGTCTGTGTGTGTCTGTGTGTGTCTGTGTGTGTCTGTGTGTGTGTCTTTGTGTGTGTGTCTTTGTGTGTCTGTGTGTGTGTGTGTGTGTCTGTGTGTGTGTGTCTGTGTGTGTGTCTGTGTGTGTGTGTGTCTGTGTGTGTCTGTGGGTCTCTGTGTGTGTCTGTGTGTCTGTGTGTGTCTGTGTGTGTCTCTGTGTGTCTCTGTGTGTCTCTGTGTGTCTCTGTGTGTCTCTGTGTGTCTCTGTGTGTCTCTGTGTGTCTCTGTGTGTCTCTGTGTGTCTCTGTGTGTCTCTGTGTCTCTGTGTGTCTCTGTGTGTCTCTGTGTGTCTCTGTGTGTCTCTGTGTGTCTCTGTGTGTCTCTGTGTGTCTCTGTGTGTCTCTGTGTGTCTCTGTGTGTCTCTGTGTGTCTCTGTGTGTCTCTGTGTGTCTCTGTGTGTCTCTGTGTGTCTCTGTGTGTCTCTGTGTGTCTCTGTGTGTCTCTGTGTGTCTCTGTGTGTCTCTGTGTGTCTCTGTGTGTCTCTGTGTGTCTCTGTGTGTCTCTGTGTGTCTCTGTGTGTTTCTGCGTCTCTGTGTCTCTGTGTCTCTGTGTCTCTGAGTCTGTGTCTGTGTGTCTGTGTCTCCGTGTCTCTGTGTCTGTGTGTCTGTGTGTCTGTGTGTCTGTGTGTCTGTGTGTCTGTGTCTGGCTCTTTTTAGCTACTTAGGGACCCTTGAAACAACGCCCTACCCCCCACATCCCCACCTAAGGCCTTCTTTGCTTCCCAAAGCCTCCAAGTGGCCGCAAAAAGTTGGTTATTGCACCCCATGACGAAGTCCAACTCGATTTTTTGGGGAACCCATGGCGAGTTCCATCTTCTTAATGGGTATCTTTCGGGTCCAAGTTGGGTTGTTGACCCCAATGCCAACTCTTACTCATCCCATGGTTGTCAAGGGCCCAAGACCCCGATCCCAAGAGGGAATAGGGGCCAATAGCCACAAATGAGCCATAATCAAAACCCGGGTAGATGAAGGTTGGTAAGGGGCAGTCCCAGCCGGAAATAGTTGCGGATATCCGCCTTTCTAATTCTTTACATAGTTCTGGGTTCACCATTTTTGTACCAGGTTTTGATTGAGACTCAAATGAGGCTCATTAGAAACTGAGCCAAACTGTGTGGGTGCCTTTTTCAAGCGAACCAGGCAACCCATGGCGAATTCCACCTCTGTTTTTTTGGGCATCTTTCAGGTCCAGGTTGGCAAAAATCGACCCCGAACCCCTGGACCCCGATTTGGGGGGTCCTTTGGTTTTTGCCCTTCGCCCAGGCGGAGCACATGGGCGCGCCAGGCGGACATGCGGACACTTCCCACGGCTCTGGTCGCTATCAGCTTTGTGGATCCCAGTTGCAAGTGACTATTCTACTGAAGACTTTCAACCAGTTTGGTGATCCCAGTTTGGTGGTTCGCAACCATACCCTCAGACTTTCCGATTTGTGGAGATGAGGGCTTCATAGCATATGACTAGGGGTTGATTCCTGTTCAATTATTTTCAACCATCGTTCTTTTCAACAACCGACTGTTGCCCCTGGGGTTCTGATAGTTCTGACGGTTTTCTGGAAAGAAGGATCCCTGGAAAGAATGGGGAAGTGTTCCCTAGAACTATGTTAGGCAACCAACTTTTCCTTAAAGGCTTTTGAAGGGTGGTTCCATGGTTGTTGTTGGGAAACATTTTACATCCTTGCTTACTGTGGTTTAGTGGTTGAAATCCAACCGCTTAGCTGCTAACATTTTAATTTTTTAGCTCCCCTTCCAACGTGAACTGAGGTTCCTTTGGCTATGCCAGTGCGAACCTTTGGTAAAGCGGGCTCCAAGTTGGCAAGCGCGGGGACGCCCTTGGGATTCGAAGCCATCGCACCGAAGTGCCAGAAGGGGCCATTTTGACATGCCGGCACGTGCTTCCCTTCCGCTTGAAGAACCCAAAGGCTCACGACTGCCCGGTCCTCAAAAAGAAGCTGTTTGAGCAGGGCTCATTAAAAGATCTCCATTTTGCAACCATTTGAAACATGTTGCTTTTTCAACACCAAAATAAAAAAGGGAAACCACCATTTACAAGTTGCAATGTTCGATCGGTGTATGCGGTGTCACGAGGTGTAAACCGACCCCTCCCTTTTGAAGGGTCCATGAGCATGGACGACCTGAGGTGAAACCCGACTCCCTTCGACTCTTTTAGCTCCTCCAAGACCCTCTGGTTTTTTGGCCGGGTCTGAAAGCCGGTGGTCCAAAGCCGGGCTTCTCCTTTCTTGCTGGTAGCAGGGAATGAGGGAATGACCCTTATACAGCATTCCTTGTGGTTTCCTTGGGTCAGTGTGTGGTCAGTGGTCCAAAAGCTGTCCCTCTAAAATGGTGGCAGTTCCCCAACTCGAAATCAACCATGGGTGGGTGAGTCCGGGGTTTCATCCTATACAGATCAACATGGACCCCCCCCCAAAAAAAAAATGGACTGCTGAGGACATTGCTTTAGTGAGCTTTACTTGAATGTTCAACCAACGTGGGTTGCAACCATTCTATAGCCATGGTTATAAGCCAACTAACCCCAGTTTCCCCAGTCATACCAATGTTTGTACTCCACTTCCATGACGTTGGTTGAACATCCAAGTGATAGGGTGTGTTTTTTTCCTCAAGTAGTGAGAGATGAAGCCGCATCTCTTGGTCCACCGCTTTTCTTTTTTTCGCGCCAGGCTCCGGGTGGTACCCCTCGCTGCCGCGGACCTTGTCCATTCTGGCGGCCTCCTTGGCATGACCCCAGCGTGCAAGCCAACTGACCTCAGCGACCCCAGTTGCAACCTTGGTTCTATCCTACTTGCTACACGCTTCCATCCAGTTGAAGGTTTGGAGCCCGGTGCTTGAGTTAGAAGTTTCCCATTGTTGACTGGTTGTGTTCGCACCAGTTGGGACATGAGTAATGGCGGCCGGGGTGTTTATGTATCGAAGGAACATGGTTCCAATATATCGGCGACCCTGCAGACCGCTCACGCCAAAGCATCTACCAGTTTGCTTCACACCCCCCCAAGGGGACCAATTTCTTGGGAAAGACTACAGAAAGGACCATTTTTGGGTTGGTGTGAAAGGATGATGGTGTTTGGGGGTCCAAGCGGAAAAGTTCTATGATTGATTCACTTGCTGGCTGTCAGCAGGGAATGAGTTGGAATGGCCCCCGCAAGCTATCCCCTGTGGTTTCCTTTAAGGGAATCCCCAGGTTTATTCCCCAAAGTCCCCGGGTCATTCCCTGAGCACCAGCAAGTTCATCCGCGGTCAACATCTCCTGGTGTTGAAACCGCTCGGTTTTTTTTTGGGCGGGATTTGCTTCTTGATGGCGCCGCATTCCCTTGCGGGTAGCCTGAAATCAAAAGGACCACCTCCGTTTTTGGGGTCCCCCCATTTTAACAAGACACAAATTCTTCCCTAAAAGGCATGAAACAAGATTGTGTCGTCCCCCTTAGTTATTGTTCCCCTAAACAAAGTCTTCTCCAAAAGGCATGACAAAAGAATTTCTTCCCTAAAAGGGGTGGAACAAATTGTGTCGTCCCCTTATTGTTTTGACCCTTTCCTTGTTCCGTGACCCCGAGGCCAAGATCTACCGCGTGCTGGAAATGTCCACCTTCCAGGGGCCGCGGGTCTCAGCGCGACTAAACTCCCCAAACCACCTCCATTCAGGGCTCCACTTTTGGACTACCCCAAGAGAGACTCAAAGGCTGGGATTCTCCTTTCGGGGCAATGAACCACTGGGTTTAAGTCTACCCTGGCGCAGTCCAAAAGTGGAACCCTGCACCATTTATTTCAAATCAAAGCGAGTCCCCGGACCCTGAGGACTGCGCTGGGGACCCTAACTTCATCGAGACCCCAGTTGAAAGGTCGGTCAAGAACAAAAGGGTGCAACACCCCCAACAAGAATCCGGATCACCTTTAAAGTGGTCCAGCCCGCATGAATATCTAGGGAGCGAATTCATCCTGGGTCGACATGTTGCCTCATATTTCAGAGTCTAACCGAGCCATAGAGGCGTTGGTACACGCAACCCGAAAACTCCCGAGATGGGGACTTGTACAACGTCCCAGTGCTTAGCGTGTTGGGAAACTAAAAGGTCATGTTCGTCGGATGTGTTGCATTTTGTGTGAATTGAAGGGAAGCAGAGGCCAGTGCTTCCAGGCAAGCCACAACAAGCGGGTAGCCAAGGCTTCTACCTCTAGTTTCATGTTTTGTCTATGGTCACCTACAGTGACAACTGGAATCATTGAAGGCAAGTTAAGACGCCACCTCGAGGTACCTGCAAGCTGCTCGAGGGGTGAGAATGGCCACGGGTTCATGTTATAGACCTATACAATCAGCCTTAGTACTCAGAGATCTGGTTGTACCCTTGCAACATCTTGCAACCCCGAAATCGCTGAACATACCTTACTTGGACCCCATCAAAGTACATGGTTACGGCCCTGATTTAAAAAAAAAAAAAAAACTGATTAGGGTCAATTTCCCGTTGGCTGGTTTTATTTAGGGATCGCCGGCCTTCGGGCTTTCGGGCGTGATCGTAGTGAGTGGCAAAGGGTCCAAAGGGTCCAACGGCTGGGGTGCCATAGGGGCCGAATGCTGAGGATGGCCCAGGAAGCTGTGGATCTATGCATGCACACGCTGAAGCAGGCACGCACGACTGCAGAATAAATTCCTGGGCTTCCGGCGCTTGCCGCTCAAAAGCCTTCGCAGGAAAATAAAAGTCTTCAGGATTCCAGAGTACTCTGAGGGGTTGCACCAAATAGCTCCTTGTACCTCGCTCTGGACCCTCAAAATTTGCTGACACTTGGGTTGCTCAAAATCACGGGGTGAATTCCTTTTTGAGAGGTAGTGTCAGGGTCCAGGACACTTGGAATGTCTGGAAACCTACCATCTAGTCTACCCTCTTGTTGTGTGCTCTGTCGAAAACCATTGGGCCTAGCAAACAAGCTAGCTGTCTGAGTAACTCAGTTGTCCTATGTAGCGGGTTTACTTGGTTTACTTGTTTCTGGTATGCATATACCTGGACCCTTAAAAAACATGCCCTGTACAAAAGGATTTTTCTCATAATTGTGAGCCACATCCATTTTTACAGTAGGAATTTCGGCGGTCCAGGTTTGTACATACCGCCCCCATACGGTATGGGTCCCCCCCCCAGGACCCCCCCCCCCCGCCCAAGACCCCGAGCCCCCGGATCCTGGCACCTACGGTCCCATCCCCACCCCGACCCCCTGAACTCGCACCCCGACACCCCGGCACCCCGACACCCCGACACCCCGGCACCTCCACCCCCAGGACAAGATAACCCGCAACCAACTATAAACCAATCCTAAACTAACCCTAAACCAACCCTAAATACACCCAAAATCAAACCCTAAACCGTAGACCTCTAAACCTAAACCAATCCTAAATCAACATAAACCAACCGTAAACTAACCCTAAACCAACCCTAAACTAGCCCCAAATACACCCTAAACCAATCCCTAAACAATAAACCCTAAACCTAAACCAACCCTAAATACACCCTAAACCAAACGCTAAACCAAACCCTAAACCGTACACCTCTAAACCTAAACCAACCCTAACCCAACCCTAAATCAACATAAGCCAACCAACCCTAAACCAACCCTAGACTAACCCTAAATACACCCTAAATATACCCTACACCAATTCTAAACCAACCCTAAACCACGACAACCCAACCACAGGACCACAACCACAGGGGGGGGGGTACTTGTTTGACCCGTGACCATTGGGGGGGGGGCTGGCAACGCTGTACCATATATGGGAGTCGTTCTAAAGGTCCTTGTAAGGAGTTTAGTATTCGGTGACCATCGGTGTTGCTTGAGGTAGCTCCGCGAAAGATTCGCGATGGAGTTGCGAAAGTAACTTTTTTTCTCGCGAAAGTTTTGCGTAACTGTATCTGGTTAATCAATGATATGTGGAACCGTTCATCTTTTCTGCTGAGCCTTCCTTCTATTCTGATTAAACCATTTGGTTGATGTTGCGCTGATTAAGCCTGGTGAGGCTACAGTTTGATACCCTGCTTGGCTGGTTAGTGCTCCAAGCCGGTGTATGTGTGTCTGTGGGTGTCAGTCGGTGGCTTTCCGCTCTGAAACGTGGGCGATTTTTCGCGAAAGTTCCGCGAAAGATCCGCGAAAGCCCGCGCGAAAGTGCAGGCTTCGATTGCAAGGGGAGGTATAGTCTGAGCGCCGATCTAGTCAGTATACTAGCTTGGTACTGGAAATCTGCGACTTCAAGCTGGAGCTGCACGGCGAACGAAAAGCTGCGACTTTCCAGCCGGCGCATGTCATGTACTACCCCTGTGATGAAAAGTTGCGACTTTACAGCTGGAGTTGGGAAATCGTCATTTCGCTTACAACGCTGGCACTTAAAAGCTGCGATTCTCCGACTCGAGAAATGAAAGAGCACGGCGATGAATCCGCGAAAGATTCGCGAAAGTAACTTTTATATTCGCGAAGAATGGCCGTTTCGAGACAAAGGAATTTAGATCAACCACCATATACATACACTTAGATGTTCGTCAAGGATGGACACAACATAGGCTTTGAGCAGTCAACTCAGCGAGTGAACATGGAGCATGTGCTTTACTTGGACAACCTCAACCTTTCAGGAGGTTACTTGCACCATTTGCCATAACCAGACTATGCAATCAAAAGGCCGGGACTCTAGTCACGTGTATCCTGGATTTCCTTGCCGCCATCAAAACACATCGGCGAGGACCCACTTTAGATGACCATCCTCAGCTAAATGGCGGTGACATATGAACCCAACCGTGGTTTTACTGGCCACTGAACCCCAGTTCCCTCCCCCCCCCCCCCCTCCAGTCCCCCCCCCCCAGTTCCCCCTTGAACCCCAGCTTTCCCCCCCCCCCCCCCGTTATGTTTTTCGGTTATGTACCTTTTAGGTTTTTGGGAACCGAGCCACCGGAGTCCCGAACCTTTTCATGTGTGACACGCCCACCTCGCCGCACGCAAAGTCCAGACTTTCCGAAAATATGAGGCCCAAGTTGCCCGGGGCTCCTAAAAACAAACATGTTGCAACCATGTGAAACATGTTGCTTTTTCAACACCAAAATACAGGGACACCACCATTTACAAGGCAATGTTCAGGTGTATGATGTAAGGATCCCTGTTGCCCCATGCCCAGGGAGGGAACCCGTGGTTTTCCTCGGCCTACTTTTCACCTTTCGTGGTTGTTGTTGGGAAATATTTTACATTTTGGCTTATTGTGGTTTAGTGGGAAGTCCCCACTTCACTGCTAAAATTTGAATTGTTGCTCCCCTTCCAACGTCAACGAAGCTTTGACCAAAAGAAGATCCGCCATAGGGTTCACTAAATAGGATAGGGACTAGTTTGGCAGGACACTCCCCAAGCGTACAGCAAGGGCCATTGAAACTTCCCACACCCTTCCATTTGCTTAGGAATATGTGTTCCCGGACCCGAAAGAACTACCAATAAACAAAGCGGACTTCACCAACCACAATGTCGGGTTGCAATAACCCATTCTTAGGTTTGACTTTCGAGGGTCCAGGTGATTCTTGTCCCTGTGTTTTTTCGTTGAGTTCTATCGCTGGACATATCGTTGCATGTGTAAACCATCCCAGAGCCCCCCAACAACTGCTTTTTCCAATGCTCAAAATCCCGAGTGTCCAAAAAGCAGTTGTTGGGGTGGGGTGTGCTGGTCCCATTTGACTTTTCCTGAGATTTCAATCAGGTTCATTCCCGTTTGCCATGTTAGATGGTGCTACCTGGTTCAATAGGACTTATAGTGGTCTCTATCTAGGTGTGTCTTTGCAAAAAAAGGTGGTTTCAAAAAGACACACCAAGTTCAGTCTAGCTAATGTTGACCCCATATTAAGCAACCCCAGTTGAATAAGGGGGGTGTTCCCCTCCAAAAGTGGTTTGCTTCCCCACTAAACCCGGGGACACGTCCTATTAATAAACCTAGTATTACTTAAAAGTATATATAATAATAACCTTAAAACAAAAGAAAACACCGGTCAACATTCACCAAAAGTCAATCGTGTTTTTGTGCGCTCAATCTCAACCGCGCGCAGGCGTCGGAGTCTTTGGCCAGGAGGGCCCTACCGAGGTGTGACGAAAGCCTGCAGGCGATGGCGGGGTTGGGGTGAGTTTTCAAGCGCCAGAAAGTCCAAGAGGATTTTCTCCTCACTTTCTGAGTTCATGAACTTTACACTTTTTGGGACGACCGTTTAAGGGGTAAATATGTGTTTTTTGTGTTTGTTGTGCCATCCCCCAGCAAGTGAGCCTCTAATTTTCCCAAGACACCTGGAGTCTCCTTCTAACCCTCCAAAAATGGGGTCATTCCCACAAAAAAGGGGTCATGGACCCATGTCTAAAGGGTCATGGAGACTCCAAGAAGCACTGTTTTCACACGTCGCCAGGGTTTGCGCGGGTGCAGTTGCAACCGCGACACCCTGCCCGTAGCTTTCCATTTCAATACTCAGGCAGATGTCGCCACTTCTGTTGAGTCACATCCCCACTGGTTGCATCCTCTTTACAGGAAACCCCTTCTGGGTCATTGCTTTAAAAGGAAGCCAGGGGGCGTGTTGTTTCTGCTTCAACTTGCAGTTGATCTTTGGGTATGTTTTGGACCCTGCCCCCCACCGAAGTGGATTACGGATTTTGGATCCGGTCCAGCAAATTCTGGCAGACTGGCGTTTCACGCGCTCGCGGCCCGCTTCCGTCTGGTATGTTGGCGAAGTGAGGTTTCCGAATGGATTGAATTGCTAGCAGGGGAACATGAGGGAGATGCTTCTGAAAGTCAAGGAAGCTTGCTGCAACTCAGCGAAGATTCGCGCAGCTTTGATCCTTATACTGTTCTTCGGACCAAACCACATTCCACGGGTTCAGGGACCTTACCTTCCAACGGCCGTCCATTTGGGATGGTGCCTTCGGCATGCCGGTGATGATTGCAACGGGACCAATTGCTAGTGACAGTTTCGGGCCATAAACCTTCCATTCTGCTATGGTTCTAGCGCTACCTTCCCCATTCTTCCCAGGGATCCTTCTTTCTAGAAAACCTCCGGAAATCCACTGAAAACGGATCCGGTCTTCGAAAAGAACCATGGTTGGAAAGCATGGACAAGGAATCAACCCTTAGAACGATTCTGGATGCCCGGGAAGCGTCATTTCACGCGACGCAAATCGTTTGAGTTCAGGCGCAGGTGGGTACAAGCGCTGTTGGAAGCAGACAGTTTCCAAGAACCGCTTGGTAGCTGCCATGCAGGTACCCTGGGTCCCCCAGTGCCCGACTTCTCTCCCAACTGTTTGGTTGGGAGGGTTCCCTTCAAAAATAGAGGGTGCCCTTATTCTAACCTCTCTACTGGAGGACCTAGCAGCTTTGACCCTTCAAAGACATGCTTGGATACTCCGACCCTTCAATAGGTATACTTGTCTTCTTCTAAGAAGACACTTGCCAAAACCATCCTGCCAAGGTACAAAGAGACCTTGAGGCCCAGTGCTTGCACTTGCACTTGCAGAGTAGGTTAGCAGGAAATTCATGATGAAGCAACAATGCCTCGAAAAAGTGGGTAGTATTCCTGGTTCATAAGTCCCCGTCCATTTTTTTCCGCAACATTCCAGTGATCTGGACTTATGAACTGGGGTTTCTGTTAACAACATACCTGATTCGCATGGGCGGTGGTCCAATTTTATCAAGCAAGTGCTCAAGTGCTCAAGCCAGGCTGTGCTGCCGCTGGTCCAGATGATGGATTCCCAGCTCTTCCTGGTGAAGCATCTTCTGCTCGGGGCTGAGGCTTTTTCGAGCCGTCGAAAGGCCAAATGACTTGGCCCATGTTTGCCAAGCAGACGACCGCTGCCCCGAACACGAGCTTTGCTTCGATTCTTGTTTTACCTTCCCCAGACTTAGCTCCTTGTTTTTTTTTGTTTTAATTGTTTTCATTATGTTTTTATATATTTTTTTTGGGGGGGGATCTCTTTGTTTTCCACTAACCAGTATTTTTTAATTTGTTTTGCTTGGGTCCTAGTTCCAGCCTAGGTCCCCGAGTAGTGCCCTTTCTCTCCCAACTGTTTGGCTGGGAGGGTTCCCCTACTAAAATAGACTACAGAAAAAAGTTGGTACCCTTATTCTATCCTCTCTACTGGAGGACCCAGTTTAGCTCAAGATGGGTGCGGCTCAAGATTCAAGAGCCAGGGTTACGCAGGTTTTAGTCTCTGGTTCCATTTACCAAGGTGCCATGTTGGTACATGTTTTTGAGCCACAGCCAGATGTATCATCAGCCCCCCTTGCCCCCACCCTGCCTCCCAAGCTTGGCGGAACTATTTTCTTGTTTGGCGCGGTTGACCCTACATGATGTTCTCCCATCTGTAAGGGGATGACATTCAGCACACTCACCAAATATATATATATATATCATATGAGTCAAGCAATTTGATACCATAAAAGTCAATGAGGTGATGGCAACTCATCTTAGTACCATAAAAAAAATGAGGTGATGGCAACTCATCTTAGTAACTCCCAGACTAGTGGTGCCTTCTCTTCGGATCTTGCAACGTCAACTTCAATTTCTCACTTCCGATCGAGTTCCGTTTCGCACTTCAGTCCCTTTTGGGGGTTGGATCATTCGTTGTTGGCCTTGCCCAATAGCCTTTGGTTACTTTTTGTTGGCCCATCCACTCCTAGGTCCTCCAGTAGAGAGGTTAGAATAAGGGTACCAACTTATGTAGTCTTTTTTAGTAGGGGAACCCTCCCAACCAAAACAGGGTGAGAAAGGGCACTCCTGGATGACATAGACTCAATCCACACCCAGTGCCCCACGTCTGCAACCCCAAGGCCCCTTCGAGTGCCGTTCGAGTGCGGCTCGCTTCGCTGGTTCGCTTCGCAGCGTTCTCGAGGCTGCTGAGGGAGCAGGTCGCGGCCTTCGAGTGCGAGTTGGTGGTCTCCGAGAAGTACTTCAACTTTGGAAACCTTTGGGAGGCCTGCGCCTCAGTGCTTGGTGGCTTCGCTCTTGCCATCCAGCCATCCGGTTCCTTAGCCTTTTAGCTGTGTAGTGCTGAGTGGGAGTTTCCATTTGACCCACTAGAAGTGAAATTTTTACGGGAGATCTAAAATCGGGCAGTCCAGGGACCTCAGCTAGGTCCCCCAGCAATTGGTGCCCGACCTCTCACCCAACTTTTTTGGGGGAGGGAGGGTTCGGGACCCTACTAAAATAGACGAAAGAAAAAAATCGGGTATCCTTATTCTAAGCTCTCTACTGAAAAAAAACCTAGTCAGTATATCTGTCTCCTTCTGACCCAAATCAAATCAACAGTATTTGATCATTACCCAACAGAAAGGGCTCATGGACCCATTTTTGATTTGGGTCATGGAGACTCCGGGTACTTCCATTCGCTGGACGTATTCAGACCCCAGTGGTTTCCATTTGCTGAAATGAATATGTTGTTCTTGTTTGTAAAGGGAGTCCGAGAATTTGTCTGTGAGGCGGGCAGGGGGTGAAGGGGTGAAGAGGTTTTTTGCTGAAATGAATATTTTTTGGTATTTTCCCCTGGTTGGGTTTGGAGTTGGAATCGATTTCACTAAAGGGGTGTTTTTTTTGGCGGGGGTAGGAGGCGGAAACATATGGCCCAAGAAGGCGTTTTTGATGGCTGGAGTGGTCTGCAATACGGCGTTTCTTTTTGGGATCGGGGGGGGTCTAGTTTCATCAAGTTCTGTGTAGAAGCAAGTGAGCCACAATCAAAATCCGGGTAGATGAAGGTTAGTAAGGGAGAATCCCCACCATAAGTGGCTGCGGCCGCTTTCTTATTTCTTTACATGGTTGTGGGTGGACCATTCTAATACCAGGTTTTGATTATGACTCAAGTGAGCATTTGTTGCGGCTTCATGTTACCCGCGCGGAGTCCTGTCTCACAATGTGTCCTAATCATATTTGACCACTTGGGGTGGATCCCTTGCCGGGGTAGTGCGTTTGGGAAGCCAAGTTTCGAGGTAAACCAAAAGTTCAGACTTTGTGGGGCCTATCCATTCACTTCACCAAAAAGCTGACCAACCTAAGGGAAGATGATCGAGCACTAGCGCTCGGTTGGAATTGTGGCCGGACTGACAACGGCCTGACAAGGAGCACCTCATGCTCCAACTTCAAGACTTTTCAAGTACCGCTGTACCGTGGATGGGCGAACATCTTCACCACGAAATGAAACCAAGACCATTGTTTGCTGGAGTCCACAGGTTTCAGGCTTGTTTTGGAACCCATTCAACAGGTCCAAGCTAAATGGCGTGGGATCCGTGCGTTTTGTGGCAGGGGAAGACCAGAAAAGGATGCACTTGGAACTCCGCCCGGATGGGGGGACGCGCGCAGGCGCAGGGTAGTTTGCGTTTAACGCAAGGCCGCGTTCCGGCATGCGTGAGGGCTTGTTTGCTACGCGCGCACGCATGCGCGTTTTCGTTTCTTGCGTTGCTTGCTTCTTCGTGATTGCATGTATGTTTGCTTTGCGTATTCTTGCGTGTTTGGCCTGGTTGCGTTGGTTCGGTTTGATTTGGTGCGTTGGTGTGTGTTTTTTTGCGGCACGAAAGGTGTTGGTTGGGTACACTTAGTGTTGTGTGTTTTCATGTTCACGAGCTGTACCCTCGTTTCAGATTACTTCATGTTTGCTTGACTGCTTCGTGTTGGGGATGCTTTGTTGCTTGACTGCGCCTTTGGAAAAAGGTGCATCGGTGTGTCGGTTTCTTGCCCGCGTGCGTTGTTTGTCGTGCCGCTGCTTGTTTGCTGGAGTCTGTTCCTCGTGGAAAATAAGGCGCTGCGACTGGCGCGTGTTCGAAACGCGGACCTGACTCCTCAAAAGTCCAACCAAAAAGTGGGTGATTGCAACCTGGATTTGTTTTTTGTTTTGTTTTTTAATCGGTAGTTGGAGTCGGTCTACCCGGAATAAAGGGGTCATGACCGACCATCTTCAAAGGGTCAGAAGGAGACTCCATGTATCCCTGCTTGGTTTGGTTTGGTTGGAAGCCAAGTAAAGTACCTTCCCCCATAGCCCCCCCCCCCCAAGGTTTTTGTTTTTAGGATTTTATTTTTTTTATTTATTTTTGTTTTTTTTATGACTTGGTTTTTCTGGGTAGTGCCTTCGGCTCACACGGGAAAAAAGCGCGCGCGCTTTCGCGGCACGGGAAACGCGAGCCGCCGAGGCTCTGAACTTGAAGCTGCCCGACGGGATCCTGGGCATCCTGAAGCCCACCATCTACTACGCCGAGGTGGGGATGAGCTTCCACTCAGCAGCTTAGAATTTTGGAGGGTACCCGGATCCTCAGTCGCACGGTTTTGAGGTTTCCACGGGACGGCTGGAGCGGTCCCGGTGGTACCTGGGGTACCCGGATCCTCAAAAGTCAAACTCAACAAGGTTAAAGCTGCGCAATTGAGTAGGTGCTTTGTTTTTTTGTCTGACCTGTTGGTCTTAAAGCTGGAATGGATTTCGACCTAGAGTCCCCTTCTGACCCTTTAAAACGGGGGTGTTTGCCCAAAATTACGAGGTTCTGGCCCCATTTGTGTAGGGTCAGCAGGAGACTCTGGACATCGTGTCCTTTTGTTTTTTCCCGCAGGGGACCTGAAGCAAATGGAGGGGATGGGATGGCACGTTTGCGCCGGCTGTATCCGGCCAAGCGCGCTGAAAACGGGCAGAGGCGCAGCCCCCAAGGGCGCTTTGAAGGAGCTACAAGACACGAGTCGACGAAGGTGATGCTGCCGACATGGACCCAAAACCTAAAATAAAACGGGAATTCACTCGTAATTTTTGGGGTAAGAGTCCAGGTTTTGAAGGGAGTTTTGAGGGTTTAGGTATACGTATACGGTAATAGCAATGTCGTCGTTGTGCCACTCGTTCTGGGAAGAAAGAACTTTTAACCTTGCGTTTTCGCTTTGGCAAGTTACGTGTGCTCCACATAACGATCCAGTTGCTCCTCCGAGGATCCCGCGAGTTTTGTACAAACCACCCGAAGAGAATCCACGCCCGACCGGGGAACATGTGTTGTCCTTATTGGGTCCTATGTTCCGGCTTTTTAAACCAGGCTTGTTGAAGGAATGGTTGGAGTGCCCGGAAATGGCTGTGGGTCAAAACCATTGGTACAACCTATTTTCGTGGTTGGATTGAGCCGGATGTTCGCTAGGGGTACGATTTGGCTTTTGACCCATGGCCAAATGAGCCACAATCAAAACCCGGGTAGATGAGGCTTAGCAAGGGATGATCCCAACCATAAATAGCTGCGGATATCCGCCTTCTTAATCCTGTACATGGTTTTGGGTAGACCATTTTAGTACGGATCGGTTTTGATTGCGACTCAAATCGACGCCAGGTGGACAGCAAGAAGGACATCGAGTCGCAGCTTAAGGCAGGCTGCTTGTTTACGGAGAAGCGAGGTCGACCCCCCGCTGCCCCGGGTTCGATCAGTTTTTTGCCCGGGAGACCGGAAAGAGACTGGCCGCAGCCACCTTTTAACTCTACCGCTATTGGGTTGGATCTTTAGACTTTAACCTTTTTGGATTCCCTTCATATTTCCTTTTAACCAGCAAAACCTTTAACTTGTTGCCGATCTACAGCACCCAAGCTAAGGCCCACATGCAGCCAAGGCGGTATGAATCCCCTGGTATGACCCCGTCGTTTATTGGGTACTTGTGGCTTGATATGGGACACCCGGCAATCACCAAGTTTGGCCCCGAAATGGCCATGGGTTCAAATAATTAAGGGTTCATACAATCAGTATTTTACAAAGTGATGGCTACGACCTCGGGAGGTTTTTTCCTGACCACCTGGTTCTTTCCTGGAGTCGCTTGGTACCTTACCATATTTTTTGGTTGGTCTTTTTTTTGTCCTGGAGGGTGCCTGGGAACCTTCCAAAGATGTACATGTTCAAGCACCCCACTGAGTGCACCCTGCTTGACTGCTCGCGTATGCTGTCCACCGACAGCTCGATCCTTGACGCGGCCCAAAGCTGACAGAGAGCAATCCAGTCACGCAGCCCAATGGATTTCCAGGGGCCGGATTTATGCTGTCTCGGTTTGGCGCAAGCCATCGCAACCCATCGCAACCCATCGCAACCCGATCCCCCCCCCCCCGGGCACAAACACCACCTCGAAGGATCGCCGGATCGGATCGCGAGGAAGGCTGTTATGGCCGTCAGGGGGGGTTGTTGTGCGGTGTTTTTTGCTCAGCGGGGCTGCGTTTGCGAGGCGCTAGAGCCTTTTCAAGTCGCCGCCTCGTTGCACAGCCCATAATGGCGGTACCCCGATGAATCAAACTGGCGAATTGTCCAACATGCTGGTTTGCCGCAGAAGTGGGACACTTCCCCCTTGAAACAAGTCAGGTTGCTTACTCCAGGGTCAAAATGACCTTAAACTATGGACAGGGTTTCGGGCAGGCAACGATCCCTACGGTACTCTTAGAAGGCACCAAGGACCCTTTTGGCGATCTGTCCAACTTCAGAAGAGGAATTAGGGACCCCCTCCTAGTGTTGACCCATATAAATCAATCCCCTGTTTGTTAATAGGGGTGTCCTGGGTGAACTGTCGGGAATCAGACCACTTTTGGAGGGAACACCCCACCCCCCCTATTTCTAATCCGGCCGGTACCCGGATGAGTTCAGTTCGGACCCTCTTTTCTCTGGGGTTCAATCCACCACAAAAACAATGGGGGTTCCAAGACCACCATTATTTGCCTAAGGCTTGTTGTCATCTAATTTGAGCCAACGTTTGTTTTCATGGGGGCGAATCGCAACCCCACGGTCCCCGGATCCGAAGCCAAAAACAAGCCTCGGCCCCGGCAGTCTGCGTGCGAAGCGCTGATCACGAACATCACTGCCCGGCTCACGGTGGAATTCTCTGACTGATGGATCCGCCATCTGGGTATGCTGGTTGGCAAGTAGCCCAACTAGCTCCCCAGCTAGGTGCCCTTTCTCACCCGTTTCTTTTTTTGGGGGGAGGGTTCGGGACCCAACTAAAATAGACTAAAGAAAAGGGTACCAACTTATTCTAACCTCTCTACCGGAGGACCTAAGGTGTGTCTTTTTTGGGTACCAAGTTAGTGTTTTTTCAGGAAACCACCATTTTGGGAGCCCCCTATTTAAAGACAAGCCCATATCTTGAGCTTGTCCCAAAAGGAATCCTCAAGGAAATGTTGCATGGTTTTCCAGAGTTTTCATTGAAGACCCGTGCAGTTCTTTCCTGGAGTTGGCAAGCTTAAAACAGATCTTCCAGGCTGTTTGAAGTCCTGTTGCCGGATCTTCCAACCTGAAAAGGGCCAGTTGCCGATTGATTTGAGGGCGCCCTTGACTCGAACTCCGCATCTCAGAAGCTGTGGCCTTTAGGTCTCTACACTGAGCTTCTTAATCTTTGAACGGCCGTTCTTCGTTTGGGGCCAACTGGTCCCATCATGGTTTTCATATAACCAACCTTTGTTTTCATGAAACCATTTTTTGTCAACCAACCATTTTTCCTCAACCATCCATTTTTCCTTAAAGGCTTTTGAAGGGTGGTTCCATGGTTGTTGTTGGGAACGATTTGACATTTTTGCTTATACGGTTGAAATCCAACCACTTAACTGATAATATGTAAATTGTTGCTCCCCTTCCAACGTCAACCGAGCCATGTTCCCAACGTTTCGAAGGTTGGTTCGCTAGCCCCTTGGACTCTGTGAGAACTGTGAATGCCTACGAGTCATCTAGGAGTCTCGCACAACCTTTTCAGAAACCATGGAGTTGAAACCATCACAGTTGGTTGGTATTTGCGATTTTATGACATCGTTGGTCATTCCGTGGGGTTTCTTAGGTGGTGCGATTTCTGGATTTCGCAACCATCCACAGTATGAAGGCTGTTGACCCCCCGTTGGACCTCAAAGCAAATTTGGGCATAGGGACCCGAGACCTTGGGCCACTTGGGGCAATCCTAGTCCTTCCCTGCGAGACCAGGGACTCTTGGGCGGCCAAGTTGAAAGTGGTTGCCCTTAAGTCCCCATGTCAGTGTGGGTTCTATTGGTGCAGGGCCAATCCCGGCTTGCGCCGACTTGTCAAGTGGGAATATTCGTTTACACTAGAATGAACTTTCGTGGGACTTGGTTGTTTCACGCTCTGGGTTGTTTGGCTTGCAGTGCTGCCAACTTGAAGGCCAACGCCAGTCAGGGACCCAAACTACTTTGCCCGAGATGGCAGCAGGAATAGCGGAACAGCAGAGCAGCAGTCAGTCAAGAGCAGAGGAGCAGCAGTGGCAGTATGAAGCGGACAGCGTCGGCGATGAGGGCGACAAAGCGGCCGGCCGCGAAGCCCAAGAAGAAACTTGCTTCGAGGACTCAAACTGCTGGGCTCAAACTGCAAAAGCCGAATCCTTCTCGGGAATGTCCTTGTCTCCTTCTCGGCCTTTTGTTGATCAAGCAAATGTTCTACGCCTCGGATGGGGAGCCAGAAGCAAGATCTGTTTCAAATCTTGCAAAAAGCCAGAGCCATACCTCGCCTCATGTGAGCATTGGTGAGCTGCCGCTGTAACCGGAAAGATTACTTCCAGCAATTGGCAGGGCAGAAGGCCCAAGTAACCTAAAAACGTGAAGAATGGGGCAAGATCAACTCAGAGGACACAGTCTGACTGTCACTTGTCGGTGGTGTTTGTTTGCTGGATGGCATCAAGTACGGTTTCTTGCGGTTTCCCTTACTTAGGGGTATAGGTATAGCCCTTTTGGTGAAAGCAGGTGCCCCAAACCTTACTTTTTGTGTGGAAAACGATGCCCTAAAACTAAGGAGCCCGTGCCGCCTGCAATGTTCAACTGCGACCAGCAGCATCACCCTGCAAGCCAACCCCAGTAATTACCTGATGGCGCCTGAAGATGGCGCCGATTCAGACTTATTTCTTGCCTCTGATATTTAACCTGAACGTTCCAGCCTGTTTGGCACCCGCGTGTGCCAGACACGGCGGCCGTCAAACCCGTAACCCCCTCTCTCGACAAGCCTGTTTGCGTATCGGCGCTACAGGCCCTGCTTCGGGTGGGGAGCAGTACTCTCCAAAGAACTCGCTCTGGGGAGCGTGATGCACGAACCACAGGCGGGAGAAGGCGCCGAAGCACCCAACCTTTGGTTTCAGACTGGAAAACAATGTGTTTGCCAAATGGGTTTGAGTTGTCGTGTTTCTCTGGGAGACTTACCAGTCCTGCCCTGAATTGATGCCTACAGACTTCAAGCTGCCCAATGGGCGACACGTGGTGTCCCAGCGCTGGACCCTTCTTGGTGGGAAGGACTGGCTACTTTTTGTGTTGCAAACCCTGCGCTTTCTCGGCGCCAGGAGAAATTGCGCCCGCAGGCGGAGGATTTCCTCCGGTATTCTCTGGAAGCCTTGAACAACAGCCAGCAGAGCAAGTTGGCAGGAAACACGCGGCGCCCCTCAGTTGTGCAACGCGGAACTTTCCTTTAATTGATTGATTCGTTGTTCAGTTCTTGTATCTGTGCGGCAGCAGCTTTGACTGTTGTGGCATGCCGAAAGCCTACTGTCTGGTCATCCCGCGATGCGCACAGAAAAAACCATTTATTCAGAGCCCGTAGAAGGCTCACCTGAAATGCGGGCACCATAGGCTGTTTAGCAAAAATAATCTGTCCAATTTGGCAAGTTGCGGTGAAGGAAAAAGCCTGCGACCCTTCCATGTTCTGTCCGCTTGTTGCAACACCTACTTACTTTCCCACGTTCTGACATTGAATCTTGAGATTTGGTTCAAGGGCCCAGGAGAAACACCATGACCCCCAAGAATGTTGCGAGAAGCGGAGGAATTGCCTCCCAAGCGAAAGCTATCACATCGGGGGGATGCCAGCAGGGCCGTTTGCAACAACCTGGACGATCCTTGCCCTTTGACCAGGGCCATGGAATCTTGCGTGGAATGCGCGCATTCATTGAGGCATGCTTCTGGAACGTCTCTCCCACCTGATGCTCAGCCTTTGCCGGAATTGCCTTTGAACGCTGAGGGAACTCTGTACCTTTGGGGCCATGCCTTACGGGGGGACATTGAAAGACATAGCTCACCGCGCTTGGCTTGTTGATTCCAAAAATTCGACTTTTGGAAGGGTGCTGGGACATGGTAGCACCATGTCTCTTAAATGACGGTTCCTCAGCAGCTACACTAAAAGAGTAGTTCTGCAGTCTAGAGGTGGCCCTTCCACAAACCCTTCAGTGTTTCGATTGGTTTTACACTCTTCGCCTGCCAGGCTTGGACCCCTCGGAGCCAGGCTCAACCTTTGAAAAGCTATATCTCGGTCACCCGCCTCCCGAACACCCAATTCCTCGGCGAAACTTGTGGGAGAGTAAAACCGAAGTTTGGCTGAGGACCTCGCAGAGGTCCTCGGCGAAACCCCACCCCACGGGGTGCCAAAAAGCACTTTCCTTAAAATAACAAAAATCTTGGATAACAACACGCGGCTTCTTGGGGGGGGTGGTGGGGGAGGGTTTGGCTGAGGACCTCGCAGAGGTCCTCGGCGAAACTCTGAAGCCAAGTGAATTGAGTTTCGCTGAGTTTTTGGGCTCCCGGCAAATTCTTTATGGTTTCGATCTTGCTCAACTTGAACGATTATTCATCTTTAGCAAACTGGTATTTTTGTATTTTTGAAATATTTCCACCCTTCCTGAAACCAGGCAGCGCAGAACCATTTAGCGTAGCTGCTGAGGAACCGTCATCTAAGAGACCTGGTGCTACCATGTCCCAGCACCCTTCCAAAAGTCGATCTGTGGAATCAGCAAGCCAAGCACGGTGAGCTATGTCTTTCAATGTCCCCTGTAAGGCATGGCCCTAAAGGTACAGAGTTCCCTCAGCGTTCAAAGGCAATTCCGGCAAAGACGTTCCAGAAGCATGCCTCAATGAATGCGCGCTTTCCACGCAAGATTCCATGGCCCTGGTCAAAGGGCAAGCATCATCCAGGTTGTTGCAAACGGCCCTGCTGGCATCCCCCCGCTGTGATAGATTTCGCTTGGGAGGCAATTCCTCCGCTTCTCGCAACATTCTTGGGGGTCATGGTGTTTCTCCTGGGCCCTTGAACCAAATCTCAAGATTCAATGTCAGAACGTGGGAAAGTAAGCAGGTGTTGCAACAAGCGGACAGAACATGGAAGGGTCGCAGGCGTTTTCCTTCACCGCAACTTGCCAAATTGGACAGATTATTTTTGCTAAACAGCCTATGGTGCCCGCATTTCAGGTGAGCCTTCTACGGGCTCTGAATAAATGGTTGTTTTCTGTGCGCATCGCGGGATGACCAGACAGTAGGCTTTCGGCATGCCACAACAGTCAAAGCTGCTGCCGCACAGATACAAGAACTGAACAACGAAGCAATCAATTAAAGGAAAGTTCCGCGTTGCACAACTGAGGGGCGCCGCGTGTTTCCTGCCAACTTGCTCTGCTGGCTGTTGTTCAAGGCTTCCAGAGAATACCGGAGGAATCCTCCGCCTGCGGGCGCAATTTCTCCTAGCGCCGAGAAAGCGCAGGGTTTGCAACACAAAAAGTAGCCAGTCCTTCCCACCAAGAAGGGTCCAGCGCTGGGACACCACGTGTCGCCCATTGGGCAGCTTGAAGTCTGTAGGCATCAATTCAGGGCAGGACAGGTAGGTCTCCCAGAGAAACACGACAACTCAAACCCATTTGGCAAACACATTGTTTTCCAGTCTGAAACCAAAGGTTGGGTGCTTCGGCGCCTTCTCCCGCCTGTGGTTCGTGCATCACGCTCCCCAGAGCGAGTTCTTTGGAGAGTACTGCTCCCCACCCGAAGCAGGGCCTGTAGCGCCGATACGCAAACAGGATTGTCGAGAGGTGGGGTTTGACGGCCGCCGTGTCTGGCACACGCGGGTGCCTCAGATTCTGATAGGCTGGAACGTTCAGGTTAAATATCAGAGGCAAGAAATAAGTCTGAATCGGCGCCATCTTCAGGCGCCATCAGGTACTGGGGTTGGCTTGCAGGGTGATGCTGCTGGTCGCAGTTGAACATTGCAGGCGGCACGGGCTCCTTAGTTTTAGGGCATCGTTTTCCACACAAAAAGTAAGGTTTGGGGCACCTGCTTTCACCAAAAGGGCTATACCTATACCCCTAAGTAAGGGAAACCGCAAGAACCCGTACTTGATGCCATCCAGCAAACAAACACCGCCGACAACTGACAGTCAGACTGCGTGCAGTTAAGAAACTTTGTCCTCTGAGTTGATCTTGCCCCATTCTTCACGTTTTTGGGTTACTTGGGCCTTCTGCCCTGTGAATTGCTGGAAGTAATCTTTCCGGTTATATACAGCGGCAGCTCACCAATGCTCACATGAGGCGAGGTATGGCTCTGGCTTTTTGCAAGATTTGAAACATATCTTGCTTCTGGCTCCCCATGCGAAGCGTAGAACATTTGCTTGATCAACAAAAGGCCGAGAAGGAGACAAGGACATTCCCGAGAAGGATTCGGCTTTTGCAGTTTGAGCCCAGCAGTTTGAGTCCTCGAAGCAAGTTTCTTCTTGGGCTTCGCGGCCGGCCGCTTTGTCGCCCTCATCGCCGACGCTGTCCGCTTCATACTGCCACTGCTGCTCTTCTGCTCTTGACTGACTGCTGCACTGCTGTTCCGCTATTCCTGCTGCCATCTCGGGCAAAGTAGTTTGGGTCCCTGACTGGCGTTGGCCTTCAAGTTGGCAGCACTGCAAGCCAAACAACCCAGAGCGTGAAACAACCAAGTCCCACGCAAGCTCATTCTAGGAGTTTCAGGACCTCAAATATAATGAGGCCGTTTGGGAATTCCGGGCCCTAGTTAGGATCCAAGGGGCTCCTAGGGGGAACCGGGAACCTGACATGGGGCAGTGATCTCACTACCTAAGTCTCCCAGTAGTGCCCTTTCTCACCCTTTTTTGGGGGAGGGTTCCCCGACTAAAACAGACTACAGAAAAAAATCGGGCACCCTTATTCTATCCTCTCTACTGGAGGACCCAGGTTCGGTACCCTGAGGATATGCAGCGGTTGCATGTTGCTCAGGCTCACATCACGCAGCCTCTGGCCGTCCGCTCCTGAATTCGCCGGCCGCGGGTCCGTCCCGTCAAACCTCCCAAAGGGGTTCCAACGCGGGTCAACGCTTCAACATGGGCCACCCCTTTGCCAACAGTCAGGGAAGGAAGTGGACAGGATGGTCTTGGAAGACTACCATCGAGGGGACAGGCCCCTCCACTTCCACTGTGCTAATTTCGGAGGGTTTCACTATACCAACCTTACCTCTTAAAAACACAACTTTTCAACTTTTTGGGTAACATGGGCTATATGTCTGTAAAAGATTAACTTCCCCAGGGCGACTGGAGTTTTAAGGGGTAAGCAACCATTTCCATATTCGTGTTTGACTCAAAGCCGCGGGCTTGGTAAAGTGTTGGAACCCACGAGCTATGGACAACAAGTGCCAGCGCCTTTCTCCCACGAGCATTGGATTGCCCAAACCCGGTGGAAATGGACCCTGTGCGCCGCACAATGTTTGTGTGAGGGCACGCGTTTTCTGTCTAGAAGTTCTAGTCACATTTTAGTCAATATGGTTGAGTTCGCAAAAGTTAAGCTGCTTGTTGGCAAGTGTTCTCTTCGTTTTAGTCAAGGCCCACAAACGCTGTTTGCGCGTTAATTTGTTTGTTTGCTGTGTTTGTTTTTTTGCTTGCTTGCGTTTGTTGCTTGCATGGCCAGTTAATAATATACATGTTAGTTTGTAAGCCTGTTCGTTAGTTTGCTAGTTTGTCAGTTTGTTAGTTCATTAGTTCGTTAGTTAATTAGCTCATTAGTTTGTTAGTTCGTTGGTTCCTTACTTTGTTAGTGTGTTAAACTAAACAGTCAGTTGGTCATTGAACTAGTTGGCTGGTTAGCCAATTCGTTACTTGGTTAATTAGTGAGTTAGTTGGTTATTTGCTTCGTTAGGTAGCTAGTTTGTTGGTCAGTTCGCTCTTTTGCGTGTTCGTTCGTGACTTTCTAGGTGGTTTAGCTAGTTGGCTAGCTATAAAAACTTTTTGCTGGTCTATCGATCGGTCGGTTGGTTGGTTAGATGGTTTTTGTCTGACCACTTCAGCAGACCTGAGGTTTCTTCTTTTTCACTTTAAGGGTCATGACACCTTCAATGCGGACCCCCGGGCCCTCCAACGAAGAACCCGACCAATTCCTCAGGGGCGCTTGGAAACAACCAGTGAGGGCCCAAAAGCCATCGGGACCCTTAAGAGAAGTAACTTATAGCCAAGCAAACCCCAGCTACCTCACCCTAGAGTTCAACCCCCCCTCAAAACAAAGGTTGACTCAGTTTGGGTAATGACCATCCTTGGGTAAGCAATGGTGGTTATGTGAACCCCCATTGTTCTAATGGTGGCAACTGAACCCCAGTTTCCCACGTTATCACCTTTGTTATGTAGAGGTGGGTCTGGGTTGAACATCTGGGCGCACCTTGTGACGTGAGGTTTCTTTCTGGAGGTTTCTTATGACCCTACAAGGAAGGTTGGTCATTCCCCAAAATAAAGAAATGGGTCATGGACCCATGTTTAAAGGCTCAGAAGGCGACTCCAGATACTTCTTCATATCATCATATCTCAGATGGACAAACTCCATTTCGCACCATTTCAGAACCCTTGGAATGATTAGATTTCCCATTGTACCAAGAAACGCTGGTTACCCCATGGCTTCAAACTGGTCTAGGATCTTCTTACCCGTCACCGGTCTCGAGCCTTGAGGCGGTGAACACTCAGATCGGCCACTTTCTGGCCAGCGGAGCCTGGCCCTCGGTCCTCGGTGGCGCGAAAGGAGAACACCAGTTGTGAAGGGAATTCTACTTTGGTTGGGCTTCAGGGACTTACTTCAAAGTAGGTTAGTAGGTATCGGAAGGGAATTATACTTTGGGTGTTAGGGACTTACTTCAAAGTAGGTTAGTAGGTATCCGTTTCCCTTTGATTGCCAAAGTAGGTAGCTTCGGGTGTCTTACCTCTAGGCAGGTTTCACATGATGAAAGCAACCGAGATTAGGAAGACTTTCTTACATGGCCCTAGCCCCAAGACCTGACTGTTTGAGGCTTTTTGGGAATTCCAGGCCACATTTAGGGTCCAAGAAACTCCTAGGGTATGGCTCAAAATTCAACCACCAGGAAATGGACCTCAGGTTGTCTCGTGCATATTTCCACTTACCAGGGCAACGCATGTTGGGTACCAAGTTTGACCCACAGCCAGAATTGGGACACTTTGAATCGGGTACCCGCGGCCCGCACTGATGTTGTTTCTGCTAGTTTAAGATAATATGTTGGTTGTGAAACAAATGTTTTTCTTTCTTTTTTCACATGTGAGTGTGCGTGTATGACACGGATGTATTTGCCCCAACATTGGTCTAGGCTAGTTTCTGGAGAGAGGGAACACCCACATATACTGTATATGAGTTTTTGTCAAAGCTCCGGCAAACTATGTTCATGGTTCCCTCGGCAGGAATCCTTACATTGTTTGTTGAACATATCCAGACTCAAGGGTTCACCACCGCCCTACCCACCTTCAAGTAGAAGCGTGTTCAGGTCATGGATGGCACATATCACGCGCTCCCAACATGCTGGCCGTAACCTTTACATTCCAAGGGAGCCGTCTTTTTTGAGGGACCCTTTTTCATGGCTTTGACCGGGAACCCAAAAGGAAAACCTGCCATGACGAGGGTCTCCCAAGAAAAGACACACATATGCTGGGACTCCTTTCTTCCTCGATTGTGTGCGAACGACGCTGACCCCGAGGTCGAACGCACATCGCTGAAGGAGGGGCGGAAGGGCAACATACTATCACCCTATGTCCTCAGTGTATCCCCAAAGTGCCTGTTGTTATGCTGCTTTTGGCCAACCAAAGGCTGGTCTGTAGGCAGGGGAAGAAGAGGTACTTTGAGGAATCTTAAAGTGGCTGTGTGTCAAAATTTCCCTTTTGTTGTTGACTGTTTGGAGAAGCGCACAAATAAGGGCGCAATTAAAAAGAGAGTGTATAAATCGGCCCCCTAGATTGGGCAAAGGACCATTTTTGTGCACGGTTGTCCACAGCTCATTGAGGAGGATATAGAGGGAATTAGAGGGGTGAGGGGTTTTCCATATACCACAGGTAGATACAGTTCGCAAGTCATATTGTTCGTTACTTGTTCTCCACCATATCGAGGCCATGTGCAGAACATATTAATATGCTCATGTTGATTGAGATATTCACAACGGCAATGACACCTGGCACAGATACTAAGAGCACAATAACATCATTCATTGCTTTGCTCTGCATGTGTGATGACACAAGGCGGCGGCTACTTTGATTTGTTTTTGCCAAGGCCTACAAAGCTTGCAGAACGCCGTGTGGCCAGGCTTTGGTGCTTTGGGTCACAAGGCCGTGACAAGGGCTTGCAATCCCTTGTTTCGGGGCATCTGTTCTACTGGGTGCTGGCGCTCATGGGGTTCCTAGTTGCCCTGAGGGGCACAGAAGTTGGAAGTTGGCGATTCTTTTCCGAGACGTCATTTGCAGGAGCAAGCTTTCATGCAGCCAGAGCAGCTTCAAAACGTTATAGGTCCGGGGTGGGGCTGGGCATTGTCGGGTGGCCAAACCCCACAATCAGTGGATCCTCCTGTGGCCCTCCGTTTTGCTGAACCCCAAGCGGGGCAAGCCAGGTGCAAGACGACCAGCCATAAAGTCTCACCCTTTTGGTAAGCTGCGACGCACCAAGATCAACGAAAGATTCGCCTTTTCTTCGTCTCGTTGACATTCAAGGTTCAGGTAGCGTCAGAATCGGTGAACTTTCAAAGTGGCTTCAGCGTTCCTTTTGGTGTCCCTATAAACCAACCAAAGAAAGGGGTACCCTCAATGTTCTGACCGAGCTGAACTCGGCGCCCTAAGGTGACCCACAAAGTGGGTCTGTTGGATTGGTGGGAAAGGGTTTTACTTGTGTTGCCTTCTTTTGGTACTTGCTGTGTCCTGCTGATTGTTTGGGATTTCCGACTGCAGAGTTGGTCTGGTTGCGTGTGACATGCGGGTGACAGAACATGAACGACTCAATAGAACGCATGTTGTGACAGGGGCCAATTGGAAACCCGGGTAGATGAAGGTTAGTAAGGGGCAGTCTCAGCCGGAAATAGTTGCGGCCGCCTTTCTACTTCTTTACATGGTTCTGGGGATCGACCATTTGTACCAGGTTTTGATTGTGACTCATTTGGGCATCATTTGGGTGTGGGTCAATATTAAACCCAGGTTTTGGTCCATGTTGTCACTTTTCAGGGTTCATTTTGGGGTTACCCTATTTTTGACCCACAGCCATTTGGGCATGAAGCGAAATCACAAACCGTTCGATCTCGCCCATGACCTCATCTCCCTTGGAAAAAAAAACCTTTTTGCATGGTCTTTGGACCTTAGCGCCTTGGACCTTTTTTTGCAACAGCTTGCCCATTGCAAATACACATGGGTACCTGGACCCTCACAATATCAACTTTAACATGGGGCAAAGTGCGACCCAAGAATATGGTTGGTGGACTCCCCTTTTTTGGGGGGTGGTTTGAGAGTTCAGGTACACCCTTTGCTCGGGGACCAACCGAGTCATTGTGGTGCCTTGTGACGTACCCTTACTCCAATCAGAGCAAGTTCACCGAGGAGTAAACGGGCGTACCCATGAAGGTCCTGTGTGTTTGTGTATGTGTGCGTGTCTCTGTTTGCTTGTGGTTGCATGTGTTTGTGTTTGTGCTTGTGTTTTTGTGCTTGTGTTTTGTGCTTGTGCTGTGCTTGTGCTTGCGTGTTGGTTGGTTTGTTGTGTGTCTGTGTGGGTTTGAGAGCTGGACTCCAGAAAGGGTCTCCCAAGTTTGCCAGTTTACGCGATAGATGGCGGGTGACAAATGGCGAGAGTGCCACCAAATCTCGGAGGGGGTGTTTGTTTCCCTCTTGTTGTTCCGGCAGAATATGAAAAGGTTTGCTGGCTCTCTTGGCTGGCACGGGTGATAGCAAAGCAAAGTTTCTCTACTATGCTCTGCTTTGCAGCATTTGGCTCAATCAACAGCGTTTGTGCGAGCGGCACAAAGCAAGTTGTTAATTCCATATTGTTTTGTCCACTTCTTGCTTGGCCCAAGTATGTTTCAGAAGTGAAGTGATAGCCAATTCCATTTGCTTAAGAATATTGCTTATTTTCCTTGTTGGTTTAAAAGGAATTTATCACTACTGTTTAAAAAAAAAAAAAAAGTTCCAGGGGTCTTAACCAAATGGTAGGCCATGAAAAGCCGAGCTGGGGCATTTGCACTTTCACTCAGGGAAACACCTTGCTGCCTGCCATGCTTCGCAGCTCCCTAGTCGTTTCTGTGCTTTGTACTCTGGCGTGTCAGGATCAACACAACGACGAGACCTGCTTTGGACCGTTGTTTCTGCAGACCCAGGTGAATCAGCGCTTGCGGAAAAACGATCCCAGTGACATTGAAACCGCTGCAGATATGAACATGGATGAAGATAGCATGTTGTTGTTGTTGTTGTTGTTGTTTTTTGTTTCGTTCCTTTTTTTTCCTTTGTTTTTCCTGTACCTTTCGAGTAACATGGAACCCAAATAGCCATGATTTCAAGAGGAAGCTCCTTTTCGGGGGCAATCCGTGGCGTTTTTCTTTTTTTGTCTGTACTCCCCTGCTCCTTTTCGGAGGCCCAAAAAGGGTTTCGTGAATTTGCCGGGGAGTCAGCCCTTCTTCGGGGTTATCCATTTGAAAAGGCGCGTCCTGAAGGGCATCTCGTAATTTGGAGCCCTGAAGGGCTATGAAATGCTTGTAATGTCGACCACGGCTATCAAACGCTTGTAATGCTTAATAATAGGGGCTGTCCCTTGGTTTAGTGGGGGTTCAGACCACTTTTAGGAGGGGCCAAAAACCACCCCCTACTGTGGATGGACGAAATCCTGCACCGCCTAAGCAACCCTGGAATGGTGCTTCCCCTGGAAATACCAATAAACAATGGTTTCCCGTGCTTCAAAGTGGTGCAGGATTTCGTCCATCCACAGTATGAAACTAAACTGGTTGGGTGAATGCATATCTGGGATCAGCTCCAGAAAGGCTGCCAAAGGCGGCCAGTTCAGAGCTGTTTGTTTGTTGGGGGGGTTCTTGATGTGGTCTCAACCTTGAAGCACCCCCGAAAAGTGGGTGGTTTTCTTCTTACCGCTTTTGGTCGCGATCAAAAGGGGCCTTCCTAAAAAAGACACCATCCTTGTTTGTTTTTTTGGTGTTTGATGCAATCTCAGGAACGGCAGGTTGTGTCACTTGTGCTCTTTGCCGCCACCTGAACGGTCCGATCGAGTCTACCTGCAACGCAGTGACTGCGGAAACCAGAGCCTGTTCGAGCACCCGGAGAATCGACAAAGACCCTGGGCCAATGTTTGGTAGCATCTTACATGGGTTTGAGGGTATCATGTTGTTCCTGTGTTTAAAGGATAACCCAAACGCAAGCAATGATTTTGGGGCTTCCCCTAGTTTGAGACAAACCCACATTTGTGCCCTGGTCTGAATTACGTCTGGAAATAAAGATTTAAGTTCTAGGTCGAGGGTTGAACAATGACGAAGGACCCATTGTGGAGTTTAACAAGGAGGGCAGCACAGCCTACTGCGAATTGAATTATCAAAAGATATGTGCAGATGCAATTTACAACAGAGACTGGCTTTTGCAGGCTAAGGCCGTGAACATTCGCACGTCTTACGGCACCGACTACGATCCGTACTATTGCTTGCACAATGGATGGCTTTCCAGAGATATCAGAGTCTTACAGCATGACTACGAAGGTCTGAAGGCGAAGGCAGATGAGTATTGTGCTATTCGGCTGGACAGCTGGGTCAACATGACCTTTGATGAAGCCGACGCAGCTTACTGGCCCGGGTATTATCGTGGCAGGCCAACCAAAGAAGAGGCTGCGGAGCAAGCAGCATGGACATGCGCAATGGGCACAGCAGCTTGCGACATGGCATACTGCGCCTACAGCTTTTGTGACCTTGGGAACACGGTGGGTACCTATGATGATTGCGAAGGCTGGGACCCAGTGAAGGGCATGCCGTTCTGAAGGCTACCAATGCCTGTCCAGCACTCGCAAGGTGTGTGAAAATTGTGCAATTACTGATCTGTTGCTCGCAGTCACTTTGTTTCTTGGAGCAGTTTCGACTACTGTCAGCGCCTTCAGTTTTCTGTGCCCGTCGACCCAGTCGTTCAATCTGTCGCACGCATCCAGGCACTGAAATGCCACGCCTATCGCTCAAACAAATGCAAGTTTGGCCTGCTTGTGTGAAACTGTGGCGAGCCTTATACTCCACACCCAAGCCAAACCTTTGTTTTCTTGCCGGTGCTCGGTAGGGAATCGGGGAATGAACCTGGAAAACCCCTTAAAGGAGACCGCCAAGTGGAAGGTAAAAAGGGGGTCACTCTATGCCTCATTCCCTGCATCTCTCGAATCCGATCCCAAGCATAGGTGTCCTTTTTGGTTGTTTTGCTTAAAAAATAGAAGGCCCTGGTTTACCTGGTTCAATCGTCTACCAGGGCCATCAATTTTCAAAGGACACCTATGATCCCAAGTTTGTTTCCCAGTCACTCGTCAGCGAGCCCGTGCTCTCGCCAGGAACCTTCCTCGCCCACGTGAAGGCCAAAGTGCCTTTCGCCACGGCGCGCCTCGGAAGCAGACGACGGGGTGCGCCGTACCCTGGGGCACTCCAGGGGTTCGAAGAGGTTCAATGGGGGTTAAAAGGGGGTAAGGTTGACCCCGGATTAAGCAGAACCCCTGTTTATTAATATGGGGGTGTTCCCCGGGGCTTTAGTGGGATGTATCACTTTTGGGGTAGACATGAGACATGTGGTTTGTTTTTGTTGGGAGCTAGAGGGGTTGAAAAGGGGTTTCAAGCGGTTCACAAGTGTTTGAAGCAGTTTTGAAAGGGTTTAAGAATCTTAGATGGTTGCAGGGTTAGCAAGCCTTATCGCCTTAACTGCTGTGTTGGGGGAGGGGGGGTCTTTCTTTTGGGGGGATTGTTTGACTCAATCCAGACCACCTCAAAATCCCCAAAGTTCTTCAGGAGATCCTGCTGTAGCCGCAGGATCGGTTCAGCCAATGAACATTTTGCCAGCCTTTTCAGTACCTAACTCCCAATGACTAGCGGATTGCAGAAGATCGGTTTACGGATGCGGCTTGCGAACTGCGGATCATGGGTTTGCACGGATTGGCCATGCACCATAGGTGTTTTTGGACCGACAGGTTGCTTCTCGGATTGCGGATTAAGAAGGATACAACCCAACACAAAAGTTAAGCGGATGGCGGATTGCGGGATTTCGATCATAGTCTTGTATGAGGCGAACGTATCTTCACAGAATCAAGGGGAGCCGTCTGGGGTTGGTCTAAACCTCAAGCTACCATAAAAGGATGGAATCATGTCGACCCATTTTTGAGGGCATTTCGAAAGCCCAGGAACTCACTTGAAGGGATGTGGTTTGTCCACCCAGCCCAGCGGCATCCTTTATATTGCATCTGGCAGGGGGGGGGGTTACCTTCAAAACTCATTGCTTGACATATCGCAGGTGAAACTTTGGCGCATGTTGCCCAGGGATGTTGGCTTTTCCGTATTGGCCCACTAAAGGTTAAAGAACTGTTCGCAGGGGAGCAGAAAGCAACCGAGATTAGGAATACTTTCTTATATATGGCCCCAGGAACCCCAAGACCTGATTGCTTGAGGCCTTTTGGGTAATTCCAGGCCCTCATATTTAGGGTCCATGAACCTAGGGAGCAGAAACCCAAGAATAGCCATGGCCTTTTGGCTCATGGGGCTGTCAAAAGAAAGCAGGCAGACCCAGGTGGGTTTCATCCCCATGACAAAAATTGGGCATGGGTCAAAATGAAGCCACCAGGAATTGGACCGCAGGATTTAGTCTATGGTTCCACTTACCCGGGCAACCCATCTTGGGGTTACCCTTGTTTTGACCCCCAGCCAATTGAGGCGCAACGGCAAGCTCTGAGATGAAAGTTTTGGAGGAGATCGGCCTGGAGTCTCCGAATCTGACCCTTTAATCAATAATGGGTCAATGACCAACCATTATTTGGGGTTATGAACCCATTTGTTAAGGGTCATGGACCAATGGAGACTCCAGGGACCCCTTGATTATTTTTCCGGGTTGTCCTTTGAGCGGGGGCTTCGGACCAAGGATGGAGAGGCACCCAGCTCCCCTTTGCTCAGAGCCGGCGGTTTTTTGAAACCGGGGTCAATACCTAGGTCCCTCAGTGCCCTTTTACCGCTTTGGGGGGAGGGTTCGGGACCCTTCTAAAATAGACTACAGAAAAAGTTGGTACCCTTATTCTACCCTCTCTACTGGACCTAGATACCAAGCCCCACAAACCCTCCGCGCATGAGGCACATCCGTCTCTACCTCTCGGCCCCGCGAGGCGTGAAGTTTGCATTGCTTGCTGGTGCGATTGGTAGGGAATGCTCTTCGGGAATGCTCTTCGAGGGGAATGAACCGGTTTGGACTTCCCGAAAAAGGAAAAAAGGAAAGAAAGAAAGAAAGAAACAAATAAGAACAAAACACATAGGATGGATGGCTTGTCGAGCGGAGCAATGGATGTGCCTTTTTTGAGAGTTGCCTGGGTTCACCTGAGTTCCCGTACAAATCGGCCAAGAGTGTAATTACTCTCAAAAGAAGACAACCACACATGGTCATACGAGTTGTGGCGCTTGTTTTGTTTTGAAACAAGACAAGTTTCACACGGGTCTTTTTTCGCAAATGACCGAACCGAACTGGCCACACATTTGCCTGTGGCCAAATGTTGGGGTTTGACCGATGCCAAGTCCAGGTGGGTTCTGACTGACTGACCGAAGGTCAAGCTGTTGTCCAAAGGATCCATGCCTTACTGTGGACGGATGCGAAATCCATCCAACGCACCACCTAAGAAACCAAGCCTGGAATGATTCGATTCCCCAACGCAAATACCAAAGAATGGTTGCAACCATGGTTTCAACGTGGCGAACAGGATTTCGTCCATTTGTTGTCCCAACATGGCTGGGTGTTGCTTGACAAACACTTCCATGAAAATCCCAGGGGATACTTGTTGGCTCTTTGTGTTAACGTGTTTTTAGCTAAACCAAAAAACGCCAAAAAACACCAAACCAAAACAAACAAACAAAAAACGATTGTTGAACAGAATGGTTGGAATCAGCCCCTAGACCCATGTTTGCTTAGGTCCTTTCGTCGTTCGGAGTCCTCTTCGTTCGCTGCACAGGCCTCAAAAGGGGATATTTTGTTGGACTCGATCCAACCTGTGCATATAGGACCTACCTATGAACTCCCAATCAAAGCAGTTCTTAGACTGAATCCGAATCTTTGAGTCACCTGCAGGACATGTCTCCACAGATCCTGTGTTTCGTGGCGATGTTGTTTACTGACAAAGGCTTCAGGAGCTCGGGTAGAACTACGTAGTGGTATCACCCATGATGGCTCCTTGAAGATTTCTGAATACGATTGTTGAATACGGTCCGTGGGGTGTCAAAGTGAAACCTAGCGTGGATGGACAAAATCCTGCACCACTTTGAAGCCATGGTTTGTTGGCATTGACAGGGGAATCATCGTTCCAGGGTTTTTTAGGTGGGTCAAAATGGATGTCGCCCATCCACAGAATGCGGGTATTCAGGCAGCCTTGTGTGTGAAGACGGGTAGGAGTCCAGAGACCGCGATTTGCGCTTCCTTGGTCGCTTTCCTTTGTTCGCTCATGCCTTCCGGCAGGTGAGGATGCGAGGCGTGTCAGCGGCGGCAGGGGCTTGGTAGTAATTGCTTGCCCCAACCGAGAAGGACAAACAAGGCAAACTTAGGCACTGGTGAGTTGGTTTGTTTGTTTTGTTTTGTTTGGGGGTGTAGGGTCTTTCGGTAGCGGGCACCCTAGGTGTCGTTGATCACGCTGATTTGCCTTTGGCTTGTTTGAGATATTTATTTTCTTAAATCCGGAAATCCGCAAGTTTGGTAGTTTCCCTTTGGTTGTCCTTTGGCCACTCCCAAAAAGGGGCCCTCAAAAAAAAGCACGCCCGCTTTTCCTGCTTGGCATTTATTCATTGTTCTCGCCTTTAAACCATGGCCCGAACACACACAGGTCAGGTTACCCTTTATAAGTTGGTTTGGATTGGTGGGAACTGGGGATTTGACCCATGCACTGGCTTTTGAAGAGAGTCCTCCTGAACCCTCAGACCACCCATCCAAACCACAAATTAGAGAGAAGCTGAACAAGAGTAGACAATTTGTCCACGGCTTTCTACAGTTTTCTACGACCAAATTCAAGTTGTGCCGATCGGGCCTTTGGGTCAACCCAATGGAGAATCATAGGGTGATGTTGAGATATGTGCTTGGGCCATAATCGACCCATTGCCCGTTGACATACGATAGTCTCTCAAAATAAGGGTGGGACCCTCACAATTCCAACTAAAAAAAGGTTATTGCTCAGAATTGTGGGGTGAAGTCTATTTTTTTCTGGGTGAGGGTCCAGGTACCCAATTTTGGGATTTTCATTTGGGCTTCAAACCAACCTGAAGGTACCAACTCATAAAGGAACCCTAAAGGGGCCAAGCGGAAGTGATCTTCCTTCGACTGCACCCAACCCTTTCTCTGACCAAATGGGGAGACCTTTTGGATCACAACAGTTTTTTCCAACTATACATGTCGATGACCTTTTGCTGAGAGGAGGAATTTAGCTAAGAGGCAGCGGGGGACGAGCAAGGGTTTTGTTTTTGTTCGTTTTTTTTTTTTTTTCTTTTGCCAGGAGCACATCGCCTCGGCCCCGGCTTGAAATGCGGGTCAGAAACCCACAAGCACACGCCGTTGCCAGACTTAGCTCGGTAACCAGTACCCTTTTGGGGTGTTCCTGAAATCTCAAACCACCCATCCAAAAAGTTTGAATTCACCCCCAAAAAATCGGGTCATCACCCATTTTTCAGGGATTGTTTTTAGGGTTTAGGTTCCTTTTTATTTTCCCCCTGCACCAGCAAGAGGTTCTCGCTTTTCTTTGGTTCGGGTTCAGCCTCTGACTTTTGGGGGTCTGGTGGGGTCCAGGCCAAAGAACCCATGGCGAGCTCACCTTATAGCGAGCTCACCTGGGGGTAGAACGAGCTCACCTTCATACGGGTGACGTGAGGATCCCTGAATTCGGCTTTTGGATTTTCGTTGAAGTTGCAGTTGTGTTGTGTTTTGTATTTGAGGGTGCCTGGCTTTGGTGGGTTTTAATCGGAAACTATCGGAATCACCAAGCCGTTATCGCATTTTTGGTTGGATATTTGGACTTGTTCTTTTGTTTGAAACGGTGGATTTGGCATTGGACCCACAAGGAGTGAAGCTTTTTGCAGAGGGGTCGTTGCAGCAACCAAGAAGATCAACCCAAAAAAGGGGCGCCGGCCGTTCAAGATCCCACCAAGGGCCCTCCTGACCCGAAGCGGGCGGTTTCTTCCAAGCCAATTGGAGGGGTCCAACCGGAGGCAGCGTTCGGGAAAACACCCTGCTTTTGGTTGACGCGTCCAAAGCCAAGCTGTGAATCTCGAAGGCCTGAGTTCCGTTTTGGACTTGAGGCACCTTTTGGGCCACCATAGTGGTAAACAAGTCTTGGGCCGCTTTTTTGGCAATCCGCTCAGGAAGTGAGATTTAGACGCTTTTTTTTTTGGCCAATGCCAATGCACTGAGGAAGTGAGATCTTTAAGACTTTGTTTTGCCGGAGCCACCAACGAGTTCCCGAGGCCCAGCCTTGAGTATCATCCAGTGTTCATGAACTTGTAGTTGGCCCGCGCAGTTTCGCCGGGAATTTCGGCCATCATCTTGAAGGGTTGGATTCACGTGTTTCCCTCAGTGAAACCTTTGGGGTTGTTGGGATCCGGTCCGGGGCCCATCCTGCTTCAACTACCTGGACCCTCAAACCACTACCCTCAAACTACCCTCAAACTACCCTAACTGTTGGGTTGCAATAAGTTGTAATTTCTTTCGGGTCCAGGTATGCCCAACTTGAAGGATTCGAATCATACAACATGTTGAGACTCCTGTCTAGTATGTAACTTTTTTTTTCTGCGCTTAACTCACTTCCTGAGTTCCTGGACTTTAGTCACTCTTTGGGTTTGGACCATTTCAGTGGTGAATTCGAAAAGTCTGGGTCCTCTTTTCTGGCCAGCTCAGGAAGGGAGTTCATGTCGGCATGGGTTTTTGTGAGGCCCATTGTGATCCCCGTTTGGATTCTTGGTTTTGTTATAGGTTCAAGGCTTTTTTGGTTGCCAATGCATCGTTTTAACCATCAATGTTGACTTTTTCTCGATTGGGTCCCCTCAGGAAGTGAGAGGTTGGCATGGGCTCGGGTTGTCTCCACCCATCCTCAACCACAACCCCCGTTTCTTGCTGTTTTTGGTTGTTTTGTCGTGGGTTTGTCAACCGGGTCCAGCTAGGTGCCCTTTCTCACCCCTGTTTTGGCTGGGAGGAGTTTCCTCTACTGAAATAGACGAAGATAAAATATCGGGTACCCTTATTCTAACCTCTCTACTGGAGGACCTAGTCAATGCTTTTTGGTTGCTTGGCCTCGGTTTGTCTCCAAGGCCCACCTATTTTCCAGTGGTTTGGGCGCGTTTTTTGGAGAAGGATCCCTGAAGAGAATGGAAAAGGAGGGTAGAGAGAGAGTTTTCTCCAAGGCCCATCCTCTCCAACCCTAACCCCGCTTCTGGCTGTTTGTTTTTCGTTTTCTCGCGGGTGTGTCTAAAGGCTTTTTTGGTTGCTCGTCGGGATCTTTTTCGCAAAGGCCCATCCTCTTCAAGCCGGTGGAGATGCGGCTGGTGGACACGTGGGGCCGTTTGGAGGGCCTACTCGAGGAGCAGCGCTTCAGCAGCGAGGAGCTCGCCGCGCGGGGACGCACAGAGCGAGCGCCTTCCGATGCAATCGAGGTGTTGTGGTTTTGGATGGGGCATGTACCTGGAGTCTACGATCTGACCCTTTAAGAAATGGTAGGTCATTACCCAACATAGAGGGGTTATGGACCCATTTTAAAAGGGTCATGCAGACTCCAGGTAAGGGGTTCTCGATTTCTATGTTATGTTATTTTTGCTTTTTTGGGCAAGGGGTTGACCTGTTGTTTGTTTGTTTGGTGTTCTGGGTTTCTCAAAGACGACTTTTGGGGAGGAGTTCCATTCGATCCACCATTCAGAAGGAACAGTTCAGGAAACTGTGGCCCTGCAAACCACCCAAACACATGTGAATGTGTTATGCCTTGTTCGTGGCGAGCGCGCAGCGGTGACACCAGGGCACCATTCCGAGTCCCTTGTTTTCGTGTTTGGACTTATGGAGTTTGCTTGAAATGTGGTTGCTAAGTCCAGATAGTAGGTATCCTTTTGGTCGCCCTTTTGAGGACCCGTTCTGTTTCCTTTGGGTTGCCTTTTGGCTTTCCTTTTGTTTCCTTTTTTGGATGAGTCCAACCACGGGTCTGACTACAGTGCATTTGGCCCAGGGACATCCCGGTGTTCATTTTGTTATAAGATGCACCCAACCAAGAATAATAATTAAGATAGTGTCCCTTAAGCCATTTGTATCAGAATAGATGTGGGACTCATCTGAAAGGTCCTTGTATTTGAGCTCCGTTGCCTCAGAAAGAGCTCTCAGAATGCTTTGATCAGTCTTCCTGGACCCTCAAGCCACCCATTAAAAGGCACAATTCAGGTGGTTTCAAAGAAGGCTTTGTTGCCGCCTTCCCCGCGTGCGCTTTGGGCTTTGGGCTTTGGGTTTCCTTGAAATTTCTATGGCGCTCCGTGCGGGGAAGCCATGCGACTCTCAGTTCCGGGGCTGTTGGAGTTGGATCCTAAGATCCCCATTTTCCTATCCCCCCAGCAATTGCTGCCCCTTTCTCACCCTTTTTTTGGTTGGGAGGGATCGGGACCCTAAAATAGACTGCAGAAAGAAGGGTACCCTTATTCTAACCTCTCTACTGGAGGACCTAGTTTTGCAACCATTTGAAACATGTTGCTTTTTCCACCGAAATAAAGGGAAATCACCATTGACAAGTTGCAATGTTCAGGTGTACAATGTAAGAATCCCTGTTACCGCCTGGGCCTTCTTTTTTTTCTCCCCCAGGCCTTAGGGTTCAAGCCCCATGAAAACAAAGCTTGACCCAATTTGGATGGGCGTTTTTGATATCTTTCCCATGCCCTAGGGTTCCTTGCCCCCAGAAAAGAAAGGCTGACCGGACCCAATTTGGATGATCACAATCCTTAGGTAAACGTTGTGGTGAAATATGCACCCAACCACCGTTTCAATGGTAGCAACTGAACCCCGCGGAGAATGTTGCGCAACTCATCAAAGGACGCTTTCTTCCCCTTCTTTCCCAAAATAAGGTGCCCAGCCCAGCCAACGGGGTAGTTACACAAAAGGCGGGTGTCGTTTTTTTTTTGTTTTTTTTCTCGGAAGGGGCTCCTTCGCTCCATGCTTTGGGCTTCTTGGCCAGACCATATTCGTGGCCAAACACAAAGCCCTACCCCCCCCCCCCAAAAGAAAGAAAGAAAGAAAGAAACAAAAGAAAGAAACAAAAGTGGTGTTCCTTTGGTTTCCCTCAAAAAACAGAGGAAACCACAGGGAACTGTTCCTTTGGTTTCCCTTAAGACACACGGAAAAACAGGGAACTGTTCCTTTGGTTTCCCTCAAAAAACACAAGACAACAGGGAACTGTTCCTTGGTTTCCCTCAAAAACACCGAAAGAAAGTGGTCTTTCTTTGGTTCCCTCAAGACTAAACACAGATGGACGCCCGGACAAGACACACACCGGAAGTCCCAGGCTGGGCTTTGTGCGCCCAGATGCCCTCCGGGAGTGCGATGCCCCAGATGGTCCGGGCCGAAGAAAGGAACCCCAGGAACCCGACAGAACTGGCCTCACTGTTTCGCTGGGTCATGGAGCCAACACGAAGCCACAGGTTTTCTTGGGCGTGCCCCTGCTGAAACGACGCGCAAACTCCGAATCTGCCTGGAGAAAACCTTCCGACCCTTGAAAAATGGTGGGTCATTACCCAAAGGAATAGGGTCATTGACCTATGTTAAAGGGTCATGGAGACTCCAGGTGCCCCCTATTTTGGTGTTTCTCTTGGTTTCCCTTGAAAACCACCAAACAAGGTGGTAGAGTATAAACAAAAGTTGGACCTTTGTCACCCATTCCAGAAATATGAGTTGCAAT